>CM034701.1:280539427-280567224 GCA_020142125.1 Phrynosoma platyrhinos
TCAAAATATAAAAAAATAGCCAAATGATCTTATTAACTCTTTATGTTCCTCTCCTTTGCATTCTTAGCCCACAATACCAATGGATAAGAAGCTAGACTTACATAGATTCATCTGCATGAACCACACAAAGAATCTCAAGGTGATATGCATGTTCCCTTTAAACACAAATTATTCCTTCCTGGTGTCATGGCTTTTGATGGTGTCACAGCTTTGAAGGAAGCAAGAAGAGAATTAAGAAATTAATGATTTAGACTGAGGTTATTGTCTCACAGTTGCCCAAGTGCTTCTGTGATACACAATCTCTGTGCATACATGGAAGCAGTTAATGTGCAATATAATGAAGGAAAGAGGCATTTAAAAAGTCGTGTTCCAGACAATACAGATTTTACTTTCACATTACAAAAAGTACCAGTAATGTAAAGTATGAAAACAAGAAATAAAGGCACTCAACACTAGATTGATTCCTTGGCATTCCAGGGTTGATTTCTTGTCTACTGGAAGTGATATCTATATATTGTAGAAATAGTGAGCATTTATATTTAAGAATTTGTACTTAAGATGCTTCAGTTTGCTGTATGACTTGATATTCTAACCCTCAAGCAGGAGTGGTCATGAGCAGCCAAGAAGCAAATTTTGGCAAGTTTTGGAGGCAGGTTGTCCAGCCAGGTGAGTGACCAACCTTCTGGCGAAACATGAAATGTTCCTTTTCTGCACTCAGATAGAAACAAAGCAGGCTGTGAAAGGTGGGAACACAGTCCCTTCATTTCTTCATTTTCAGCACAGAAAGGCAGCTCTCTGTCCTTTTGCTGACAGTCCCTGGCAGGACAATTTCTTTTTGTTTTTCAGGCAATTAACTTTTATTAATTTCATTTATTTGCTTGTAAATTTCTATCCCAACATTCTCCCTATAGATCTCATCTTCTGCACTTTATCCCCACAAGATTCTTTTTAGGGGTCTACTCTTGTGCTGAGAGGGGATATGCAGATGATCGGGGCCACTGCTAGCACACAACGGCCCAGATTCTCCCATTTGCCGCCTCTTAAAAGAGTGGCAAAATGCCACTCCTATTAGAGGTGGCAAAAGGCCACCCCAAGAGCCGCCGCGCAGCTCTTCTTTGCCTCTTCTGGCATAGCTCATGAGGATGCTACGCCGTGAGGACATCCTGATGCCACACGCCATGCATAAGGGCACATGGTGTCAGGACATCTTCGGGGAGGGGTTGGGTGGCTGGTGTGCAGCTGCCCCTTCCCTTCCTCCAACATGCTGCAAAGAGCCTGTCTGCAGAGGCCCTATATCTCCCAAGCCCAAGCCCAACTCCAACACCCTAGCTACAGCTTTAGTGGGAAAGGTGCCACTGGGATGTGTTATTAACATGACATTCTAACATCAGTGCTGCAAACAAAGCCATTAAGGAAGTGGATTCTATTGAGGGCAATATGGGTAGTTCATACAATGAGCAAAATCATTTGATGTACCACCACTTCAGCCTCTGGATAAGAGGACAGGGAATATCATGTTCACCATATCAGTAAGTCAGTGCCTGTGGAAATCTAGCATGGCAAGAAAAATAGGCCAGGATCCAGTTGGGGCCTTAAGTCTTTGTAATTGGAATTATGTCTGCAGGAATTAGAAGTGTGCAGTTGCATCACATTCATATTTGGTAGACTGATGTTATATTACTATGTTGTGGAACTGGCAAAGTGCCGGATGCTCATTGGAGTGTAATGCAATTGGTGTGTGATGCACATTGGGTGCTCTTGCAGATGTCCTGTTATGCACCTTTGCAATTCAGTAAAGGGGTTTCTTAATGCCTCTGCTGCATAGCTAAGTATACATAAAGTTATGTAACATAACAGGTCATATAGGATTCTGATGACAGTTTACAACACTGTTCACACATGTTCCATAAATATGAAATTCTGTGTACAGTCTCAGCTTAGATGCACTACAGAGAATCAAACTACTTGCTGGAAATCTGGTATGTTGAGTGGATGTATAGGATGGCTATTCAAGCACTACTGAATATAAAAAAATACTCTTTCATGCTTCTGTACTTTACCATTCCAACATCATCTGCTTCTTCTTACTGTTTCAATTTAAAAATAAAATATGGTTGTGACCTAGTGAGTTAGCCCCATGAAACTTCGCACTCCATTAAATTTCTTTATTTTTCTTTCCCTCACATGCACTAGATACATTTGGTACAATGGAAGAAGTTGCTCTAGGAAAATATTCCAACATATTCTGATGCAAATATTTTATAACTGGTGTGGCAGCACTGGACTGTAGTGGGATATGGTCCCTGCAAAATTACTTTTTAGAAAGTAATGAATCATTACCATTTACCAATTATTTTGTGTGTCATAAAATTTTCACCTGTGAGTTCAATTTATGCCTATTTCATTTGCTTTCCTGCTTTGTTTTGTTTTTAATTGCAAATAGTTATATTGGTTGTTTTGTGAGTTTACAAGAACTGCATAAAGGCTTCTATATTGTTCACTGAGATTTTGCCTGAGAATAACTTTATTTGTTCAACCCTTCAAACCTTTAAATTAAAAATAACAAAAGAAGAAAGTACAGAGTTGCAGGTTTTTTTTGTGGTATAGCATACATAACACAAATTTGGTATTGGTAGTAAAATTCCTTTATGTGTTCATATTTCCTATAGATAAAATAGCAATTCTGTCTAGTGTAGTCACCTCACCACAGGGAAGAAAAAGCCACTATTGTATCTTTGCATATTTTGAAATCATGAAAGCTATGCAAATGTGTGCAAATTTGCCCAGGGTCTAGCACATAGGTTGAACTACAAGATCTGCTAGGTAGCAATAAATAAATACATCAATAAATAAATGATAAGGGTTACTTTAAAATAGATCAAGTGAGAACCATGATTGTTTCTTCATAAAACATGCATCTTTCACAATACCCAACTTCTATTTTGTTTTAGTTAAACCTCATTTCTCCCCTTAGTGAATTGTATAGTTTAGCATATGTGCATTTTCAAAACAAAACAAAAGCATATTTTACTGCATACAGTATAAGAGCTGGGTGCAATTTAGCTAAAGGATTTTGATTTACACTTTATTTTAAAAGGAAGGTAAGTATAACATCACATGAATTTACTTAGAGTTGAGTCCCACAGGACTAAATTGAACTATTAGCCATTACTAGAGTACTCCTATTGAATGAATGAAACTTGCATAAATGTTGACTTACCAAATTCTAATAGATTCGAAGACAGTGACTTAAGTGGGAAATCCCCATTTGCACTCTGCCAAAGGGGCCGTCAGCCTTATCAGAAGCCTTACTGGTTCCATCTTGTGAAGCTTCTTTTCTTCCTAGGAAACTTGCATGTTTTTGCAGAAACTGCTGGCCAGTCAGGAGCTGGTTGGCCAGATACTGGAGGACAGCTTTCCAAGCTGACCAACTGGTAGGGTCTTCAGTCAGGCCCATCTCCTGAAGCACAGTCCTTCATTCTGTATTGGAACTGATTCCCCCACTTCCTGCTCTATTTTATGGCTCTCAAAGTACTATATATACTCATGTATAAGTTTAGAAATTTTAGTCAAAAAATTGACACAAAGAACCTGAATTGACTTACCCATGGGTCAATGTAAATACTGTAATTTAACACTTTTTTTAAAAAAAAGGGACAATCCCCTGGTGGATGCCAAGAATGTAATATGCCCTGGAAGCACTGACCCCCACTTTTCTCTCTCACCCATTCAGGCTTTAGGGTGAGCATATACAGTTATGCCTGCTGGATGTTTGTAAGCTCTTTGGTATTGTTTTCCTTTGCTTTGTCCTTTAGATCCTTTGTTACATGTCTCTAACTTTTACCCTCAACTTATCCAAACATTATATCAAAATCCATAATTTTGGATCCAAAACCTGCCCTCAACTTATATATGAGGTAAATTTATAGTTGAGATATATGGTAAGTATATGTCATTGGGTTCAGGATTGTTGGTGGTATCTTTTGTCAACAAACTGTTAGGTAGTCTGGGCATAATATGAGGGGAAACGGGTCTGCATTCCCACCATATGTGGATCAGAGAGTGCCTTTTAGCTACCTTGGATTGAGGCACCAAGGGACAAGCCCAATCCAGGGACCTTCCTTATTTCCAAGAAAGATGTGAACCACATAGTAGCTTTTGTCTAAGTAGTATCCTATTTCTGTCACTGCAGGTTCTCTCAAGCATCTGGACTGGTAGGGTTGCTCAATGGTAACTCAAAAATTATCTAAATCCATTTGATTCTGGTATATTCTGCTTTCATTGGGACTAACTATTGGATTGAGGGCTTTTTTAAAAAAAATGGATGTGGGCAAACTGAGATCAGAATTCTGTTAGGAATATCAATGCTTATATGTTTCACTTATACATGCAGATGTCCTTTTTCAGGCACTGACTGGGTTGATATTCCCTTCTCAGGGCTCAAAGATCTTCCCCACAATTTACTGCAAGGCCCCTGAAACTGCTTTTCTTGGCCATTCCATGTTTCATGGAGACCAGACAGGTTCAAAGAAGCAGCTGTCTATGTCCCCATACCCAGATGTAAAATTATGGCATCAGCAGTGAGATACACCAGGGTCTTCCAGGTATTTCAGTGCTGCTGTGATCACTTTGTGTCTGTCCGGGGGAGGTATCTGGATATTTCTCTAAGCCTAACTGCTCACTGCAGTGCATGTGGAGCAGCTTCAGACACTTTTCAGTAATCCAGGAGGAGGATATATATATAATGTAGATATGTATGCAGATATTTGCACTACACTGAGGTGATGTGGGACTGAGGCCAATAACTGATATATTCATCCAATCAGATCCATGATGAGTGTTCAGCTTTTAAAGATCTGGGTTTGAATTCTCATGTTAGGGCTGAATCAGGGTGCTCCCTTTTCTGAGCACTTCCTCATCTTTAATACCCATGTGGTAGGCAGGTACAACACAGCTGTCTTCATGCCAGGAATAGCTAGTGAGTTTGGCTAAGTTTCTAAATATGGGACAGAATTTTATTTCAGTTCATTTTTGATGAAGAAACCAAAATTTGCAAATTTCTTCATATTTGTTTTGAAAACAATTTCTGGGCTTAGAGCAGGGTTAGGCAACCTTTCCCCTTTAAGGGCCGAGGGACTTCAGCTCCCAGAATCCCAGGAGCTATTGGCCAACATGGGACTATTGGCCAACATGGCTGAGGCTTCTGGGAGCTGAAGTCCCTCAGCCCTTAAAGGGGAAAGGTTGCCTACCCCTGGCTTAGAGCCTAAAACATAGCACATTTTTACACTCATATAATTAAGCCTTTATTTCACTATACCACCTTGTTACAGAACTGTAATGTTATACTACTATGTGCAACCATTCAGCTAATGCACAATGCATAACAATGTTTAATGACCAACATACAATGTCCACATTTTTGCCCACTGTGATTCAGCCCTAACACAGATAAATACATGAGAATTCATACCCAGGGTTTTAAATTATGTACAATGGCATCCAACATGTTACTCTGCCTTCGTTATCTTCAGCAGAATACAGACATTACATATAGGCCAAAAAAGTGCAACCACATGTATAAGGGAACTTATGCATGCATAAGACACCAACAAGACGCCAGCTGAGTTGTAAAACATTCAAATGCAGGAGAAAGCAAAACTAATAGGTTTCCACATCCCTATCTAACACATTTCAAGGCAGTTATGGATGTTTGGATGTTTGGTTGCAGCTGTTGCTGCAAGAGTTGAATAAATGTAAGGAGTAATCCATCATTTGACAGAGGTGAGGGATACAAATATTAGATGAATTGTACTGGGTCTTTGCCCTTGTCATAGGGATACATGAACAAATGTTCAAGCAAAATGCTCCTAAAGGCTTGAAGTTTTTGCAGTTTTTAAAAATGGTAACAAATTATCTCTGAGGGCATTTCCAAAGTCCTCTCAGCTACCACCATAGCCACCATCTTCTCCTGTCCATGAAAGGTCCAATAACTTGTTTGAAATAGGGAAGGGAAATTCATTGAAAGCATCCATATGTAGCAGATATCTGTTACATATATGTAACTTGCTGAGGCTACTAGGGCTATCTGTCACCAAACTACAAATACTAGTTATTTTTTAAGATGTAACCATGACCGTTAAAGTGGTTTGAAAGTTGCATCACTGTGTAGAGCACTGTCACCCATTATTGACAGGCAGAAAGCCTCTGAAAAACTATAACATGATGGGCATGATGGGAATGTCATCTGCTTGCACTGGAAATGTGGGAATTCAAATATTCTCTGCAGCAGAAAAATTATTACACCAATGCCAAGACCATGTGGCACCCTGGTCTGGAAAATGACATGGATGTGGCCACTGAAAGGAACTAGAGCAATGGTAACAGGGTTACTATAGTTCAAGTGGCAGATACATGAGTCAGCATTTGGAAAGCTGTGCATCATGTGATGCCTGATGTAACATGCACAGTGGGTGAAACTAGCCAGGTATGCATCATGAAAGGCCTGATGCAACAGGCACTGGGGATGAAACCAGACCAGTTTCATGAGTGCATGGCTATCACATGTTACCAAGAAGATCACCTATATATGGGAGAGACAATCTCTGTTGTTGGTTAATTGTGGTTGGCAAAGCACTTTGTTGGTCTGTATAGCTGTGAGTATTCAAGAAAGATGTCTGGTACTCTATGTATCTTTGTAAATATTTGCAACAAAGATTAAAGCCCTCACTGAGTGAAGTCTCATTGTCCAGCAATTCATTTCTTCAAGCTGAAAGCAGCAGCCTGTGTGTGGGAGGATTTTTCCTGTGCCTTCGGAAGCAAGATTGTTCACTGAAGACCATCTTCTGGGCATTCCTGCCTACATGCATCTACTGTGCATGTGTGCATGCTAGATCCTCCCTGTCGGCATACCCCAACATGGGTTATGGGCCCAGTGTGCACATAGAACACTTCTGCTGTGCATAGACAACACCTGAGTGGTTATGAGTGATGTCCTGCTGAATCCACAGAGGGAAAAGAAGTCCTGAAACTGAGTGAGTTAATAATAATAATATAATAATAATAAATTTTATTTTTATACCGCCCATTGGTAGTCCAATCCGGGCGGTTTACAACATAAACATTAGCATGTAACATAAAATATTTTCACTTCCACTTAGGCTAGGCCCGATGGAGATGGGCCTGCATCTCTCCCTCAGATGACGTCAGATGGAGTGGAGGGAGGGCTCCTCTTCTTAGGCTAGGCCTAAGAAGTTAAGTGTGCTCCTCACTGTCAGTGCCATTATCAGTGTGCCAGGGAAGGCATATCAAGCTTTCACATGTGTTGGCTGCTTGCCTGGGCTGTTGGCAGTTTGCTCAGAAGTACATCTGCATCTGTTTGTTGCTAACACAGAGCAAGAAGATGGAAATGGCTATTAAATTTGGGAAGCTTACTGATGAAAATTATGCTTCTTGGAAAATCTATATACAAACTTTACTGATAAAACAGGACTCATGGGACATTGTGCTTAAACAACTTGATCCAACAGATGACTCTCAGATTGTTGATGACCACAAGGTGAGGGCCTTGGTTGTTCTAGCCTCTGAAACAAGCCAGCTGAATCACATCATGGAAAAGCAGACAGCTTTTGATGTGTGGCATGCCTTGGAACAAGTTCATCAGCCTGACAGAGCCTTATCTAAGATGCTATGCTGTAGAAAACTTTACAGCTGTAAGTTGCAGGAGAGAGCCTCCGCAACTACTCATCTGGAAAAAATGGAATGCCTATTTGCAGAATGCAGCAACAAAGGCATTCAGATGGATAAATATCAAAAAGTCTTCATACTTCTGAACAGCTCGGCCAGTGAGTGGCACTTTTTGATGTATGGCCCACAGGGAGTCACTGAGGCAGATCTGAGGACTGAGCTTCAAGGATCCTGGAGGAGGTCCAGAGATGAGACTTCAAGGTGAGATCCAGGGAAGCTGGGAAAACAAGCTGGGAGCAACCAACCACCAAGACATCCCAGGAAGGGAGTGCTGCCATCTGCAGGACTAAGTGGTGCTTTTCCTGTGGAGAGACTGGACAGTTCAGGAAGGACTGTCTGAGAGTCTCTGCAGCAAAGTGGGGTGGTCTTCACAGAATAAAAAGCCCCAGGAAGGGAGGGGGTTTGTTTCTGCTGTGGAGGGTATTGTGAATGGGAAAAAAGGAGATCCAATCTGGATTTTAGATAGTAGATGTTCCCACCACATGGTATCAGACAAGGGGAGACTACAGAACCCAAAACCAGCACCAGTACACACAGTGGTGAATCTGGTAGGATGGAGTTTAAAGGGTCTGTAGTCATCCCAGGGCTGGGGAAAACATTTGATAATGTTTTGTGTGCAGCTCAACTGCAGAATTCCCTTGTGAGTGTGGCATCCCTAACCAATTATGGGTTTGAAGTCCATTTTAAGGGGGATGAAGGGGTAATCTCCAAGAAGGGGGCAGTGTGTGGTAAAGCTGTCAAGAAAAATCAGGTATACCACATGGTGGCACAGGTGCAGTGTAGCAATGTTGCTAACAAACCATTGCATGAAAATTGTGCACACTATTTTCATAGGTTGATGGAGCACACAAGTTTCAAAGATTTGAGAAACCTAGAGAAGGTATGCCCAGATTTCAAGGTAGAGAAATGCGACAGCTACCTTGATTGTGCAGTGTGTAAAAGGGTAAAGTCAAGGCTTACCCGGTTGCCAAAGTAAGCAAGTGTGTCACCCAGAGGCTTTTTTAGGTGGCGCACGCAAACTTGTTGGGACTGCTTCAAGTCAAGAGCATGAAAACAGGTTTACCTTGTTCATAGTAGATTAACACACCTGGTATTCCTTTGTTGCCACATTGAAAACCAAAGGTGAAGCTGCTAACCAGGTTAATGCCATTGAGAGGGAGTTTCCCTACAAAGTGGGCATCATTGTGACCATAGGGGCAGAGAGTTTCTTGCCAAAAGTCTGTAGCAGTGGTTTAGGCAAAAGGGAATTCAGGACAAAGCCACAAAGCCAGCTTGCCCAGCTGAGGATGATTTGGCTGAAAGGTACATTGGCATGATTAATCAAATGAGAGACTGCATGCTAGAAGATGCTGGAGTACCACCAAATTTGTGGGCAGAAGCCACAAAGGTTGCATGCCATATCATTAACAGGATGTGGCACAGTGCAATCAATCAAACACCATATTTCCTGTTGCATGGGAGAACACCCAATTTAAAGTACTTGTTGGGTTTTGGGCAGTATGCCTCAGTACTAATTCCTCTGCGATTCCAAAAGAAAAATGAACCAAAGGTTAAGGTTCGTGGGCTACGAGGGGAATAGTTATAGATTTCTGTTGGGTGGTGGCAGAGTCCTGTATTCAGGAGTGCAAGGTTTGAAAGGCATGCAGGATGGGAAAAGATCCACAGTAACAATGATGTTTTTGTAACTGATATAAACATCAGAAATGGAGGGGTGGATGTATCCAAGGAGAAGGAACCTAGCACTTCACATCAGCCTAGCACTTCTGTGGACACACAAATACAAACACCAAAGCAGGAACAAGTTGAGGAACAAAAGATTCAGGATAGCAGTAGTGACGCTGAGGATGAGCATGGCAATACTAGGGTCATCATTCCATGCAGAACTCAGCAAGTCAGGAGACCACTGGATAGATTTGTTGTGCAGGAGACATGAGCCTGTACTGTTGTGGTTGAGGAGCCTGATGATTACAAGGATATGCTCAGGTACCCAGTTGGTACCTGAGCAAAAGAAGTGGAATGTAGTCATGGATCAAGAGTTTAGTGCATTGGTGGACAGGAGAGTGGTTGAGGTGGTTGACAGGCCTGCAGGGCAAAAAGTGATTGGTTGCAGGTGGGTCTATAGGAAGAAAGAGATGCCTGGTGGGACTGTGAAGTACAAAGCCAGGTTGATAGCCAAAGGGTACTCACAGGAGCAGTTTGAGAACTATGACAGGACATTCTCACCTACAGCAATGGCAGAGAGTCTCAGGATGGTGTTTACTGTAGCTGCCAAAAGGAGGTTAGTTGTCAATCACTTTGACTTTGAGACAGCATACCTCAGTGCCACCCTAAAGGAGACTGTGTTCATGGAGCAAGCTCCTGGATATGAGTGTGAAGGCAGTGACAAGGTCTACAGGCTGAGGAAGGCTTTGTATGGATTCAAGCAAAACACTAGATGCTGGAACCTGTGCATACACAAAGAGCTAATGAGGCTAGGTTATTGGTGCAGTGTGGCCGATGTGTGTGTGTGTACATGAAGGACAGCATAATCCTGGTTATTTATGTTGACGATTTGTGTGTTGCAGCCAGAAATCAGGAGGAGATCAGACTGGTGCAATGTGAGTTGATACAAAAATTTAAACTCAAGGACCTTGGACATCTAAGGAACTACCTAGAGATAGAGGTAGAAAGGGTCCAGAGTGGTGGTTTCAGGCTGTGCCAGAAAAGGAAGATAGAAAAGCTGGCAGAGAAGACTGGCTTGAGTGAAGCCAAGGTTGTAAAGAGCCCTATGACACCTGACTATCAGAACTTGGGAGTCAGAGGAGTTGTTTGAAAGACCTGACTTGTATCACTCAATGATAGGGAGTCTGTTGCTTTGGCAAACAACACCAGGCCAAACATCAGCTTTGTGATAGGGATAGTGAGTAGGAGAGCTGTGAAGCCCAGATAGGTGGACTGGATGGCAGAGAAGCACATTGTATAGTACTTGAAAGGCACAAAGGACAGGTGCTTGGTGAAACCAGGAGGGATGTCTGAGGTGGAAGGTTTTGCCAACAATTCCTTCACATCTGAGACAGCTGATACGAAGCCAGTAACTTCACTGATCATCAGCTATGCTGATAGCCCTCTCATCTAGAGGTCCAGAAAGCAAGGCTGCATAGCACTTAGTATAACAGAGGTGGAGTTTGCTGCATTGTTGGAGGTTGCGAATGAAATGCAGTGGGTTAGGCAATTGTTGAAAGACCTAGGAGAGAACTGTGGTAAAGCAACTGCAGTAAATGAGGACTCACGGGCATGCACTGGAATGGCAAAGTCAGAATATCTGAAATGTAGGACCAAGTACGTCACAGTGAGGTACCAGAATGTGAGAGAGCTTGTGCAAAATGGGATGCTGAAGCTGCAGTATGTTGGTACAGAGGACAACATAGCTGACATTTTCATGAAGCCTCTACCTGTGGAACGTCATGAGAGGTTGGCTAGCAGGCTGGGTATCAGTGGATGAGATCTATATTACACACAGGACAAATGCAAGGACGCATGGAACACATCACATGTCATTTTGGAGGGGTCTGTCAAGACCAATGTAGCACCTTGGTCTGGAAAATGACATGGATGTGGCCACTGAAAGGAACTAGAGCAATGGTAACAGGGTTACTATAGTTCAAGTGGCAGATGCATGAGTCAGCATTTGGAAAGCTGTGCATCATGGGAGGTCTGATGCAGCATGCACAGTGGGTGAAATCATGAGAGACCTGATGCAAAGATACATAGAGTACCAGACATCCGTCTTGAATACTCAAAGCTATACAGACCAACAGAGTGCTTCACCGACCACCAACCACAACTAACCAACAACAGAGATTCCGACTCTCTCCCATATAGAGGTGGTCTTCTTGGTAACATGTAACAGCTGTTACATATTACCAAGAAGACCACCTCTATATGGGAGAGAGTCAGAATCTCTGTTGTTGGTTAGTTGTGGTTAGTGAAGCACTTTGTTGGTCTGTATAGCTGTGAGTATTCAAGACAGATGTCTGGTACTCTATGTATCTTCATAAATATTTTCAACAAAGATTAAAACCCTCATTGAGCGAAGTCTCGCTGTTCAGCGATTCATATCTTCAAGCTGAAAGCAGCAGCCTGTGTGTGGGAGGATTTTTCCTGTGCCATCTGGAGCAAGATTCAGCATAGAAGACCATCTTCTGGGTGTTCCTGCCTACATGCATCTACTCTGCATGTGTGTATGCTAGATCCTGCCTGTCTGCATACCCCAACAACCGAGGCCTGTGGTGCACCCACCACCACCACTGCATCCCCCTTGACCTGCACAGATACACTGTTATGAGCTGGTTGGGGAAATCTGAGATTAGACTGTTCACAGGGTCGAACTGGAAGCTGCACTACTCATTTTTCCCTGGCTTGTGGAGATTTGTAATTGGTGTGTGTATCAGGTCTGAGAGCATTCCTGCCACAATGTTCATGAAAAGCCTAACTCATGGTGACCGCTACAAAATTCAAGCATATCATCCCAAGGTGTTCCATGTTCAACCACTCAAGAAAGCGAAATAGCAGCCAGTTGCTATGGACATTGTATACTGTTATACAATGGAGCAGTGAACCAGTATTTAATATCTAAAAAGTGAAGTGCATCTGTGTGGTTGTTGACCTCCCTCTCCTTGCCTCATAATTTGGGGCAAAAATACCAAGACAAATCCTATAGCAACCAAGACATGCTCCAATGTAACATGTGAATCAGTCCTATGAACTGGGTGAAAGCTGATTAAGTCTGTCTAGGAAAAATTTAAAAGGCTTTTTCAAAGCCCAATTCTCATTGCCTATTAACAAGACCCTAAGGGCTCCTTTTAAAAAAAATCTTTCTCATTTGCACATTTCACATGGCAAAAGAGTCTTTCAATCAGCCCTGCTCTGAAGCCAACCTTCTTGCTCAAAGGTTAAAAAGAATGTATTGATTACAATGTGAAGTGTGCCAATGACATTTCCAATGTTGTGTAGTACAAATCTATAGATAGCCAAGAAGTGTTCATGCTTGATCAAGTTCTGCTTGTTATTTGGAGAAGTTCAAACTTCCACAGATGAAAGCTACCATACATGTGCCATATATTTTCCTTGATTATTTTAGTATTGTCCAAACACCACCAACAATATTGATAATTTATAATAAACTTTTTTGGGGGAAAGCCTACTATCTGATTTGGAAACTGAGGGAACACAATTTTCTTTGCAGCCAAGACCCAAACAAAGTAGTTGTAGAAAAAGTATTTGAAAATCTGGTGTGAGTAGAATGAAATCTGCAATTACTCTCTCTGAACTCTTCAAAAGTGAATTCTACTTGGTGACTCACCACCAAATTTAACCCTATGAATGCCATTCAGTGGTGTATTTTTGTAAGTATTTTATCTATAATTATGTAGTCAGATATGCCCATCCCTACATATATAGTAATATTACATATATAGTAATATTCTGAAGTTCATACACACATTGAAAAAAACACGACCAATGGAAGATCAAATAACTTGTCAGAGTAATCTACTGCTAGAGTCAGGCTTCATCTCTTAAACATCAGTCACTAGGATCAAAACTGGGCTAGTATTAGATGAGAGACATAGCTGCACATGTCAGCCATCTCCTTGTCTGAGCAGTAATACCAGGATTGACCCTTTGTCATCACTGACCACCCTTCCCAGGCTTACAGGTTGTAAAGCATGTGGTAGAATGACTGCCAAGCTATGGATACCTTTGAAATTAATGAAGCACACATACATATCACAACCACTAATGAAGATCATGCCTAATAGTATATACCTCCCAACTCTAAAGCGTTGCAAATTTTGCTCTCCGCTCACTACTCAAGCTGCCAAAATGTTCGCTCATATTCATACTTATCTTTTCAAGAAACAAAGGGCCCATGAAAAGGACGTAGAGAGATAATTGTCCCAGAACTATCATATAGTAGTCTCAACATGGGGGATTAGAGCCAAGATCTCCCTTTTTAAGGAATAAGGTTCGGTGACTTTTTGATAATTACTTTAAGATCCAGACTAGAACCGAGTGCAGATTTACAAACCCACTGAAACCAATTACTCATTTTGTAATTACCAGATGAGCTTCTGTCCAGCTCTTCTAGTAATGCCTGGCAAACTAAAAAAAAAAAGTAGAAGCAAGACATAAAAATATGCCACCTTTGAAAATTGTAAGGATAATTGCAAATTTGTATAAGGAGTTTCCCTTCTGGAACTCCCTTTCTAGAGAGACTAACCTGACATCCACCATCAAGATATTCCTTCTAATGTTCAATTGAAAGCTACCCTCCTGCAACTTAAAGCCATTAGACCTGGTTCTACCCTCTGGGAAAGGAGAGAACAAGCCTGCCCCCTCTTCTCTGTGACAGCCTTTGAGATATTTAAATATTGCCATCATGTCAGACCTCAGTCTTCTCTTAATCAAGCTAAACATGCTCACCTCCCTCAACTTTTCCTAACAGATTTTGAGGCTAAGCAGACGGGCGGCCATGGGCTGCCCTGGGAAGCTGCGCCACAGGACCGAGGCATCCCCATGCCTCGATCCTGTGGTGCAGCTTCACCACCCCTGAAAGGAGCGCTAAATCAGCGTTCCTTTCACAAGTCACTGAAAGTGTGCCGCAAAAGGCTGCAGTGCACTTTCGGTGACTTTTCCGCCACAGCATTTGCGAACGCTGCGGCGGGAGGTCCTCCTCGGAGCACTGGCCGTGTGGAGGGCCGGCTGCTCCGAGGACGACCTCAGGAGGGGGTTGGGGCACCAAGAGTGCGGCTGCCCCTCCCCTTCCCTGCCCCCAAGACAGCCTTTTAAGCCATCTGCTCAGGGGGTTTGTTCTCTAGAGCTCTTATAATTCTTGTTGCCCTTCTCTGAACCTCCTCCAACTTGTCTTTGGCCTCAATCAGACAGGCAGCTTGGAGAGGCCTCTGGCCACTCCAGCCACAAGTGTGTCCTGAGCAGCACAGAACTGCGGGGACCAGACACCACAGTCCTGAGGCCAGCCAATACTGCAGTCCACAATGGACCACCAGCAAGGAGCTCTTTTTTGTGCTCTTTTTGTGGCTGGGTTTGGGCTGTCTTAGGCAGCCACAGTATGGCTTCGACCTGATCGGTGGGGGTGAAAACCATGCCCCTGGATCGGCCCAAAGCCAGCACTTTTGGTCCATCTGTTTCAGGCCTATATCCTTCTTAAAATGAGGCATCTACAGCTGAACACAGTACTTGAGAAGAGGCCCGACTACTACAGAATATAGTGGGCTTTCTTCTCAAAATTTGTAGAATTGGTTTGCTTTGCTTTTTGTGATCAACATTTCTATGTTTGATAACAGATACTCTAGTAATCAAGAGAGAAATCTTTAAATGAAATAAGAGTTGTCCCAGTCTCTTATTTCAAAGTAGCCACACTTGCATGTTGCAGTTTTGGCCTACAAAAATAATGAAAGCCAGTGCATCCTCATCCTTATCCTCATTGTAGATTCTTTGTCTTTCTGAAGTAACAGAAAGACTCACAACAGAGGTGAAATTTGTATGTCAACTGGTGTTTTGTGTGCAAGCACCTTCCAAATTTGCTTTGGTTCTGAATACTATTTTGCTCCATTTTGGGAGGGCCAGTCACTCACTAGTTGAACAGTAGACTGAAGTTGAATCATCATCTGCTTCTCCCAGTTAACCAATGCTTGTATCCTACCAATCTGCAGAGATTGCATCTGGAATTCTGTTGGTCAGGCCCAACAAGAGTAGACCCATTGAATCAACTGCTGAATTATTATTAACACATAGATTCAACTGATTCACTAGTTCTACTTTACTCAAGATTAGCAATAGGATTTATCCTGCACTCCGGAGGGTTTGTGTCAGGAGGTCGAGCAATATATTTTTCAGTTTTCAGAATCCTTCAGTCACCATGGCCAGTTTTTGTAATATCTCCAAGCACTTAGGGGGGGTTGCAGACTGTCAGAAATAGTGCAAATTCAGTCCACTTTTAGGGTTAGGGTTAGAGCTAGGGAATCATGGGAATTGTTTTTTTCCTGAGACATTTAGCCTTCTCTGTCAGAGAGAGCTCTAGTGCCACAATAAACTACAGTTCCCATGATTCCCTAACCCTAACCCTAAAAGTGGACTGAATTTGCACTTTTTCTGGAAGTCTAGTCTGGCATGGTGGATGCTTGCTGCAAAACAACCACAGGTGTTTCCTCTTGCAAATCCACAGCCTTTTGCATTTGCGGTACAGCTGACATGAATGCTGAAATATGCTTCCACTGTTGGGTCAATCTGAGTGCCTCTCTTGGATTCTGTCTTCATGTCAACTAGTCTATTACACTATAGCAAGTCCTAACAAATCCTGGAAGCAAGCACAATGCCACCTCTGCTTGACTCATGAATAGTGGGCTCATAATGAGCAGACAAATTCTCACCCATTATTTTGACTAAAGCAACATTGAAAGTGAATTTATTAGAGCTGGGAAACATTAATTTTAGGACTAATGCATTGATATTAAATAATTAAAAGGAAATTAATTAGTTAACTTTAAATTTGAAGGAAGAAATTGTAAAATTAATTCCTTTTTATTCATATATATATATATATATATATATTAAAATGATTAAAAATTATCAGTAATTAAAGTGATGCTCACTGCTCACAAATAATGCCACTGGCATTTAATGATGAAAACTGCATTTTGAAATGGTTGTTGAAGATTTTAACAAATGAGGAATAACAAATTAATTTTAAACAAATTATTTCCAAACTCTGAACTTTGGAGAGAATGTCTCATGCAGAATGGGAAGGAAATTGCTCTTAATAAAGCCAAAGAAATGCAGCATACATTGAATGGGCAGATATTTCATGCCCACACATATGCTTTAAGAGTAAAAATTCAGGAGTGACTCCTTTGTTTCACTTGAAATGGTAAATGGCAGATGTAGTTGTTCCAGTTTGAGATTCAGCTGTTGAAAATCACTGTCCTCAGACCTTTTGAAAAAGTTATCAGTTTTTTATTTTTAAATATATCTTTGTACTATTATTTCTTCCATATATGATAAAATTATGGCATCATAGAATAAACCCACCATACTGAGTAATCCATCCACCTCCTGATTCAGGTCATCCCCTGACAGAAAGCATAAGATATTAAGATGAGAGCTTGTAACCATATTTGGGATTCATGCTTATTTTCCAAATTACAGGTTAGAAATAGAAAATAAAGTTTGAAATGACATTTGAGCCAGGGGATTTAAGAGAGAAAAAACTGCATGGGGAAGGAAAGGTCATGATTTAATTGGAAAGAGGTGAACTCTAAGATAGTAACATCATAATAGTAGTTTCAAGGATGCCTTTCACTTAAAAGCAGACCTTGTAGAGTATAGATGATTTCTTTCACCTGGATGGATAAAATAATATCCTGACCTTGTCTAGTCAAGTAACAGTGAAAATGAAATATGATGTATTTTATGCAAATATTTTTGCATGTGATCAACATTGGAAAAACTTTCAATTTTCAAAACAATGTATTAAACTTTCTTTTTAATATTTTCAGCAACAATTTGATCCATGCATTTTATTGTATATTCTATCAAATTAGATTTAAGAAAGCTTTATTATCCTAAAGGGACCTAAGATTGCTACCTGTACATGCTCATGCACACACACACACACACACACACACACACACACACAATTGTACATTGTGGCAGATTGGCTATTAATCAAGGAGACAATTGAACAAAGTGGAAACACTAAAATTATTGTTGTATGATGATATTATCAGGAATCTATGTGGTGCCCTCATCCATAGATTTCCTTTCTGAGTTATTTGCATTTTGGAAAAAATGATTTGAATTTGTGAAAGAAGCAAAACTGACATGACTAGACTGCCTCTTTAATTTACCCAGTGTTCCAGAATCTAATTTGTCAGTCTTGTCTTAACCCTGCCCTGCTTATCCATCATCAACAGACAAGAACACATTTCTTTCTCAATGTTCATTTATAACTTGATCCTCGAAGATTTTGTGTTTGCCAAAGGCCGAGTCAATCTGGCTTCATTTGCACCACAGTAGTCCTTTGAGGATGCAAAAACCCTGTTCAGAACATTCTTGCTGAGCCCACCCATTAGTGCCAAATGAGGTGGCATTCTCTTGTGATAGGAAATGGTAGTCAGTGCTATATTATTTATTATCATTAATAATACATAAAGGTCCAACCATGTGTCTGACCCTTTCCAAGCAAATAAGAATTTTTTTAAAAAAAAAATCCCTGCCACTGAAGGGCACAAAATACAAATTACACAAAGAAAATCAGATAGGTAAAATGTGGGGGATGGGACACAGGGAACAATCATGGTTGGTGACTTGGATGTCATTGGAGCAGTGAATCCACTCTGAGCTCCAGTCCAAACTTGGAGCTATCCATGGTACACAAATAGGTTCAGCAACATGGATAACTCCATGGATTAAACCCCAAACCATATTCACTTTTAGTTACTAAAAAAATCAGAAGTATAAAAGCTGCGCTTACAATCACAATGGGTCTTTATATTTGCTAGGGTTTTGTTCTAGGACCCCGCATGGATGCCAAAATCTGTGGATGCTCAAGTTCCATTATATACAATGGCAGAGTAAAATGGTGTCCCTTATATAACATGGTAAAATCAAGATTTGATTTTTGGAATACACACACACACACACACACACACACACACACACACACACACTATTTTCAAGCTATGGATGGTTGAATCCGTGGATACAGATGGACAACTGTATAGTTTAGAGTTTCTGTGACTGGGAGGATGTAAGCAGACTTTTCCAATCTTTGGTCCCCTGATGTGGTTGAGCTAACACCACCACCACCCCATAATACTAGTCAAGACAGATGACTGACAGGTATTGGTGTGAGCTTTAATCTAATAACATTTGCAGAATCATGTTTGGGAATGCCTGATCTATTGGAAATAACTTTGGGAGAAGTGTAAAGTAAGGAAATGCTACAACTCTAGGTTCAAAATAAAGTCTAGAATCTGAAAATGAGGATGTTATAGCAAGAAAATGAAAGTGATTACCACTTTGTAATTTCAGGCAGAGGCATACCTATTCCCAAGGGTTATCAGGCCACTGCGAATGCTACACGAAATGAAACTGAAGGCATCTGAAACAAATTGACTGTTTTTATTTAAATAAAAAGAGTTCCATTTGCAAAGTCTGGTTTACAGAAATATGAAAATGAAGCAGTGGGTAGTTCCTAGAACCTTTAGTGTATACAGCCCCATCTGAAAATGTCTGAACACATGCAAGTTCTGTCATGCCCTAAGAAAAAACACATACAGAGCACTGAATAGATGGCACAAGCTATGTCATATGGTTAATCCTATCAAAGTTAGTACTACACTCTGAATTCTTCCCTTCCCCTCCAGCATTTCTTAGCAAAGGTTTAATGGATGGTGCAGTTGTTAATGGTTTAGTGTTCAGGTATTATTGTTGTTGTTGTTTTGTTGTTGTTCTTGTTTCAAATTTTGAATTAAGTCTTGTGGGTCTACAACAAAATATATTTAATATATTTATTCAAACTGTCTAACCTGGTGAAGGGGTCTTAGAGAATCTGAATGCTCACACATGTTTATGACAGTTTCTTTCTCTAAACCCTATATTTTGCTTAAACCAGGGGTAGGCAACCTTTCCCCTTTAAGGGCTGAGGGACTTCAGCTCTCAGAATTCCAGAAGCTGGCTTAAACCCATGGACCACATGGGTACTTTTGAAAAACAAGTTCCATTTGGGGTTCTAATTTACTTGAAAACATAGCAGTTGTGATAGCTCAAATAAAAAACTATTTTAAAATGAAGTGTTCACTTAAATGCAGAGACAGAGGGAGAGATTGACCACTTGACATATCTCATCAGCTGTGAGCCTTTAAACCATATTATGGGAAAAGATTTGTAATTAGGTAGGTCTATTGCCATAGAGATAACTATTTGCATACTTAAATAATAATTTTGATACTCCTTCCCCCTATTGAATATGCATTTTAATTACTTAAATCCTGCATACTTCTGTCTTTGGCAACAATAAAAAATTAAATCCATTTTTGCATTCATATTAAGATGATTCACTGAACAAATTAAGTTAGTTCCACTGAATTTCCATTTCCATCATGAATTTACTAAATCTTAAACTACTAGGTTTTTAGTTTTCACATTTGATGTGCTTGATCTTAAACCATTGAGTAATAAAGTATAGGAGATTACAAATCAGTCTAGTTAAATTAGAATATTCATAAAGTTTGACTGCTTAAGAAAAGCATTTGGGAACTAGTTATAATTGAGTCAGATGTGAAATACTTCTCCACAGTGTGTGCTAAAACTCTATTCCATGAAAACATAAACTATGTTTGCTTGTTTATCCTTGGCAATGGCTTTGAAAGTACAATGCAATGTATCAGAAGGTGGTTGTGTCTAGGCCTTTACCCCTGAAGGATTTTACCCCTGAAGGAGAAACTGAAATGGTAACTGATTTTCAGGACAACAAAACAAAACATAATGGTCAAGAACTATGGAGGAGCACAAGTTACACCAGTGTAGTTATGCCATGAATGGGCTGCACTGCCCATATGGTGCATCAAGCTGTTGCACAACCAACAGTGCAACTCACATCACACTTATGTATGTTTCCAATGTAAAATGGTTTGTATCCACACCCCATCAAAGGGCATTAGTGGGTGAACTTTCATGACATCTTAAAAAGCCCAATCACTTGTAAATTGGTTACTCTGGTAGAAATCTACTTTCACAATCATAATCATGATACAGTCCTTGTGTAACATCCCCAAGTGTAACGATATTTTACAGCATATGTCACTAATAAGATGTCACCAATTAGTTTGCATGAGCCTTCATCTGCAAAGAAAAAGAGTGAATTCATATCTAGAAGGAAGCCAAGGTTTCCTCCTGTATCATCCTCAAGCTTTCATGTTCCACCATGCTCCTCTTATTTCACTTCAAGGAAGAGATAAGAAGCTTTTATAGCTGTTTTAAAACAAACCAGTTTTAAGTGGTGTCCAAACCTGGAAAAATGAAGTTTCTGTAAACTAATGTTTCTGCATAAGATAGAATCTGAAACTATTGCTTCATCTTGGTTTGTTATGACACATCAATTTAAATATCACACATTCTCAGTTTGAAGCAACAGCGGACTATCCTTTTTTTAAAAGTAGAAGTATAAATATCAAATCTCCTTGTTGTGGTCATACAAAATGGGAAAAAAGAGTAAATGCTCTAGTCAAAATCTCATGTAGATTTAGTGAGATGTGGCTACTTGCTATACCTGGACTGGTTGATGGTATCCAGTTAAACAACAATCTCCATTATTCAAATCTATTTTAGCAGATTTGTTTTCAATTATGTGGTGTCGTATTATGTTCATCTTTTACATTTATCACTGATTTATAGCTTATTGTGTTTTATGAATATGAAGTGTGATTTGTATACTGAGGGCCGATGCAGACAGCCCGTTTCAGGTGGTTCCCAGGTGTCCCTGGGAGCAGCAGATCGAGGCCACAGCAACCACACACCATGGCCCCAATCCTCCTTTTTGCTGCCCCCAAAAGAGTGGCCAAATGCTGCTCCTTTTCAGGGTGGCAAAAGGCTGCCCTTTCAGCTGGTCTTGTGGCTTTTTTGCACCCTTTTGGTGCAGCGTGTGCGCATGCTGCGCCAGAAGGGCGTCCTGATGCTGTGCACCATGCGGACAGGTGCACGGTGTCAGGACAGTGTCAGGGTGGAGTCGGGGTGGCCGGTGTGCGACTGCCCCACCCCAACTCCACCCCCAAGCTGGCCCTTTGTGCCAGTCTGCATTGACCCTTAGTAGATTATTGCACTACACTTTTATAGTGTTGCTATTCCACTTTTATTGCTCAGGCTGCCTCCTGTAGCATTATGGGGTTTGTAGTTCAGTGAGGCTACAGATCTCTCTGGTTGAATATTCAAAATGCCCCTTCCTTAAACTGCAAATCCCAGAATGCAACAGGAGGCAGCCAGAGCAGTTAAAGTGGAATAGCAATGCTTTAAGAATGTAGTGCAATAATCTCATAACTCTTAGCCTCTTTAACAGTTTTCTTTTTGTTAGAGTAGATTTAGGAGGAAAGAATAAGAGTATCTTGAGAAATATAACAATTAGCTGGAGAAACATTCATCTCTTGACTGCCTGTGAGCTATACTTTAAAAATATTTCAAGGTATACAAAAGGGCAAAGATGCTCTGCAAGTTATAGAGCCTCTCAGAAAAGGAAACTAATGTTGTTCTTCTCCTTTATTGTATTTATTTAGCTTTGGCAATGTTCTAAGTACATAGAAAGGACATAGTCACAATGAAAAGTAAAGGGAAGCTATAGGATTTCATTGAAAGAGAAGGGCAAATAGGATATGTTAGGGAAGAAACTGATAACATAGATGAATCTGAACCATTAAGCAGTGATGGTCCTGAGCATGAGATACATATCTGAGATTCTCTATTTCCTGGCAGAGTTTAAAATTCTACCAGGTGTAATTTTTCTTTCTTCTCCCTTCTTTGTTCTTTATATTTCATCCTGCAGCTGGGTCATACATGCCCCACAAACATTTGGTGGTCCAGGAGGATGGAGAGCTTATCGGTTGCCAACTATGTTCCTGCAGCCAAATGCATGAGGATGATGTTGTCTGAACCTCCAAGTGTTCCATCCATCTAAGTACAGAAATACAGATAGATGCTGCCTGGCTGTCACCTTGTCCAATCCTGGCCACTAAATGGTCATTGAGGAAGACCTAGCTGCAGAGTGGTATGTAAATAGCACAGAAGATCACTGCAAAAGGAAGTGCTCAATATCTCCACCTGCCACAACCAGGAGAGGATTTACACATACATGCCATTCAGTTACACCTGGATATGTCACTAACAGGATTCTAGCCATATTCAAATATGTTGCACCTTTTATTGTTAATTCTGCATGGATGGCCACCAAACCAGCAATTGTATAAGCACTTAGCAATATGGGGCATGACCCATTTCTTCTTCAAAAATGTGAGTAAAGCAGATGTTTAGAACTACAGCTCCCAGAAACACTAGTCAGCATGACTGACAGATAGATCAGTGGATAGATAGGCAAATAGATAGGCCGATAAAAGATAGATAATAGAGATAGTGATATATTAATCATATATTTATATATAATTATAATTATATATACAAATGGCCAAACAGGGTTCTTTCACTCTTATTCTAAAGATCTTTGGATCATTATGATAGTAGTAGGATAGACAGACAGACAGACAGACAGACAGACAGATATTTTATTACTGTCATTAAGGCCGAAAGGCATAACAAGAGTCAAAGAACACTATTTGGCAATTTGTATGTACAATTAGTGTATATGTAAAAACATTGTTGCAACTTTTAAAAACCTCAAGCTAAGCCCCAAAGGATTCTGCCAGGAGTCACATATAGTATAAGATTGATAATGTGGGCATTTCCTGATTTTAGAAGTATCTGTTTTCTATTGCCATCCCTTAATTACACTTGCTGTTAGATGAGTATATAAACATTCAAGTTGTTTATTTGCATCATCACTGTGACTTACTTAGTTATGTAGCAACATCAGCATCTTGCTGAATGTTTAGTCCAAGTGGTATAATTTATTCGCATATATTTTCATATCTTGGAAAATACTGAAAACAGTTCACTGTGCTTCCTTATGGATTACAGCACAAGGCAGGGGAGGGGGGATATTTGTTCACCAAATCTTCCAGTCAGACGTTCTCTTTGCACTTGTATCAACCACCTAGTTTTTTTCCCCACCCCACCTGCAAAAGCTGACCAAATCTAAATGAAATTCACAGACATGTATCCCCTCCCCCGTTCATTTTCAAAAAAATTAACTCTTGTGTGCCATCCCTTCAAGCACAGCCAAGAGCTTGCTTTTTAAAGCAGGTTCATTATTTCCAATAGACTGGCAGTAGAGGTAAAACATTCATCATATGTCCTTGGGCTATACAAGAAGTATTTCACTGAGTATGTTCAAAAGGGCATTTAATCACTTGTCTGGAATGTTGCATAGATCATAAATAAAAACTGTAGTATTCTTGTAGATAATGTCACTTGGTAGCTTCTGTTTCCTCCAGTTCTTTGCATAGAGATGAGAACCTTTTTCTACTTTAGATGTCCCCCCCTCCTCCCTGTTGAAACAAGTGGTAGTATCAGCAACTGCTTTGGTTCCATTTTGCAATCTCCACAGTGCCCTGACTTAAGAACAGATTACCATATTTTCAAAACTTGAAAATAAAGACCTAAGAATAGATTATTTGAATACTATATTGGGCACATTGTGGAGAGGGGAAATGATGGCTACTATAAATCAAAAGTGTATTGTATACAAAAATGCTTCAAAGTTACCCATTTTTTAAGTGGTGGTGAGGGGGGAAAGTATCTTGTGAATTTTTGTATCACCTATATTCCCACATACCTCTAGTCTCATCCCAGCTTGGTGAATGAGCAGTGGTGCTACACTTCTCTACCTCAGTCCATAAACACACATACCACACCCTGCAAAATTACCTGTTATGATAACAGGTAATTTAATAAGTTATAGTCATGGGTCACAAGTGTGCTATGAGTCACAAGCATGATCTATTCAGTGATGCTGCAAAAAAAAAAAGCTATATTTTGTGGACTACTTCTTACTATAGTTTTCTGTTGGTTTTCTGGGCTATGTGGCCGCATTCTAGAAGTACATATATGCCCCACATACTTCCATGCCACCACCCTCTGAAGATGCCAGCCACAGATGCAGGTGAAACATCAAGGACAAATTCTTCTAGACTACAGCCACATAGCCTGGAAAACCCACAGAAAACGATGGACACTAGCTGTGAATGCCTTTGACTTAATACTTTCTCACTGTTTCCCAACAATAGTTAGACACACTTAACTAATACCATTGGCCCTCAGTATCCATGGGTTCTGCATCTATGGATTCAACCAATCACGGTTTGTAAATATTCACAAGCATCTGCAGATTTTGGTATCCATGGGCAGTCCTGGAACCAAACTGCAGAAAATACTGAGGACCCACTGTAAGCCAGGTGTATTATTTCTGTAGTAAATGAAATAAACTTTTTTCTCTGTCCCAGCTCTACAATAAATTACTTGATTCCACAAGAAGAACCCCACTGCATATGGACAAGACTTCCATATGAAGGACCCCACTGATTTTGAAATTGGCCTTGGGTTTTAAAAATCTGCATGGGAAAGCCATTTGCTTGGTCCCACTATGCTTGAAGGCACATTTTGTGAGGACAAGATAGAGAGATTTCTGTCTAGTTGCTCCCAGACCCTGGAACTCTATTCTAAGATAGGCCCAGCTAGCTTCTCTCCCCATGATCTTTCCACTAGCATGTGGAAAAGACCATTTTGTTCAGACAGTCCTCTGGCAACTAACCTTGCATTCTGAGGATGGGTCTCTTAACTGGAGGGGTGCTTATTTTCTTTTATTAGGTGTTTTAATTTTTGTTGCTTTAAAAAATCTTTTATATTTACATTTTTGTTTTAAATGTGTTTGTTTAAAGTAAATTTCTTATAAGCCACCTTAAGTCCTATTTTTGGACTAACAGAGGGCATAAGTCTAACAAGTAAATAAAATATTGGCTTAGTGACTCAAACAGAAGAACAATATTAGAAAAACTGATAGAATATCTGGTGTGGAGCATTTATATTTATCATGCAGAACATTGTAATAATATGTAGACATGGGGATACAGCAGTTCTTACCACATTTCATGTTTTTTTAGTGTAATTCAACACTCTTTGCTCATTGCCTTCTGCCTTTGCTCTCCAGTCCTTTCTCCAAAGCAAATGCAGTTTATTTCAAAAGTGAATGCAAAATCCAAATTTTGTGCACAACTGCAAAGATTATTGTCAGTCCAATTCTTCTAATCAAGGTTTCTTGACACTTGAAAAACATGTTTTTTGATAATTAAAAAACATTTCAAATATTCTTCCCATTCTCCATCAAAGGTAAAGGATGGAGCCAAAAATATGAGCACTAAGCCTAAGGAAAGGCATTTCAGTAATTTAGAATAAGGAAAACTCTTTAGAAATATTTTCTGTTTTCAATCTATCAAATGAAGTTGTCATGTGGAAAACATCATTCTCAAATGAGCAAGCTCGGGAAGCCTAGTTTCAAGACCAGGCCCTGAGATTCCTCATCAAGGTCTATTTGAAGCCCACAAGCAAGATATGAGTGTGATACAACTCATGATCTGGTAACTGATATCAAGAGGCATGAATTTCTCTAATGCTATTTTTGAGCCATTCAGATCACTGCTATCAGTACACCTTGCAATGTGGTTAACTCCATATTTTAACTTACTTAGTTTCTAAGTATGAGCAAAGAAGGAATTCTTTTTATCAGTCCTGAATTTTCCATTGTTCACTTTTGTTTGATGACCTTGAATCCTATTATCATCTTTTTTTTTCTCCCTTCCCTCCCCCCCCCCCCCCCCCCCCCCCCCCCCGACATCATGAATAATTTCATAAACTTCTTTCAGGGTTCCAAGCACTGTAACCTTTATTTTCACAGATGAGTTGTTCTATATTGTTTTAATTCCCATTTTCAAATTTGCAGGGGTGGGGGATGGGAGTGGCATCTGGAATGGATCCCCCATGAATCGGAAGGAACGACTGTAGATGTACACATAAGCTTAAATCCTATTGTTTCTCTTGACTAGAATAAACCTATTGAATCCAAGAGATTTACCCATTAACACCTGATTCAACAGATATATTTTAATTAAGACTAACCAATAGGATTCTGACAGTATACGCAGTCAGTCCTCCATATTTATGGATTCTGTATCCATGGCTTGAAACCCCTCCCCCCCAAAAAAAATCCAAAAAGCAAACCTTGATTTTGCCCTTTTATATAAGGGACACCATTTTACTATTCCATTGTATATAATGGTACTTGAACAGCCATGGATTTTGGTATCCATTGAGGGCCCTGGAACCAAACCCAAGTGGTACCATGGGCCCACTGTATCTTATGAGTGCTCACACCACAGATCTGTATGAATGTTATGATACTGGAACTTTTATTTCACTTTTTATTATTCAAATGATACTGAGTATTGAATTTTTCTTTTTCACTGAGCTGGCCACTATCACCTAAAGTCCTTTTCTTGTCTAGTCACCATCAGTTCCAGGACCTTCCCTTTTATTAAACAAATTGAGACAGTTGTCTTAGAGAGTCAAATGAGGGTCATGAAATGGCTGGAAAGTCTTATGGTTGCCTTTCTTCTACCAGTGATGAGGAAAGGTTTAGTGAGTTGTATTATTTGTTTTGCATCATTTGACAAAATAACTTGACAGACATTGTGTGTTTTGCACTTTGGTATGGACAGAGGAGCATATTTGCAGCTCCACCTCAGTAGGGGTGGAAAGAATATTTTAAAATATACATGTGATAAACATAGATTGATGGAATTTCAGCCTGCTAGGTCCAGCCCAAGATATTTTGCTACATGAGATGTATAATAATAATAATAATAATAATAAATTTTTATTTATAACCCGCCCCTCTGCAACAGCAGTCGGGGCTGCTCACAAGAGTTAAAATACAGTAGTTAAAAAACAATCCAATATCCCAATCCCTCCACCCACGTCCCCTCTCACACCCCTTAAAACAGAATTAAACTTGAAGAAAAATTAAGAACAGAGAAAACTGGTATAAAATTAGTAAATAACAATAATGATAGGATACCACAATTGACAGAGAGCTTGGGGAGGAGAGAATCCAATGTTCATCTCTGTAAGGAGATTATTCTGGGAAGGCCTGCCGGAAGAGATCCGTCTTAACTGCTTTCTTAAAAGCAGTGAGTGTTGTATTGAGATGGATCTCATCCGGCAGGCCATTCCATAGTTTAGGGGCAATAACAGAAAATGTCCTCTGCGAGGTCTGTGTAGACTTTGTCTTCGGCTGTTGAAGCAGGTTCTTTCCAGCTGACCAAAGGGCACGGGGGGGCTCA
>CM034701.1:280567324-280581281 GCA_020142125.1 Phrynosoma platyrhinos
TAACCTTGCTTAAGAATGGTAGCAGGGAGACTGTAGAGATGTAGTTCTTCATTAATTTTGTTCTTGAGAGAAGTTACAAGTATTTTTGAGCAATTTTCTTCCTGCTGCCAGAATATCTTCAATCACTACACAGTTTTTGAAAATTATTTGTAGTTTGAGATTTATTCTATGCAAAACTTCCATGTGGTATTTTGTGCAGAAAAGAGCATTTTAAGTGCAGGTAATAGCATTTTCTGTGCAGAAAATAATATTGGTTTTATTTTGACTTCTGTATATGAAAATGCAATGACAATTTCACTCTGTTCACCCACTAGGAACTGATGGATCTGTCTATTCACAATCTATATTGCATTGACATAGATCAAATCCTTAAACCATTCAATCCTACTTTGCATGAATTGGCAATTCATTTAAATTTGAAATTTGTATTTAAAGTATGGTTAAATATAGACTCTTAAATATGCATGTATTAAAAATACGCACATGTAAAGATAATATTTTGATATATTCAGTTCCTAAGAAGTGCATCACAAGTATAAGATCTAGTGGATATTAGAACTCTGCAAGATGAGGATCAATTCTTACTGGAATTCACAAAAACCAAATTCCTCCAGCATCCATATCATCTACACACTTCTCTCTCTACCCCCTGCAAATACCAGCGGAAATCAAAGGTACTAAGGATGTAGAATACTAAAAGAGAACAACTCTCTTAGTGATCTAAAAGGATCATTTTGCCCTTAAAGAAAAAAAAAAGCTATATTTGTGGCAGAGCACACCATTTGTGTGTGACATTATATAAGATGAATAATTTATGTTGCTAATAGTGCTGCCTCAGAAAGATGGGTAGAAGTGGGCAATTGCCCGTGGATAATACTTTATATATTTTGTAGGTAGAACTGTCTCAACCTAAAATATACACTGAAGCTAGAAACAACTTTCTGATATGAATGACTCAATGAATCATGAATGACTGTGATTTCCTTGGGATCTAATTTGGTTTAACACAAGCTTAAGTACATAGCAAATATATGCAAAAGCTTGGTACTCTCTGAGCTGTAAAAAGGCTGGCTATATTTTGAACCCTTCCAAGTCCTTTAACAGCTGATTGGTGTTTGAACAGTAAATTAGTACAAATTTGTAAATGCTTTTAGCTTTCATTCACAGCAAATTAAAGCCAGTTTGTCCTCCACATTTAAGTGTGAGTGTATGTGTGCATAACACACACAAATGTGAAAACAAGGAAAGCTGAATTCTAACTCAGCCCAATACTTCTCTGAATTTATTTTCCCATGAAAGTCATTAGAGACATTGTGTTGCCTATCACATGGTACCAAGCAGATGCAACAAAAATAAACACAACCTTCTGTTTGGGGCTTGCTGCTTTGACAAGGAGGTGGTTGTAGACTAAAGAAGCTCAAAGGCTGTCATATTCTTTGGAGGGGGGGGTCTGAATTGCATGTTGTTGGTGTCAGTGGATGGTGGATGATGTGTGTTGCAGTTACCAAACAGCAGAGTTAACAGGAAAAGCTGACATCCTTACCTGCATGCCTCCAGACTTTTTCTCTGGATCTTGATGACACTGCCTGAGCTCTCCAGCCTTTCCAGCAGTCAGGAAACACATCAGTTGTAGTCTAAGAAAACTATCTTTATTTTAGAACTAGAAATATTTACAGCAGTTGTTTATTTACAAACAAAGCTAGCAACACACCACACAGCGGATTGTGACCAAAACCTTCCAAACTCCCTCTCTCTCTTACTCTGCCCACATGGACAAAGCATTTTGTTGTTCCCCCAAGCTACCACCCACTTGGGTGTGTACATTACAGGTGATTGGCTGAGTCCTACTTTCCCAGACCTTCAGCCCATCCCATGTTGCTGACATCCTTGTCCATGTGACAAGCCATGCTTACGTAGTGTGTTTTGGTTAGGATGTGTCCTTTTCCCAAAACACACTAAAGCAGCTTCACTAGTGTTTTCCTTTTCAAGTTCTGTTGTTGTTGTCTAGAGTGACATCTGTTGTTTGTCTGCCTCAAACATGTTTTTTTCAAACTCTTCCCACAGGAAAATTTGCCCATACATCTTTTACATTTCTAGTCTGACTGTATGTCCCATCAAGCATTTCTCTGACAGTTGGAAGCAAAGAGGCATCAACATTTGTAAAGTGATTAATGAGAAAGGGGTGTTTAGATAATTCCTCCCCTCTGTAACTTTCTTTAGTCTATGTGCTCAAGCCTTTTGTTTTCTTCTTACCTGCAGATGTCCCTTCCACTTTCTCTCAGGAAGCTAGTTTTGTTTTTATTTGTCTGGAAGGAGCATGCATGAATCTCCAGCCCCAACAATGAATGCTACATTACACCCACACATGAGACCCAGCTTTTAGGGGCTCTTGAAACCAAGCTTTTTCCTATCCTTTTTCCTAACCTAAGATGGATTTCTTGAGACAATAAAAATTGTTTTTCTTTTTACCATACAAGAACATCCAGAGTAATTTCTCTTGTTTCCACAATAAGCTCATATTTCACTAGCCCCACTGAACTCTGTTTAATATAGATACCAAATATTCCTACACATGTAGCACACAAGTACTGCACAGGGTCCATGGCATTACCTGTATTCCAACTTGACCAAAAATGCTGAACCAGTAATTTTAAAGGGATTTCTTGATAGTGAAAAGTGATATATGAGCTGCAGGGATGGATGGGGGGGGGGGTTATCCTAAGAATGTACTCATTCTTACTTTATATACCAAGATGTAAGAAAATAAAGAAGGAAAAAAGAAGCAGAACACCATTCAGTAGTGGTTGTGTACTAAGGGAAAGAACTTCCACCTATAACCTGCTGATTTCTTCTAGCTCATCCACTCCCTTTCCTCCATCCTGTTTTCTAAAAACTGCTCCTGTGGTTTGGAAGGCCATAGAGTAAGGTGCAAAGGACTGTGTTAGACAGGCAGGATCAGAGAAAGCCAGAAATTGGACATTTTATTTATTTATTTATTTATTTATTTATTTATTTGGTTAGGGGTGTAATTCATGGCTAGGTTTCTTCTTGAAGGAAGCAATGAGGAATTTTATCAATTTTCTTCTTGCTGTGAGAAAGTCTTTGAAAACCACACAGTTTTTAAATGCTATTCATATGGGATGCAATTTTAGTTTCCCAGGGTATTAAACTTTTTAAAGGGAAAAAAAATACACAAGTATTAAAGTTAAACTTGTTAGACTCCAGCTTTTATTAGCAGAGCAACAGGAGTGTGGGTCAGACTATTATTTTAAATCTGTCTTCCTAAAGAATAAAGACTAATTCAAAAAATGACAAACATGTAGTTTGTGGTTTAAAAACAAACTATAATGGTGTTAATAAATATTTACATAACATAACTAAAACCTAATCTAACTGGAGGTAGCTTGGGTAAGGAGAATAAATCTCGCCATCTTTAATATAGCAGGAAGATAGAGAAGAGACATGTTATATATGTTAGACCAGGGGTGGGCAACCTTTCCCCTTTAAGGGCCGAGGGACTTCAGCTCCCAAAATCCCAGGAGCTATTGGCCAACATGGGACTATTGGCCAACATGGCTGAGGCTTCTGGGAGCTGAAGTCCCTCAGTCCTTAAAGGGGAAAACTTGCCTACCCCTGTGTTAAACTAACAGATTCACACTAACTGTAAGACTAACTGTTCAGAATCTTGTGAGAGAGAAAGTTAGTCTTAAACAGAGAGAGACCTAAACAGGAATCCCTATCTATATAACGAGGGGAAAGAGAATGCATAAGTTTCTTCCAACAATTCACAATTCAGGACTTATTCTGTGCAAAATTCTCACATGGTTGTTTTGCACAGAAAACAGCATTTTATGCACAGAAAATAATATTTTAGTACCAAAATATGCTGTGCAGAAATTTTAGTGTGCAGTTTTCTGTGCAAAAAAACTTGTTGTTTTCCATGCAAACAGTCATATGTGATTTTTTTAAAAGGTAAAGTATTCCCCATTGACAACGTTGTCAAGTCATGTCCAACCATAGGGGCGGTACTCATCTCCATTACTAAGCCAAAGAGCCAGCATTGTCAGAGACTACAGAACGCTGTAAAATCTGTGAATTTTACACAGATTCAATCCCCAGTTAGCATTTCATGCACATGAAAGAGTATATTATGTACCAGAAATAATATCCAGAAAAGTTTCCTGCACAGAAAAGATTGTTTTCTGCACAAAATAACCCTGTGTAAATTTTGCACAGAATAAGTCCCAAACTGTGAAGATTCTCATCAGTCCTGGATTCATCTCATCAGGGTTTCTTGATACTTGAAAAGGATGGTTTTTGAACCATTTCTTGAATATTTTGAATATTGTTTATATCCCAACATTTTGTACTACAGTAGCCATGGGGCATTCTGGGAGCTGTAGTCAGAAAGAGTAGGTTTTCCAAGCTCTGAAGAAAAGTGGATGCTACACTTCTTAGATGCATTTTCCATTAGCGCAAAGCCACCATGAGATACAGCCTATAGTAATTGTTTCCTCCCCTCCCCCTGCTGCTGTCATTTATATAAAGCCTTTAGGAATAAAAAGAGTTGAGTGCACTTGCCATTCTGTCTACTAGTACAGGATACAGTATACTGGTACAAGGTCAAACTGTTCCAGCTGCAGTACATATGCACGGAGGATCTGCAGTAACATTAGCTGAGAGTTGCCAACTGACTGATTGTTGACTGACACAAGTGGTTTGTGGGTGTCAAGCCTTCCTGCTAGATGAGAATTGGCATTTTGAAGGAATACACTGCTGCTATTTTCAGGCTAATGCTGGCTGCTGGGTGTCTTCCTTTTCAACATGCATCATTGTTAGTAATTTATCCTCATAAAGACAATAACCCTAGAAAAAACTGCCCAAACTTTCTACTTCAGAACATAAGACTGAAATTGTCATCTTTGCTTAATTTTTTTTGTTATTTATTTATTCAGTTTAAATCATATATTTTCCCCCAAGAAGCAGCCTCATAGAGAGTTACAACAGAACAGAACAAATACAATCAAAATATGAAATAAAATAAAAATATGAAAAAATATAAAAAAGAAAAGCATTAAAAATTAAAACACAATTTAAAAATACACCAGTAAAAGAAAATACAGCATCCACCAAGATACAAACCTGTTAGAAAAGGTCTTCATGATTAAAACAAAAAAGAATCTGTGCCATCTGGCAGAAAGACTAGAGGGAGAGATCCAGCCTAGCCTCCCCCAGTGAGAAATTCCAGAGCCTCAGAGTGGCCACCAAAATCCCTATCCCATGTCTCTACTAGTTGTGATTCAAATGGTGGGAGGGCTAAGAAAAAAGGGACTCCTGTGTAGATCCTAAAATCAAGACATTATATAGTCCTTCAAACAGCCATTATCCAAGTTGTACAGAGCTTTATATGTCAGCACAGCTAGCTTTTTACATTGTTCCCAGAAATGTGTTGGTAGCCAGTAAAGTTGTGATTTTTAAAAAAGAAAAAGGAAATCCTGTGCTTCCTGTAACCAGACTCAGCCAACAGTCTGGACCCAACACTTCTTACAAACTGAAACCTTTGAACTGAAATGGCCATGGGTCCCCGTCCCCACCTCTTGAGACTAGTGGATTCAGAATCCTTTGCCGTTTGTCAGCTAACTTGGATTTTGTCTGGGGTCCTGGCATGAGCTTCTGGCTACCTAGGTGTCCACCTTGTGATGGTATTGAAAACAAGGCAGGCAAAGTTAACAACACTTAGGTATTGGAATCTTGGGATATATATATATATATGGGAAAATGATCGGGCTCTTTTATAACCTTTTAGTATATTTAATATGTACAGTCATGGAAATATAAAAATATATCTCCCCCTTAGGGAGAAACACAGACATGTCAATACCTGGGTGCTTTGCTTTTGTCACATTACATTATATTGCATATAATACATCATGTATTCATTACATTATAGGATATGGTAAAGAAGATGTAATACTTTCATAGGGACCAAACCTCTCTTTCTTTCTCTTTATCTAACTGACTTTCCTATAATGATCACATAGATCATCTTAGGCAATATAACCCAGCCTCTTATCCATTAAAAATAATATCTCATCTGTTTGAGAACTATGCATCTCTAAACAGGCATCTGTTAACACACAGACATTCAAAGGTTAATATCCTTGAGCATTGTCAAATCTAACAGCATCTGTTACATCCGTTAGCATCGTTATGGGGATCCATTACAATCAAAATGGGACATATGTGTATTTTAGCATAGCCTGGATATTTCTTTTACCAGCATATCTGGATAATTTATCAGTTATCAGGAACAGAATGGCTTGGAGGCTATGTTGTAGCCCGCTTTACATATGGTGGAGACTGGAAGAGGAGTATGATTGTGATCTTCTCTCAGCTTCTTTTATTATCCCATCCATCCAAGTTATCAGCTATCCTATCTGATCCAATCAAAGCAAAGGTGTGGATGTTATCCCATCCCATCCCATATCTTTCTTCTCTAATCAGATTATTGGCAATAAGATAAACAACTGGATCTTGACTTTTGACTACCTTCTATCAGATTCCATCAACCATTGCACCTGTGGGGGTTTATTAGTGTTCAAATCTACTAATCTCTCAATGATAATAGAAATATAGGTGTTCCTACATTTCACTTTATTCACAAATGAGTAGCTGTTCTGCCCAATATTAGCCTATCTCCTTGTTTCCAGTAACAAACACACACACACATAGATATTCTTGCATTGTATCTTATACCCTATAGCAGGGGTAGGCAACCTTTCCCCTTTAAGGGCCGAGGGACTTCAGCTCCCAGAAGCCTCAGCCATGTTGGCCAATAGCTTCTGGGATTCTGGGAGCTGAAGTCCCTCGACCCTTAAAGGGGAAAGGTTGCCTACCCCTGCCCTATAGGTTGTATGCTGTTTTGTGTATGTATATTTCCAGGCATCAGAGCTGACAACCAAAATAAGCCTGGCCTGAAACAGAACTCTTTTCAGAGGCAGTCCTATGTCAACTACATTACAGTGGTCCAAATTGGATATGGCTAAGGCAAACTCAAGTTTGCTGTGGAGGAAGAGGCCAGGAAACAGAGCAGCTCTATCTAGCTCTTTTGCTGATGACTAGCCTTGTGAGTAGACTGCAGCCCCAGGCCCATTCCATCTGGGTGTAACTCAGCACCCTCCAAGGAAGGAGTATTATTATTATTATTATTATTATTATTATTATTATTATTATGTTAAAACAATTGAGGTGGCTTACAGCAATTACAGACAATCAGTACAGACAATTTGTACAGTACAGACAAGGCCAGACAATCTGAGAGGATTTTAATTTATGTTGTACTGTTTGTGGTAAAAACAGCATATTGGATGGATACTGGTCACTCTGGGACTGTTAGACCAGCTGAAGGACTAGGTAGTAGTGAGAGGGCTACCCAAAACCATCTACTTGGCTACAAGGCAGCCCCTGGTGGGAGTAGGGTGCTTCTGGACTAGCTAAATAGTCAGCCTGGTTGACTGGGAATATACCTATTTACTGTATGTTAATGCCTTATATGTTTTATAATCAGTCTTTTGTGTTTTTTACCTTTATATTTAATCTTTATATATATATATTAATAGAAATATTGTGTAGAGATGCATTTTAATGTGTATTTTATGTAACGATTGTGTTTTTTTAACTATGCTGAAACCCACCTCTAGCCATGAGGAGAGGCGGGTAAGAAATATATTATTAATTATCATTATCATTATCATTATCATTATTTATGTGTCACTGTGGTCAGATAGAACGCTTCAAAAAAGGGCACTTCTATTAATATAACAGAAGGAAACTAAGCAGATCCTCAGTCTGACTGTGTCAAAATATTTCAATTTAAATGATTGCCCTTTATTACTACCTCTTATCAGTCACAATGGATTAGTAAGACATATGTAATATTCTAACAAAGAGTGTACCATATTCCCTGTGGTGGTTTGCTGAAGTGACAAAGACAGCTTCTTGAGGCTGTAGGTGTCTCTTCTGTACTGAAGAAATCCTTTTTTTCAAACCATTATGGGATCAACAGGGTTATACTCGATTCACATAAAACTAGAGATGAATGAATCAGCCAATTTTGCTATTTGCCACACTGAAATATCTCAAGTTTTTTTATTTATGAAGAAAAATTGTGAAATTTTGAAAGCTTTACATTTTTACCCATCTGCATTGGCTGCATTTAACAGGTACAACTATTCTCAAGACTTGGCTCTTAAAGATGAGGAGCCTTTAAGAATAAAGAACCCACAGAACGCACCAGTACTGATTCTGTCAGTAAGTTGGGGTCTAAATCAAATAAAGAAGAAGGTGGGAAGCCAAATTCTATATTGTAAAAATGGTTGAATATACAATGATTCAAAATTAGTTTTTGAAGAGCCATGTACTCCAAGCACTCTGTCTAGATAGACAAATCTGTAAGTTTCACACTTTTCCTCATTCTTTTATTTTTTAAATTTCAAGTTCATTTCATCCTGTATATGAAGATATTTACACATGGCTTCTCACTCTTGAATAAGATCAAGTGTAGAAGAAGCTTGTCATGAATTAAATTATCCCTCATCCTTACACAAAATACAACTATATTTTTCAAGTACACAAAATATAAAGGTATTAGTATTGTCCATTTCTTACCCCCCACCTATGGTGTAGTAGAAAATGTTTGTCATCCTATACTATTGCCTCTATAGGATGCAAGACAAGTCAAACACAGATATGAGGACACACATCGATCCATAGAAATCTAGAAACAAAGATCTGGCTTAAGTGATGCCTCTCTCATTGGAATGGTCTAGCTGGGTTCTTTGAAAGAGTCCAATTATTGTTGATTTATGAGAAATCTTAAAGTCACAGCCCTAAATTTTGTCTAGAATTTGTTGTTGTTCTCAGTTAAGATTGTATGGAGGAATATCCATATTGGTAGTAGTAGTAGTAGTAGTAGTAGTAGTAGTAGTAGTGTCCTGCTCTTTTCACAGAACTAGGACTCAGAGTGGCTTACAATATTAAAAGAACAGCACAATTAAAAACATAGAATTAAAATGGAATTAAATTATTACAATATTAAAATAGATTGCTTATTGAAAGAATAAAAGACAATTTAGAAAGATAAAACTGTTTAAAAAGACCATTCCTTCCTTTTGGCCCATTTAAGGGCTGTTGCAGACCTGCCCAAAGGGCTGGCCTAGGGGTAGAGTTGGAGTGGGGCAGCCCTTCCGGCACAGAGTGCAGATATGCTGCACGGAAAGGGCACAGAAAGGGCATGGAAGGAGGAAGGATTGGGGCCATGGCGTGGGGTTACGGCGACCCTGATCTGCCGCTCCCCGGGGCAGCTCTCTGCCACCTCAAATGGGCTGTTTGCATCGGTCCTAAGTCTTAGAATCCAGGAAATAAATTTTAAATTCTATTAGCAACACAAAAAGATATTTCCATTGAGATCTGTCCTTTGCAAAGCTGCCCACCCCCTTATTAGGAAGAGAACACTGAATTTCCCAAGAAACTTCTGTGCTGTTGCATTGGGAAAACCTTTAGGTGCTGCTTAGGTAAAACATGTCAAATGCATGTTAAATGAGTACAACAAAAACAACTGAACAAAATGTAGACCTTTAACTCTAACATCATCATATTTTACTTTCCTTTGTGTAATTTTTAACATCTTTTCCTGATGAAGAAGCCAGTAGGGCTTCAAAAGCTTGTATCATGTACTTTGTGAATTTTGGTTGGCCCAATAGAAGTATTGTTGTTTTGCGGATTTTGGATGTTATTGTGTTTTGCTGTATGGCCAATACCACTCCCCCTGGATATGTTACATTGCCTTTTAGCAGATGCTGGATATGATATAGTTCAACCCATTTTGGAATGGTTTGCTTTGACTTACTGAATGCTATTTAAGTGGCCACTGCTTGATATAATTTTCTAAAAACTAATCTTTCATTTCCGCAGGCTGGAAAAAAATGCAGAGCTTAAAGACATAAATGTTTGGACTACAACTCCAGAATCCCACATGCTTGATGTTCTGCTCTAAGCCTCAGTCACATGAATCGTCCAATCATGGCATGCATCTACATTGTAGAAATAATGCAGCTTGAATCCACTTTAGCTGCCATGGCTTCATCCTATAGAATCCTGGGATTTGTAGTTTGTGGGGCACTAGCACTTTTGGCAGATAAGGCTAAAAATCTTGTAAAACTACAAATTCCAAGATTCCAGAGCTACAGCACTTAAAGTAGGGTCAATGCATTATTTCAGTAGAGGTATATCCATATTGCACAATTACAGCAATTTGATACCACTATGAGAGAACCCAGTGCTGTAGCTTGGGGGACGGCTTTAAAACTCACTAACAGAGAATTCTACGTACCACATCTAATTACAAAATCCCAGTATTCCATAGGATAAAGCCATTACAGTTAAAGTCATATGAATCTAATATAACTGTTCAATGACACTATCCCCCAACAAGAAGAAAAGAATTATGTTTCCACTTCTAATGTCATATTAGAAGTGGAAACTGTCCTATAGGATGTGACAGTCTATTATTTAGATTAAAACCTCCATTGTGAAAAATTCTGAAGATTATACAGCAGAGACTAAGAATATTTATGAATGTTGATTTACATATGCCAAAAACCTGTGGTTGAACTGTGCCTAGATTTTATCACATAAGGCTGCAGGTGGGACTGCATATTTATATGTTATATGTTTATGTGCATAAAAACAGCTTTTATTCACATAGGAAATTAGCAGCGGAGACTTGTATTGCACTGTATTGTACTGTATTGTGTAGTGTAGTATAGTACTATTTAGACTCCTCCCTCCCAACAAAGTTGGGACTCAAAGTGTTTACAGAACAAAAATACAAATAAAAACACATAGAGATAAAAACATACAAAAAGTGATGTTTAAAATCTATTCTCCCAAATGTTCTACATTTCTACTTTCAAGGCATAGTGTTTCCTGTCAGGTGAGAGAATCATGAGATCTCCTAACTCAATCTGAGCTGCAGTCAAGGAAAAGAATTATCATGATTCTGGCATAGCCATACAACATTTACAGACTTCCAGGAGGAAAAAATCCCTGTTCCTATAGTGTGATGCTCAAAGACAACTCTTGACATTTTTTGAAGAGGTATATAATATCAAATTTATATACACTGAATTATCAAGCAATAAAATCATCCTTCTAAATTTTGAACTGTAATCACATAGTAGGTTAGCTTTAAGAATAAAAGCAACCATTGTTTGTCATTGCTTATATGGCATTGACAGTAATACACCATAACACCTACTTTGGAATGGCAAAAACTATGAGCTAATACTGACAGAAGCAATAATATAAAATCTTGCTAAGCTTATAAAAAGCAAATATTCTTCCCTGTGGCTAAAGCAGGCTAAGTGTTTGTGACGGACAAGGCAAATAGAAATTCAGCTCTGCCATCTTTCACAGAGACCCAGAGATCAAACATTGTTGTGCTAAAAGTTGTAAAGGATCTAAGACTTCCTGAAACATTCATATACTGAACATAACTCTGGATGGGAATGAAAAGAATTAAGTATGTTGCTGGCTTTGTCTGTATGTTGAAATTGTATTTGGAAGTAAGCTGGAGATCAAAACATTCTGTGTAATATTTGAATGGGTTCTTTGTAGTAAAATTAACAGTTTGAGAACCTTCTGTAGAAAATACTGTTTAATTTTTGTTGTTGAGAAAAACAGATTGCTTGGGGTTTTCTGATTTTTTGTTTTTTAATCCAGTCCTAATCATGCTTGCTTTGCAATGAGATCCACTGATTTCTGCAAGAGTTAAATCCAAGTACATACCTTTAGCATGACAGCCTTTACTGTACCGAGGTAAATATATATATTATTTCCTCCTCTACATTGGAAAGGACTGCAATCCAATTTAATTCAGTTTTATGCTTAGCATATTTGTGTTAGAGATCATGTTCTAAAGGAACAAAGTTGGCTGCTGTATCAGAGAAATGAGAAAAGTTGCTTTATGTCACATTGGTTAACATATGCAAGCTGATTTAACATGTGGACAGCAAATAAGTGTAATTACATTAAAACAAGGATCCGTTGCAGTGATACAATAAAAATAGACTAGGTTGTATTATTAATTCTTGTGTTAAGGGTTTTTGAGCCATGTTGATTGGCCTGAATTTTTTGATTTTGTTATGGTACAAAGGGATTGTTTGAAGTAATTTGTCCCCAAGAGAGGCTCACAGTCCCAAGCGGGTTTCAATTCAGCAAAGCAAATCTAATTTTGTTTGCTTTATGCAAACCAGAAGGGGCTGTGGTTCATTCTGTTTTCACTGGAGGGGAAAGGCGCACTAATGGGACCTGCTGAAATGCATGCACTGCAAACATCATACCCTTGCATATATTAAATTTAGCTATGTGATGCACTGTGTTCATCATCTGTCTGTGTGTGTACACAAACACACTTTAGAACAAAGCTCTTTTTTAATAGTAGAGGAACCTTATCACATTAGGCCAACATGCTATTGTATTTATATTTAATGCTGCCATTGACTCACTTCCTTTGAATCAAGGGTATTAAAAGTGGTCCTTCTCTCTGCCATTCTCCCCCACCCTGTCTCATGCTGCTTATTTAAAATAGATGGTGTACTGAGGATATGGTTTGCTCCAGCTTTAAGCCATCCAAAGATTAATTCATAGAATAGGAGTAACAGAGTGGATTTATCCTCCACATTCCTTGACAGCCTCCTCTCAAGTTTAACCCTAGACATACATTTAGCAGCTGTTTGCCTAAATAGCAATAATTTACAGACTGTCAGATCTAACCTAGGAACAAAGTCATGGAAGCTGCTACCACTTCCCACTCAGGTAACGCAAGATACAATATTCAACATTTTGACAAATCCCTTATTTTCAGCAAGGTGTGTATCTTTCATAGAGATTTCTTACAGATGTTCTCTCATTTTCTCTTTTTATACTACCCTATTCCCAAAGGCTTATGGCACGTAACTAGCATGCATAACAATGCCCTGCCACAGGATTCAACAAATATTAGAACTAAGGTCGAGTTATGATTGTTTATTTTTCTTCTGCTCTGAGTCAGAAAATGGTAACATCTATGTATGAACAGAGAATGCTTCCTTTTGCAAAGTGATGCATTCATATAGAAACCATTATATTGATGCTTCAAAACTTCAAAGATATATCTTCACAACAAGCTGAATAGTTGCTGATTGTTCAACCCTTTTAGAGAGGAGAGTTAGGGGGGTTGCAGACTGCCAGAAATAGTGCAAATTGAGTCCACTTTTAGGGTTAGGCTTAGGCTTAGGGAATCATGGGAACTGTATTTTATTGTGGCACCAGAGTTCTCTGACAGAGAAGGCTCAATGTCTCAGAAAAAAAACAATTCCCATGATTCCCTAGCACTAACCCTAACCCTAAAAGTGGACTCAATTTGCACTATTTCTGGCAGTCTGCAACCCCCCTTTATTCTCATTGTGCAGGATGGGATATGCAATTGTCAGAGGGTAACACACATAGAGAAAGACTAGGATTTGGAAGAGCAGCTGTGAAGAAACTAAACAAGATTCTGAAATGTAAAGATATATTACTGAATATTAAAATTACAATTGTCCGTGCCATCATATTTCCGATTTCTATGCATGTGAGATGTGATGTTGGAGAATGATTCTGTGGATACAGTGGACTGCTACAAAGATAAATAAATGGGTTCTGGGACAAATCAAGTCTATATTCTCTCTAGAAACCAAAATGAATGAACTGAAACTATCTAGTTTGGCCATATTATGAGAAAACACAGCCAACTAGAAAAGACAATAATGCTTGGTAAGGAAGAACACAGTAGGAAAAGAGGAAGATCCTATTACAGATAGATAGGCTCAGGGCCTTTGCACACTGCCAGAAATAGTGCACATTGAGTCCACTTTAA
>CM034701.1:280589171-280610125 GCA_020142125.1 Phrynosoma platyrhinos
TGTTGTTGTTGTGTGCCTCCCTAGTCATTTCCAACTTATGGGCCCAGAGCACCCTCCCTTCCAAGTGCTGGTTCCTGACAACCCTAAGGTGGAACTATCATGAGGCAAACTTCATCAGAGGAGGATTTCCATTGCCATGCTCTGAGGCTGAGAAAGTATGACTTGTGTGTGTGGTGCCTTCAAGTCATTTCCAACCTATGGTGGCCCTAAGGTGAAACTATCATGGAGTTTTCTTGGCAAGTTTCATCAGAGGGGTTTTTGCTATTGCTAGCCTGAGACTGAGAGTATGCCTTGGGTTTTCCCCTGGAAGTCCCACCCCGGAAGGCAGAAGTCCTGCCCCCGGCACTCAGTTTGGACAAAAGCAAAAGCTAGGCCCACTAGAGAAACTACCTATGAGTACTTTCTGAGGTGCTTGATCTCAACAGTAGCTATTTGCAGCAGAGTGCAGAAGCATGAAGTAGTATTTGGCAATATTGCACTGACCAACCTTGAATGATGCACAGACACAGTTGGATTCTTCCAAAGTCCTTGGAGGCTTTTATCACTTGTTGCAATATGTACAAGTTATATATAAACTCTCCTTTAATTCTCTCCAACATTCACTGTCTGATATACAGCAATCCACTCTTTACAAACAACCCACCAACCACAACTCTTCTCTTCAACCCAGACCTGTCCTGGATTTTAGAGCACTTATATGCAGTGGTGATGACTAAGGGCTGAAATCTGGTGTTACTTCTCATTTACAGACATTCAAACTATTTTACACTGTGTGTTAAAGAAGCATTGTTCCCAACAAGCACTCCAAGGGGGGTTGCCAGAAATAGTGCAAATTGAGTCCACTTTTAGGGTTAGGGTTAGGGTTAGGGAATCATGGGAACTGTATTTTATTGTGGCACCAGAGCTCTCTGACAGAGAAGGCTCAATTTCTCAGGAAAAAAACAATTCCCATGATTCCCTAGCACTAACCCTAACCCTAAAAGTGGACTCAATTTGCATTATTTCTGGCAGTCTGCAACCCCCAAATCTCCCACTGTTTCTTCCAATAAGTCAAAAGATGCTTTACAGCTATCCTTTATTCATTACCTTGATACAAGGGCTGGAGTCCTGTTGGGGACTGAGGGTTATATGTGTGCCTGCTAGGCTACCAAACAGCCATAGCATTTCCCCATGGGTTTAACAACTGTTGGCGTGGGAGGGGGGAAACACAAAACTGCATATGCAAAACATGTTCCACATGCTTGAAAAAGGTTCTTGTATGAAGTGTGTTAGGAAATGCAATCAGAGCAGTTTAAGAAAGGAATAGAATGGGTGGAGTTCTTGTGTGCCAAAATGTGATGATCTGGAATCATTATCCATGGATAGGTTTTACTCTCTAGCCTTGGAGCAATCTCTTATCTTTTAAAGGTAAAGGTTTCTCCTTTGACAAAGTTGTCAAGTTGTGTCCAACTGTAGGGGGCGGTGCTCATCTCTGTTACTAAGCCAAAGAGCCAGCGTTGTCAAACGCGACTGTGAACATGTGGCCAGAATAACTGCACAGAACGCTGTTACCTTCCCACCAAAGGAGTACCTATTTATCTACTTGCACTTTTACATGCTTTCAAACTACTCAGTTGGCAGAAGCTGGGAGTAGTGACAGGAGCTCACTCCATCACATGGCGCTTGGGTCTCAAAAGGCTGACCTGCCGATCTTGCAATCGTCAGACTCAGTTTCTTTACCTCTGAGCCATCGCATCCCTCTTTTATCTTTTAATGGATATTTAAATGTCTTTAATATATGAATGGAATAATGTTGGGCAATTATGAATGTGTAACCTAGATGTCTGCACTTGTGATTGTTTTGTATTCATGATCCCTATGTGCCCCCTGGTTTAGGGGCTATGTAAAAACTGTGAATGCCTCCCAATTTCCACCTACCAGAATGCAATCCCTTATTAATCAGGAAGCAGCTGGCTGATGGTCCCACCTACCTTACATGCAAGAAATCTCCCACATCTCCCACATGAGGGGAAATTGCAACAGGGGACCTGCTTCTACCTATCACACCAGAGATCATTCACAGGAGGGATGGGACCAGCACTCTGCTGCTTCCTGATTAACAGGGTAACACAAACCTGTCAATCACAGCTACTGCTTCCCAGTAATTGAGGACTGGGGATCTGGATGGGATTCACTGCATAGCACTATAATTACAATGTTTACACATACCTAAATCCCCAACAGGATTTGATAGTTTAAATGTCATAGATTAAAATAGCTTTTATGTGTTTTTACTGATTTCTTTGTATGCATTTTAACCTATGTTTGCTTTAAATTTGTATGATGCATTGAGTCCCTGTGTTGGGAGAAAGGTGGGATATAAATGAAGAAACAGCAACAATAATGACAGCAGCAGCAGTGCCAACAACATAGATATAGTCACAAAGAAATCTCACCTCACCCAACTCAACAAAATAGGCTATGTTAATGGAGATATTGAAGAAAGGCCATGAATATGATGTACGCACAGACACACACCACAAAATACATAAAAAATTATAATCTTCACACTGTCTTCTTCCAGTAAGCAGATACAAGAATATGGACTTGCCAGAATCATCTGCTGCTTGGGCCAGAAGACTTTGAAATTCAATGAAAGGTCTACATTTGTGGTTTGTCAACTTCATCAGCCAGCCCAGAAGTCCATTTGCAACTCCTTTCATTCCCTCTGGACAGGAGAACTTAGAATTTCTACTGTGTCTGCCACTGCTCCCAGAGACCAGAAGGCACTATCAAGTATAATAATCTCACTCTGCCAGTATCTTCTACATTGATTTCAGTGTTAGACATATACAGTGTTGACTGAAATGGATACATACTGCATATGGTTACTCTCTCTCTCTCTCTCTCTCTCTCTCTGTATATATATATATATATATATATATGGAATGGATGCATAATATAACATTAACTGAGTCAATATCTCAGATATACAGATATTCACAGGATTAGATCACATGGCTGGGCACTTTGTTCTGATCTCAGGGTGAGTGACGTGCCACCTCTGTGGCAGCGCCGGGTGGCACAGCAGGAGACACATGTGAGCAGTCATCCCATGTTACAACAGGGTAATTTTAAAAGGGGATATATATCAGGTTTGATGCTGAACAGGCTGGACATCACCTGGACTGTCAGCATTAGATCCGGGTTTAAGGTTATGTATCATCTGGACTCCTTGCCAAGAGGATGAGTAGGGTAAGCTTTATTTGTCTCTGTAGACAGGAGCTCAGAATAAAAACCAGGAGTGAATTCTGCTGACATGGGAGCTACTATCTCCAAACTATCACAGGGAGCGCCTCCTTCCTTATAATCCTCCCCACCACTAAGGTCCTCTGGGAGGAATTTGCTGCAGCCTCTAAAAGTTAGGCTTTCAGCTACCTCTCAGAGGGCCTTTTTGGTTGTCGCCTCCAGATTATGAAAAGGCCTGCCAGATGAGATCCAACAATTGACATCTCTAGACAGCTTCAAAAAAGCTGTCAAGACAGATCTCTTCCAGCAGGCCTTTCCGGGATAGATAATCTTGGCTTCAGGAACCCTTCCCTCTGAAGGGTCCCCAAGTTCCTCCTGGAAGATTTAATGAGAACTGTTGCTGTAGTCTCAAATCGCTGTTTAATATTACTGTTGTATTTTAATTGTTGTTTTAATTTAATTGTTGCTTTTAATCTGTAATCAATTTAATAACTTTTTAAAGGGGAGAGGGAACTAGATTTGTTGTATTTGTACTGTATTTTATTGCTCTTAGCCACCCCGATTGATCTCAAAGGGGCAGGATATAATTTTTATTATTATTATTATTATTATTATTAAAGAAACTATGCAATCTATTTATAAATGCCAATTAGTTTCCTGAATTACATTTGTATGGCATCACATCCATTTTTAGAAAATTGGTTTAAAAACTAAAATAACAAACTGAGTACATTTAAACAGATATTCAAACAAACAGCTGATGCAAGGAAAGAACTAATGTATTAATGTTGGAAATCCAGGCATAGCTTCTCATTCATAGTTTCCCACTGAATTCAATGAGAGAGCATGACCTCTGTTCAGTCAAGACCAAAGGAACCTAGAAGTGCTTAATTTTGGCTCAACTGTGGTCTTGCTTTGCTTGGGTGCAAATAATGAGTGCCTGCAAAGGGTGCAGCTTGATTAACATTATGACTCTCTATAAAACAAACCATAAAGCAAAATAAATAAAACCATTAAGGCTGAACGTCTGCTGTCAGAGTGTTCTGTCACTGACCCCAGTGGGCACTAGGCTCTGTCCAAAGACTTCTGCAGCACTTTCTTAAACAAAAGATGCAGAAGCACTTTGGTAAAGCATCTCTGCATATTATTATTGCTACCCGAGGGCTTTTGGTATTTGTGCTCTGTGTATATTGCACTTGCATGCAATTTTATTGTACCAATTATTGTAGTTCATTAAGTTTATTGTAGCTGAATTAAAATAAAACATGACCCCAACAAACTCTGAATAAATAACAACTCTGTTGCTTAGTCCAAAGTATAACTTTCATTAAGAATCAAACTGTAGAAAAATAGGTAAAGGAGCAATAAAATGCTGGTTTTCCATATACAAGCAAAATGTGGTAATATTGTGTACTAAGCATTGATGAAATCATGTTCCATTGTTAGATTATCCATAATGCTCATTGAGAATATGGTTACTAACCCTTACAATACCCTTACAAGGCATTCCACTACACCTTGTATTGCAAACTTAGGAAGGGATAGAATTGGGTTGAAACTTCTGGGCTGACCATCTTAAAATGGGTGGTGCTATTTACATTGCAACAGATCCAAGGGCAATTTTCTGTATCTGGAACCCTTCAGGGGTATAGGGACTGCAACAACAACAACAACAAATCATCCCAAAAGGGAAAAAAAATAGAAAAAAGACAGAAGTGGCCACAAAGTCCACACATAGTTTTGAAAAACATTTTTTAAAAAAATGTTAAATAGCATGGGGTGATGGTGGCTGCAATCTGTTTAAAAGTTTGTTTGTTTTTTCATTCTTGGAGGTCCCAAGGAGAGACTATTCAACCATTTAGGGAGACTACCAAAGGTTACTCTAGGCTAGGGAGTCTGAAGGATCTGAAGGCCACAAAAACAGCCCTGGAGGGCTGCATGCCCTGGGCTGCATTTTGCCCACCCCTGAATTAATAGGATCACAACTCACTAGGGAAGAAGGGATCTGTCTGTTTCTCTTTTTACTTTTTTTTTTTAAAAAAAAAATCTCAAGCTTTTTCTAATTATTTTTTAAAAGTTTTCCAATTTTTATAAATGCTCATCAAAAGCAATTTTTTTTACTAGCCAAATTCATGAGATTCAGCTATTCCCACTATGAAGTGGTGCATGCTCTACCTCTCTACCAGATAGGTATTAAGGGTGAGAAACTCATCAGAATAAAAGGTGTATTACACATGGATTCAAACCAGATTTCGAAAGCTAACCACTCAGAGCTCTCTGGCTGATGGGGAGAGATCAAATATCAATGAAACAGAATTCTCTCTGGTTCTTAAAATTCATATATACCATGGGTGGCACCCTGTTGGTGATGCACGCAAATGGACTTCCACCTTACTCTTGCATGTGCATTTTTTTTTTTTTTGGTTATTGCAAAGGTTGATATCTCCTTCATCCCACTCTGGCCACTGTGTTATCTGCCCCCAACAGCCACTCCATTGTTTGTGGAGAAAGAAAGGGAGGAGAGAGTTATCTAGCTATGTTTCCATAGTCAGATGTACACTAATGGCATCATCTGCTTAAATTATGGTGTATCTTAGCAAAAGATGTTCTCCATCTGCATCTGGCTAGGGAAATATAGCCAGATGCTTCTCCAGTCCCCCCCCAACTCCATGAGACATGATCTGACATCCTATTAGGGACATAAGCACACATATGTTTTTCTTATACATATCTGTGTCCTTTTTGAGGTACTGTGTAGGGTGGGATGAAATTCTCTTCTTCCCTTCACAGCAGTTTCTGAAGCCCCCCCCCCCCATGCAAAGCCATTCCCTGCTTTAAAGAGAGCATGTAGGTATATAGAAGCATCTCCCCAGAGCCGAATGCAAAATGATGACACCAGCACTGAGATCAACCAGGGAACCAGCTCTCCAAGTATTTGGCAGAAGAACTGAGAGTTTATCTGCACTTTTATACTCTGCCTGGTGTGAGGCTCTAATAATGGAAGATGACATCATTTAAGCCAATTGTTGTTTTATTTTCCCTTTCACTTGGAAAGATGGAAAGATTTTATTGTCAAGGGATATTTTGTAAAAATGCTACAAGACAGCAATTTTTCACTTCAAGCTAGAGAGAATTGTTAAAAGGATAGCAATGTAACAATAATTTAGACTTAAGTTCTGTACAAACCCAAAAACTCATTTTAGATTATCCTTCACTAAGACCAAATGATTTTTCACATATCTGTCTCCACTTCATATGAACTGCCATGTAGCCCAGTTCTGCTTAAAAACATTATTATGCAAAAATTTCTGCCAGGCCAGTCTTGGCTTTATTAAGTGATATTTATCCAAAAATGCTCACTTGTGCTACTGAGAAGTTCAGTCATTATGGCATGTATTTTGTTGGCATCACTCTACTGTCTTGTCTAATATGTTTTATTGTTCTGGATGCCTGAACAGAAAAAAACCCAGTCATATGGCAGGTGGAAACTGGAAGTGCCTGTCCTATTTAAAACTGCATGATAATAGGAGTGGAAGAATCCAGTTTTGTTTTTCCTGCTTTCAATGTTTTTAAAATATCAGATTCTTTCTTTCTTGAAATTCAAGGGTGGGACTAGGCCAGTTTCAGGAGGACAAGGCTCCTGGACTGCCAGCCAGTGAGGACTGTTGGAGGCTGTCAGCCACACCTTTCTGCCATTGCCATGGAAGGAGGAAAAGAGGAAAATGAAGAACAAATGAAGAGGGGAAAGGAATGCAAGAGGCTCATCCAGCAGTCCCAGTCACACACTGCTGAGAGAGAAGAAGGCATTTTCAAAGCAGAGCCCGGTTGTACCTAGAATGAATGCTAGAGGAAATGTAGTCTGCAGCTACACTGCAGAATTAATGCAGTTTGACACTGCTTTAAGTGTCATGGTTCAATGCTATGGAATTCTAGGATTGTAATTATGTGAGATATTTAGACTTCTCCATCAGCAAGCTCTGGTACCACAACAAACTACAAATCCCATGACTCCATAGGATGGAGCCATGACAATTAAAGTGGTGCCAGACTTCATTCATTCTGCAGCAGCAGCAGTAGTTCAGGAGCGGGGGGGGGGGGGTATCAGGGAAATCACCTGTGCTGTGGAAGATGATTTTCCCAGTCTCTCTTTCCATAGTTACTCAACTCAGCTTCTTAACAATTTGCACTAGGCACATTCAACAACTACAACTATTCCCAGGATGGAAAGGACTGTGTTGTACCTTCATATGTAGCTGCCTGTTGAAGCTATAGAAAGGTTGATGGTAGCAGAGTTTTACATAAGATTGTTGTAGATAAGACTTTTTAAAATAAGCTTTTGCGCATGCATTTTGATACTTCTCCTCAGCACCTGGAGCAGCTGCCAAGCCCCAGATCTCATTTATCTTCCCAGGCTGCCAGAACTACAGGTGGGTTGAGGCTCTGCCCAGTTTTCCTCCATCCTTTAGCCAGTAAACAGCCATGGAGCATCCCTATAGTATGACAACTACTTCGAGGGTGGAAGGAGATGGTCATCATCATACAGAGGTTGGATGTTGTACAAGGAACTATTCACTAACTCCTTGTACAGCATCCAAAAACAGTCATATGTGTAGATAGCCTAAATGGAATGTATGTCGCTAACAGGATACCAGCCACAGTGTTGTGAAAAAGAGTGTAGCTGTCTCGTTCCCATTTTTTTCAGAAGCACTGTCAACCTGAATCATTTGTTGAGTTAGAATCCCAGTTTGAAAGACATGACAGTCCACTGGAACTCTTTGGAGAAAAAATTGATCTGGCACTTCATTTCAAGAGTCGTGCTGCCAGCCTTCGAAGCTTTCATTTTGTTGGTGTCCACCAGAAATGCTAGTGCTTGTCTCTTGCTCAAGAGGCTTTCATCTTTCAGCCTCAGTAAACATGTCACACATTGAAGGTGAAATGGGATCCAAAATGAAATTTGCTGCACATAACATACCTCCTCCTCTTTTTCTACTTGTTCAAATTCTCATTTCATATAATTGATTTGAATATGGGAAAAAAAAGAAAGACTGTGTCATGAAAAGCAAAGGCAAAGGACTAAGGTGCCCAGTTAACAGTTGACACTGTTATACAGATTTTTTAAAAAACATTGTAATATACTTTATACCACCATTAACAGGTAGAAATGGGTGTCAACATGCTCATTGGTTGAGACCTCAGCCAATAAGCAGTTCTTTGAACTATGCAACCACAGAAAGTCTGGCAGAGGATAACTGGTAGTACTGTCAGACATCTCCCGGAGGACCACTGGTAGTACTGTCAGATACCTGTGCCTGTCTAGCTGGTTGAGATGAAGAAGAAGGAAGAGGAAAGAATTTGGATTTAGCCTTAGTCCATTTCAATCTCACTTGCCATGCCTCTCCTTCTGGCACTCAACTTTTCTCCCCCACCCCTCCTAAACATGATTTATTCCAAATACTGTCGATCAGCTTTAACTAATACAGTTCTTGTATGAAGCACCTCTCTAATCTCTTCAAACACAGATGTGGAAGCGCAGCTTAGAGCATGGAGGCCAACAAAAGCTCTTTGCCTGTACTAGTGATTAGCTTTGATTGACACCGAACACTTCTGCTTTCACAGGCATACTTTAACATCCATAAATGATTGTTTTAAAATGAGAAGCACTGGGCTTCTACAGTCCCTGCTTTAGTAAATAGACAGTACAAGAGTATTAACAGATAACTCTGGAGCAAACATGAAACACTGGATACTCTTTTTTATCTTGCTTCTCCCCCTACCGATCCATTTTTTTTTAATTTTGCTTCCAACAGTTAAGTGTTCATTCAGAAAGATTTTGAAGCAAATAAGCTCATGCAACATTTTTCCAAAATTTTAATTCTCCACACCATAAGGCTGCATTGCACTGCAGAAATAATCCAATTTGACTGCTATGGAATTCTGGGAACAATAGTGTTGTGAGATATTTAGCATTTTCTAACAGAGAGCTCTGGTGCCACAGCAAGCTACAGTTCCCAGAATTCCATAGCATTGAGCCATGGCAGTTAAAGTGGTCTCAAACTGGATTATTTCTGCAGAACAGATGCAGCTATAAGAGGCAATCAGAGCTACTACCACAGTGTCATGATTATTATTTTTTTTAAAACCAACTTTTACAATGATGCATGGCTAGCTCTGTAGGTTCTTGCTCTGCATATTTTCTGGAATTTCTTGATATAATGCAATGCAGTTTGATATTGCATCGCTCCTGAAACATTTCAAGAACATAGGGAATCTGTAGAGTGAACCTTGGGGCACTGTCAGTAGTGGGCAGCTTTTTCAAAGTTAAGTTTTAAAAGCAAGACAACATGGAAAACAACTCATTATGTGTAATGTTAAGTAAGTCGCACTTTCCTCCAAATTTCAGAGGAAGCTCCCTCTCCAAAAATCAATAGAACTCAGTTCAACATTGCAGGAAACTTGAGGAGGAATTTTGCCGCAGTCCCAGCATTTTTGTTTGTGTTTTTTTTATGCAGAAACCACAGCAGAGATTATGGACATCATTTCATGTTCTAGGCATCCCATACTTCAAGAGAGCTAACCTATTGTATGCAATCACAAAAACTGGAATTGCATTACCTACCAATATATTTCTAGCCCAAACGTCAAGTACATTCAACTGCTTGAACAGCTAAGGATCCAGATACTTGATGGAGCACCACCCTCCTTGTCTAGGCCTGCTTGAGAAGTGTTGAGAGACACCTCTCAACAGATCTCCCACTAGCAGAAGTAACACTGTGGAAGGATATAGCAAGGGTCTTCTTCTCTATAGTGACACCTCATTTGTGGAATACCCTTCCCTTAGATGTCCAAATGGTGACATGTTGGCTTCATTTCAATACCAAGTAAAAGCATAGCTTTTTAATTAAAGCCTTTGGGGCCTAATAAATGTATTCAAAAGGCAAGCAAACATGGTATTAAACTGATTTAACTTTTTAAGCTGTTTTAATTTGTTAAATTGTTTGATATGTTTTAACTTTCTTCTAAGTTATCCCATTTTAATTTTTTTAAAAGATTTTTACACATTTACATTTATTTTCCTTGCACATCACTCTCAGATCCCATGATTCAGTGTGGGATAGAAGGATTTTAACAATAAATAATAGATAATTGTATTTTAAAAACCAAATAACAAATGAAAATAGGGAGAATTTATGTTCTTAATAAAATAATTAATGTTCTGACCACTATCTCCCTTTATAGCACACTCCTGATGGTTTTTCTTCTGAATGTTACATGCCATGATAGAGCTGGTTGTACTTATTCCTGAATAGGTGCAACTCTGATGCATTCAGCAACGTTATGACTAGGCAATTGTGCAAAGGATATAAAGAAAAAAAAGTTTTATTATGCTCTAATTTTTTTTATAAAATTATTCCTAAAGTAACATAGGGTCAGACAGGTGCAGTGATCTACTATGGAATGGTATCATAAACAAAATCTCTCATGGAAAAACACAGGGACATTTGGATTGTACAAAAATTTTCTTGCTTCCACATGTACGCCAGTTTATGCTGTCCTGTGAGCCAAAAAGATCCCAAGGATAGCACCTGAAAGTGTGAAAATATGTAGAACAGGGGTAACCAACTTTGGGATTTGAACCTCAGCCCCCATACCTCCTGACTGTTGGCCACATTGGCTGGTGCTTCTTGGAGCAGAAGTCTGCAAGAAATGGAGGACCAAGTGTAGGGAACCACTGTTTTAAAGAGAAAGGAGTATTCCTCCCTGTAACACCACAGCAACAAATTCAATGGCAGTAGCAGCAGGTGCAATATTGACTAGGAGGTGGGAGGGACCCAGAAACCTGCAAAGAGATCCTAAAGGATTCCATGTGGCCCGCATCCTGCCCACCCCTGCTGTGCTATAGAGAACTGTATCCTTCCCACTCCTTGTCCTGCTATTTCTCTCTATTACTGTATCTCTCTCTCTTTGGTCAGGAAGAAGCTGAAGAAGGAAGTGATTCATATCTTGATCAAACTGGGCCTAGACTAAGAAGAAGAGCGCTCCCTCCATTCCATCTGATGTCATCTGGGGGAGAGACAAGAGGCCCAGCACCATCAGGCCTAGACTAAGAAGAAGAACCCTTTCTTCTTAAGGGGCAGGTGGGTTTCGGGATTTTTAGGTTCTGTTTATATTATATAACATATCTGTATGGAAATTTTAATGTTGTGAGCCATCCCGATTGCTCTGCAGATGGGCAGGATATTAATAATAATAATAATAATAATAATAATAATAATAATAATAATAATTACATTGTTAAGAACTGAAGTAGAAACAATGAAGGGAAAATAATACCATACCCTGAGGTTTGTTGTTGTTAACGTTATTGACTATATGATTTTCTTTTTTAAAAAAAAAGAATTTTATTTTAAAATATAAAAAAGAGGAATCCAACACATTATTTTAAAGTACGAATAAAGTCAAGAACATAGATAATCCTCATTTCAATTGCTCTGTTGTTGTTTTGATTGAAGATTGTTCTATGTCCCAAAGAGATAATGTCTTCATTTTGATTTATAGGGTTAGGTATTAAGGAAGCTCATTATTCTGCCATGTAAAAAGCATCCCTTTGAAGGACTATTCTCCAGACTACAGATAACCAGGTATTAATGTTTAGTCTTTCTAAAGTTTTTCATTGATAGGTAAAGGGTTTCCCCTTTGACATGATTGTCATGTTGTGTCCAATTGTAGGGAGTGGTCCTCATCTCCTTTACTAAGCTGAGGGACCCAACATTGTCAGACACTACTCCATCCTCATGTGGCTAGCATGACTGCATGGAACACTGTTACCTTCCAACCAAAGTGGTACCTGTTTATATACTTCCACTTTTTTACATGCTTTCAAATTGCTAGGTTGGCAGAAGCTGGGACTAGTGATGGGAGCTCACTCTGTCACATGGTGCTTGGGTCTCGAACTACTGATCTGTTGACCTTGCAATGGTCAGAGTCAGTGTCTTAACTGCTGAGCCACTGCATCCTTTATTAATATTAATATTTCAATGATATTTTTCATTGATATTTCAATATTTCATTTGACATGATATTTCTAATCTGGCTGTGTTGCTTATTTTTGTAATGAACTTTTTGTAGCATAATTGTTTGTTTGCTCCAACAAATTTTGACAATTTCTTCAAAGTTTTACAATATGTTATATGGTGATTCATCATTTCAAAAAACCATGCAATTACTAATTTCCAGAATACGTGTACTTTGGGAAAATATGCCCACATGTGTAGCAATATACCTTGGGCTCTATATTCTCTCCAAGATTGCTATGGTATTTTTAATTTGTTGTTGTTGTTGTTGTTGCTGTTATTTTGGCTCATTTCACCAGGTGTCAGTACCATCCCTTGTGGGTTTTAAGAATGCTGTACTTCATTTGAACAAATCTGGATTTAAACCCCACAGATCTGGTTTTGAACCCCATATTCTGGCACCTAGCACTTCAAAGAGTGAGTGACGTAGTGGAGCAAGAGCCTGGAAGAGCAGGGTTCAAATTCATGCTCAGCTGTGGAAATGTACTGGGTGACCTTGGGCAAGTCATACTCTCCCAGGAAGGCAATGGCAAACTTCCTTTGAATAACATTTGCCATGAAAACCTATGAGGGGTCCCTGTAACACACAACACAACAAAGAGTCAGGGCCTTTGCAGACTGCCAGAAATAATGCACATTAAATTGAGGCACTGCCCTGGCTCAGTACTAGGGCATTATGGGAATTGTATTTTTTTTTTCTGAGACATTGAGCCTTCTCTGTCAGAGAGCTCTGGTGCCACAATAAATTACAGTTCCCACAATTCCCTAGCACTGAGTCAGGGCAGTGCCTCAATTTAACGTGCACTATTTCTGGCAGTCTGCAAAGGCCTTCAGACTCAGATCTATTTACCAAGCTTTTTTAATCCTTATGGGTTTGTCAAGTGTCTCTCTAATATCCATCTTTATATTAATGAAACTAATCCTTTGCATATCAGCTTTCTTTAATCAATTTTTCTCACATTTAATAGATAGTAGCATGTTCTTATGATCCTTTTTTTAATTTGCAGATAAAGGATATATTAATGAAAGAAATGGAAACCATTCTGGTGTTTCCTCTTGATGTTTATTTCATAGGGCTTGTCTTCCTAGCCAGAATACTACAGTCTGCCCCTGGAGTATTCTGGCCCAAATTTCTCCCCCCCCCCCCCCCCCCCCCCCCCCCCGCTATTACCTATGTTGTTTCTGTAGCAATGGTGGGAAGCTGCCTTCCCACACAATCCCTGTTTGTCACCCAGCACTACCACTGAGATCACAACAAGGGGCCCAGCCATGCTATCAACAGTGGGTAGCTCATTCTGACTTCAAAGTAATTCACACCAGCAAGGGCAGCACCAGGCAGATTGCAGGGGCCATGTGGGAAGGCAGCCTCCCGTCATCACTGTCAAGAGAGCCAGAAAACAGAGCATAAGGTCAGGTTTTTAAATTCAGGTTAAGAGTGGGAAAGGCTGGGTGTAAACATCATGAAGACAATCCATGCCTGATTCAAGATTTTAGCCCTGAGTCATCTAAACAGGACACAGTAATCCCAGGAGCCCGTAATAGCCCATGTAGACAAGCCCTCAGTTATATTATTGAAATTAGTTTCTAACTGTTAAACAAGTCTATTATTCAATATATTCCCTTGTCTATCCATTGCTGGAGTCTAATTTGTTTACTAGCGTCTATAAAATTTGGGTGCGTTAAAAGAGGGCAGACAGGGGCAGGTTCATCCACCTTCCCACTTCCCTTCTACAATGATTTCTCATGCTCAAGAGTGTTTAAATAAACATGCTTGTATGATATTTCCTGGATGCAACAGTGTTAGTCTGTTGCATCAGAGAGTCTTGTGTCACTTTATGACTAACAAATTTAATTTGGCATATGTTTTCATAGACTTTGGCCCGCTTCCTCAGCTTCATAGTGTCACCTGCTATTTAGATACATGCCTGGTAGACTCCCAGTAATAGCTAATCTATCTACTCCTGATAATTTTTCAAACTCTGTGGTGCCTTCTATATGTTATGGAATGCAGTGCAAAACAACAACAGCATGGGTTGTAGGTGTGTTGTAGTGGGATACATTTCATGTGCAGATTATGAAATAAAATGTATTGATCCATTCAATAAACCTGACACCAGAATGCATAAAAATCAAATAGCATGCCCAAATCCCAATAAAATATAAGCACAGTAGGGAATCCTTCTAAAATTCCCATACAGGGAATTTTCCTTACCTTTCCTTTATTCCCCTCCCCCTCTCCCTTTTTGGATCTTGGTACAAACTTGTTACATAGACTCTTTTCTCATACCAATACCAGTATTACTCACTGTAATCTCATGAGCTGCAAAAAAAAAAAAAATATTTCCAAAATTACTATTCAGTATTCTACATTTCTGAAAAAACACCCACCTTTAATTTCTTTCATAAATGATAACATCCAGATTTTGAAGTCTACCACTTTACCAATTATTTTACTATTTATTACTCTTGCAATTGTTTGGTAACATTTTAGTTATGGTCATCCATAAAGGTATTGCTTTATCAATGTCTTTTCCAAGAAGATTGTTATTTTAAGGGACCAATGTGGCCAGAAACACTAAGCCAATTAACTTTTAAGATGTATTTTTCTGGCTTATAAGTGAAACATCAAGCAATCATTCCCTCTAAGGACAATTTCTCTTGCTAGTTCACACTCAACAAACAAGATGCACAAGTGATCCATACCCACTTTTATTTTGGCTGAATGCTTACTTGATGAAACATACAGGAGTAGTTGTAAATTGGCCATTTAGCAAATTTTTTTAAAAAAAAATCAATCAGTGATACCTTTATTGGCCAACCAAAATGCACAATATACTTGTTGCAAGCTTTTGAAGCTCCATCCAATATATCTCCATTCCAGTGAGGTCACAGGCCTCTTTGTGGCAAAGAACAAAGGTATCTCTACATCCACCAAAATATTCCTGATGCAAACACATGGAGACTTCTTGAGGAATCCATTGTTCTCTGCCACAAAGAGGCCTGTGACCTACTGGAATGGAGACACATTGGATTGCAAAAGAGGGATCCCTGTTGAGATGCAAATGGGCTTTAAATTTTCTGGACTTTGAAAATCTCCCTATAGCCACAGAGCCAGAAGGAAGAGGAGCCTGCCTGCCTGCCTGCAAAAGATATCTTCCCCACTTCATACCTTCTTAACTAAAAATTGAAATAACATGTAGGCATCTGATTAACGTCTCCAATTGTTTTTCTCCTGTTTGGATTGTAACATCTTGCCTAATGAAGAAGCTTTGAAAACTTGCAACAAATATATTGCACATTTTGGTTGGCCAATAAAAGAATTACTGATGGATTTTTGTTTGAATTTGATGAAACATAATTCAGCTTTTGCTACCATCACTGGCAGTCTGAACAGAAAGTGATTTTTGCTTATATATATATATGTGCAAAAAATATGTTTTCCATACAAAAAGTGTGTTTCTACATACTCCTCAAAACTAGAAAGGCTACTGGAACCTTTGCAGAAATCTTTGTGTTCTCATCTAGCAGGAAGAATACTGCAGGAACTAGTCATTCTTGCCTATGGTAATGAAAATCGCAAAGATATGCATCTTTACTTGAGGGTTCACAACATTCACTTCTGTTACAGACCCTTAAACACTGAATTCCCAGAAGTGGACAACCTCTTTTCTTTCCAACTTTTGTTTCATCCCCACATTGCTGGCTGCCCAGCTTTTGTGCCATCTCTCTCCATCTATGTATGAGAACAGTGGAATCTTGATCATGTCTATGAGATTATTATTCTTTAGCTGATATTTGAGAAACTCTGGAGTCAGAAGTGCCAATCCTAAAAGTATGTTGTGGGATGCAGAAGCCCCAAGCTATATGGAGAAGTAAATTTTCAACTAATACATTTATGGATGTGTGAATGATTTGGAAGTGAGTACTGGAGTCAGGCAATAGAAAACTGCTGTAATGTGCTCCTGGTGAGAAACTTTCATTAACAGAAAAGTAGCCATAATTTTTGTAGTAGGTTCAGTTTTCAAGTGGCCTTAAGGCATGGAACTATGCACATTGTTTCTTAATAACAGCACCATCACTGTTGACAGAAAAAACTGTTGAAAACATACATTTTAATGTATGTCAGAAAAGTGTTAATGTGCAGATTAGTAATATGATTTCTGCAGAATGACAGGTTGTAATGGGTTCTTTGAGCCTGTAAGTAACCTGTGTTGTCAAAAACTTATTGTGAGACTTTCTAGGGTCCAGCAGCAAAAGCCCTAACAAAGAATTATTGGCACTTACTGTCACCCAGAACTGTAAGAAGGATAGGAAAAAGAGATGGATTGACTGATTAAATGTCTCAGATCTGCTTTCTCCAATTAAATGTCCTCTTGTTGTGTTGGACTACAAGTCCTATCAATTTAGCCACCATGGCTGGCGGCCTGACATGGGGGAATAATAGTCCAGCATAATAGAAGATTACAGTATTCTTCATATGTTTCTCCCAAAAACAAAGCTGTTTGATTTGTATTTTTTTTGTTTTGTTCTTTGGTTATTATTTCTTATACACTGCAAACTGCTATGGTGATTTGAATTCACTCTTACTTGCTGTACATTCGTTTCAGTAGATTCCCTTTACCCCTTTGAAGGTTGATAGGATTTTTAAAAATAATAATAATAATGGGGTAGGCCCACTGAAATAAATAGGAATTAAGTTGATCATAATATTAATAAAATACAGATTTTGATGGTTCCTCAACTATTATGATATTGGCAGAATTTGAAAGTAATGTGTTGCTTTTGTAAAATAATATAATAACAGAAAATATGCTACACTGTTATGCAGGAGCAATGACAAGAAGGGAAGTCTGCAAAACTTCTGCAAAACTGCAAAAATGAATGGTGAATTTCCTAATTTTTAAAGATTTTGGCTTATAGTTTTTTAAAAACTAATTTAATAAGTAATTTTGTAAAATCAATCACTATTTGAGGAAGCAACAGGTTTGGCCCCTCTTTCCAATCCTCACTTATTATCCTACTTCTTCCTCCATATGCCATTGTGTTCAAAAGATATTGCCCCATTAAGTACCAGCCCAGCTGAATTTTCTGAGAATAAAATGTTCTGATAAATCTCCTCAGGATTTTCTTTTTAAAACTGTTGGAGAAGTCACCTTTACACAGTGGAGACTATACCCAAAATCCAAGGGTATACTTTTGCTAAATCTCACTGCTTTTGTCAGAGCTGGTCAGCCCATCATTGATGCAGTGCTCCCCAATGCATCCTAGAATCTGATACAGATTTCTGGGAAAGCGTCTAAAAAAGTTTTTTTTTTCCTACCATGGAAGGCAGGAGGGGAATGGAGGAAATGTCCCTATTCTGCTAGAATTAAATATCAATGTACACTTCTGGATGTTAGCCTACACAATGAAATCATCCTGTGTTCAGTTTTACTGTCCCAAATAAGCTGGAAGCTCTGGGGAAGTCAATTTTGCTCAGCCCTACATATAATTCCCACTGAAGAAATTTAAATTGGAGTGTTAGACTAAGCAGTGTTGTACGAGTTAAAGAAATATGCAAATCCAAAGCCACCAATAGTGAATACACCATCAAACTGATTGCAAGACCACTATCATCATGAATTGCTATACCATAAAGATCAGTGCCTTCCATTTGAACAATGTCCTTTTTAATCACTTGCCTGCTTCTTGAATTGCAACAATATTTTGGCCTTATTAAACCTTCTGCACTTGCTACAAAGTGTTTGGATGCAGCTGCTTCTCAGAAATCATTCTTAGTGATGAAAACAGCACACAGTTTGTCTGATTACCAAATGTAGGCCTTAGCTCCATCCTGAACAAAGGATTTTTAAAGTGGAAGAAATTCTCTTTGACTCGCCCGAGTGGCTGGGTTGGCATTCCAGGAAAGAGAGAATCCTATTCCTATTGTCTGTTTGTGATGGAGAGTCTTGTGCAGTCTTAATTGCTCTGTCTATCCCTGCCATCCGGGTGACTCCCAAAACATAATGGTGCAGTTCAAGGCTTCTTCGGGTTTTTGACTTCTAGAAAGGATAAACAAAATCCTTTAATGCAGACTGACTCTTCTTCTAGTTAAAATTCATGGTATCCACATTTCAATAAACTTAACTAATGGGTTCTTTCTTTCAGAAAGATACAGCTTTAATATTTAAATTTTTCACTTTGAGCTATGTTTTATTTTTGTGGCTAAAGAAAAATCCATAAAACTTTTAATGCAAATTATGTCAAACACTACTGCAACTTTTACTTCAGACAAATTATGAATTCCCTGAATTGATTCCATATGAAAAGTGGTTTATTTCATCAGCTTAGGAATTGAGCCAGTTCTTCAACAGAATCTATGAGTGTAAGGTATATTTATTAACAATCACTTCTTTTAATTACAAGGTTAGTGTTACAGTTGTGTAAATAACAGTGTAATTTTTGGCTAACAACTGTCTCATATGAATTTGTTTGCCAGTTATTCAGCCCTGGCCCAGCCATCTAAGATAGGCTTTTATGGACACTCTTCAAGAAGCTGTCATTGTGCTCCCAATTCTGCTATCCACCCCCATGACAGAGTGTCATCACCTCTTCCTACCTCTGCTGATCTGCAGTATAAAAGTGCTTCCACTTCAGAATTTGATTCTGAAGCTTTGATTTCACCCCATCAATCATCTCTTGACAGTAATGAAAGTAGAACAGTTCTTGCAAGAACTGTTGTACTCAAAGTTTGTCTCTGTTTTTTTTTAAAGTGATGCCCATTTTAACCACAACTAAAAATTGACCTGAAGATAATTAGAGGAAGCTACTGTTTGACAAATGAGGGCTAGCATCCTGTTAGTTATGATCTCCTAAATTAGATTTAGGACATTGTACAGGTTGAGTCTCTCCTATCTGAAATGCTTGAGACCAGAAGTGTTTTGGATCTCAGATTTTTTTCAGATTCTAGAATACTTGCATATACATAAAGAGATACCTTGAAGATAGGACACAAGTCTAAACATGAAATTCATTTATGATTCGTATAGACCTTATACACATTGCCTGAAAGTATTTTTTACACAATACACAAAGTTTATGGACATTGAACAATTAGAAACCATTATCTCATGCACCCATGAAAAATGTTTTGGATTTTGGAGTATTTCAAATTTCTGAAATTTGGATAAGGAAGACTGAACTTGTAATTAGTTTGTATTCTCATTTGTGGTTGTGGCACTATTGCTACAAGTGCAAATTTAAAAAAACAAACAAACCTAAAACTCTTCTTAAAAGACAATCAGCTATCAAAAGCAATGAAGGTCTGTTCTGCTGCTAAGCAGGATGCTTCAAGATGATGTGACCAACTCCCTCCCACCTCCAGGGAGAAGCAGAAACAGATACATCTGTGGGGACCTTTCACAAGTCTTCATCACAGACACTGTTGGAGGGAGGGGGTGGTCATATCATCTTGAAATGCCCTGGTCAGCAGTAGCACAGGCCTCCATCACTGCAAGTGGCTGACTGGCTTTTAAGATGGGTTTCAGGGACCAGGCGGGGAGTTAAAGCATAGCTATGGTATTGTGGCTACATGTTTGATGCAGGTTGTCAGTCATGGATTTGATCAAACCTTTCTAGAGTGAGAGACAGTCAGTAATAATCATTTGGCAATAACAGAGAATTGGATCCAGATTTAGGCAGGTGCAGTTGGGCTAATAGAAGCAGAATTCCCTGTCCCCTCTGTTTCATAGAGGCCTCTCTTGCCCACTGAAAATGCTATATAGATGTTCAGGTGACCCTGGTGGGCCAAAATGTAAGGGGGCAGATCCACAAAAACTGAACAACAGTGCCATCTGTAAGCTGAATAGTTATACTAGCAGAATGCAAATCCTTGGTCCAACTGGAGCAGGAAAAAGATATTTCCTGGATTGGATTCAGTGCTTAAAAAAGCAACTCCTAGAATCTTCCATCTACTATGGCTTAGACTTGAAAAACCAGATCTTTGGGAGACAGAATGCACAACCTTTTTATTTATTTTGCCTATTTAGTTTATACTCTTTTTTGCTCCTTTTGTCTTTTCTTTTCTGTGTGCTTTGTTCTCTTTTTGCATGCCATTTTTGCAAGCCTCTCGGCTGGGGTCTTGCAGGCCCAGGTCTATGCCCTCCCTGATCGAGTCTAACAATCTAGCATGTGGTCTTTCTGTCTTTTTACTGCCTTCCACCTTTCCTAGCATTATTGTCTTTACTCATAATTCATTTTTCCTCATGATGTGGCCAAAATACAACAGCCTCAATTTGATCACCTTGGCTTTCGAGGAAATTTTAGGCTTGATCTATTCTAGAACCCATTTGTTTGCCATTCCCTTCTCCTTTTGTGTCATGTCTTTTTAGATTGTAAGCCTGAGGGCAAGGAGCTGTCTAATGAACCATTTGTAAGCCACTCTGAGAGCCCTTTGTGGCTGAAGAGCGGGGTATAAATACTCCAAATGAATAAATAAATAACTTTGTCTTTTTGGCTGTCCCAAATATCCTCAGCACTCCTCCCCAGCACCATAAGTTTATTTTCTTTCTATTAGCTTTCTTCACTGTCCAGCTCTAACATCCATGCATTCTGATGGGAAATATAATGGCTTGGTTGATTCTAACATTAATGTTCATATATATATATATATATATA
>CM034701.1:280614283-280630570 GCA_020142125.1 Phrynosoma platyrhinos
TTGCTTTTAGGTAAGCCACAACAAAAGCAGGAGGGTGATCTAGCTCACCTAAAGGCAGCAGAATTGATCTGATCTTGTAAGCTGCTGCTGATCAGCCTCATGGAGCATGAGAAATGAGCAGGGAGGAAATGGAGGGAAGAATTTTTTTTTACATACAATAAAAAGTAAATATAAACCAGTGATCAGTCTTAGTGGGGCTGCTAGATTCTCCCCCCTACACAGACAGACACAACTTTTTTATTTTCCTCTTTATGCTGAAATAAGCTAACAGCTATTTCTTTGAAAACTTTATAGGACAGGGAGTAATAAAACAACTTCTTAACTGAAGTTTTAACTGGATAATCTGGATTTCTTGCAGTGCTTTGCTGAAGTAAAACAGTGGAGGAGGAGATGCTAGTGTTTTTTCAGTTCTATTTATGTAGCACCATTTTCATTATGGCCCTGATTCTGAGTGTAGTATTACTGAGGCGCAGTAATACCAAATGAATTCTGTTTGGAGGGGGCAATACTGATTTTAAGTCTTCAATAAACTAGAATAACAAAATGAGGTGTAACCTGGCTATGTGAAAAAAGGGCAGCTGTTTCAGAATCATAAAATTATAATTTTTTTAAAAAATTAAAAAATATGTACAGGCACAAATGTACTGACACAAAAGAAATGCTGAGTGTTCCTGACTGGGATATCTTGTAATCCTATAGAAATTACAATTCATGATTATGTTAAAGCTCTCTAAGAACATAGTAGAGGCCTGTAAGTATTATTATCTGACTTGAATGTTATGTTGTTCACATATTTATGAACACATGCATGGAGACCAGGGCTCCACCAATTAAAGTATATGTGTGCATACACGTGTATGCATTTGAACATTGTTGTAATTCAATTGATGTGGAGAACAATAGGCAATACATGCCAATATTATATAGGTCACCAATTTTGTGTGCCTGAAATCATTGTTATATAGTATGGTTTTACATGAAGATCATGTCAATCTCTATAATAGTATGGCTGCTGCATCTGCATTTCTCCATGAGAGAGAATAATGAGAGATGTTCTTAGGATGAATCTGTAGGGTCTTTTTTTAGTGTTACTGTATAACATTTTTTTCCAGACTGGGACTACTGTGCTGTAGTGGTATGTTGTCAATTTGGCTTTGTTTTGTGTTTATACTTTGTCCCTCATTAACCTTTCTGGTGATAATAGAAATACTACTCAATTTTTAATTCAGAGAGAGTGGCTGACAGATGTTTCTAGGAAGCAACCTTATTCACTGACACAGACCGATTTACAGCCTTAGAAGTATTTTTCAAATTCTATTCTTTTCTTACCAAACATTTAACTACATGTAAACATAAATACATTTAGGCTATCCATGTGATATTGTAATTTAAAGGTATTTTAATTTTGCTAGTTGTTTATGTCACAGCTATTATCATTACATTCAGTGATATATGGGAATTACAATCAATGAGTAAAATTACTACAAAAAATTACTAAGGATTCTGTATGGTGTAGAATGGAAGAAGGTCAATGGGGGGGGGTGACACCATGAGTGGTTGCACCAGGTGACACTGACCCTAGTGTCACCACTGCCAGTAGCAATTCACATAATAAAAAGTCTTTGGGTGATCTCATTGTGGTGGGCACCTTTGCTTCCCCCATCGCTAGAGCCAATTGGATTTTCAAATATGGTATGGCCAGATTTCTGCAATGGGGAAAGGGAAGAGAAAAGGTATCCCATCAATAGGAGCAATACACCATGTGAGGGTATGTTGCCCCAGATATTGTTACCTAAAGTCAGGCCCTGATCAACCCTCAATTTTGATATCAATTTAATATCAAAAGGGGCACAGAGTGGTTCCCTCTTTATCTATTTGATATGATAGGATTTCAGGACAGAATGCAATTAAAATCATTTTTATTTTAAAATTTAAAACAATATGGAATAATTTAAACAGATTAAAACCATATTAAACATTTTAACTGCCATGACAATATCCTATTGCAGGAAGGCAACCGCACTGCAGAAACCTGGCCATACCATATTTGGAAATCCAGTTGGCTCTGGAAAGGAAGAAAGTGAGGGCACCCACCACAACGAGATCACCCAAAGACACATTGACACCATTCCCGCTAGCACACAAAGGGCAGGGAGGAGGAGGAAGAGGCGTGCACCTGTTCCTCCTCCTTCCCAACCCTCCCCAGTTTCCAGCTGCCTCCTTGGAGGCATCTGAAGGCCAAGAACAGCATGGGGGGATGCACCTCTTCCTCCTCCTTTGCAGCCTCCAGATGCCTTTCTGGAGGCAACTGGAGGCCGGGCATGGTACAGGGGAGGAGGAGGAACAGGTGCGTACCTGTTCCTTTTCTTCCCCTCTTGCCAATCAGGCAAGGAAAGGGACTGTCTGTTCAGCTCCTCGGAGCTATGAAAGCTTACCTTGTCTGAATTGCAGCTCCCAGAATCCCCTGCCTGCATGATCAGTCCTCTATGTAGAGTGTATGTTTGGCATTCAGATTCAAGCCTTTACATTTCCCAGATGGACTGGGAAAGACCCTTGTCTGTAATCCTGATAATCTACTCTAAGGTCCTGTCTGCACTTGGCAGGGACAGCCCAGAGTATCTGTCCTTCCCCCATTATTAAGGCCCTCCATTCTAACACATGTGATAAACTGGAGTCCTTCCATTTATCAGGGCCTTATTGCCAGATAACAAAAGAATAATATGTGCAAAGAGACTCAGGACCTCTACAGATGGGCCCTTTGGGCCGTACTGGAGGCAGGGATGGGGAGGGGCAGCCGCACACCAGCCGCCTCAACCCCTCCCCAAAAACCTTCTGATGCCACGCACCATTACACATGGCGCATGGCATCAGGACGTCCTTCTGGTGCAGTCTTTTGATGCGCTGCACCGGAAGGGGTGCCAAAGAGCTGTGCGGTGGCTCTCAGAGCAGCCTTTTGCCAGCTCTGAAAGAAGCGGCATTTTGTTGCTCCTTTCCAGGCCAGCAAAAGGGAGAATCGAGGCCGCACTGTCTGGCAGCCTTGGCCTTGATCCTCCACTTCCCAGAGCAGCCCAGGGCCACCCATCTGCATCCCCCCTCAGTTACTGTTTTAATGAGGCAACATCAAAGAGTTGGAGAGATAGCAACTGTCCAATGAGATAGAGAGTTAGACAGAAGCACGAAATGTACAGATTCTTCTCAGCAGAGGTTATAAAAATTGAGACCACCATGAAGTTCTAGGCAGACTAATGAGTTTTTAAAACAAAGGAACATCTGGAGCAGGGACTCCATGGGAAGAAACTGGTCAAACCTAGACAATGGAGAACATCAAGGACAATGAATCCCATCTGATCTGTGAGTAAGATTAGGAGTGTGTACCAGCCAGTCACATTAGGATATTTTGATTCTTTTCTTGATTTGGCTAAAATGATTTACCCTGTAACTTATGCTTTCTATCTATGCCTCCTGTTTATCACACATCAGAAGACTGATTATACCCGTGTCCTACTGAGCCATCTGGTGCATCCACTGCTGCCCCAGTTCACTTTGCTCTGAGGTCAGAACTAGGTGCCAGGAGATAATCACATGGTTGGGTGCCTCATCCTGTGCTCAGAGCAAGCAACTGATGGCAGTAGTAGTGCAGCAGGGTGGCTCAGTGGGGTGTGTTTTAAATAGTGCTAGAACAGAGGACTCCAAATCTTCATAGTAAGCTTTTTTTCTCCTTTATAACAGGGGTATATCCCAGTTCTAATGTTGAATACTGGATGTCATCTAATCTGTTTGCACCAGAGCGGGGATTTGGTCCATGTGTCCTCTGGTCCTCTCAGATCACAGGGGGAGACCATTTTATTTTGCCAGTGCAGACAGGGCCTAAGCAAAAGTAGGCAGTACTGAGCTAGATAGACCAATATATCATTTGGTGTAGCTGCATCGAAGCATGAATATTAAACAAGCAAACAAACAAAGATATAAATGAGAGGAGTTTGGATCAGTGCTCCAGTACTGAAGTTTGGCTTCTTACTATACTATTTCGATTAGATAGTTCCTCTATCTATTTGTATAATATATTCCATTGTGGTGTTTTTTTTCCCTTGTAATGATAGCTGTCAAATCTCTTATGCCTTATAATGTTCTGCTCCATAATTAGTTTGGAAGCCTGTGATTGTTTGCATTTAAGTCAGCAAATAGAGGCTGCCAAGCCATTTGAGCAGAAAAGTTGTCATAATGGTTTCCGATTAGTGCTCACTGATTTATTTAATCTCTTTTGATCAAGCTGCAGCTCTCAAACAAACACAGAAGACCAATACAGGATATATAAAAAGACAGACCAAAGGCTATTAGTAAGTTGCTTGCGGGACACATCAAATATATATCCTGTAGCAGAAAGTTGATTTTTAAGATCAGAGGCTATGCAAGGCCAATTATTCTTTTATACTCTAGTGACTTCTGAAATAATCTTTATAAATGTTGTAGGACAGTCACTTTGATTAAGAACAACCTGTGTACAGAAACAGTGTAATTTAGTGGGCACCACTGTATCTAACGAATGCTGTAAAGTTATGGTTATTTTAAGAACACACATAGATACACCTGTTTTCTTCACATTATGCATGAACATGTCCACTCTATCACATATTTATGATTCTAAAAATTGCTAACAGATAATCAGTGGCTGTTAAAATATTTGTTTGCTCTCTCTTTCATCTTCTCATTAGTCCATTTGATATGCCCAAAGTAATTATACATTCATTCAGTTACACTTGAAACTTCCTTTTCTCTTTAGTGTTTTTCCTAGAGTCCTAACCCTGGACCCAGTATAATTTGAGATGAACTGTGCCGTCCTACAAACAGCTATTTAGAAGTAAGTCCCATTGAGTTCTATGAAACTCATTCTCAGTTGTGTATTAGGAAAGCATTTTGTCTTCTGTGAAAAGCAGTAACAAATTTCCAATCGCTCACAGAACACCATTTTCCACAATATTAATTCGAATATTAAATGCAGCTGGGAGTAAATGATAAAAGCTACCAATATTATTGCTGCATTTCCAAAAGGTGGGATTGTAATCAATACTTATTACTTGAAGTTTAAATAAGGTAATGTACCGTTGCATTAACAATTCAATATTTTCCCTCTATATTTCAATGTTATGTATATAATAGCCAAATATATTTTTTGAAAAAACAGCCCAAAGATTAACTGTAAACAAATTAAATTATAATTACAAATGAAAGATTAGTGAAAGTGCTCTCTTGCAAAATTAGTTCAAGTGCATATAATCAATGACACTCGTGCAACAGGGCATGCCCTCTTAGAAGATGATAATCATTAAGTGTTCACTAAGTTGTGGAGCACTGAGGCTAAATCTAGCCCCCTTCCTATACAACCAATTGGTGTGGTTCTTACTTTCTATGCAATAGCAATAGCAAGCACATTTCAATACCACTTATCAGTGTACTTAAGCACTCCCTAAGCGGTTTACAATGTGTAAGCTATTTGTCCTGAACAAGCTGGGTACTCATTTTAGCAGCCTCAGAAGGATGCAAGTCGAGCTTGAGCCCTTGGCTGGTACTGAACTCACAACCTTGTGGTTTGTGAGTGAGTGGCTGCAGTACAAGCATTTAACCACTGCACCACCAGGGCTCCTCCAGCTCTGTGCACAGAGAAGGAGTATAGGCAATATCTATTTGTGTGCTTGAGTCATTATTTATTTGTAGATACACACAGAGATGATAGCTGGCTGAGGAGAATTATGAACTCAAGAAGCATTATTTGAATAGGGCTCTTTTGCAAATATAAATGAAGCCAGAAGGATTTAGTCAGACCTGGGAAAAAATGGATTCTAGGACTACAGGCTCTCATAACCTAGCTGCTGGATTTGGGAATCCTAAGTCCAAAAAGCTAACTTTTCCAAATTATGGATTTACTATTTCATTGGTCACTGAATTTTTAATTCTTCACTGCAAATTTGTTCCATTATTTTTCTCCCATAAGTTACTGGCTGGTATTAGGAAATATAAACACAGGGTATATGAGATGGAAACATTTCTACTCACAAGTAAAAGTAATCTGGGTAGTTATAAATGTTTGTATTGTGCAGTTTGAAGTAATTACCTAATAACAGCAATAGTTGATCACTATGGTTGAAATCCTGTATCAGAAATCCGATCTCTCTCCTGATCCGACCCTCCTGATTCCATCCAGCTGTACTGAGGAATGGAGTTCTGTGGCAAGTGGGGCATTGAAGGATGATGCATCCAGCTCCGTTCCACCAGTGATTAATAGTACACCAAGCAAAGGATAGAACCTGTGAGGGGTCCTGTCGCAATTCCCAACTGACTAACAGGATGCCAGATCACATTTATGGAAGGAAAGGTTCAGAACTGGGTCATCAGGGACTATTAAGCCAATGACAGTTTTAAAGGTTTTTTTTATTAAAAACATCATCTTCCATCACACGTTTGGAAGAGTCATCCACACAAACAAAAGGAGACTCCAGGCTGGCATAATTTTTCCAACACAGTACTTTTCCTGCCCAGACAATATTTCTAAGTCTCTCTGAAATGAAGGTACCATATGCAATAATACAAAATTTAATAGCACTTTCTCTGATGTTGACATTAATTGAAATTTGCAGACCACTCTTCCATATACTGTTCCAGCATTGTTCATCTAATTGTCTGTCAAAATCTCTGTTCCAGGCCTTTGTATAACTTGGCAGATCCTTAGGGTTAACTTCCAACAACCAATCATAAATTTTTGAGATGAGCCTTTTGGAATATTAATTGGGGAATGAAGAAGTTTTCAGATTTTGCCTGCAGAATGAACTGAGTTATAAGAATTACAGTAACATTATAATTGTTCACTACTTGAAGTGCATGGAGACAAAATTATTCAATTGAAGTTTATGACTTAAAGGAGTCTTGGCACCTGTGAATATTCTTTCTCAAGCAGCAAAAGTGAGATTTGAGGGCTGAGGCAACTGGACCATGTTTGCATTGAGAATAGTTGGAGAAGGACCATAAGGTGCATCTACATTTTAGAAATAATGCAGTTTGACACCACTTTAATTGCCATGGCTCCATCCTACAGAATCCTAGAATTTGTAGTTTTGTGAGGCATCAAGAAAGACTAGAGATTTTGTAAAACTCCAAATCCCAGTGACATCAAACTACATTATTTCTACAGTGTAGATACACCCTTAGAGAGCCACCTTCTCTCTTCCTCAGCTGTCTTTTCCCATGCCTTTTCCCTCCATGTTTGTCTTTGACTTCTCACATTGATTCTCTTTTTTCTTCACTTTGCCTTTCCTTATGCAATCAAGGTGGCACATGCTAGTTTGACACTGGACCTATTTATTTGCTGTAAAAAGAGCAGCAAGTTTGATAGTGTTTTGGCTTAGATGCTTTGATTCCATTTGAGAGTGCTGCCTCTAGGGACCTTATCCCACGCTGCTCTCAAAAGTGGCAAGAAAGTGATATGAGCATCATTGCAGTACTATAGCGCTAGTATAAATATGGCGCTAGCGCTATAATAGCGCTATGGATAAGCTCGCGCTATTGCAATGCCCGCTGAAATCGACATTCAAAAGAATGCGAATGATGTTGCATTCCGAGCAGTTTCTTGCTGGATTCTGAGCGACGTCATGGGATCACATGGAAAACTATAGCGCTATAGCGCCTGATTCTTAGCGGATTCTGAGCGACGTCGTGTGATCACCCGGGAATGTATAGCGCTATAGTGCCTGATTCTTAGTGGATTCTTGCTGCTTTTGGCCCCGTGTGATAAGGTCCTAGGAGACTACTAAGGTTTAGCAAGGTGTGTGTGTGTTTGCCTCTGAGCTGCCTGGCCTCCAAGTCCCAGAGAAGTATGCTCACCTCCTTAATGATGACCTTTCTTTTTATTTCTGCTGGCTCATGAAACACTCTGTACCCTTGTGTCTTCTCTTTTGCTTACAGTCCACTCCAATAAATGAATGTTTTGGAGGGACAGGAATCTGGACCAGTTAGCAAGAACTTCACAGTATATTGTCCTTGTGTGGTTCCTGTCTAATAAAACCTTCAATGGGGAAAAAAGTATGTCACTTTATCATGGCTCCAGGATAAAGTAGTCAAGCCTTCACAGTATGTTGTTTCCCACGTGTAATAAAAACCTGAAAGAAAAGTAAAGTTTCCTTGGTGTGGCTCCAGACAAACAATCAAATGTGTTCAGACAATCAAATGTGGGTCTTGCAGGGCTGGTTTCTAGGGACATATATTGGACTCAGCTGACAAGACCTGAAGACCTTCAGACTAGTTCAAGTCCTCCCAAAGCAAAGCACGTTCACCCCCTCTGAAACCAACAAAGCTAAATCTTGAGATGTTTCCCTTTCCTTTCCATTCATTACCTTGGTTTAGGGCAGTCCTTCTCAAACTTTAACTCTCCAAATGCTTTGGACTTCATCTCCTGGAATCTCTGGACATTGGTCATGATGGTGAAGGCTTCTGGGAGTTGGAGTCCCAAAAACTGGGGAGGGGGCAAAGATTCAGAACCACTCTTTTTCAGTAAAGACAATGGTTTCCAATTAGTGTTGGTTTTAAGGGGTAAGTTGGTCTTCAATTTCTGCCTTTCTTCAGATTCTAACTTGGTTTATTTAATTTTGACAGTTCCTTTTCTTATTCTTATTCATCATCTCTTTACCTTGCCTGGTGCACAGAATTTATTGGGCAGTGACTCCATCTTCCATTTTCTTCCTTGCACCTTCAATGACTAGAAAAACCCAAGCAGAACTTCCTAAACAATCTGCATTAGGACTGCTAGATAAATGTGAAATCTGTTGCTTGAAATAAGTAGGAAAGGCCATCTCACATGAAAGGAAAGATACTTATTACAGCAACTATATTTGAAGATAGAATATATAAACTTGGGATACTATGGGTAGCTACATGTCTTGGAGAGAGAGAGTTTGAACTGCAAGAGGAAGGATGTGAAGTCATATTAAGCCAAGTATAGCGGGGGGGGGGGGGGGGGGGGGAGAATCAGATTAGGCAAGAGGGGATTGAATCATCAGGTCATTCTAGCTGTCTACTGCCCTTGGTAAACACATAGACCTTTTGTGCAGGAGTGGTTATGCACCACTTCCAACAAGTATCACACTGTTTCTGAACCTATTTTTGCTACTAGGAGTTTTTTTCCCCATTCTACCCTACCTCAGACACTATAGTTTCATTTTGACACTGGTGATCACTATTGACCAGCACACAATTTAACATAAATAATAAGGTAAGGGTAATGCAAATCTATTATATTAAAGTGTAGGTTTGGGATGCACCATGAAGACACATTCAGCAGCATCCTATTGATATTTCTCCAGAAAAGTAAGTGCACAAAGGATTGTAACTACAGTCTATCTTCAACAGAAAATGGTGTCAGAATTACCATATGTACAATATATTGCCTTACCTGGAAGTGGCTCACTTTTTAATTTCTGACTTATCTTAGCAAAAACAGTCTGATAGCTGGCCAGTTCTCACTAGACTTGCTTTTTCTCCCTTTTCACTAATAAAGGTTGTTTGTTATGTCTGGGTGGGTTTCTCTTCATGTTGCTCACATCCTTCAACTGTCCTGATTTCACAGGGACAATCCTGGTTAATCCTCTGTCATCCCACTTTTTCAGCTGCTTTTTAAATGTCCCAGTTTTGCTGTCCTCTCCTCACTCCCCCTCCTTTTGTCTTCAGCTTACTTCCATTGTGCAAAATAAATTCAACTGTCCCTTCCAAATCAGGACAGCTGGAAGGTATGGATTTTTGCTAGCAGAAGGGTTTGTGCATAATCCTAACCTCCTGTAACTAGCTTTTTTTTTAGTTGGGATTGCACTGCTAATCAGACATTCCTACAGTTACACTGAGAAGAAAAGCAATACTATACACTGAACCTCTGAAAAAATGTAGTAATTGCAAGATGGGGAAATCACTACAAGTCAGGCCTGGAGAAACCAACCAGAAGGACAACAAAGAAAACTCTAGAATGCTCTCACTTCTCCATGAGTGAATAAATAATGGCTGTTACTTTAGAATCTATTGTGAGCTAGAAACAATGCTGATCTTAGTTATATTTATTACAGCCTTGTGTTATTGTACTCATATCGCACAATAAGAATGATTTTGTGGCTTGGGTAAGATTTGAATTAAAGATTTCTCAGCCTAGAGATAGCACTCACAGTCATCCCTGTAAACTAACATTCACTATTATTGTTAGAATGTTTTCCTTTTAGAATACCTCTGAGTTTTCCAGTAACATATAGGATCTTTTCTCTATGCCTCTGTGTTTATGTGTACTTGTGAACATACTTCCATCACCCATCTGCCCAAGAATGGACTGTCTTGAAAGATTAAGTGCACCTATTTTGAACTGGAGATGGCAAGCCATAATTTTTAGCTAACCCGTTTCCTTAGTGAAAACAGAAATAAAAATATATTGTGCACACTTCATTGCAGGAACCTTTGACCTCTGCTGCCTGTCTAGCTGTGGCTGTGATGAATGCTTTGTGTCTCTTCATTTTTAATTGCTCATAAATTGTTATCCCATGAAATACAGAACTAGCCTTGTCCTCATTTGAGTAGGGGTTGAAGGGCAGCCTAATAGTAATACAATTAAGGAGTGCCTTTGTGTGTGGGTGTGGGAGTGAGGAGGGCAGGAAGGTTACAGAAGGTTGTAGTTGTGAAAGATGTGGTTTTCTTTCTTGTGGAATACAAAGACTCTTCCATACATACAAAGAAATATTGTTCATGGTAGACAATACCATGTTGGAAAATGTTCTCTAGAAGACTTTTGGAAAGACAATGAAATGTGTTTCCATACATTTATTTAGTGACATATGTACATTAGTGCATGTCATATTGATACTAATGTGTTTCACATGAATTTGATGGAAGATATATTCACTTAACTTTTCATCCAATTACCTAGAGGTTTTTTTTAAAAAAAAAATTATTATGTAGCACACAAACTTTTTCTTTATTGTTGACTTTCATAAATGGTCCTCATCTGAGAAAAAAAAATATTTCCCCCTCATCCAATCCCAATCCAATTTCCTAATATTGTGTATGCCGTGGGTAGGCAAACTGGGGAAATTACCGAGAGGCTCCAAATATTCTAGTTTACAACTCCCAGAAATCTCTGACAATGTCATGTTGTCTGAAACTGATAGGAGTTGTAATCCAAAGCATCTGTAGGACTCCAGCCTACTTCTGATGTTTGCAATAATGCACCCATGTGAGTTTCCAAATTAACACGACAGCTGTTGGTGGTGATGAGACTTCATATACACATTGAACATGAAAGACATCACTGGGTTGGGTTATCTGAATAGATGGCAGACCCTAGAAAGCCAGCACAGTATAATGATTTAAGCATTAGATTTAGGGATTATAGTCACTACTCTTTTCTGGAGCTTACTAAATGGCCCTTGCCATGTGGCTGTCTTTCAGCCTAACCTATTTTACCAGATTGTTGTAAGGCTAAATGTCTGGAAATATTTGCAAAAAAGGCAAGACAGGTATGTAGTAAACAGTAATTATTTCCATTCATTATGGAGTATTAATGAATGCATATAGCTTTCATGGGTTTTAGGAGTAGGTTCAGGTTAAGAGAGCAGAGTATGTGTTAATAAAGAGGCTACTAATTGTAATAGATGAATCAATAGAGGATTTATTTGTTATTCAGATTTCTATCCACACATCATGATTAATCAAGAGGTGTTTTATTTTCATGATATGGAATCTGTTCAGACTGTTGTCCTGAATAAAAGGTTCTCTTACTCTGAATTCAGAAACAATTTCCTTCCACAAGAAAGAGACGTGAGCAGCTGAAGAAAAGCAGAATAATAAAGAAGTCAAATCTCTTCTCTGCAATAACTTACCAACATATTTAATATTTCCAACAATATGTACGCCATCAGATGGACCTGAGTGCCTTCAACAGTAAAATGTCTGGATCAGGCTGATAGCTAAATGCAGTATAATTGCTTTAAATAGGTTAATGCCTTGTCAACGCATTAGCAGCACAGAAAAAAAATATTTGCTCTTAATAAGAGAAGCCATTGTGTACTTTGTATTTTTTGTTGCAATAATAAATACATTAGATAAAAAATAGAGGCAACCCTTAGATTAACTGCTTTTTATATAATTACTCTCCATAGCTTTCCTGTAAATTGGTGTGGGTGAACCAAGATGACAGGGTGACCAAAAGGGTGTTTGTATGTCCCCATGTGTTAAGGGGTTATGGAACTGTGCAACTATGAAGATGTGCCTCAGATCTTTCTGGCTTCTCTAGAGTACTGGGAGAGAAACAAACAGTCTTATACTGTGATGGAGTTTGATCCTTCTTCTCTCTTTGCTCAAGAGTAGCTGGAATGAACCAGGATGCATCCTTGCAGGTGATCAGTGGCCAAAGAGATTGTAGCTGTGCATTGCTGTTGTCATGTAGTGCAAGAAACAGACAGAGGGACTTGTTTCCACTGCCTCCCATAAGTATGCTATTGGAGACACAGTCCTCCAGCAGGATATAAGATCTTAGCCTATCTAGGTTTATTCTGTTACACACATATCTGGTTGGGGTACCCTTTGAAATAACTAATTTTTAAACCAGAAAGTATCAGGTTGTTTGTTTGTTGTTGTTGTTGTTTTAAAAAAAAGCACCTTGTTGGTAGAAATAAAAAAGTCAGGAAAGGAGAGGGAAGCAAACTTTCTGAAATTATCAATGCATCATGTGGATCTCAAAAACAAAAGAAGTTACAGGTGTAAAACCCACAATCTTTTGATGTATTTGGCAAGTTTGGATGAACTCTTAGCTGGCATAACTAAAGAATGTGAACCAATGTGCTTCCTTTTCTCCCGGGTTATGTTCTATACAGAAAGCCTTGTTTTGGTTGTATTATGTTAATTGCTATAAATGGTTTTAAATTGTCTTAAGGGATAAATGGTTTAATGTGCTTCTAGGTTTCTAAACCTATTATTGTTTTAAATTGTGCTAATTCAATGTTACTGTATACCATACTGAGATTCTCAGATATAGAACTGTATATAAATATTTAAATAAATAAATAAATTAACCAGGTTAACTTTCTTAAGTAAAAGAAAAGGAATTGATTGTAGAACCTATTTAACAGATATAGGGATAAAACTATGAACACTATAGTACCTACTTGACAGGGAAAGAATGAAAGATAGAGAAAAAGACTTTTATAGTGAGAATGGAAAGAAAGGAAATCATTCTGAGAAAATAAATCTAGGTTCAGGAACAACAAGAGAAAGAGGGGCAAGATAAGGAGGGGATATAATAGGTCACACTAGCTGTCTGTCTCTACCATTGCCCCCTGTGACAGTTAATCCTTTGCATGAGTGTGTGCACATCCGTTTCAACAGTCTATCCTCTGCAAACCCTGTTTCTTTTAAAATGTTTAGAGATTAAATAGCATCCTCTTGTACTTTACAGGGTTTCTTTAAAAAACTGTTTTTGCCCCTTTGATTTTATTATACACACACAAACATACACACATGTATATTACAAATATATATATTATATATTACAGTTCAAACTATATGCAACAGACCACACATATATTTGTAGATAGAAATGGAAATGTGCACACACACTTATACACACACGTGTACACTTCCATTTTTATCAGGCTGGGGAAAGAGTGACCTCTGAAGATCTCCTGAACCCACCTCTTCTAAGCCTGCAAATCTTCCCAAATTTAAAAGAGTAAAACATTTTTTTGCCTGAACTCCCCCAAAACAGCTCAGAACTTCTGCAAACTACAGCAGTTTTGACCTCATATGCCCTTAGTTCCCCACATTCCTTAACAGCCCACCAAAAAAACACCAATAATTGCCCCAAATTGGCAAAAAAGAACAACATAACATCACTTCTAGTCACATCAGGCATGTTGGTGCAGCCCCTGAGAGGAGTGGGGGTTAAAAATGCCCCCTGCTCCATCTTCACTGACACATCCCAATCTGTATCTTCTGGGTATTAGCATCAATAAAAAAATTAATTTCACAATATCCCTTTGTAATTAATTATGAGAACCAGTGAAAAAATACTTTAAAATGCATTATTGCCAAGTATCTTTCTCCAATAGCAGTAAATCTCTTTTTATTGATTTAACAAATATTCTGTCCTAGCTGGAACAAAATACTGGACCACATCCATGGTTCTCCATCTCACCTTCTGTGTAAGTTTTTTTATTTGCTTTTTATTATTAAAGAACCTAAATTTAATATGAATTTGTTTTAAAGTGCAAAATCTCAACTGTCCAACTAATTTCTTCTTCAAAGACAAACCTGTCCTTATCTTCCTTGCTTAATAAATGGTTGTTACTACTTAGTTCCATGAGCTCTAATTTTTCTGAAAATTCAGCATCACCTGAGGTGGGCACTTTAATTCATGGAAATCCCATAACTTGCCGGTCTGTACAGCCCCTTACTTTCCCAGTTAATTATGCAATCTGATGCATTCTATATGCCTTAGGTTTTGATATCTATCTATCTATCTATCTATCTATCTATCTATCTATCTATCTATCTATCTTTATTTACAGTCAATAGACCTGGCAAGACATGCTATAACTTAAGGCTATATAAAATAGAAAGATTACATATAATTTTAAACCATATAAAATAGAGGCTACATAAAAATACAGGAGGTTTACATAAAATTAAATTATCAGATTGAGTAACAACACTGGAGATTATTTTGGTTACATAATTACAGATCTAGCATATGTTGCCATTGGTCTGACCCCTTTTTGATAATTTGAGCTCTCTAATTTTAACAGCTAAAGACAAAAAAACTGCAATAGACAAGGTAGTATTCATGCAGTCTGATATAAAAGATTTCAGAATAGCCCATCTTACAACTCAGTAAGGGGACAATCAGCTGGTTATGGCACTGGTTATAAAAGGCACATGTGTGTGATAGAGTTTCAACTATATGCCATCCACAATGACAAAATTGAGTTGAGGTAGGTAGCCCTGCAAACCTATCAAAAAGTAAGTTTGAAGGGAAGACATTGCATCTCACCTTAGTGAACAAGATGAGATACTTTGGAACAGTTAGATTTTCAAGGTAAGAAGGCTGACAGAAAGTTCCTGTATAATGAGTGTTTAGGGCACTGGGAGAGCAAAAGGTAATAGAATTGGATGTGAGACTGCAAAAGGCAAAGTCCCAGAGTCTTTGCCTCAGCAATTTTAATGCCACCTCATAGCCTAAGTTTAAAAGCAGGGATTCAGAAAGACCAATAGAGGCTGCCTTATGAGCAACATGTTTAGTCCATCTGCTGGTATAACTATCCAAGGCAAGGAGATCCACCAAGCCCACACTTGACTTGAAGACAAATACTCTGAGCCAAAATCTGAATGCAAGTAGCCAGGCTTTAGTAGAGACATTCACCTGTTTCTAATAAAAGAACTGAGTTAGGTACACATCTAGGAACACATAAACAAGCCCACAAAAATTTTGCTTGAAAACTATCAAGTTCAGAATTGACAGCTTCAACTCAAATAGCTATTGCATATAGCAGTTTTGTTGCGATCTTTGCATTGAAAATTTTGAGGGCCATTGATATGAATTGATTGTAAGCCGCCCAGATTGGATTACCAATGGGCGGGATATAAATAAATATTATTATTATTACCCATGGTATGAAATAATCTTATTATTTTGATACAATATACGTGCACTATAGCATCTGCTTCAATAGAGTGAGAAGCTCTTCTGTGTGATTGGTTGTATTCTTAGAGCTTTTCCGCCTTCCAAGTAAATTGGAGCAACAGTGACAAGCTCAGGAGTGATTCAGAGCCATTGCTTGTAGCTAAATGATGGACAGGAGTATGGGCAAAGTTTGGTGCAGGCAAAACTTTCCTCACATTGGTCTCAGTGCAGTAAAATGAATCTGAAAGAAACAATATTTATTCATTGTTAACAAAATGATATGGAAAACTTGATAAAATTGGAAGCCCTTAATGAATGCAACAACAACAACAACAACAACAACAATAATAATAATAATAATAAAATTTTATTTCTACCCCGCCCAATGGGTACCCAATCAGGGCGGCTTACAAATTTAAAATCATAATCCACATAAAACATATTATGCACAAAACCCTACCCACCCCCCTTAAAACAGTATTAAATCAACAGTTTTAAACATAATTTAAAATTAGGGTCCACACAGAATAAGTGAGCCAGGCTCGATAATCCCTTCCATCTAACGATGGGGCCACGTAGGGACATCCGAAGCGCAA
>CM034701.1:280659617-280676723 GCA_020142125.1 Phrynosoma platyrhinos
ATGATTCTATGATTCTATGAGTCAGAGAAGGCTGCGTCCTATCACCCTACCTATTCAACCTATACGCAGAACATATTGTAAGGAAATCAGGCTTGGACATGGAAAATACGAGGAAGAAATACCAACAGTCTGAGATATGCTGACGACACCATAATACCAGCAAAAAACCTCACAGATCTGGAACAACTAAGGAAAATCAAAAAAGAAAGTGCAAAAGCAGGCTTATTGTTGAATGTAAAGATAACAAAAATAATGACCATAGAGAACTTACACACATTCAAATTAGACAATGAGGAAATAGAAATAGTAAAAGAGTTCTTGTCCGAGAAAGCAACCAAGTAACTGATAAGAGCCAGCACGCCAATGCAAGTCTGAAACACAAAGGCAGTTCAAAAAGTACAATACCAGTCCAAATGCTCCAAGAAACAAAATCAGGAGCAAGTCAAGGGTTCAAGAATCCAGAGAGCAAGTCAGTAAGTCCAGTCCAGGGTCAAGGGTTCTAGAAAGCAGGTCATCGAGTCTGGTCCAGAGGTCATCGAGTCTGGTCCAGAGGCTACTGTCAGAACAGAACATGGAAAAACAGAATGGTTCCCAATTGGCAATCTGAGGTCTATGAAGGCAATCTGAGGTCTATGAAGCCAGAGAGTCAGAGTCAGATGCTTTCTCCAGAGAACGCAGATAAACTCTGACAGAGAAGCTCAGCATCTCCCAGCTATTTATATTAGCCCAGCTCCCAATCACAGCTGTTTGGTCTTAGCTTAGTGTTTCTCATATAATCTCAGAGAACGCTGGAAGCATGCCCTTTCTGTCTTTCTCTGTCTAAAGTTAGGTACCTCCTCATCCTGCTCCTCTATATCTCCCAGGCCTGGAACCTCTGCTGGGGGGAGGCTTTCTGCTAGGGGGAGGCTAGGCTGCTGAAGCAGGAGCTGTGCTTCAGTGGGTACAACAGAGCTAGGTCCAGGCTCAGCCAACTCCACTGGAACTGATAGAGCAAAGTTAGAACCTGACTCAGCCTCCTTGTCCTCTGAGTCCTCCATGTCCTCAGCCTGGCTGGCCATGACAGTTCTCATATCTAGGATCAAACATTGATTGGAACAGGGATTGCAGCCAGGAAATCAGGAGATGATTAAGAGTGGTGAGGGCAGCTATGAAAGAACTAGAAAAGATCCTAAAATGCAAAGACATACAACTCAGCACAAAAGTCAAAATCATACAAGCCATCGTATTCCCTATTACCATGTATGGCTGTGAGAGATGGACAGTCAAGAAATGAGATAGGAGGAAAATCAATGCCTTTGAGATGTGGTGCTAGAGAAGAGTGCTGAGGATCCCATGGACAGCCAAATGGGTCCTAAAGCAGATCAAGCCAGAAATATCCCTAGAAGCCAAGATGACAAAACCTAGACTATCATACTTTGGACACATCATGAGAAAGTATGAATTGTTGGGAAAGACAATAATGTTAGAAAAAGTGGAGGAAAGCAGAAAAAGAGGAAAGCCACATGCTAGATGGGTGGACTTTATTAAAAAGACCACAAATATGAGCTTGCAGGAGTTGGGCAGAGCAGTAGAGGACAGGGGGGCCTGGAGATGTCTCATCTGTGGGGTAGCCATGGGTTGAGACCAATGCAAAGGCAGTTAACAACAAATAATGGCTGTTGGTAGCTCATCTAAAGCATGTGGGTGGTCTCCATGTGGATGGTAGAAGCCTATTGTCTCCATCATGAAAACACCATCACAATTGACACTAATCAGCATCCTTACTTGCAATCTTATTAGAGAGATCAAGGCATGAATGAAGATAGAGAAAGAGCTGCCCTCCCATGTCCAGGGTTGGCGTTTCCAAAACAGAGCTCAGGGCAAAGCTCACAGAGAGGGCAACAATGGCAAATGTAAGCTTTCAAGCCGTACCTGTTTACTTTCCCATTTCCAAGAATGTTGATATTTTTCTCTATTGGGAGGGGGGAAAATCAATGAAAAATAAAAGAAGGGAATTTAAATGAGGATTTTTAAAATATATAACAAAGCATAATTACCTTAAATGCAAGTTTCTGATTGGGTCACAGCTCTGTATTTAACTTAGTGGTTTATTGATTCCTAAAGGAAATGATTATGTCTCTTTGTTCTTAAACAAATAAGTTGTGTGTTCTTTATCCTCTGCAGTAGCTGATAGTATGATAGGTACAGCTCTAAGGAATAATTACACTAAATGGTCGTATGTACCTCAAAAGACAAAATCCATTTATTATGCAGAATTCCCCACAGAAATCTTAGAAATCTTATATGCATTGATTGCTAGTTAGCATTAGAAAGACTTTTGCAAGTTGAATTCACAAAAGAAAGAAGAACTATTTGCATTAGGAAACAGCCAACACAGGCTAGCTGATAAGTACGTGGTGGAGTAATGCAATTAATATAGTTATGTCTCTTAATTAGTGTTTGCCAACTGCCAAAAGAAGATACCTGTTAAGAGACAAACTTGTTTTCCTGATTAAGAATAGGACCCATCTTGTCAAACTGAAGGTGGGCCTACATTTGATCTAATTAAGGCTGGCAGTGGAGAGACGGCTGAAAACTTGTGCCATTCTGACACGTATTTGCATATTCATATATGAGATAGACTGATATTTGGCAATTAACATGGGCCAACGAGAATAAAACCTAATTAGTAAACATGCGTTCTTTATTAACTTTTGGGTCACACTTCTGTTATGTCCCAAAATGACTGAACAGATGGAACTTTTTGAAGAAGCAAAAAGTTATGCAGCTATTTTTCATTCAAACTTTCTCCACAGATCATTTTTTTCTAGAGTACTCATAAGTCACAATGGGGGGCCAAAACAGTACAGTGACCCAAGATACAGTTGTGTACTTCCTTCCTGACCTTCAATAATTATATAAAACTATTCCTGATTCAGAAATTAAATTAGAGATGCTACCTTGGGAGTGGGGAGAAGGGGATTCTCATGCAGCTGATGAACTTTATGTTGTAGACCAGGGGTAGGCAACCTTTCCCCTTTAAGGGCTGAGGAACTTCAGCTCCCAGAAGCCTCAGCCATGTTGGCCAATAGTCCCATGTTGGCCAATAGCTCCTGGGATTCTGGGAGCTGAAGTCCCTCGGCCCTTAAAGGAGAAAGGTTGCCTACCTCTGTTGTAGACTCACTGGAAAATGTCTTATTGTTTGCTGTAGCTGTGCTATATCTGGATTACAAGTTGCATTTTTGTATGATTCGCCTACATCAGATCTTGAAAAAGTTACTTGTTTGACCTACAAGAATCTCTCATGCTTGCCAAAAATGTAAGCTTTCTGAGCTCTGAGCTACAGATGACATGTACTACCAGAGAGGATAGGCTTAATGGTCAGTTGATACCTTTTTCTTTATTTCTTGGCCACAAGCTAGAATAATTTGTAGGCCAAGAGGCTGGAAAGGGGACAGGGAAGGGGATTGGTGCATGGCTCCCTGAACCAACCAATAGTTAACGTACTGCCACCTATATGAAGCTATGCGCTTGAGTCTGAGGATGGAAAAGAACACAGTGAGACTTAGGACCTTTGCAGACTGCCAGAAATAGTGCAAACTGAGTCCACTTTAACTGCCCTGACTCAGTGCTAGGGAATCATGGGAACTGTAGTTTATTGTGGCACCAGAGCTCTCTGACAGAGAAGGCTCAATGTCTCAGAAAAAAATACAGTTCCCATGATTCCCTAGCACTGAGCCAGGCAGTTAAAGTGGACTCAATTTGCACTATTTCTAGCAGTCTGCAAAGGCCCTTAGATTTCTGAGTCTTCACAGATATGATTGTGCTCTAATCCATAATGTCAAGTCTGAGCATGTGCCAAATAAAAACTTGTGCTCATATGATTATATATGACACTTTAAATTGCAAGCAGTGTACATTCACACTCCCACTTGCTGGAACCCTTGGCACAGCAGTAGCGTAGCGAGGAGATGGTAGGGGAGCTGTCCATACCCTTAGGCAGAGAGAGAGAACTGCTTCAGGCAGCAGATGCCATTTGGCTTTCCCTTCCCTTATAAGAAAGAACTACTTATGCACACAGCCTGTCTTGTAATCTCAAGGTGTGGTGAACTACACTATCCTTTTGTTTGTGTTAAAGTAACTTCCAGCTGCCAAGCCACTCACCTTCTGTATGCAACACCTTCACCTTTGCTCAGACAACAAAATATCTTGGGCCAGTGCAACAGTTGCATTCTGTTCACAGAGATGAGACTTTGAGGATAGATCTTGTGCTTTCACTAGAAAGAAAGATGCTACATACCTTTCCTGACACAAATACAAATGCACACTATGGACATAATCCACAGTTCTTTAAACATAAAGTTCACAGAAATGAACAGGATTAATTCAAACACATCTCACATGGAGGAGCTTCTCAGCATTCTCATGCATTTGCAAGTATAGTTATTCTTGCTTTAGTGAATCCGATCCCTTCTGAATTCCAGAAATCTCTTAGTGCCACTATCTTTTCAAGAAAGTCTCAGTATCTATAGCATTCTTGTCACTGTTTCCGTGTTTTTATTCTGATTTTAATTCTTGCAATGTAATGTTGGGGGAAACTCTCACAAAACAAATTATTTTCATCAATACCATCCAAATGGCAGGTTCAACCAAAGCCTTCATTTTAACAAAATATTAACATTGCATTGTTAATAGCCTGAAATAATAATTATCACTACTGTTAAAATAAACTTTCTACAAGAATATATAAAATGAGTTCCTTGCCAAACCTCACCATCCAGATAGTAGTCAAAGAACAACTCAAAGGTAGACAAAGCCAAATTAGATATGAGCTCCCATCTGCTACATTTTAATCCAGTGCTAAAATAAGCAAAATTGTATCCAAAGGTGCTGTGAATAGATTTATTTGTTCTTTAAAAGTACTTTAAACTTCAAACCTCTTCCTCAAGAGCACTTTCAAGCAAGGAAGAATAGATCTCCTTCGCTTTGTTTCTGAATTTTCAGGGTTAGCTGAGACCACAGGAGACCATTTGAAGATACAAGTGATGCCCCACCCAATCATTATTATATTATTATTGTATTTATTTATATCCCACTTCCCCCAAAAATTGAGACTCAGCATGGCCCACTATTTAAAAAATAATACAATTAAAAACATTAAAAGGAGAGTATTATAATAGAATTTCATAGAATTAAATAGATAAATAGAATTAAACTATTATTGTATAAAAACAAATTACACAATAAAAGAATAAAATGCAATTTTAAAAGATAAAGGCTCTTTTAAAAGTACAATCAAAACATACAGCACCTCATAGTCTGCTTTTTAAAAATTTTATGTTCTAAAAGCTTGTCTGAATAAAAATGTCAAAGCCTGTCAATGGAAGAACAAGGGCATCAAACAGACGGGCGGCTTGGAGCGGCCAATGGCTGCTCCAGCTGCAAGTGAGCCCTGAGCCATGCAGGACCACAGCAACTAGATGCCACAGTCCTGAAGCTGGCCACTGTCATGGCCATAAATGGGCCACTGGCAAGGAGTGCCTTTTTGCCGCTCCTTTTGTAGACAGCTTTTCCTGGTCACACATAATCTCCGTGTGGCTTCCCACTGCTCTGGGGGTATGCATCATGTGCACGCCTCAACCCCAGAGTGGCCAGAAGCCACACTTTACTGCCCATCTGTTTCAGGTCAAGAAGGGGGGCATTCAGGCCTACCTAGAAAGGGAGTTCCAGAGTCTAGGGGCAGCCACTGAGAAGACCCTCTCTTGTGTCTCTACCAGCTGTGCTTGTGATGCTGCCAGGACTGAGATAAAGGCCTCTCCTGATGATCTCAGAGCCCAGGTGGCTCATAAAGGAAGCTATGATCTGCCAAATAGCCGAGACCTGAGCCATATAGTGTTTTATAGATCATAATCAGCACTTTTAATTGTGTCCAGCAACAAACTGGCTCTCTTCAAAGGCAGCCCCAAATAGGGTGTGTGTCATCCATATACTCCTGGAACTGAGAACCATGGCTACCTGCTGCCCAGTCATCTACTGACCATCCATCTCCCTCACTTGAGAAAGCTGTGGACAGTGGTGGCTGGTGGCCGCCATGTTAGGGGGGCAATAAAGTAGGTTTTCTCTGAACTTCAAAAGAGCCATCCAAGGTGCTGCAGCCTAGTCCCAGAATTATTTCTATCAAGAGATTCAAACCAGATCATTGTTGTTGCCGTTCTTGTTGTTTTGGATGACAGCACCCAAAATCCTCCAGCCAGCTCTTGGTTTTTCCTTGGATTAATCTTAAACAAATACTGAGAAATGGGGAAGAGAGAAAAAACTGTATCCAAAATCTGTCCAGCCATTCCAGTCTTTGGGAGGAGGGGTGGGGATGGACTTAACTTTTCCAAGCTCTGATCTATAGTACTAATTCTGACCTCTAGAATTGTGCCCGGTGTTTAAACTATATGAGCAGCACTGAAGATATTCAGTGGGTAATGGCATATATTAGAGCCACAAACCACACTGCCTCCACATTTCCTTTAAGCCAGTATATCATCTTTGGAAATAGCTGATTTCTCTGTGAAAGCATTTGTGACCATTATGAAATGCCTTTGAAAATGTTCATGAGCAGAGGTCAGGAAATAGACGATTATGCTGACCTCAGAAAAAAATGAAATGGCAATAGGTCTATAATCAAATATAATTATATATATGCAACTGATCGTGAACTTTCATCTTCAGGTAAATAACCTTTCCCAGTAGGGAAGGTGAAATTGCCTCATTGACTATTATCTCTTTACCTGCCTGTCTGTGTTTGCCTAAAATATCTGCTAATCTTTAAGTTAATGTGAGAAAGAAATCAGATTCATAGACTCCATTTGCAAAATGAGAAGACACCAAATTTCTTCTTATGTACAGGTATTTATTTTAACAAACTTCAGTGAGAAACAGAACAGTACACTTAATCACCTTCAATCAATGTCAACCACATTACTAGTTAATGGGGGCTTATGCTGCATAATATTATTTCCTTTGTGTGAACCATTTTCTGACATGTTACTTTAGTTAAATGACTTATTACTGTGTATTTTACATGAAGTACAAAAGAAAAAAGAAAAAGAAGAAATATAAAAATACTTTACAGCTGCAATTCTATACACCTTCGTAGGAATAAACCCCATTTATTTCAGTGGAGTTTACATTTGAATATACGTGCCCAGGACTAAACTGTAAGTGAACTTCCACAAAATGGCAAACAGAAACAATTTGTGAATATCATTATGTAAAATTAATTATGGATAATGTCAATGTCTTCCTCTTTCTTTCTTTCTTTCTTTCTTTCTTTCTTTCTTTCTTTTTTATCATCTTTATATTCCACTCCATATCAAAAGATCTCAGTGCAATGCATAGACAATAAAATTACTGAAATATTGTACAACCACAATCCAAAATGTCTAAAACAGATTTTAAATTATTTAAATCCATTTAAAGCCATTTTGAAGCCATGTGCACTGATAAAGAACTTCACTACTAGTCAGATAATGATGCCAAGACCCTGAAAACCTTAATAAAGGGTTTAAAAAGGGCAGCTAAGCAGTAAAAATCCCTGGTAGTATCTGGGCTTCAAGGAAGAGAGCATTTCACAACAGGGGGCACCACAGCAGAGAAGAACTTCTTCCATGCCCTCATATAATGCATGAGTTTTATTAGTATGCCATAGAAAAATGTCCTTCCACTTCAAAAATACAAATCTTACATAGATCTTGTCAGTACCCTGAAGGTTGATCCTACCTTTTAATTTTACCAACAGCCTTAAAACAGACTGGCAGACATCTTTTGCCAGCATCTCCTATGTGCAATGCATATCCTGGGATAATGTTTTCCACGTTGGAGCAGTAAACATGGCCAGAATATGATAAAATTGTTCTGGTGGGAACTGGTCCCATCAGCAGAACTAGGAAGGGGCAGTGTCCCACCTCTTTCTGCAACCTCTCCATATGCCCTTGTAACCTACACTAGCAGGGTTTTCATTGATCAGCAGGGCAGAGGGAAGTCTCATGATGCTAGTAATTGGATGCTATCACACTTTAGATTTAGGCCCATGTATTGTAGAGATCCAGCATGGTGCAGTGGTTGAGCACTGGACTATCACTCTGCAAATCAGGGTTCGAATCCCAGTTCAGCCATGTAAACCATGGATGACCTTGGGCAAATCACACACTCTCAGCCTCAGAGGCAATGGCGAACACCTTCTAGATAATCATGCTAAGAAAACTCCATGATAGCTTCAGGTTCATGTCACCATAAATCGAAAATGACTTGAAGAAACACAGCAAGAACAAAGGATCATAGAATTATAGAGTTGGAAGGGGCCCCATAAGCCATCAAGTACTGAGAGAGAGAGAACTTCTTAATGCAGGGCATCCAGCTAGAACATCCCAAGCAAGTAGCTGTCTGGCTTCTTTTTGAAGACATCCAGAGAAAGAGACTCTACCACCATTGTAGGTAATTGGTTCCATTGCTGAATTGCACTAACAATCAAGAGGTTCCTTATAATGTTCAGTCAAAATCTACCCTCCTTTAACTTAAAACCGTTACACCTGATCTTACTCCCTTGGTCAGCAGAGAACAAATCTCCTCTCTGTGACAATCCTTTTGATATTTAAAGAGTGCAATCATGTCACCCCTAAGTCTTCTCTTCACCAGGCTAAACAAGCCCAATTGCCTCAACATTTCCTCATATGAATAACATGGAAAACTATTACACCAAAATGTTAAGCTGACAAGGATTTTTTAAAAAAGGAAATTACAAAACAAGAGGTCACATTTCTCAACAAAACCACCTTGAAATCTTTCTCAAAACAATCAAATGGATGTCACATCCCTCACTTAGTATCTTTAATATGAAAGATTTATGCTACAGTGGACTTGGTTTTATTAAGCTGACTACAGGCCTCTGCAGATGGGCCCTTTGCAACATCCTCGAGGCAGGGATGGGGAGGGGCAGCCACACGCCAGCCACCGCAACCCCCCCCCAGGACATCCTGACACCACACACTGTTATGCATGGCACGCAGTGTCAGAACGTCCTCCTGGCACAGAGTTTTGATGTGTTGTGCCGGAAGGGGCACAGAAGAACCGCATAGCATCTCTTGGAGTGTCCTTTTTGCCAGCTCTGAAAAGAGCTCTTTTCCAGGCCAGCAAAAGGGAGGATTGGAGCAGAGGCGTGGGGCAGACTCGGCCCCAATCCTCCACTTTCCAGGGCTGCCCATCTGCATCCCCCCCACCACTGTTTTAAGAGTTAGATATAATTTCTGTGTGTTTCATGTAGCATAGAAAATATTAATGGGAATGGATCTGAATGATAGTGTTTATTCATTTAAAAAAATTATTTGCCTCGTAAAGACATGTGACTTCACACTTTAGATTTGATACACAATATATATACTTAGTAGAGGGCTAATGGTATTCACATCAATGTCACCACCTCTAAACAAAGTTTGGATGATGCATTTTTTTTCTTACCTTCACACTTTTCTTTCTTTCTATTTTTCTTTTTTGTTGTTTTTTTAGTGCATGGTTAGGTATTTGTTGTTAACTGCCCTCGAGTTGTCCCTGACTCATGGCTACCCTATGTACGAGACATCTCCAAGACCCCTATCCTCTACTGCTCTACTTAGGTCCTGTAAATTCATACCCATGACCTCCCCAATTATCTATATAGTATGCAGTCTTCCTCTCTTTACTGCCTTCTACCTTTCCACAGTTTGATTATCTTGGCTTCCAGGACTTCAGGCTTGACCTATTCTAAGACTCAATTGTTTCTCTTTTTGGCTATACACAGTATCTTTAGTACTCTTCTCCAGCACCATATCTCAAATGAGTTGAGTTTTTTCCTATCAATTTTCTTCACTGTCCAGCTCTTACATCCATGGTGATGGGAATACAATGGCTTGGACGATTTTAACTTTAGTGCTCAGTTGCCTATCTTCACACTTTAGGATCTTGTCTAATTCTTTAATAGTTGCCCTTTCAAGTCTTAGGGCCTCTGCAGTCTGACCTAAAGGGCTGGCCTCGAGGTAGAGTTGGGGCAGGGCAGCCACACACCAGCTGCCCCAACCCCTCACTGATGCCGTCCTGACACCATGGGCCATTACAAATGGCACACAGCATCAGGACACCCTCCCAGTGCAGTGTTTAAACATGCTGCCCCAAAAGGGCAAGGAAGAGCTGTGGCACCGGCTCTTAGGGCGGCCTTTTGCCACCCCTAAAAGGAGTTGCATTTTGCCACTCTTTTCGGGGTGGCAAAAGGGAGGATACGGGCTGTGGCATGGGGTTGTTGCAGCCCCAATCTGCCGCTTCCTGGGGTGGCCCAGAACTGCTCATCTGCAGAGGCCCTTAGTCTTCTTCTGATTGCTTTGCTGCAGTCTCCATTCTGATCAATGTTTGATCCATGGAAATCTTTAACTATTTCGATTTCCTCCTTATCCAGGTTGAATGTATGTAGATCCTCCATGTTTTGTTTTCTTTATGTTCAGCAGTAATTCTGCCTTTGCATTTTCTTCTTCCTTAGTAATTGTTCCAAGTCTATGATGTTTTCCTCTAGTAGTATGGTGTCATCCACATATCTTAGGTTGTTGAAGTACTTTGTTCTTATGTTCACTCCTCCTTCTTCTGAGTCTAAACCTGCTCTTCCTATAATATTTTATGTATACAAGTCGAACAGGTAGGGTGTTATAACGCAGTCTTGTCTGACCCCTTTGCCAGTTGGGAAGCATGCTATTTCCCCATATTCTATACTAATGATAGCCTCTTGCCTTAAGTACAAATTTCTCATGAGGACTATCAAATGTACTGGCACTCCCACATCTTTAAGCACAATCCATAGTTTTTTTTGTGAACTAAGGGCCTTTGCAGACTGCCAGATGTAGTGCAAATTGAGTCCACTTTAACTGCCCTGACTCAGTGCTAGGGAATCATTGGAACTGCAGTTTATTGTGGCACCAGAGCTCTTTGACAGAGAAGGCTCAATGTCTCAGAAAAAAAATACAATTCCCATGATTCCCTAGCACTGAGCCAGGGCAGTTAAAGTGGACTCAATTTGCACTATTTCTAGAAATCTACAAAGGCTCTAAGCAGTCAAAGCCTTTGTAGTAATTTATACTTGTGCACTCCATTATCCATCATATGTTTTAAATGTGGTCTCTCTTCCCTCTTCTTTTCCTGAGCTCCACTTGCACCTCTGGGATTACTCTCTCCATGTATGATTGGAAAGTATATGGAGAGTCTATACTGCAGAATTTTGAGAATAATTTTGCTTGCATGCAAAATTGATGCTATGGTCCCATAGTTGCTGCAGTCTTTTGTGTCTTCTTTTTTGTAAATGGGGGTGTATATCGATTGTTTCCAGTCTGTTGGCCACCATTTTCTTCTGGTTCTTCTGGTTGATTATGCTTAATAGTGCAAATCTATTTCTTACATTGTCTGTAAATTCTGTGGAGATATTGGCCAGCTCATATCTTGGTACGATGACTGTTTTTGTTTTCTTCTTCAGCTTTATTCTAATGTTTGATATAAATAGTTCATGATCTGTACCACAACCCCTACCTGGTCTGGTTTTGGCTGTAAGTATAGAGCTTCTCCATCTTCTGCTTCCAATTATAAAGATATAACATTGCTTGTGCACTGGCTTGGTTCATGGATTATGCATTCCCTTTTGTATCTTTGATATTTAACTTAAAGCTGGGGGGAAATGCAATATTGCAATTAAAAGTAAATGAGAAATGCATGATCATGACTTTCAGGAGTTATGAATATTTGCAGATTCAAGTATATAATTGAACTTTAGAGTTCTTCATTCTGGGAATTGCCTGTCAACTTATGGTGACCTCATGAATTTCATAGGGTTTTGTTAGGCAAGGAATACTTTGAGATTGCTTTGCCAGTTCCTTCCTCTGAACTATATAGTCTGTAGCACCTGGTATTCATTTGTGGTCTCCCATCTAAGTACTAACCAGGGCTGACTCTGTTTAGCTTCCAAGATCAGGTGGGACCTGGTGCCCTTATAATATTTAAATGCTTATGTCATGTACATTGGAAAATGACTTGAAGGCAAACAACAACAACCCATGTAGTACCATGTTAAAGGTAGTACCATGTTGGAGGGGAGCCATTTAAAATTACATAACTGTTTTTGACAACTGTAGTGCTGTGGTGGTAAAGAGAGAAGGGGGTGCTACTAAATTCATCTTCAGAAATCCAGAACTTTATTATTTATTTTAAATGAAGCAAATTCTTTGGGTATATATTTGTGAAAATGTGTCATCAGAATAGTTATCATCAAAATGCATTGTGAATATACAATTGGCCCACTGTATCCATGGACTCCTTATCCACAGACTCAAGCATTCATAGTTTAAAAATATTCAAAAAATATATAAATTTCAAAAGCAAACCTTGATTTTGCCATTTGATAAAAGGGACACCATTTTACTATGTCATTTTACTATATTTAATGGAACATCCACGGATTTTGTTATCCACAGGGGGTTCCAGAACCAAATCCCAGCAGATACCAAGGTCCCATTGTATATCATCATATAGAGCAGAATCTATAATGAATAACCCCTTAAATTGCTTTGAGAGCTTCAGTTATATGGCAATTTACAAGATCTGTTCCAAAGACTATCAACTTCAGTTTCAAGGAACTCTTAGGATACCTGTGGAGAAATTTGCCAGTGATCCATAAAGGCAGAAAGTTTACCTCTTTAGAGCCTATTGAATAGTGGGAATAATCCAGAAACTAGACATCTACAGCAAAGTAATTGGCAAGTTTATGCATGGCCCTCATTTTCCCCATAGAGATGACAAGTCATAATTTCCCCCTGCCTTCTCTCTCTCTAGCTCCAGCTTTGTCTCTCGCACCCCATTTGTTTCTACTGCCTCGTTTCTTTTCATCATTAGCCACCTCCCTTGAAATTCTCTGTTTCCCAAGAGCAAATATATCCTCCTGACCTTCAGACATTAGAAATGTCTTCAGCGCTCCATCTCTTATGATCTCCTGTCTGCTGTTTTTGCCTCAATATTTTCTTTCCAACATTGTGACCTCTTCCTTTCACTCTGTTTGCAAATATCTAACCTCTGGATTCCTTGCTTCTGTCCTTAGGTGTTATTATGTGTATATGAGCTTCTAATCCCAAACAAATTGACTTATTTTCCTTCTATCACAGAATTTATACTATAACATTCTGACATCATTGTTGTCCATGGCTACTGCCACACTGCAGAATTAGTGCAGTTTGGCACTGTTTTAACTGTCAGGGCTTCATCCTATGGAATCCCAGGATTTGTAGTTTGTCGTGATGCCAGAGCTCTCTGGCTTCATCTGCATTAAAGGAACAATCCAGTTTGACACCACTTTCAATGCCATGGGTCTGTGCTATGGAATTCAGGGAAATGTCATTTTGAGAGACATTTAGCCTTCTCTGCCAGAGAGCTCTAGTGCCACAACAAACTACAATTCCCTGGAACCACCTCCCCAAAACTTACAAACTATTACTTTTTTTTCTAATTAATTTTTTATTGAGTTTTTATAATAAAACACATAACATCTGTAGAACAATGACAACAACAACAACAATTAACTACAAGGGCCAAGGTATGTATCTGATCAGTATTCTGCAGCAGAATCAAAAAATTAGTTCTCAGCAACAGCCAGAGAGAAGTCCAAACTAAAGACTTTTTGTTTATGGAAGGTGTACACAGACTGAGGGTGTACTGTTAGTTTATAGTTTTATATATAGATATTTTAATCTGATAAATTGTCTATTTACTGTATATTACTGTACTTATATCTTGTGGTTTTAGATTGTATGCTAAAGCAGATTTTATGTTGTTTTTATGACTTTGTAAAGTGCCGTGCAAAACTATATAAATAAAAACTAATAATAATAATAATAATTCCCAAGCATTGAGCCATAGCAGTTAAAGTGGTGTCAAAAAGAAGAGCCCTTCCTCCATTACATCCAATGTCATCTAGGGGAGAGGGACCAGGCCCAGCACCATCGGGCCTAGAAGAAGAAGAAGAACTCTTCTTAAAGGACTGGTGGGATTCGGGATTTTTATGTTTTATGTTTTATCTGATTGGAAATGTTAATGTTGTAAGCTGCCCCGATTGCTCTGCAGAGGGGCAGGATATAAATTATTATTATTATTATTATTATTATTATTATTATTATTATTATTGATTATTTCTGCAGTGCAGATGCTGCCTCTGATAGAGAAGGCTAAATATCTCACAACAGTACAAATCCCAGAGTTAGAATCATAGAATCATGGAATCATAGAGTTGGAAGAGACCTGAAGGGCCACCCAGTCCAAGCCCCTGCCATGCAAGAACACAGAATCAAAGTACCCCTGACGGATGGCCAGCCTCTGTTTAAAAAACCTCCAAAGCAGGAGATTCCACCACATTCTATGGGAGTGTGTTCCACTGTTGAACAGCTCTTACTGCCAGGAAGATCTTCCTAATGTTAAGGTGTACATTATGTGTACACATTTCCATAGTATTGAGCCATAGCAGTTAAAGCAGCATCAAACTGAATTAATTCTGCAGTGTGGATTCAGATCTGTGAACATTCTATCTTACTGAACCAGCTCAGCCACCCAGAGTCAAATCAGTTTTTCACAAAAAAGTGTAATACAATTGAGATAATTAAATTTCAAACTAGAATCACCTCCATTTTGAGGTTAGAAAAATTAATAATCTGTTAATTATTTGCCTTTTCCTTTTCCTTTAACTTTTTTGAAATGACACTAGCTTAGCCAAACCATAGCCTAACTTTCCTAACACAATTCATTTAAAATAAGTATAAACATGGTACGTTATTGTGTCATGTAGTCTTTGAAAACACTGCTTTTCTGTGTCATTTTGACCACTCCCAGATTAATTTTTCATTCATAGGAGCATCATCATTTCTGTAGGGCTATTTCCCTCTAGTCAATGACACAGCTGATGGTTGAGGTTGCGTTTGAGTAAATTCTTGAGAAAATTAAAGACTGTGTGAAAATATGTGTGTGTGGATTTGGAACAGGGAGAGATAAGTTTTAATTTAATTAAATTTAATTAAAATATCTATCCCATGATCCACATCTTTTCATTAGTAGTAAATACCCTGAAGGCACCAGATCCCTTCTGAACTTGGAAGCTAAGTGGGGTGAGTCCTGGTTAGTACTTGGATAGGAGACCACAAAGGCTGTAGGCTCTATTTCAGAGGAAAAATCTGGCAAAACCATCACTGATTATTCCTTGCTTAACAAAATACTATGAAATTCATGAGGTTACCATAAGTCCAACCATAAGTAGTTGGATGCAAACTACAGGAAAAGTGATTCTACCTAAACTTTAGGAAGAACTTCTAAGTGATAAGAGCTGTTCAACAGTGGAACACATTGCTTTGGAGTGTAGTGGAGTCTCCTTCTTAGTGTGTTTTTTAAAAAACAGAAGGTGGATGGCCATCTATTGGAAGTGCTTTGACTGTATATTCCTGCACAGCAGGGGATGGACTGGATGGCCCTTGTGGTCGCTTCCAACTTTGAATGAATGAATGTCTTTATTATGGTCGTAGACCATCACAGTTCCAACTCTATGATTTTATGACTCTAAGGCCTCATTCCCACTTACATTTAAACCTGTTTGTGATATGCCTTCATTCCGTGTCAGTGAATTCGATTCCAAAAGGTCCGTCATCCCCACTATGAAAGCAGATCTTTTCATTATTTCCTTGTAATCACTTCTTTTTTGGCATGATTGTTGTTCCCACTAGTTTGCGCCACTTCAAAATGCATGTCAATCATTTACGCATCATCAGTGACACAAGCAGCAACATGGTGAGGATGGGGCCAGAGCGGGGTGACTTTAGCAGGCTGCTCAAAAGTACACCATTTCTCCTTTGAACAACCTGGCTTGGGAACTTAAAAAAAAATGATATAAAATTTGATCCATTGGTTTTGCAAGTACTTGTCTCACTGAGCTGCCATCAGTCCGACTGCCCAGTGTGACACCAAGTAGTTGCAAAAACAACAAATCGTATATTCAGTAATTTGTAGTGCCCATAGGTCACACAAGCACAAAGTCAGCACTGAGAGTGAAGGAAATGGTGGATCTCCCAAAAACTGAGTTAGGATGGTAAATACCCCTCTGCCATTAGTGCCTCTCTTCTAGTATGATCTGATTCAGATCCGTTGTTCCCAATTGTTGAACATGCTTTGGAATCAATTATTTTCAAAAGAAATGCCAAAAAAACTAGTGTCAGGGAAAAGCAGGGTTTGTTTTTTTTTTTTTTTTTTTGGTTTTTTTTGCAAAATTGAAGGCTTTCATGGCCAGCATCCATAGTTTTTTGTGGAGGTTTTGGGCTGTGTGGCCATGTTCTAGAAGAGTTTCTTTTTGAGGTTTCACCAGCATCTGTGGCTGGCATCTTCAGAGAATGCTTGAATGGAAGAGAGTGGGCAAAAATAGACAGCCTCACCTACAGGAAAATGGAAAAAGGTATGGCAGACCACACTGAAAGACAAAAACAAAAATTCAACAAATGCCATAAGCACCAGCTGAAATCCTCACTGGATACATCACAGACTATCATCACTCTCACACAGTGGCAACTTTCAAAAGAGGAGACATCCATCTTGGCCAAAGGAGGCAATTTTGCAGTAACCACCACCAGAATCCCTGCGGAAGGCATCATTGCCCAGGTAGAATCTGCACTCCACCATCTCCCAGAGAAGGAAGTGGAAGAGATAAGAGGGGAAGCAGCAAGGATTCTGCACAAGGCAAAAGCACCTCCCAGCAACATAACCAGAAAAGAAAGAAAAGCCATCAAGGACCTCAGTTTGAACCCAGATTTCATCATTCTCCCAGCAAACAAAGGTAATGCCACAGTAATCATGAAAACAGAACAATACAAACAAACAAACAAACAAACAAACAAATCAGGGAACTCCTGGATCCTACAATATACAAAAAACTGAAACAAGACCCAACCAACAAAATCACCAGAAAATGAACAGCCTTATCAAAAACTCCTCAATTCAGCCAACCACAAGACAAAGGGCCTTTGCAGACTGTCAGAAATAGTGCACTTTAAATTGAGG
>CM034701.1:280676823-280707805 GCA_020142125.1 Phrynosoma platyrhinos
GCAGTAGCAGAACACATTATAAACCATCCTGGGCATAAAATGCTTTTTAAAAACAACTATCAGGTCAGAATGCACAGGGAAGCCATTGAAATCCACAAACACTTGGACAACTTAAACAGAAAAGAAGAAACCCATAAAGTAAACAAAGTTTGGCTACCAGTCCTGCAAAATAGAAAAATCAGAACTCAGCAAATGCAAATGAGAAACCACCCAGGGTCAGGGGCTTTCCCAGAAGACAATGATCACCAGTTAGCAGACACTAATCCTTGTTTGCATATCCTCCCACCCTGAAGCCATGCCATCAACAACAGAACAATAAACAGTTTACATGCATATCCTCCCTACCCAGGGTCTCACAGCATATATATACTCAATCTCTTCCATTCCAGCATTGTCTGAAGATGCCAGCCACAGATGATGGTGAAACGTCAGAAGGAAACTCTTCTAGAACATGGCCACACAGCCCCCAAAACCCACAAAAAACTACAGGTTTTTTTGCATTTGCCTCGCTTCATCACAATTGTAATCGAGCTCAATAGGATTGAAACCGGTTTCAAGTGGGAATGATGATCATATAACCCGATCTGCAATTCACTTTAAATCATAGTGGGAATGAGGCCTAAGTCAACAGGCGACTTGAAGGCACATGTATCCAAATAAATGAAGAAGGGCTGGCTAGGAAGCATGAGCCTGTTTCCCAGAAAGCTGCAGGAAAGGACATCCAGGAAGGCACACAAACTGCTTCAGAGGAAGCCAGAGAGTTAAAAAAAATCTCATTGGCTTTCTCAGCTCCTATTTTAATTTGTTCTCTCTCTCCCTCTCTCCCTCTCTCCCTCTCTCCCCTTCCCCCCCTCTCTTTAGACAGCTCTGTGGAGACAGCCTGGTTCACTGCCTCACCATACTAATGAGACTCATCCATCTGCCTCTGTCATTGCCAGCCTCTCCCTTCTACTGAAAGTCAGAGATGAACGCTCAGGACAGGTCTTCTCTAGGCTGCAGTACTTAATCATTTCTAAACACACTAGATGGCCTCAGGCAGTGAAGGCAACAGGCATTTAACCCAGGCTTGGCAGCTATGGCTTCTGTACATTCTGGCTGTAAACCTTGATAATGAAAAGTAGCTGTGCTTTTACTCCTCACTTAACCAGATGCTCTTTGCTTCTTGGGGCAAGAGGTTAAATAGATATAAGAACCCATGCTAGTTCAGAGGCCTTTTATTTGAAGTCCTTGTAAGAGCATGGAACAGAACACACTGCTCTTTTGAGCTGCATCTCTTGGGACCTCATATTTAGGCATCTGTCCACTAACTACTGGAATATATAACCTCTTCACCCAAAGCTTCCTTTTTTTTTTAAAGCCACAGCAAATACACTCCAGAGCCATATTTCTTCCACATAATAATGTTATAATCAGTTTTAGCAATAAAAGTGGACAGAAGGGGCTTTATTAGTGCTATTAACAATAACACACATATAACAATGAAGATAAACCATTTTCTTTCCATTGTGGTTTGAATCTCTGATTTATTTTTCCACTTCATCTACCAGTCCATATGTCTCCAGAATCTGCCTTTTTCCCAGAGCTCATGTTGGTATAAAGCAATTGTCTGGGATGTGTAAGAATTAAGTATTCCATCATTCAGACTAGACATGCAATTAGAAGAGTTCCACTAATTTCCACTGTTGAGACCCTGTCACTTTAATTTATCCTTACTTTCCAGCATTTAGGTCTTCTCTGGTTTAAAGCCAAGGGGGTTTTATATAGTTTCAAGCAATGATGGTACTAGAAAAGCTGAAGCTGCAGGGGAGGCATATGACTGTATGTGGTGGTGATTTTTAGAGAATGAAGGAACATAAATTGGTTTGATGCACGAAAAGCAAAAGGTAGGGAAGAATGCCACACAGATTTTAGTGATTTAACTCTGTGACATCCCAGGCCCTACAGTAATTGCTGTACAAAAGAAAAATGAAGGCTTAAGAAAGGGGAGGTTCATGAAATTATAAAAGTGTGTTTATTATATGTCTTGCTTTACCTCCTTTATTGCACAGGCTTTACATTTCACTTACCCAGTTACAATCAGTGATTTCCTGGGACAACATATATAAGCAAGAAGCTACTAGAGTTGCTGTTCACATATTATTAAATTACAGCTTCCACAATGCCTCCACTATTGACTGTAATGATAGGAGTTGTTGTCCAACAACATCTGAAGGGCAGACTTTTTGTTGCCCTATGCCTATCTCTCCATGATGCATCATCCTCTTTCCTCACTATCACCTGCACCTTTTGGCAAGTATCATTACTGTATATCTAGCTACCACCATCTACTGAAGATATTTTTTTACTGTTATTGTACATGTGTAGCCAGCATGGCAAAATGGTTTGTGTGTTGGACTCTGGAGACCAGTGTTCAATTCCCAGCTCAGCCATGAAACCTGGTGGCTGATCTTGGACAAGTCATATTCTTTCAGTCTCAGGGGAAGGCAATGGCAAACCTCCTCTGAACAAATCTTGCCAAGAAAACACCATGATAGATTTGGCTTAGGGTTGCTATAAGTCAAAAATAACTTGAAGGCACACAACAACAAAAGCAATAGACAATGTGGAAGCACTGTACAGTGAGCGCTTCGTACACGTGGGTGATCCATTCCGGACCACCACCCCCGGCGCATATGGGGAAAATGTGTAATCTTAAGTCCAATTAATTTCTATGGTGGTATAACTCTTGCCATTTTGTCCTCCTGAGTTTGCCATATATGTAATCAAATCAGTGTACGGCAAGCCAACGTATGGAGTGGACATGCTGTATAAGCCTTAAGGCCATTTGGAAGAGCTGTGCAACAATGACTGGCTCCACCCCAGTATGTTTGCTTTCCCTAGAATTCCATGATTGTAGCACCTTGTGAGTCTGGTGTTATATAACTTCCTTACAAATCTTATATTTTCTGTGTTCCCATTCCCTTGGAAACTTTGCCTGCTTCTCTGCTTTGGATGCCTAAACAATATTAACATAATAAAGGAACAACAATACAAAACAATAATAAAGGAGCCCTGGTGGTGCAACAGTTAAATGCTGGTACTGCAGTCACAATGTTGTAATTTCAATCTTAGAGGAGGGCTCCAACGTCCACTCAGCCTTCCATCCTTTTGTAGGTTGGTAAAATAAGTATCCAACTTGTTGGGGGCAGTTGGTTTACACATTGTAAACTGCTTAGGGAGTTCACTGAAACCGCTTAGGGTATTGGTTTTAATTAGAGGGATTATGGGGTTTTATTGTGGGGGGGGATATTGTTGTTCTGGTTTTTATATATTTTATGTTTTGTATTTTTATATTACTTGTTATCCCGCTTCGATCCGTAGGGAGAGGCAGGAAATACAAATAAAAATTATTATTATTATTATTATTATTATTATTATTATTATTATTATTATTAGTATGGAAATGTGCATGCTATTGCTATTGTTAGTTCTATATGATCAACTGACTTTTGACTTCCTGAAATGCTAGAAATTTGAGCATTGAAAGAAAAATTCTTATGGGGGTAAAATTCTCATTTTAGAAGGCAATATTCTCATTGTATCAACCTCCCACAAAGTTACACCCCTGCCTCATAGGTATGCCCACCCATAGGAAGGAAAGAGGAATTCTGCAAAGAGTTTTCTCTTTGACGACAAGGGTCATGTTTACTAGGACATTACAATGAACAAGTTGAACATTTACTCCTCTTTCCTAATGGAAAAAGTCACCAATAATATTTGGTTTAAAAGGTAAACTATGCCCCAATTATTGTTTGCTTGTTGTTGTTGTTGTTTTTTAAAAAAACCTTCCAGGATTCCATCCCCTCTAAAGTAATTCTTAACAGAAAACCAAACCTGAAATTCTATTTAAGGAAATAGATAGCAGTTTTGAGGATGACATATATTGAGTAAGACAACAAATAAACATGTTTTCTCATGAAGATTTAGCCATAGATGCTCCCTTTATAATGTATTAATACACTAACATATATTAATGTATAAATTTAGGTTGTGGTTATGAGAATTCTTCAGTGTGCCCTAGGGACATTTCATACTGGAGTGGCATCTACAGTGACCAGTTAAGATTGTGAAGATCCATACATTAAGATACTTGGTAAGTAGTGTTCCAAAGCTTTCAGCTGATCTGCTGTACACAGCTTCTTTGCCTTCATCAATCTTTAGCTTCATTTGATGATGTTTTAAACTGTATAATGTGTTCAGTTTCCATTCTTTCAATGGAGTTCTACTTGTGCATTTCTCATGTTTCTCTCTCTCCAAAACCAAAAAAAAAACTTGTGAGGTGCCTTTTGTTCCATTCTGGGGAGACAGGTGAGTCAAGGAAGGAAAGAAGGAAGGGAGGGAAAGAGTTTTAATGCATAAATACTACACAACATTCATTCTCTCATATAAATATATTTCCACACAACACACACTTATTTTCCCTCTCCTCCCAGTATATATAATTCATCCTGATGTTCTGGTAACTAAGGGGGGGTTGCAGACTGCCAGAAATAGTGCAAACTGAGTCCACTTTTAGGGTTAGGGTTAGGGAAATCATGGGAACTGTATTTTATTGTGGCACCAGAACTCACTGACAGAGAAGGCTCAATGTCTCAGAAAAAAAAAAAACAATTCCCATGATTCCCTAGCACGAACCCTAACCCTAAAAGTGGACTCAATTTGCACTATTTCTGGCAGTCTGAAACCCCCCTAAGATTTTAAAAGACTCTATTGTCACAAAAGGAAGAGTTTTAAAAAAGGGAGGGAAGTCCAGCTGCTTGAGGGCACAGTTTCACTAGAAGCTGAAATGACTAAACTGAATCTGTAGTACCTTTTGGCCCACCATCTACTCACTTGAAATGTGGTGCTGGAGAAATGTTCTACAGAAACAATGGACTGCCAAAGGGACAAACAAATGGACCTGAGTGCAAATCAAGCCTGGACTCTCACTACAGAAACCAAAATGACTAAACTGAGGCTATCCTACTTTGGATGTATTTTAAGCTGACATGACTCATTGGAAAATATTATAATGTTCAGAAAATGGAAGGCAGCCAAAAAAAAAAAAAAAAGTAAGACCACATTAAAGATGTATTGATTCATTCATAGAAGCCCTAACCTTGAGCTTGTAAGATCCCAGCAAAGCTGTTAAAAACAGGATGTCTTGTCTCATTCAAAGGGCTGCCATATGTTGAAATTAACTAGTGGAGGTGGAAGAGTTTCAATAATCATTATATTTTAGCCATCTATGTTAGAAATGTAGAAAATAGATGCCAAGTTAGCCACATACAGAGAGGATTCTGGGAGTTGAGGCCCTGAAAAGGAATGCAATGCTGAAAGATTTTAGCAGCAGGAATGTTTAGGATGTTCAGAAGCAGATTGCCCTTTTGAAGGACCCTGATGCATTAAAGACGCCAGAGTGGGGCTATGGCAGCCATAATAAATCACTTATAGACATTCTGTGCAAAGGGGCCCCATGGTACCATCCTGCTGATAAGAAGAATATGGGAATGTGGTTAAGTAGATTATAATGTATTCTGAAATCTTTACTCCTATTGCTTGAGATCCCCAAAATGGAACAAAAGACACCCACGCCGTGAAAATTATTTCTAATATAAGGGGGGAAAAAGAAAAACTCTTATAAATATTGGTAAATTTGTACATAGTCATCATAAAAAAAAAACTAATTAGTACTTTGAATCTCTATTATAATTTATGGCAATTTTATTTAATTCTCTCGTCCTAATCTTTTTTGCAGCCAAGGCAAAAAGAGCCACTCTGTGTGTTACATAGTTATAGGTGTCACTCAAAAGAAATTGAACTGAATCTACAAGGGAGCTCCCACTTTTGTTTGTCAACAGGGGTGTTAGGAATTTCTCTCTAGGCTGATTATAAAATGGACAAATTAACATATAATGGACAATGTCCTCCACATGAGGCTGACTGCAGATGCACAGTCTGTTTTCAAATGGTATTTTGTTGTAATGTCCATCTAGAACTGCAGTTGGCATTACTTAAAGGCAATTCTTAAAGGGGACGGCTTAAGTTTGACCAAATACCTGGCTCTAAAATGTTCTGTTTTCAAAAAGGAGAACCATGGAGAGAACTTTGAAGACCTGATTGACTGTAAATCCCTTCTTGAATCAGTCTAGAATAGACAGTCTCTTAATTTCCTCTTGTCCATACCAAAAACAGCGTTCAACTCAAAGAAGTCATAACTATGTAAAAGAATTTGAAGACTTGATTTCCAAGATTGGTTGTTACACATTTCCATATAACACAACGCTGGGAGATGATTCGTTGATAAGGTAGCAATTTGTTTAAAGTACCTTATCTGTGCATAGTCTACTCTTGTTTTAACTGATGGACAGCCAGATTCAGTACGTAGGAAAACTGCAGGAGTTCCAGTAGGTAGGGTGTACAGTTTTCAGAGAAATTTGTTCTGTATTATTTCTAGGGCTTTGCCGGTGTTGGTATCTGAGCCCCATATTTCTGCACCATAAAGCATCTGTGCAATAACTTTACTGTTGAAGATTTTAAGAGCTGGCTCAATCAATTGACCACCTTGGTTATAATAGAATTTCAACAATGCTCCAACTGTTTTTTCAGCTTTACTGCCTCCCTTTGCCATTTCCAAGAAAGAGATTCACTGAAAACAATGCCCAGATATCTAAATAGTTGGGTTTGTTCTATGGTGTTTCGATCTAAGGTCCATTTATACTTTGGACAGTTTCTGCCAAATATCGTTACCTTGGTCTTGGAACAGTTTATTGACAGGTGTTCCTGATGACAATAGGCACTGAAAGCATTTAATAGGTTTTTAACACCCAAACGAGATAGGGAAATAAGCACTACGTCATCTGCATACATCAGAATGAAGATCTTTCTATTCTTGGTTACTGGAGAAGGAGAATCAACTAGAGATAGAAAAGGCACCAAATCATTAATATAGATGTTGAAAAGAGTAGGTGCCAGTAGGCATCCCTGTTTCACTCCCCGAGTTGTTGTAAAGGCTTCAGTCAGGGAACCATTTAAGCCAACTCTAACCCTCATCTCTTTGTGGCTATATAGTTCCTGTATCAGTCTTAAGAGTCTAACTTCAATCCCATAACTATGTAGCTTTTCCCATAATCTATTTCTATTAATAGAATTGAATGTGGCTGAGAGATCAATGAAAGCAGTATAAACATGCCTCTTGTTTTCCTTAGTGTACTTCCTGATAATATGACTTAATATGAAACACTGATCTATAGTGCTGTATCCACTTCTGAATCCTGTCTGTTCTTCATGTATTATTTGCTTTTCTTGTAGCCAGTCTGTTAACTTATGAAGCAAATGTTGAGCATATAACTCTGAAGTGATGTCCAGCAGGCTAACTGGTTGATAATTTTGTGGATCATGCCTGTCTCCTTTCTTGAAAATTGGGAAGACAATACTCGTTTTCCACCCTTGAGGCATTTGTCTGGTGCTGTTTATTGTAGTAAATAAACTGGTAAGGATGGGGCTCCACCATTCAACATATTGTTTAAAAAGTTCAGGAGAAAGCATATCTTCACCCAGTGCTTTCTTGGGTTTCACTGAAGTGATTAAACATTTTATCTCATTTGCTATGACTGGTTGCCACTCAGGGGGATTAGAAAAATCTTTATCCACCCAAACCACTTCCAAAGGACTTGAGTTACTGTAAAAAATGTTGGAAAAATATTTAATCCAAGTGGAGGCAGTAATTGAGGCTTCCTGTGTATTTCTTACATTTTTTAAGCCATGAGTAACAAGTTCCCAAAATTTGTCTTCCTTCTGTTCTGTTGTTGCAAGTTCCAGCTCCTGCCACTGAGATTTTATGTGATTTATTTTCTTAACTTTTAAAAGACTTTTGTATTTCAGCCTAAAATTAATTAAACTTTCCATGTTCTTTCCAGATGGGTTTTTATGGGATTCCCTTATCTTATTGGCTAGATCTCTTTTGGCTACTCTACATTCTGCATCAAACCATCCATTTTCTGTGGGCTGAAATTTTTTATCTGTTGTTAAGCAGGGTCTAAGTTCCATCACAATTTGTTGGTAGATATCTAAGTGGTTTGTTGATTTATCATGGAAAAGTTGGCGCATACTAGACAAATAGTTGCTGTTTAATTTCTCCTGAATAGTGTTGCTTAGTCTAATACACCATTTCAGCCTCCTCTCCCCTAACAATTCTCCAGTTAAATTTGCTGTTTTAGTTAACACTATCCATTGGAGAATTAGTTGTAGGGACACTTTAAGAGGGAGGTGATCACTTTCTGTATATTCCAGGATTTCAAAATAATTTACTAGAGGGAACAACAAAGGTGAGACTAATATGTGGTCGATAACGCTACCATCTCATTTGCTCAGATAAGTATAATACCCCTTTGTTACATCTACAGGACTCCTGTGCAAAGTGAATAGATTATGCTGATATATAAGTTCTAGAAGTTTTATTCCTTGCTGGTCATATTTATTATCCAAAGAGATGTGTGGTGTTTGGAATATATCTTCTAATTCTATGCCTAATGGATGAAAAAGACCTTCTGAAGCAGCTCCGATTCGGGCATTGAAATCCCCACAGATAAAAAGAGAAGCACTGGAGAATTTTTGGTTAATCTGTTCTAGAAGGAGTGTTAAATCATTCACACCCTGGAGGACAATAGCTGGTCATTTGTAAGAGGGCAGTAGACATGTATACAGAAGAAGATCTTTCCTGTATCCATGTTGATTTGAATTGGTAAAAGATAGTTATTTTTCAAACCAAAGTCCACCATCTGAGTTTCTCCCGCCAATTCTACTGAGATGAAAGACACCAGACCACCGCTTCTTCACCCCTTTTTATGTTTTCTTACAGCTGTCTAAATGCCTTATAGCAAAAGGATGGCCAGTGAAAGTGATTTTCACAATGGGATTAATGGGTTGTAATAAAGCTGAAGTCTATGCAGTGACCAGACAGGAGAAACAAACTATAGAAGATGCAAGTCAATTCATATTGTCACACCAATCACAAAACCCAGAATCCCCATTGTGTGTTAGAAACTGGCATGGTGCAAAAGACCAAACCACTGTTTCCCAAGGACTTCCCAAGACCCGGATAAATGTGGGAGACTACAACAACTGCACCTGCATAATATAGTTGAGACCTGGATGTTTGTATATCTCAGACCACATAGAGACAATCTTGACTTGTGAATGCCTAGATCCACTAGTGGGATGGATGGCTTTATATGGAAATGCTAAAAAATCCTATTAACAGCAAGAACTGTTTGTATATGGTCTCCCAAAAGGGTTTTACTGGGTATGTGGAGAATGGGCAGGAAGGGTTTTGTCCCTGAGGTGGAATGGCACCTGCACAATTGGTGGCTTAGCCTCAGCAGGTATTTCCTACCATCCATTAGGTCAATCAAAAGGAACCTGGGAAAAGCAGTTTGCTTGACAAAAGCAATTTGTAGAACACCGAGTTAGAAGAGAATATGATCCTAAGCTGGGATGTGATCCTGACAACACCTATTTAACAGATGGTGAAACTTTCTTTGCAGTTGGGATTCCCAGTAGCTCTGGCAGGAGAATCAGCACAACACAAGTTGGCTTTAGATTACTTACTCAGCAAAGAAGGACGTCTTTGTGTTTGCCTAAACACCACTTGTTGCCATTATGTAAATGAGTCTGGCTTGGTGGAAGAGAATGTTGGGAGAATTCATGAAGTAGTTCAGACTATTAGATCAGAATATGAAAGATCTAAAGAATTCTGGGCGTGGCTTACAAATTGGTTACCTGATAATCAATGGATTCATAGTTTGTTTAGTTCTGTTGTGATTATAGTGTTTCTGGTGTTAGGATGTCTGTGAGTGCCATGCATTCTGAAATATGTAAAACAAAGAATAGAGACCGTGATACAGACAAAAACAGCTACTCAAATATGTGCAGTGTATGATTTGCAGGCTCCAAAACAAATGATGAAACACCAGTATTTTGAACAAGTATTATAATAAAATAGTAAATTGCCTGAAGGTAAAGCTATAATTGCATAGAATTAAGCTTTAAAGGGGGGAATGAGGTGGAAAAGTTTCAATAGTCAATATATTTTATATATTATGCTAGAAATGTAGAAAATAGATGCCAAGTTAGCCACATACAGAGAGGATTCTGTATGTGTAGGGAGTTGAGGCCCTGAAAAGGAATGCAATGCTGGAAGATTTTAGCAGCAGGACTGTTTAGGATGTTCAGAGACAGATTGCCCTTTTATAAATCATAATAAATCAATGATAGACACTCTGTGCAAAGGGGCCCCATCGTACCATCCTGCTGATAAGAAGAACATGGGAATGTAGTTAAGTAGATTATAATGTATTCTGAAATCTTTACTCCTATTGCTTGAGATTCTATTTGTTTAAAGTTTAAAATGTCCAATGAGGTGTAAGAATCAGATTTCTTTGTTTGGAGGTGTATAAAATGTAGTCATTTTCATCTGTTTCTTGGCCCAAAACTTAGGAATGCTAATTCCTTTTGGGACTGCCAGCATAATAAATCTGTGTTTACAAACTTACTTTAGTCCCCTCTCTTTTGCTTTTGCTCTGCTAGCAACTGAGGTGTTGGGACTTATCGCTCACAGACTGGTTGTTTTTTACTACAATGGTAAGCAGCAACAACTGAGTTTCAGGGTGGTAGAATTCAAAGATATAGCCATGTTAGTTTGGAAAATCAGTATGCAAAAGGATCTTGTACCACCTTTGAGATTAACTGAAAAAAAGAAGCTGGTAGCATGAGCTTTGGTAGACTTGGGTCTTGCATCTGAGGGAGTATACTCATACTTATGAAAGCTCATGCTACCAGTTTCTTTCTTTCAGGCTGCATACACACTGCAGAAATAATCCCGTTTTCCACCCCTTTAACTCTCATGGCTCAATGCTATGGAATTTCTGGGAATTGTAATTGTAATTTGTTGTGGTACTAGACCTCTCTGACAGAGAAAGGTAAATGTCTCACAAAACTACAGTTACCAGATTTCCATAGCAATGAGCCATGGCATTTAAAGTGGTGTCTACTTGGGTTATTTCTGCAGTGTTGATGGAGCCTCAGTTTTAGGGCCTAAGCAGACTGCCAGAAATAGTGCACATTAAATTGAGGCACTGCCCTGGCTCAGTGCTAGGGAATCATGGGAACTGTAATTTATTGTGGCACCAGAGCTCTCTGACAGAGAAGGCTCAATGTCCCAGAAAAAAAATACAATTCCCATGACTCCCTAGCACTGAGCCAGGGCAGTGCCTCAATTTAATGTGCACTATTTCTGGCAGTCTGCTTAGGCCTTAGTCTCAAAGATCTCTTTGCATACTGAATTTCAGGGTGTTTAGTCTGTCACTCCCCAGTAGTTCCCCCTCCAGAAATTACTCTTTAAAAGACTAATTGTAGCAGGGTAATACAAGGGAGTCTGTAGGGTGGATTGAGAAGTCTTACAGACTAGATAAAGTCCATGGGCCAGATGTTCCTCACCCCTGGTTTATATAGCCTACTTTTTCTAAACTGAGGAGAAGGAAGAAAATTAATGACTCCTTTGCCTTGGGCACAAAATGCTAAATGAGGAAAGCTCCAAGTTCCTCTCTGTCTTTTGCCTGTCTCCTCAAATGCTGCCTAGAATGGAATGAGACCCAGGACACATTCCACTTGCCTTTCAGTATGAGGTGTCAAGAGTGTAGGCATCAGTGTCCACTGGGCTAGTAACGGAACCAAATTAGGCAGTCTTCCTTCAGTATTTCAAGTGCAATTGGAAAGATAATTCACTGTTCTCCCTCCCTCATCCTTTCTGTGCCCTCTCCTGAACAGTAGCCTTGTAAAAGGAAAAAACGTTTTTAGCAGCCAAGCCCTACACAAGAAAAAGATAATTTCTGTCTATTCTCATTTGAAACAGAAGATGCTTCCTGTCAGTTGTCAGATTCTGAAAAGGCAAATAGTTGTTTTGTGGTGCATTCATACACCAAGTCTGGACCAATTCTCCAGTCACTGCCATAATTTACAATGAAAAGAGGGGATGGGGGAGGGAGGACTTAAGATGCTAACAAGCAATAACAGCAAAGGGTTTGTGTGTGAGAGAGAAACAGATTCTCCTGTTGTTATTATGCAGAAATCTCTTAAGGGAGGAAATCAAGGAGAAGAAATTATATAAGGTAACCTACTTATCAGCAGGATTGTTTGCCAAGTAAGCACTCATAGAATAATTCATATAAAAATTATCTTACAGCTCTTTCAAATCAATGGCATAATTAATACTAGAGGAAACCTCTGGTTGAATGTATAGTTGAGTGGTTGTGGAAGAAAAAAATGCACATCACAAAATACTCCCCCCCCCAAAAAAAAAGATTGCATTTCTCACCAAGGCTGTAAAATTATTATTATTATTATTATTATTATTATTATTATTATTATTATTATTATTATTATTATTATTGGTTTGATTCTGCAAACATAAGGGGTGTATGTTCAAGTTACAAAGGCAAAATTGAGGACCATATAATTTTTTAAAAAGGTATGCTAACTATATAGGTCCAAATCCAATCCAAAAAATGACCTCAAATTTGGCCCATCATGTACAGTTTTATCCACAACTTACTTTAATATTTCTGTGTTGTTATATGTGAGAGAATGAAATGAACCTTTAAGGAAGTATCCTGCAAATGGTAAGAAAGAGGTTAAAGTCTTCTAGTAATTTTAAAAACACTTTAATTAGCAGATATAAAACACAAAAATCTGTTAAAAAGCATTAAAAGAAATTGCACTGGAATATCAGCACCTGCACTTAATTGAAGCAGGGTAATAACTGAATTTGTAAAAATACCAAATTTGTGAAAGACCTTTGTATGAAAATGACATTTTTATTGTGTTTCCAACCCAATATACATTTTCAACCCAATATAACCCAATAGCACCCAAAAATACATTTAAAACAACTAGAGGTTTCAGAAGTTTTTTCATTGCAGGCCTGTGTTATTTTGTCCTTGCATTTGAGGCTGGATCATTTCCAACATTTCCTTAGTCCTCTCTGTTGGGGAACAAAATGACTATTTCTGTGCAGTTCTCTTAGTAAATCATGGAAAATTATTCTGCACAGAAATACATTGGTACTAAACACTGTGAGATTTCATCCCAAACCCCAAACCCCCATTTTTTTCAAGCAGAAGACACTGGCTGGAATCTTATTGGGTAGTTGTGAATGATTATAAATCTGCCTTCTACCATTCCATTCACAAAACAACTTTGTTGATGACATACTAGATTATCATGCTGCATTTTCATCATCCCAAAAATGCCAGCATAGTGTTAGGCTTTTGTCGTTGTTGTTAACTGCCCTTGAGTCGATCTTTGACTCATGGCTACCCTAAGGATGAGACATCTCCAAGACCCTCTGCCTTCCACTGCTCTGGTTAATTCCTGCAACCCTTCAATACCCGTGACCTCCTTAATAGAGTCCATCCATATGGCATGTGGCCTTCCTCTCTTCCTACTTCCCTCCACCTTTCCCAGCATTATTGTCTTTTCCAATGAGTCCTTCCTTCTCATGATGTGTCAGGAGTACAACAGCCTCAATTTGGTCACCGTGGCTTCTAGGGAGGTTTCCAGCTTGATCTACTCTAGGACCCATTTGTTTGTCCTTTTGGCTGTTCATGGGATCCTCAGCACTCTTCTCCAGCTCCACAACTCAAATGAATTGATTTTCTTCCTATCATCTTTCTTAACTGTTCAGCTCTCACATCCATATATGGTAATAGTGTTGAGTAATAGTGTTAGGCTAGCGACTAGTTAATTCATTGGCCTTGTTCCTACATCACCCAAAGAAGAGTGTAATACAGTTCCATATAGGCACATTTTTGGGATGATGAAAAAGCACCATGGTCATCAAGTATGCCATCCACAAAATTCTTTATGAATGGAATGGTAGAAGGCAGAACTATAACCATTCATAACTATCCAAGAGGATTCCAGCCAGTGTCTTCTGCTTGGAAAAAAGGGGGTGCCTATATGGAGCTGTGTTACACTTTGCTTTGCTCCTGGGTGTGAAAGCCTGCTTGAAAAATCAGGCATTCATTTTGAGCATTCAATTGGTCAAGGGAGGGTGTGGAATAACTAAGAGCCATCTGACTACTCTTCTGCAGTCATGAGCAAATAGAACCTTCCCCCTTCAGGACCTCAAATGAGCACACAAGAGATCAGAAAGGGAGACAGCTACTTTTTTTCCTTTCAGACACTGCCTTGGTTCCTAGTGCCTGTCCCTAGTCATTGAATGACTGCCTGCTCCCCCAGGCATTAAATGGCTGAAGGAGAGTGCACCAGCCCTTTGCAACAGGCTTGCAGACAATGGGGTGCAACACAAGAAGCTACTGGATTATCTTCCTGTCCATAAACCCATATATAGGCACACAAAGTGCACATTTGTCATCAACAGGATTCTGACTATTGTCTTGTAAGAACATTTGACACAGACACTGTCTCCTAAGAACATTCATTCTGTATCAGGTCAGGCTCATAAAAACCTATGGAGAAGGGAAATTGCCTCTCCCATCTTTCCTCTGGCATAGCAATTCCTGTTTTCTAACTTATTTTTGCTCCTGCAGTTTGTTAGAATTATGGTTTTGGTTAATTTGTGGTTAAGTCAATTTAGCAGCAGCAGCAACAGCACAGCAACAAATGTGTCCTCTACAGATATTTGGTAAAACAACTAGATCAGAGCTTCTGGTAAATAAACAAGATACATTGATAGGTAAAAAGAAACTTACTTTATTGATACATCAAGGTTCTACAAAATAACTACTCAGTAGGGAAAACTTTACTTGGGTACAGAGGTCCTTAAATAGCTGACCCCCACGTGTGCAAGTAAGAACAAAAACATCTTTAGGAGCACAGCATGGTTTCTGTGTCCATCCTCAATGGGAGCAGAGAGGAAAGTATGCTACCAAACAAAGAATCATAAAAGTTTAATACCCCCAGAAAAAAAAACCAGGAAGAGGAGGGGTATGGGAAGTGAACTCTTCACAAGCGACACTGACCAAATGACCATAGAGATATACATCAGTACATCAGTGTTCCTATGTAAAGCACCCTCTTCTCAAGGAAAACAGAACTACACACAAGCATTGATGCTAATACTCCAACACCCCTTCTCATCAATGCTTATCTTTATGTGACAAAATTCATCTTATTTCTCAGGAACTGAAATTGATCTCTATGTAGAGGCTTGTTAAAAACGTCCACAGGCATTTTGTTTGACATAGAACATTTGCTTGGTACTTCCATCCTTGCAATGTAGGAAAAACATAGAGGTGGTACTCCTTTGTTTGTTTGAGCTGAGCTTCTGAGCTGTGGTTCTGGAACCCTGTCTGCTTCCTTAGCGACGTCCAGTTCAAACCTGGTTCTACTTGTTTATTCTCCCCTTCTGTTTGAATATTCACTTCTTCCTCTTCAAATCTAGGCCAATATTCCCGTAGTTGGTCTATATCTTTTGTCTCTGTGTGCAATCTGTTGTTGCACATAGCATGCCTGATTTCTCACTTTCATCAAAGTACACAGCACTTCTCACTGTGATTTTTCCTGTTTTCAGGTTCAGAATTCTGTATACTCTATTTTTAGCCTCATACCCCACCATTATGTCTTCTTCCACCTTGTCATCTACTTTGGACCTTTTCTCTTGTAGAACATGAGCATAGGCTAATGAGCATAGGCTAATGAACCAAAAACTCTGAAATGTTTCATACTTGGCTTTCTGTTGTGCTATAGTTCAAATGGGGTTTTATTGGTTGCCTTCACTGGCAATCTGTTTTGTAAATATGTTGCAGCCATCACAGCCTGTCACAAGCACTGCATACTTTTCTTGATATGGCAGCCCAATGGGTTTTATTATCCCACCTCTGCCCCAATATGTGATGTACCAGTCCACTTCTGTTTATATCTGTGTGCTTATTTCCCAAACTTGGTTTCTTTATTTTTTAGTAGCATGGAAATTCAATCCAGAAATTCAATCCAGATTTAGACAAGCTTGTAATTAAACAACAATAAAAATTTTATTTGGATGATGGTTGACAATCTCCCTTTGCAGACGGCACTTTGCACCATCTTGGAGGCAAGGAAGGGGAGGGGCAGCCTCACACTGGGTGCCCCAACCCCTTGCTGAGGATGTCATCAGAGCACCCGGCGTTGCACATGACAGGCACTCCGATAACATCCTTCCGGCTCAGTGTCAGGACACACTGAGCCAGAAGAGGTGCAAAAGAACCGCATGCCAGCTCTTGGGGGTGCCCCTTTCATGGCTTGCGGAAGGAGCACTATTTTAGCACTCCTTTCCCAGGTGGCAAAAGGGAGGATTGGGGCCAAGGCATGTTGTTGTATTCACTTGTTCTTGTTATACTTTGTTACACATTCTTTAACTCTAGAAAATACCAGTTACTATTCTTTAGGACACTCACACCATCCTTATTTATGGTTGTCCTTTTAACCTTATTTTGTATAATAGCCCTCAGGCTAATCAAATCCTAAAAACTCCCTCATTTGGAGTTCTGTCCTAGAGCTAAGTTCCTCCGTTCTGAACTTTAGCCCTTACAGTCCCTGATTCCTGGACTCTTACACAACCAGACCTGGACTGACTCTGGGCCTTTGCAGACTGCCAGAAATAGTGCAAATTGAGTCCACTTTAAGGGTTAGGGTTAGGGTTAGGGAATCATGGAAACTGTATTTTATTGTGGCACCAGAGCTCTCTGACAGAGAAGGCTCAATGTCTCAGGGGGAAAAAAATGAAATTCCCATGATTCCCTAGCACTAACCATAACCCTTAAAAGTGAACTCAATTTGCACTATTTCTGGCAGTCTGCAAAGGCCCTCTAACTATCAGCAATGAAATTCTTTATTCACCTACTGCCCAAAATTCTATTGGCTGTCACCAGCTTACTCCTCATTGGCTGATGCTAGATTGACGTAATTCTGCCTGCTCTCCACACAGCCTCTCCATAATATTGGTTGGGAAGTCTAGCATCGAGCAGCATGCATCTGACCATTTCTATCAGGGCTCTGTTCTTTCTCTCAGTAATCCCATTCTGTTCATGCTTATAAAGAATGTAATGTATATGTTCAATTCCCTGTTCTCTCAAGTATATCTGTACTTCATGTGAAATATATTCTGCAGCATTGTCTGTATAGCTTCTGGTCATTTTCCAAATCTGGTACTAACCATGGCTACATATTGCTTCAGCAGCCCATAGACCTGACTCTTTTCCTTTAATAAGTATGTCACACAGTATCTGGAATAATCATCTATAAAGGTGAGCAAATAATGATTCCTACCTTTTGATACAGTTTGTATTGGTCAATACAAGTCTGAATGAACTGTCTGTAGAATCTTTGACGTTTTATGCTCACAGATTTTGGGGATAGAAGGTCTAGTACCTTTTCTCTTTATGGATGCACACATATTGAGGTATCAAATTTACATTCTTGTAATTCCAGACCTCTAGTCAAATAATTTTTCTTCAAACTTTTTATCCCATCCATGTGAAAATGACCTAACCTTCTGTGCCATAAGTGAGAGCAGTCTGCATTTGCATTTGCACAGGATCTCAGCATGTTGACTTGCTCTTTGGTACAGTCCAGTACATAAACACCATTTTGCTTAAATGCTCTGGCACATCGTTCTCCATCACAAGTTATTGTGCATAAATTGCCACTGAAATGTACATCATACCCTTTGTCAGTTATGACTGATATACTTAGAATGGCTTGATCTAACCCTGGTACAAATAAAATATTCTCAGCTGTGATTAAATTTGTCCCATTGTCTGTATTGCATCAACAAGCAATCTCCTTCAGACATGGCTTGAAGAAATGAACCACTTGCAGTTTTCACAACTTCATTGTGATCAATTGGACTCAAGTTATTCAACAAATCTCAATGTCCTGCCATTTCCTGTGTTTACTTGTTCTGGAATCTATGAGCATAACATCATTTGATTTGTTCACAGTTGTTAGCAAACTCATATGATTCTTAACATGCTTGAAATCATTTGCTCTCTGTTCCTGCTTTCGCTGGCTTGTAAATTGAGGAGAGCTATCATTGGCTGAATTTCGTGATTTCTGATTGGCCCTACAGTCTCCTTGAAAATGGCCCCTTTGACCACATGAAAAACAATGAAGATCTCTCTTTCTTGTTAATGAGCTATTTAGTGTTTTTATATTTATATTGAATATCTCATAAAATCTGGGCAATAAAAGACTTCACCTTTGCATGATTTTTTTTCCATGTCTCTCTATCTCTTTGTTCTTCTGGATGTTCCTTCCCTAGAATATATAGGATTCCTTCTTCATCCATCTGAAGTTTCATTCATTGAAGACAAACATTAAAATTATCCTCAGTAAGTTTAGGTATCAAAGAATGTCCATAAGCCATGGATACTTGAGCCATCTCTGCTCACACAAAACCTTCTGTTTATAAAGCTCAGAAAAACAAATCCAAAATGCCTGGCTTCCAAAGCTGTAATCCAAAAAAATTACCTTGTGGAGACTATCTGGGAGCCCATAACCTGTTAGAATTATGATTTTGATTAATTTGTGGTTAAATCAATTTAGCAGCAGCACAGCAACAAACATGTCCTCCACAGGTATTTGGATCTGAGCTTCTAGTAAATAAACCATACATTGGTAGGTAAAAAGAAACTTACTTTATTGCTACATCTAGGTTCTACAAAATAACTACTCAATAGAGAAAAATATACTTTGGTACAGAGGTCTCTAAATAGATTACCTCCATGTGTACAAGTAAGAATAAAAATATATTTAGGGGCACAGTATGGTTTCTGGGTCCATCTTCAATGGGAGCAGAGAGGAAAGTGTGCTACCAAACAAAGAATCATAACACTTTATTACCCCAGGAAGAACCCCCCTGGAAGAGGAGGGGTATGGAAAGTGACCTCTTCACAAGCAACACTGACCAAATGACAATCAGTGTTCTTGTGTAGAGCACCCTCTTCTCAAGAAAAACATAGAACTACACACAAGCATTGATGCTAATACCACAACACAGTTATTTTGGGGTACTGCTGACTCCTGAATGGCATATTTTGTTGCAGTGAGTTCTATTAGTTCCATTCCAAGATCCAAATCAGCCATGACTTCCAAGCAAGATGTTTCACTTCTTTTCTACTCCCCAAGTTCTATTCTTCTTTTCCAAACTTCATGCTACATCCCATGCTACAGGAAAAGCAAAGGAAACTTCACTGTTCCATAAGAAAACTCCACAACTCACAACTGTGCAATAGTATAGTCTTTTTTTAAAAAAAATGGGGGGATGATTCTATATTCTGTAGCAAGGAATCCATCTACACTGTAGAAATAATGTAGTCTGACACCACCTTAAGTGCTTTAGTTCCAGGCTATAGAATCCTGGGACTTGTAGTTTTACAGGGTTTTTAGCTTTCTCTGCTGGAGAGTGCCTAACAAAACAGCAGTTACAGTGTTGTCAAACTGCATTATTTCTACAGTATAATGCACCCTCAGTTTTAACTGGATTGTGTTTTCAGGTATCTTTTAACCATTTAGGTTTTTGTTAAGGGAGTACTTCTGCAAACCTCAGGTTTCCCTTTGATTTACAATCCCAGCAACATTCACCACATCTGGGTTTTAAGTTTTAAGGAGGGATGTTCCACCCATTCTCCTTCTGCACCCAATCTGAGTACTTTTGGGTTTTGGGACTAAAGGGAGTCTACATCTGAATCAGAGATCCCAGCAGGCAAACAGAAAGAAGGGGAAGAAGGAATGGCACTGTATCAAAAGTCTGTAGGATCTTGGCTAAAGAGTTTAACTTTGTGTGGATCATGTCCATGATATGTAAAAGGAACATACCGGGTAGGTCCTAGTGTCACATCTGCACATCAGGATAGCAGAGGGGGACTCCCCAACCCTACCTTATCCTCTTTACAACAGTGTGTCCAGCCCCTTGAAATTGCTGTATAAATTGCAGTGCTTCCAAACATTTCTAACAGTAGGTGTGTAATGACGATTTGGTCTTTGAAAATCCCATAATGAACTGAACTGATCCCTACCTCCTGGACTAATCTGTAGAGTGAAACTTAATTATTCCCCAGTTTTTTAGACTTCCTTGAATCTTTGTGATGTGGTTCTTGGTTTTAAAAGCAAAAGTATCAGAATACAAATATAAGGCATCATTTGACAGTACCTGTGTTTCTCCACTCTTGATTTAGAATAAAATATGCTTTCCTACTATTTAGGTCTGACTTTTTTGGTAGACAGCAAAGACATCCCCAGTACCATCAAATAAGGCACAAAGTCAGGAACAACCCAAGTCAGTATGCTCACTGAGGCAAAAGACAAAATAGCTCCCTCAGCCCTTCCACATGACTAAAAGCTGAATCTTACCTCAGTGATCGTGACAAGACAGAAACCTACAGGGTACCTGAGATGTCATCAGGCTAGCACAGGAGTTGCAGACTAGGTCATATGTCACACACTACTCTGTCCATCCAACATCTTGCCATTTCTTTCTGCCTCCCTCCCATCTCCTGTCACCTGAAGTCACTACCTCACTCTGCCTAATGATAATGCAAGCCTTGCATCATATCACAAGTCAGCAGGCTGTGGTCAAATAGTTCAACAAGGTTCAAAGTTTGCTTAAAAATTAAAATTCACCTTTCCCAGAAAAAAATAAGCACATGTAAATATTCAGTTTGTTTTCCCCCTTTTATCCCTCAACTATTACAATGTTCTCAACTCAGGCCAAACCCATTTTAATCAGAGTGATTTGTGTCATCTGAGAGATTTGTGCAATCAAATATATCCATATCTAGAATATATGCTCAATAAGCCGGCAATCCAGTACTCTGCTTACTTAAAGTAAGTTTTACTGAACTCAGTAGACATAGGGCCTTTACAGACTATCAGAAATAATGCAGCTTGAGACTGCTTTAACTATCCTGGCTCAGTGCTAGGGAATCATGAGAATTGTAGTTTTTTCTCAGACATTAAGCCTTCTCAGCCAGAAAGCTGCCACAATAAACTACAGTTCCCATGATTCCCTAGCACTAAGCCAAGGCAGTCAAAGTGGTCTCAAGCTGCATTATTTCTGCAGTATGTAAACAACCTTACTCCTGAGTGATCATTTTAGGATTGTGCTGTTAACCATTTTCATCAACACATTCTACATGTGTAAAACCCACAGCCTGGAAAAGTTTTTTTTTACCGAAATCCTCCAGCTAGCAAAGCCACTGATGTCATTAATTAAAGAAATGAAGTCCACCAAAGTAACTTTTTCAAGTTCTGTGTAAATTACATAAGTTAGAAAGAACTAGACAAGATCCTAAAGTGCAAATTTATAACTCCAAACACTAAAGTGAGGATAGTCCAAGACATTGTATTCACCATCACAATATATCGATGACAGAGCTGAATAATGAAGAAAGCTGATAGAAGGAAAATCAACTCATCTTAAATGTGGTACTAAAGAAGAGTGCTGAAGATACTGTGGATGGCAAAGAAGACAAAGAAAAGGTCCTTGAACACATCGAGTCTGAAGCCAGGATGACTAAATTGAGACTCTCTTACTTTGATGACATCATGAGAAGGCATGAATCATTATAAAATACAATAATGCTGGAAAAGACAGAGGGCAGTAAAAAGAGAGGAAGACCACATGCCAAATGATAAGACTTGATCAGGGAGGTCGTAGGCTTGAACCTACAGGACCTGAGCAGAACAGTCAAAGACAGGGAATCGTGGAGATGTCTCATTCACCAGGGAGCCATGAGTCAAAGTCAGCTGAAGCGCAGTTAAAAACAACAAACCATGAGTTAGGAGTCCTCCAAATGAATCAAAGAGTACGGTCTGGAACTCTAGGCATAGCCACCTCTCTGCTGCCTTCCCTAAATGGCACTCCTGCTAGTGAGGACTGAAGATCAATAGTTTGTTAAAGCCTCACTAGGTTGTGTACTAACCCTGAAAGACAAAAGTGTTGATTTTATACTCCAGACACTGCAGCCTTGATACATAGAGCTACTGGGTTGCCTAATAAATGTTAGCTGCAGTGCTCCCTGTGGTCAATGGGGCTGTTGTTTAATGAATTGCTTAATGTGGTTGATTACTGCTACAATGTAAAATGTGAGAAAGAACCAGGGAGAGTTGAATATCTCACTAGAGAATACAATGAAAATGAGTAGGATCAACAAGAACTTCTCTCTCTTTTTACCCTCTCTGCTCTGAACAAGCACAGCATAAGCTTTCTCTCTGCAGCTAATGTAATTCTAGTTCTTTTTCTCTCCTCCCCCCTATTTTTTTAAAAATCAATCTCTCATATATATCTTTTGACATTAAATTCTAGGGTTGGTTTTCCTAGAGTTATAAATGTTCCCCTGACTCCAGTCCTGGTTGCTCACATGGACAGATAAATTAATTAGGAAAACTTTTATGCCAATTACTTTATGCCCCTGGCTTTCATATGTTTTTGAAAAGCAGCAGCTAATTAAAGATATGGTTCATAATTACTGGTCGATAGAGGAGCTGAGTAACAGAATCAGGAACTGCTCCAAAAAATTATCCATCACATCTTTGCTAATTGTTACATAATACATAAGGATGTAGAAACTCTCAATTACTTGCTTTTGAAGGATTTATTCAAAGGGCTTTTGCTTTTGTAAGTATGTGTTTTGGCTCACATTTAGGAATTAGAGGCCTCTTTGAACTCAGATTCATCAACACTGGCATTCTCAAAACCCATAAACACTATTGTAAATATTTCACTTTAATACTGTACAGTTTCTGTGGGATGTGACACCTCTAGAATGGTCTGAAACAATAAGCTGGATTGTGTTTGTATATGTGCCATTAGATTCCTGAACATTTGAAGATTGGTTGTTGACTGTACAATCAGACTCCCTTAAAAAAAATTGTGGTGCTCTCACAGTCACATCTGTCAGTCATCACTTGATATAGCTTGATATAGCTCAGGCCAACCATTGAGTTTGCTAACAGATGGGATTGAATATTACTTCAGCAAACATAAACATTCAAATCCATGTTTCCTGAGATGATACAGAAGCAGTTATGGGGGCAGAAATTGATGCACCAAATCTGTCATAAGGCTAGCCTGACTATGATATGGAGAGAGGCAGGCAACCAACTCAAGCTGGAAGATGTTAGGTGGCAGCAACATTAGTCACCTCATTGTTTGTCTTTAGCCCCTTTCCTTTTTCTTTCTGGAGGGCAAAGTTGAGTCACCACACTGAAACCAGGTGGGACAACTGCAACTCCTGACTTGGGCACTGAATTGGCCACAAAATAGCCAGCAGCTAAAATATATCTCCCCATTATTAAGAAATGGCCAGCCTCTATGTTTCATAGGTTAGCCCCTAGGATGTTTACCTCTTCATATGTTTACTCTTCAGTTTCAATTTTGTGCCTTTTATAATATCTCTCTTTTTTAAAAAAAAAATCCATATGTTGTTTATCACTTTTAAAATGTATTCATTTGTATCAATCTTTCATATCCTGGCATCCTCTAGATGTGTTAAACTATAAGCCAACTGGTGAGAAGTACATCAACACACCCCAAAAGGTGTTAATGGGGATATTCATCCTGCTCTGTTTCTGAAGAGCTCTTAGGAGATTCCCCTGGTCCATTTACCTTACATGAAGACAGACCAGCTTTTCTTCAGCTAAGGGAAACATCATGTTCTGCACACAATTCTTTGGACCTTTGATCCTGCATTTCATTTCAAATGATAGAAATGAACACAACCTTGGCAGGAAACCACCATAATGTGATGCCTTGACTAAAATTACATCTTAACAAGTGAGGTTGGAGGATATGTAGGTGACATCACTAACACATTGTGGGATGATTTATCACTGTTTAATGTGAGGGAAATGTAACATCCTAGGCAAGCCAGCAGTTTGAATAGCTTGGCACAAAAATTTGAGGCAAAGACATAAAACCCGAAAGTCCTGGCCATGTGCGCTCAGCAAGACGTAATCTTCCTCTTATAGCACACTCTTTTCCTGGCACATCCTAGGACTATTTATCATTTATATAGCACTTTCAAGTTGCAGCGTGGAGGGAGGAGGAAGAACAGGGGAGCAGGGGGAAAAGGAAGGAAAGACATTTAAGCACATGAACATTAAGAGGGCGAGTTTGTGGCAATGTGATAGGTATGATTAAAAAGGTGATCACAGGATGTAAGTTCAAATCCATTGAATGAAATGTTTCAGAATTAAAACATGACAGTGAATAATATGCCTGAGAAATTACGGTACTTTAAAATACTTGGAGTTTTGTTTTTGGTTCAGGTCTAATTGAGTCACCTGCAAAGGGGAAGGGGTGGGGTGGGAGAAAGTGGGGAAAATAAAGAAAAACAAAGAATAATGTCCGGTTGGGAAATAGATCCACTAAGATGCACAGTGTATGTGTGTGAGAGAGAGAGAAAGAGAGAGACTATGGATATGCACACTGGGTGATTTGTAATTACTTTAAAAACTGGGGGTAGGTCTTGGTGCTTCCCCTTTATCTGTAATGTCCAAAGGAAAACTCATGGGAAGGGTTTTTTTTTATGAAAGCAAACATATGCCCATGACACCACTGAATCTAAAAACCAGCACAACATTCCACTTGCACCAACACCCAAAAAGAGGGCTGAATCAGAAGGGGGGAGGAATCATGTAGCCTTCCAGATGTGGTTGGCCTGCAGTTCCCATCAATTCCCACATTTGTATATGATGGCTAGAACAGTTGGAACTTGCAGTCCAAAAACATCTGGAGTGCTGCATAATTTTCATCTACATTAGTGACATCACTAGGGTTAGTAGTGCCCAGTCTGGTAACTCATTGTGTCCATGGACCAAAAAGGGCTCCCGTGTGCAACAGTGAAACCCAGTGGGCCAGTTGGACTGCCCCACCCTCTCTTTCCTTGTACTGACTCACTCACCTGCCTGGCCATCCTCCAAGCCAGCCACCTAATCAGCCCCAGAAAGAGCTGCTGGGGATGGTGGCAACAGTATCAGTGGACTGCCTCACAGTGGACCCTCCCTTCCCTTCTACTGCCTCACCTGCTTGTCTGGCCAGTGGCCCATCCAGACTCGGAAAGGTCCAGATTTGGTCAGGTGGCTGGCAAGGCAGGAGGGCAAGGAAGTGAGAGGGAAGGGAAGTCAAGATAATGCTCTGAAGTATAGGCATCCTCTTCTTCCACATTCCTTCCTCACATCTTTTTCAGGGGCACCTTCACTGGTGGTAGGGGGGACAGGTTTTGAGGTGGATGGCAACCCCACTGAGTGTTCACCACCACTACCCCTGACCTCTCACCTAGTGTGGCCCATGCTCCCCCTTCCTAGTAATGCCCAGATGATGCACACTCCCAGATTGAGCCAAAGCTGCACCACAACTACCTAGGATGGACCGAACCCGGTGCAAAAAGGAGTGCAAAAGAAGCACTCCTTGCAGACCATTGTGAACCATGGTGGCAGCCAGCCTCAAGATTGCAGTGTCTAGTCGCCACAATTCCATGCTGAACGACCGCTCCTTTTGCCTCATCTCCTCAAAGCCTCAGAAAGAATTACCGTAGACAAGATCCTAAAGTGTAAAGATATAACTGAAGACTAAAGTGTGGATCATCCAAGCCATCATGTTACCCATTTGAATGTACAGATATGAGAACTGGACAGTGAAGTAAGCCAACAAAAATAAGACTCATTTGAAATATGTTGCTGGAGAAGAGTGCTGAGGATACCATGGATAGCCAAGAAGACAAACAAATGGATTCTAGAACAAATCAAGCACAAACTGTCCCTGGAAGCCAGGATGTCTACACTGTCATACTTTGGCTACATAATGAGAAGGCATGAATCATTAGAAAAGACAATAATGCTAGGAAAAGGTAAAGGGAAGAAGAAGGAGAGGGAGATCACATATCAGATTGTTGCACTCAATCAGAGAGGCCATGGGTCTAAGCCGGCAGGAACTGAGGAGAACAGTGGAGGACAGTGAGTCTTGGAGAGGTCTTATTCACTGTCATGATTCAAGGTTGGCTCAAAGACAGTTTAGAACAACAATTGGTTCTACATTCCTTGACACCATCAGACCTCAAACTAGTTCTTCAAGTCTGCAGTTTCCAGCCTGGGAGTACAATTTTATCTAAGATGCTCAGACTTTGCCATCTGGACTGGATGATTTTTGAACTTTTCCATTTCTCTCCCCAGCCCCCTAGCTTTAGATGGCAACTTCTATATCATAGGGATGGTGAATCTGATTTTGGATTTAAGCTGAATTTTAAAGGAACCATCCAAGTGCTGAAACTATTTTTGAGATAGGAGTCAGTACCACTGATAGTTCCTGAAGCTATCTAGCTCAGATTTTAAATCAGGGCTAGGTACATTACCCCATTGACATGGAAATCATGAGCTGACACCGATTTCCCATCCCAAATCCTGTAATGTCCAATCTAAAGAAGGGTTGTGAAAGACTTGAAAGTCCACCTTTCCAATCATATTTTAGCAGCCCTGGTATTACTTAACCTTGCTTTTTAAAATCTTCTTTCCAGAGCTTCTGGCAACATATAAAACTGATTTGAAAGAGTTCTGGTGGGTGGATCTATTTAGAGCTAAACTGTCAATGACTGAAATGGAGTGTCCTATTGAACTTCAAGTCAATATGCAAACACTATGGAGTTTCACACGGGAGACAATTGGAAGTATAAGTGGTGATTAACCCATGATAATCCTACAATTGTGCTAATGGTTTTCACACAATGTCATGTTCAAAGTGCTATTATCCTATAAATAACCCATGATAATCCCACAACTGCGCTAATGGTTTTCACACAATGTTGAGATGAAGAGTGATTAAAGTGCCATTATCCCATGAATAATCTGGTAAGAAACAGCAGCAAACCATTCATGGGATTTTCCCATGAGTGACTTTTTGTTGTTTATTGCCTGGTTATTCCCTGGTTATTCACAGGATAATAGCTCTTGTGTTAACCTCATTTTAATCATGTTTTAATGTCAATTGCACAATTTTCATGGGTTAATTACTGTTTAAACTCCTAATTTCCTCCCATGTAATGAAAGAAACCAGAACCTCACTGGCAAGGCATAGGAGATAAAGCTGTAGAGATAAAGCTGTAAGGAATCCTCCAGCAACCCGTATGATCTTAACATGTAACAGGAAATACCTGTACATCTATATTTGCATCTGCACCATTTTCCACCTGTAACACATTTCCAGCTCTACATCTTTGGAAGGAAACTTTCATCCAGATAAGATGTTTGTCATTTCTCAGATTTCAGCTAATTATACTCTTTCATAGAGAAGGTATCATTTATTCTGCATGATTGGGCTCCTTTCTGCCATGGAATAAATATTATTTTCACAAAATTTGAAATAATACAGTACTTGCCACCTACATGTCAAATGTAATCACAATATTAAACAAAATGTGCTTCTAGAGAACTTTGCATCATAATTATTTTGTCATTCTCCTAAAGTCAGAGGCAACGTGTGTGATGCTGATACACATTCCTAGCAATAATGCAAGGGCTTTGGCATTTTACAAAACTTGCATTAGCCACAGGGAGCAGGTTAGCTATGATCTATGACATCCTTAACAATGTTATAATAAGCAAATTTTTCAATTCAGAGTGGGAAATGAGGTGTGCTTTAGAGTGAATGGGGGGGGGGGACCAGGACTCTGGGCCAAGGTTTGATTCTACACTCCCACATGGAAACCCACTGGTGACCTTGGGCAAGTCGCACTCTCTCAGTCTCAGAAGAAGGCAATGGCAAACTTCATCTGAACAAATCTTGCCAAGAAAACCTGAGATAAGGATACCTTATGGTCACCATAAGTTGGAAAGTTCTTGAGGGCACATAACAACAACAACAAGCAAGATAGCATTGCCCCAGTTGTGGGTACTGTAATCAAGTCACAGGTCTTGTACTACCTCTCTTTCCTACAGATATTGCTACCAACACTGCTACCTACACACATTGCTCAGTTCACTCCACACCTCAAGGTGAGCATTGTCCTTGCTATGTAGACCCAGAACCAAATGAGCTAATTAAATAGGGGAGGTAAAAATGGGCTTTGATTCACTCACATGCCAACCAAGCTGGTGACCAGGGTTGTAAATGTCTGTTTTGCACCGCAAGATACAGCTTACACAGCTTCCAATTCAACAGGAAATGTGTACATCAAAGATATGGATGCATATTCTTGTTGCTTCTAGCTTAGATTATGTTAATATTTTGTTTATATAACTATGGCTTTCTTTCTTACTTCTCAATATTTTAACTCACATGTTTTATCTCTCTCATAGGGATAGAAAAATATTTAAAAATGTTTTTCAAGGTTGGAATATGTGTTTCTCATGTTTTCAAGAAAGCCTCATAAGATTAATTCTAGACTGCTGAGAATCTTTTTAGTTTGAGACATATTCTATGCAAAATTCACACATGGTATACTTGTACAAAAACAGAATTATCAGCACAAAAAATACAAGATATTTGTGAGAGATTAGGAAAGAGGGAAATAATGATGAGAGACTGGTTATTTCTTTCCCTTTCTTTGATGGATTGCCTGTTTCATGCTAACAGTTCAAGTGCTGGCAAGCCTTTGCATGATTGTTTGCCTTTCTAAATAAAAGTTAGAAGTTGTGTTTCAGTTGACTAAAAAGTATTTGGTTAAAGCTCAGTGTCTTTTACAACTGTATTCAATGCAGCCTGCTTCCAGGTTACAACACACAGGACATTCATGCACAGTAAATTTAAGAGGGAGAGTATATTAGTAAGGGAAGATATGGTTATTCTCTTCAGGTAATTATATTTTGTCCCAAAGTTTTCAATGCCCAATGTGCAGATTACTATTGATACCCACACATTCATATATTAATTGCTCATTTCCCTTTTGTGTAAACTGTTCTGTCATATAAAAAGTCTCAGGTTAGTCAGTTTCACAACAAAAATCGCCCCCCATAAGTGTTCAGTGGTTTTATTATTCTAATTATAAAACTGCATTTGTTACAGTCACCTCTGTAATTGCAATTTACCTCTTACAGCAGTACAGGCTTTTTCAATAAGCTGAATCTGAGAGCAAAGAAAGAGAAATGAGTCTGATCTGAATAAAGACAAATTGAGATGGACTCTTCTTTTGTGTGTGTGCATATCTGCTGCTTCCTTTCTTACAGGAAACACGATGCTTCCAATTTCCTTGATTACTAGTTTCTTAGTCAGTTTGATCAAAGCAATGATAGGTTCACTACAAATGTACTCTTAATAGTATTTTCCTAACAAAAGTAAAAGCTGCTCTGTAATGCCTTAAGGTTTGTTGTTGTTTTTTAGGAAGTCTATTACATATATATCCTCTTAGAAGACTTGGCATGCTATGGTGGTGAGTTACTTAAATTAATGTAAGTGAAGATTGTTCATCAAAGAGTATGGGACAAGGGAGGCTTCAGTGTTAGTCTGTGGTAGAGAAATATTGTCATCCTGAAGTCTGATATAAATAACCTGATCCCCATCTTTTGGGCAAATGTGGAGATTGGAATTTAAGTTGTCCACCACTTTTTCAGCATCCTGATGCAGTTCCAGGCTTTTAAAAATGCACAGCATATACATTTATAAGAGCATTTAAAAACATATTCAAATTTGAATTTCATCTGGTTGCAGAAAGTGAGCAAACGAGATGTAGATCTGAGTTTCTGACTATCTGCAACCAAACCTGATAAGTTTTGTTCATACTTTTTACTTGTGATGCTTTATCGCCACAAGAGTGTTGTTGTTGTCACTGCTCCATAAATGAAGGCCAGACAATTAATTATTGCTTTTATTAGTGGTCCTGTTGACACCAACATTTATCCCCATATTCCTCTTCTATTCTCATAAAAAGTAAACATAAATGTACTCATAAATGTACTCTTCTCATAAATGAACTGCACTCTGGAAAATAAAAAAAATGTTTGTATCAAAGTGTGAAGTATCAGGACATTTCTCATGTCAATATGGAGATGAAAAAGCTGTCAAGAAGTTCTAGGAAAACAGATAACTTTGATGCACTTCGATCTTTTTTAAAAATTTGGAGCTAGGATCTAATTTCTAGTGACAAATTGCCACATCTACGCAATATGTAAGAACCAGCATAGTGTAGTGGTTTAAGTGTTGTACTAGGACACTGAGAGACCAGGGTTCAAATCCCCACTCAGCCATAGAAACCCACTGAGTGCCCCCCCCCTCAGGCTCAGAGGAAGGCAAAGAGAAACCTCATCTGAACAAATTCTGCCATGAAAACCCCATTTAATTTCATCTTAAGGTCACAATGAGTCAGAAATGCCTTGAAGATACAAAACAGCAATGTGTATAGAAAGAAGTATTGTTTTATCTTTACATGTAGGATGTATTTGGCAATATCTTTGCTTCCTTTGCATAGGAACCTGGAGATTTATGTCATCCAAACCACACCAACACATGTTAAGTGATCTCAGTGAAATTTATCCTTGAGACTTGAGCATTTGTTCTAGTTTATTTGCCTTCACTGTCATAATAATGCTAATGACATAATGACATAGCTTTTGTCATGCATGTACATCCAGGTTATTCATAATTATCACCATTTTTAGGCATACAAAAGCCACATTGTTACCCAAAACAGGCACTGTAAACAGCACATTTTAAAGAGATTCTTTATTATCTTCATGCATGTTTATTGCCAACCTGCCATGTTCTATTGAATTGCAAGAAGTATGAGACTGAACACTGCCTGTTAAGAATGCTTTACTCAAGTCTAGAAAACTTCTCACTTTTTTAGTTGACTGCTAAGTGGTTTCCCCCTCAGCCTTTTGGCTAACTTGTCCGTACAAACACTCTCTCTATGCCACCATCACCATATTTTATGGTCGCTAAAATGAGTACCCAGCTGTTGGGGGGCAATCAGCTCACAGT
>CM034701.1:280707905-280726336 GCA_020142125.1 Phrynosoma platyrhinos
AAGGCCTGCTGGAAGAGATCCATCTTGACAGCTTTCTTGAAGCTATCTCATGATGTCAACTGACGGATCTCGTCCGGCAGGTCATTCCAGAGTTTGGGGGCAACAATGGGAAAAGCCCTCTGGGAGGTCGCCGTAAGCCTAGCTTTTTGAGGCTGCAGCAAATTCCTCCCAGAGGATCGGAGAGCACGGGGAGGATTATATGGGAAGAGGCGTTCCCTGAAATAGCCTGGACACAAGCCATGGCTTTAAAGGTAATAACCAACACCTTATACTGGGCCCGAAAGCTGATAGGCAGCCAGTGGAGGGACCTCAGAACCGGAGTAATGTGGTCCCTCCTAGATGTTCCAGAAATAACCCTGGCTGCCATATTTTGAACCAACTGAAGCTTCCGAACCAAGCATAGGGGTAGCCCCATGTAGAGCACATTACAGAAGTTGAGGCGTTACCAGTGCATGCACAACGGTTTCGAGATCCCTTACTTCCAGAAAAGGGCGCAGCTGGTGTATCAGCCAAAGCTGATCACAGGCGTTCCTGATCATCGCATTTACTTGATTCGTCATCAGGAGCAACGAATCAAGGAGCACCCCAGACTGCGAACACAGTCACTGGAGGAGAGTGTGACCCCATCCAAGACTGGAGGTTGCAACCCAATTCTTGGTTCCGGGACTGCTACCGTGAGCACCTCCGTCTTGTCTGGATTCAGTTTCAATCTGTTTTTCCTCACTGACTTTGGCTTGCTATTACAGATATATCCTTGTATACTTATTGAGCTCAAGTCTGACAATATGGGTGGGAAAGTATAGGCATGCTTCATAATGATGCTTTGTTGAACATGATGAGACATTATTGAGACTAAAGGTGTGGGTTTTCTATTTGCATATGAATGTTGAACTAACGATAAAGTGCAACAGAACAGGAATCTGATGAAGAAGATAATACTGTAATAGTTTCACTTGGATTACTGTAGGCTGTGCTATGAAAATAGCAGTCAGAGTAACTGGCTTAGCTTTCAGGCAAAGGACAAAATGGCATCTCCTCCCATTCCATATCCAAAACTGTACTGGCTTGGCAGTTGAATTTGTTTTCCAAACTGACTATGGTAGAGCATCCTTCACCACATCTGAAGATAACAGGATAATTTAAGCATCATATAGCTCTGCCCACTAAAATCTTAATACCACTTCAAGCATCAGCTACATGAAGCAACCTCCTCATTCTGCCTATCAGTAGGGTCGCTTTAGTATTTTTACCTCAGATAGTAACCCTGAAGAACCCTGTCAACCAAAGTAGCACAATTGTGACCATGTCCCCAGAGGCACTGTGAACAGGGTGGCCAAATGTCCTAACTGAAAAGGAGGACAAGGCACTTCAAAATGTAGGACAGTCAAGGAAAATGTAGGACATTGCCAAATAAATGCTCACAACACTAATAAAAATATAAAGTCATGCTTCTTAGGCTCAAATGGAGAACATTTTGAAATTTCTCCTGGACAGAAGGATGAAATGTAGGACATGTCTGGGAAAAGGAGAATGTCTGGTCACCCTGATTGTAAACTTAGCTGAGTGCCTGTATTTGCTTGCAATAGGTGATAAGGGAAAATGAAATGGTCAATGGGTAGGAAATTAATGTTTCTGGCAAACTGGCAAAACAATGATAATGATGGCAGTAGGGGTGATGATGATGATGATGATGATGATGATTAATTAATACTCATACTTTTAACTTAAATAAAAGCAAATTGTTCTTCTTCAGTAGGAATCCAACCCCAAATCTGCTATTCAGAAATCCTGCTAGGTAATAACTGTAGTTCTTTCTAGTCTCAGAACCAACAGTGGTATGCACTGAAAAATTTATTCCTCTTAACTGAATTTTTCTTCTTAATTGTACTTATTTAATACACTTTCTTTTATAATGTTTTGTTGACATCCCACTCTTCCTTTTTCATTTGTCCTCACCACCACCACTGCCTCTTATGTTCACAAGAACCCATAAAGTAGATTGCCATAAAACCATGAAAGCCACTTTGTAGTTTCATGGGTAAGAAGCAATTTGTTCTTGGGTCTTGTCATTTCTAGTTTGGATAGAGTAGACCCATAGGATCAATGCAATATACACAAGTGTTGACTTACTAACTTCCTATTGAGTAAATGGAATCCCTCCACAGGGATTATAGTTGAATTTAGACCCATGACTCTAAGCACTATATCATGCTAGTTCCCAGGAAATCAAGAAGAGCAGACGTGAAGTGTAAATGTTCTTACAAGGACATTTTGTAGGATAGAAAACTGACTTTTGCCATTGACTCCAATAGGCCATGGCTGGTGCTCCACAAAAAAATAAATTTTGGAACAACAACCATAGAAAGGCAATGTTAGACTCTTCTATAAAGGGGTGATTAATAAATGCATACATAGTGCCATGGTCCTCTTGAAACCTACCCTGCTTTACTCTGAAATTTAGGCTCTATTTATTTATAAGAAAATAAAGTGGACCCTTCTGGAGAGAAGCCTAGCACGGCTGCTGCACCAATGCTGTTGTGCTGAAGCTTTAAATCTTTTATATCTCCCATACCTCCAGGGGCTGGTGTTGGATAGTATCGAGCCTGGGCCAATAAATAATTTATGCTAAGTAGCAATTTAGTTATTTGGCTTGAGGTAAAGAAATTCAAGAAATTCATAAATAAAGTCCGCTCCTTTTTTTGCTGTGTTCCAAAGTTAATTTATGTTACTCTGCAATTAACTAACATAAAGGTGAGGAAAAATATGACAGGCCTAAGGTAACAAGTAAGGCTCATAAATCTGCCATCCCTTAACTCATAGAGCTTTAGTGATAGTTCTTGGATGTCTTGTTGAGTGCAATGTTTTTGCTTGATCCAATTCATCCTTTTTGTTTGTCTTCAATTGCAAAAACAAAAAAAGAAAAGCTACAATAATTGATTTCTAACAGCTTCCTATTTACTTTAATAGATTAAAAAACAACCCAGGATCTTATGTTTGGTTGGGCATTGATTTTTATAGATAATACTGATCCAGTCATCAATATGATTCTATAATCAAATCTCAAAGCTGTGGTTAATTAGGGAAGAAAGCTGGGGCTAATGAGAACACCTAAAGTTCTCAGCTGCATTCTTACAGTTGAGAAAATCAGGCAGGGAAAGAGATTTTGGGCCTTTACAGACTGCCAGAAATAATGCAGCTTGAGGCCACTTTAATTGTCCTGGGTCTGTGCTAGGGAATCATGGGAATTTTATTTTTTCCTGGGACATTGAGCCTTCTCTGTCAGAGAGCTCTGATGCCACAATTAACTAAAGTTCCCATGATTCCCTAGCACTGAGCCAGGGCAGTTAAAGTGGCTTCAAGCTGCATTATTTCTGGAAGTCTGTAAAGGCCCTTTGTCACCTTTGTCTCATAAAATTATAAAGATAATACTGTGTTCTGTTGTATTTAAGCATAAAACAGAAAATGATGTAGACAAAGCTGGTTCCAGGTCCCCAAAGCAGAGCTGGGATATAGGAATTTCTGGAGCCATAGTCCAACAAGAACAACAACAGCAACAGCAACAACAACAACTTCCCATAGTCTGCTACAATATCATGAAAATTTCACCTCAGATGCCTGGGGCTGGCATTGCCAAGACTAGGAAGGCAATCCCTCTCTTCACATGTTCAGAAAGAACTTCTTCTATTTCTATCAGATCATATGTGTTACACTCATATGCAGGAAACATATCCATGGGTAGCCATGTTGGCCATATAAAAAATTACTATAATATCCTAAGTAGCACAAAACAGTGATACCTTTATTGGACCAACCAAAATGCACAATATGTATGTTGCCTTGATAGCTTACAACATTCATATTGTGTTATTTGATTGGCCCAAGGAAAGTATCACTGTTTTGTGGATTTTGGATGCCACGGTCATATGCAGATAGAACATGTTCACTGGGGGATTGTGGGAGTTTTAGTTTAAAAATAACTTTTCACATCTCCTGTCCACACAAACATAGAGACTCTCCAGTGTTCTTCATTTTCACACTACTGAATCAGTTCTCAGGATCCATCATTCTTTCTCCTTCACCACTGCTTGAAACTGAGATCTCTCTTAGTCATCCTCCCTCCAACATCTCATTCTCACTCATAAACATCTTCTTGGTGAGAATTGCTTGTCAAAAGGATGTCCCTGAGACGAACATGAATAGAGTGTTGTTCTATCATATCCTTAGCTGGGAGTCCTTACCATTGAGCATTGTGTCCAGAAACTTAAAGGAACAAAGCTGCTTGCCCCTCTAAAAAGGAAGACATATACATATCCCTCATGCTAACTAAAATCATTCTTCCCTCTAGGACTCATATTGGATTCTGAATGCAGTTGTAAGTTGTGATATCACTCAGGATGTTTCCCTGGCGGGGAAATGGAAGAAGAGAAGAATGTAATATCTAAAACTCATGGGGCAGTTTATGTCATCCATCATACCATACTTATTAAAGAACATAGGGGTATTTAAATATATACACACACATTACCACAAAATTTTATCATTTCCTCTCAGGATTAGGTTTCCCCAGCATTAGAGGGTATTGCAACCAATCTATGATAACATACTATTTCATTCCAAAGCTATGTTTAATTGTAAATAGCAATATAGCAATAGCAAGTATATTTCTAGACCTCTTACCAGTGCACTTAAGCACTTCCTAAGTGATTTACAATGTATAAGCTAATTACCCCCAACAAGCTGGATACTCATTTTAGCGACCTATGGAAGATGCAAGGCTGAATGGACCCTGGAGCCCTGCCTGGGATCAAACTCACAACCTTGTGGCTATAAATGGCTGCAGTACTGGTATTTAACCACTATGCCACCAGGGCCACTAGTTGCTTTTCCTGTACTTCTTGGTGGCCCATATATGTCAAAAGTCAAGTTCACTCTTGCTTTTTATTGGGACTCATTTTTTAAAAAGTTTACATTGGTTGCCAACAAGTTCACTATGTATCATTACATTTGAATAATGTGTTGACTCATTTATGTGGTGGGAATTAGAGCAATAAGTTGACAGCCCACCAGCAAGCCTAGCACATCGCTTACTGGTGAGAGGAGGAGGCCACCCTGTTCCTAGATACCCTAATGCTGGGTGGTGTTGCTCAGTGAACTATGAGCAGCACCAACAAGTGAAACCATATTCTTCTTTTTTTAATTGCCAAAGTCCATGCCCTGAGGTGGCAGGGTTTAAATTGTTCAGCGGTGCAATGCAGTATTGAGCTCAAGATTCTGAAGGGCCAGTTCTTTGAAGCCCTTGAGGCCTTCAGTGGGGAACACACACACACACACACACCCATACACATAGACACACACCTGTCATCTCCCCTGCTTCTATATGCCTTACATGCCTTGTGGAACAGGACAAGCCAATCACTTACATGCCTTATGGGACAGGACATGCCAGCCAAGATGGATAATCAGCCACTAGATCAGTGAAATAACATGCAAAATGTACAAGTCAAACCTGGGCCACTTCCATGCCCACCAATTCTTACCTGCTACCTGGTGTCAACTGTACATTTGATTGGCTCTACTTCTGTTGTTGAAGAGTTCACAGGCACCAGCATACAGGGCCACCTCAGGGTACAGAGGAGACCGCAAGCTCCCCCTCCTGTGCTTCTTAGGAGATGGGCACCGTTCTGGGAGAGATAGGTAAGGGTGGCCCATCCTCTGGTGAGTGTCCTCCTTGCCAATCATAAATACATCATTATAGGTCAGCCAAAGTCCTGAGCTGCTTTGATCCTTTTGCCCAAACTCTATAACTGAGTTTTTTCCTACCCTCTTTTTTTTAATCATTAAGTGACAGAAGACGTGGCAGAGAAAGCCACCTGGGGAACCAGCAGGTGGAGGAAGGGACAGTTCTTGCCAGCCTCATGGCACACTTCATGATAAACCAGGGTCATAAATAAAGAAATTCTGGAAATACATACACACTGAGATTGGCAATATATTGGATATAAAATATGCCATGACTCCAGAGATATATCTTTTAAATATGATGAACAAATTACCAAAGAAAGTGGAAAATCAACATTGGGAAAAATTCTTTATATGACCACTGCAGGAAGATTACTTTTGGCATAGAACTGGAAAACACTCTATTTACAACAGATGATTGGTTACTTAAGCTACAAGACATGATGGAAATAGACCATCTAACAAACCTGATACATGGAAAATCTGAAGAAGAGATTGAGAAAGATTGGGAAATAATCAGTAAATACAGTAAGAACAAATGGAAATAGAACAAAAAACTGTATTGATGGAATAATGATAATTAGGATCAGAGAAATTAAAGAAGCTGTAAGAATACTGAAGTTAACTTAGGAAATAATGGTAAAAGGAAGCGGAAATAATTTATAAGAAACAACCACACAACTTAAATGTTATCAGTGGAAGTACAAAATATAAAGTACAAGAGAAAAAAAAAGACTTAGAAAGTTTATTTATTTTCCCCCTTGTTTCTGTTATAGGAATTGCAGATAATAAGGGGATGGACACAATTGTACATAAGTAAAATAAAATTGCAATGTATATACACTGATACACCAATAAAAATAAAATATATAAAAAAAATATATAAACCAGAGTTAGAAAAATCCCCAAGGTAATGCCAACCATTCTTAGTGGTGGGTGGGGAATGGGCAATAAGCATGCATTTCATGTGGGATGGTTAGTGAGATGATGGTGGCTGACAGCTGTCAAGTGAAATTATTTGTGCTGCATGTGTCCACTTCCCATGAATACTTTTTCAATCCTATGGCATTGTAACCCCAAACCCTCTTTTCCTCATTGTTCCCTTACAGTCAGGCAGCTGGAACAGAGGGTCATAGCAAGCAAGGAGCACCTGGTGATGATCAAGAGGATTCTGCAATCTATCAGGGGGGGGGGGCTCAATAATTCTTCCCCTTAATGTGTCATACCCCTTAAGATGGATCTTTTCTGGCAAGCCTTTCCTGAATAGACAACCAGCCACCAAAAAAGTTGTGCCTGTTACATCCCTGACTTCTATCATGCCTATTTTAATTTATTTGTTACTTATTTATTTGTTGTTTTAAAGCAGGGGTCGACAACCTATGGCCCACGGATTCACCCGGCGCAGGCAAGCTGGGGCATTCCCTGGGCCCTGGCAAGGCCCCAGCGTGCCTGTGCCGGGCAAATTTGCCCAGTGCATGTGCGCTGGGGCCTTCCAAAATGGCGGCTCCATGTGCGCAGGGGGGCAACTGCATGTGTGCGCACAAGCACGCATGCGCCTGCCCAGCCCCCGCGTTATTTCCCCCCTCCCGGCCCCCCCGGCAACAAAGGTTGCCAACCCCTGTTTTAAAGTATGTTTTAAAGTGTGACTGTTTAATCGTATGGGGGGGTTGTTGGGAGACAGGATTGTATGTTACAGCATGTAAGCTGCCCCAACTGTGTTACATTAACACAAAGAAATATTGTATCAACACTTCATTTGTGAAGTATATATTTATATATTTCCTGTTGAAATGTGACAAATAGTCAGCAATATTGATTTTGGAGTCAGAAACCTAGCTATTTTATTTTCTTCAAGCTCTCTTCTGATTATAGGAACTTTTTTCCCCTAATGCTGTTCAGCATCATTCTAGTACTTGCATCTTTCTCCATGCTGAGTATTTGTTGTTGTTGTTTTTATTTTCCATCTAGTCAACTTCACCTTAGGACTGGGTAATCCTATGAATGAGAGGCCTCCAAGAGCCCCTGGAATTGACCACCTTACTCAGGTATTGCATACTCAGGGCTGTGACTTCAGTGACTGAATCAATCTATCTGCAGTGTAGTCTCCTTCTTTTCCTACTGCTTTGCATTTTTCCAAGTATTATAATCTTTTTTCGATGAGTCACGCTGCTTCATTATATATCCAAATTATGAGAGCCTCAGTTTAGTTATCTTCTAGTGAGAGTTTAGACCTCATTCATTCTAAAACCCATTCATTTGACTTTTAGATCTATGGTGTCCACAGAACTCTTCTTTAGCATCACATTTCAAATAAATTGATTTTATTGTCAGCTTATTTTGCTCTCCAGCTTTCACAACCATACATAGAAACCAGAAATAGTCTGGCCTGGACGATGACTTTGATATTTAATGTCATATCTTTGCACTTGTAGATATTATGCAATTCCTTCATAGTTTCCTTTCCAAGTCCTAGTATTCTGATTTCTTGACTATAGTGTCTGTTTTTCTTAATGACTGAGCTTAGCTACAGAAAACATTCAACTGTTTTAATGTCTTCACTAACTTTCTAAGTTTTCTACATGGTTTTTAGTCATTATATTGTTTTCTTGATATTGAATTGAAATCCTACTTTTACCCTTTCTTCCTTAACTTTCATCAGTAGTCCATCAAGAATCTATAATCTAAACCCATCAAGGATCACATAAGGTCTAGGAAAAAGTGAAATGTGTCTTTGCATTTGACAAACATATTGCCAAGTAATATCAACAGGAAGCTCTAGATGGAGATGAGGATAATTATTGAGATAACAGTGGGCAGGGCGATGCATCATTCTTTGATTTTTTTATGGGGCAGGATGGCCCAAGATAGGAGGGGGAAATGGCTTTTGTCAATTTTCTATGGTGGACACATGCAACTTTTAAAAAATGAAAAAAAAAAGAAAAACAGTCACCTAAAACTGATGGCTAAAAATATGTAAGTTCCATATATTAAGCGGGCTCTTCCAGAATGGTTTGAAGAAACATGCTACAATAGAGCTTTTTGTGTTTCTCTGATTTTTTTCAATTATTGTCCTGGTGTCCACTGGTTCCATGGAAGGGGGTTGTTTGTAATGATTTCTTGGATATGTACTAGGAGAGATACATATCTCATGGTATGATTTGCTGAAGAAGTTATATACAGTGGGCCTGCCATATTCATGGGCGCAGGATCTGTGGATTTAACGAACCATGGCTTCAAACTATACAACACACTACTGTTCCATGGCAGCAATGGAGGTAGCTGGAAAGCCCCAGCTGCCAGGCTTGCATTCTTCAGGCTCCTGTTCCTCTGAGGAGCCTGCCAGTCGCCTGCTTCTGCTTTGTGAACAAATGATCAGGAGCATAACCATCACCTTGTTCACTCACAAGATGAAAGTGGATGGGTGGTGGGTTCCCTGGAGGTGGGGAGCCCAAATAATGCACACCTGGAAGCCAGGGACTTACACTGCTGTCTTATGCCATTTTATAAATAAGGAACTACAGTGTCTTTGGATTTTGGTACCCATGTGGGATCCTAGAACCAATCCCTCCCAATCTGGAGGGCCAGCTGTAGTTAAAAAAAAAAAAAAAGCAAAACAGAGGGCAAAGTTTGCCCTTCATACTTTTACAGTGTAAAAGTACCAATTCACTGTTGACTGATGCAGTATAGCACTATGTTCTTAAAAAGAAAAGAAAAGAAAAAGTAGAGTAAGATGATACATATTGTTTTGATATTTTTCAGAAATAAAGAGACACCAATTTGAGAGAGGGGATAAAATGTTACAGCTGATGCTGGTAATTGCCAGAAAATAGTGCAGGGCAACAGAAACATCATTTGGATTGGCTTCACTTTTTGGGGCCAATTGAAGACCTTTTTAAATACACACACATACATACATAAAGGTTGGCATTCTGTTAGTGACATCCAGGTGCATAAACATAGCTCACAGATGCACATGTCTCTTTTTGGATGCAGGATACTGTTGTCTAGTCATTTTAATTGTTTAATTCTTTTTTTAAGGGGTGGGGGGGCTGTGGGATTTGGATGGTATTTTAATATTGTATGATGTTTTTAAATTGTTGTGAGCCACCTCGATTGTGTGACAGAGGGGTGGGATACAAATAATTTATTATTATTATTATTATTATTATTATTATTATTATTTGCATTTCATTCAAAATATTCGAGTCCACAGGCACCTATGAGGTCTAAGAAAGGCCACTGCTGCTGTTTACCTGTAGGAAGAGTAGAATGAGGATGCAATGAGGGAGATGGGGCTCATTTTGGCTCTGGGGCCAAGAAGAAATGAAATGAAGGTCCATTCCATGTGGGAGTGCACCTTGTTTCTTTTCCCTAGAAGACCAGTCCAGCCACTTCTTCCTCCTCTGAACTACCTCCCTGCTCCCATCCCTTACCACCAGTTAGCAACACCCATGGTCCCTCCCAAGGCTTAACAGCTGCCAGAGCAGAGAAGGAAAGATATGGAATTGCACATGGATGTAGGATCTTGTCCATATAATTCTATATATACATACCTAGAAAGCACCCAAGTCTGTAGAATAGGCTAGCTTATTTTGGGGTGATTGTCTAATTCAGACTGACAGGGCATTCAACTGCCTAAGCTTGCTAAGAGGGAAAAAGATGAGTGAACACACTCTAAGGAGATTATCACATGGTTTAAATAATACTACTTACCACTCCTGAGTTTAATTTGAATTCACACTGCAAACGTGTTTTATTGCACAGCTTTTGCAGTGAAATCCAAATTTAGACTAGATCCCTTCTCCAATGCACATCTGAAAATGCACTCTGGTGTCCATTTTTCCAAGTCAGAACCTTCCAACTTAGAAAAATGGCCACTGGAGCACATTTCCTAATTTGCATTGGAGAGAGGATGAACCCAGACAGCTTTTTGGGGGGTGGGAAAAGCCATGCAATAAGACTCAGCTCCAGCCTGAATTGAAAGAAGTAAGCCAGTACCAGGAGGAGGTGCAATCATCTCCAAAAGCACCAGAAGGCTACTAAAGTCTTTGCCATAGCCTCAGTAATAAGGGTCCTGTACAAATTGGAATCAAATCAGTCAATGGCAGAATAATACAAATAAATTATAATTAATTGGTTGCAGGATTGATCTGATTGAAACAGGGTGACAGGTTTACAGGAAGAACAGAAGAAAGGATAAGGGAAAGTGATAGAGGACTTAGGTAAATGGGGCTCAGATTAAGCTGCTGTTCACTTTGATGGAATTACTTCTTTTTTTCACTCAAGTACAATACATCTGACCATGCTTTGTCAAATTTATGGTGAGAGTGTACAGAGTGTATGCAGGACTGCCATTCACCAGCTCCATACATCTCTGGATCTGTAGCTCCCTGCAACTTGCAGCATTCCATCAAATCAGATCACAGTTCAAATTCTCTTCAAAAGAAAGTTCTTTATTTTTCAGCTGCAGAATTAACATGATAACTATTTACATTGTAGAACATCCATCATACAGGCAGAAAACAAAGGAAACTTTATGCCGAGCCCAGCAATCCACTCAAGGCAAAAGAATAACTCCACCCCCAGACTGATACCTTTATAGACATTTGTTAAACAGCTTCTAAACCCAACCTTCTTCCTGTGTCTTGTGTCATGTGACCAGTGGTTCTCACAAAATTAGATGACCTAATTTGTTTTTCTTGAATCCTGTGTTCCCAGTTGCACACTGACCTTGGTTATGTTGTTTTTGTGTAATCCACCTGCAGGCTAAAACTTTCACAGCTAGAATTTTCCCACATCTGTACATTTCCACTTTGACTACAAATCCCAACATGCTTTGCATCACCTGCTGAACCAAAGGAGCCTTTCATGAAAAACAATTGTCAAATTTAAAGAGCTACACATCGTTGGAAATAACTGACTTACTTTTATTTATTTTTTTAAAAAAAATGCCCCTAACCATTCCTGTAAGTGCATGCAGATCAGCTTTTTTGAAATAGCTCCATTCCTGAGCTTAGATTATTTTATAGAAGAGGAAAACAAGACTACAGTGGGCCCTTGGTATCCCCTGGGGTTTGGCTACAGGACTCACTGAGGATACCAAAATCCATGCATGTTCATGTCCCATTAAATACAATGGCTTAGTAAAATGATATCCATTATATAAAATGGCAAAATCAAGGTTATTCGTGAATATTTTCAAGCTGTGGATGCTTGAATCCATGGATAAATAATCAGTGGATACAGAGGACTAACGGTATGCTGATATATAAATAGTCAAAGAGAAGAGGAGACAAAGGGAGATATTGTGATCAAGGGAGACCCCAATGCTAGTCCAAGAAAGCTTTTCCCATCTGGAGTTAAGAATGTGGTCTAATCTCATTCCATGTACACATCTTCCTGAGTGCTGCTGATGGGACAGCATCTTTTACCATACCTGAAGGCAAAAGATCAAAGTAGGACAGGCAGTGCATACAGCATGACACACAAGTCTCTTCTCTTTCAACATTTTGCTGCCACTTCAGGAAACACCCTCACTTTGCCAAATGGCAAGGCCAGCACTGGGGAAAACTCCTTCTGAACCTCCCTTGTAGCCTCCTTACAGTTAGCAGGGAGATTTGGGTTTTACATAAACTGTGGGGGTTCTTTGTGACATTGTCAGAATAGCCCCTTTCCTTATAAGTTCATATCTTGGGGTGAATGGGTTCTTTTCAGTATCAGCTGAATGTGGAAAACAGCTTGTTTTCTTACCCACCCTGATGAGCACTTCTTCGCATGAGAAATACCAGCTGATTGCTATAGGGCTATTCTCTAAGATTAATTGCTCTAAATGGGGATTAACATGGTGAGGGAGAGAGTTGCATAAAGCCACATAGGGAGGGAGGAAAGAAAGTGAGGGGGACGTCTAACAAACACTTATCAGAAGGGTGGAGAGTACTCCAGTTGACAGGTTCGTGTATCAGGAAGCTAAAGGAAGTCAATAGAGGAATAACAAAAGGAGTCACCAACTGCTTCCATTATCAGGGAAATGGCTGGATCTAGCCTTGTCTGCAATGACTGAGCCTCTCCTCCTCTCTCCCCTGCACTGTGTGTGTGGAAATGGCACATGGAGGAGACAATCTGCATAATGTGCAGAAGAAAGAAAAATAGCTGATATTATAGCTCATCATGTATTGATCTATATGTGCCCTTACTCTCTCCAGATGATACCATGACTTTCTGCTCTGATGAGTGACTTTTTTTCAACTGATAAAGCACTGTGTAAATTTTCAAAGTGTATCTACATTCAGTGGATGTTCAACCTTCATATGGGCCTATATATGTATATGCCTCCTCCATCAGTGAAGCTATGTTCCAGTCCATGATAAAGGAAAATGAATGCATAGACAGGGAGGGAGCATGAGCTGTTTCACAATGCATATGTCTACTGACCCTGCCTCCTTGGAAGAAATGCCATTTTGTTTCCCATGAGACTCAATCCCATGTAAGTCTTCTTCCCTACTTTTAGGAAGGATTTCCAAAATAATATGCCTTTACTATGCTACAGTAAATAACCCAGACAATACCAGATCATGCATGCTGTGGGTTACAGGTGATCTGTCTGTGGTAGCATTGCTAAGAACTCTCATCATTCTAAAAGCTATCAGGTGCTTCTAAATATTTTTCCTGTATTTCCATCCATACTAAAGCACTGATTCAACAACATATGACTTAACACCTACAGCCAGGGGGCCGGGTGCGGCCCCCCGAGGCCTCTGGACTGGCCCCCACCGACCCCCGATGACAACAACAACCAACGACAACCCCCGCCACCACCACCCGTGCTGCTGCCATGCTGCCGCCGTGTGCATCGTGGCCGCCATTTTGTTTTTCAAAATGGCAGCCATGACTCGTTTGCACATGCACAGTACTCCTGTGCATGTGCGAATGAGCTGTGGCCGCTCAAGTACTGCGCATGCGCAAACGAGTCACGGCTGCCATATCATTTGCCAAAATGGCAGCCACGACTAGCTCGTGCATGCACGCGCACCACCATCCCCCCCCCCAGCGCAGCAGAAGACCTGGGAACTAGCGACCAGCCCCAGGTCTGAAAATCTTGCCGACCCCTGACTTAACAGAATGTGCCAATGAGAAAACAATAAGCAAATAGGTACTTTTTTGTTTCTGCAACATATTATCTCTCCCTTGCTCTCACTCTCATACACACATTTGAAAATACTAGCAATATATATGCCATTCATTGGGTGCTACAACAATGAGGTTGATAAACATTTGAATTTTATTTAAAAAAATGTTTTAAAATAGCTTAAATTTAGCATCATGCTGAAACTACAGCACTTTTTTCTCCCTTTTCCTTTCTCTGGAGTAAATTGGGAGGAAGGGGGCAGGGGTTTGCATGTGGGAAGGCAATCTCCTGATTTCAAAGATAGAAGAAATTATGTCAGCAGAATTACTACATTGGAACCTGATCATACTCCAATTTGTGATTTAGAGAATTCTAAATGAACATACCTATCATATCTCAGAAAACTCCTTCTTCCATAGGACCTTTTCTCCTTAATCAAATCTGTAGGCCAGATGCTGCTATAAGATGTTCTTCCATAGGAAATTAACGCTATGTGTCTAACACAGCAGGGCCTTGCTAGGGTGATGTGTACCAAAGTGGTTATAGCACTCCCTTATTCCTATCTGGTCAGAGATAAGTATAGTGGGCCCTTGGGTATACACTGGGATTTGGTTCCAGGACCCCCTATGAATATCAAAATCTGTTGGTGCTCAAGTCCTGTTATATACAATGGCATAGTAAAATGGTGTCCTTTACATAAAATGGAAAAATCAAGGTTCGAATTTTTGGAATTTATTTTTTAAAGTATTTTCAAGCCATGGATATTGAATCCTTTTAGATAAAGAATCTATGGATATGGAGGGCCAACTGTACCAATGAGTTCTGCAAGGCTTCTCACAGGTAACAGTGTACAGAGTTGCCATTCATTTTTTTAAAAAGCACAGTGGGCAATACTGGCTACTCAAACATCCTGACACTTCTACATCTTATAGGGTTCAGAATTTCAAATTAAAATTGCCAGGTACTGGAGCTATTTATTTATTTATTGGCCCCTAGTTCCTTTACTTTAGCTGCTGTTTCAGTCTGCTCTTTTAATAGTGTTTAATTATGCTTTTAATTACATTGTAAACCATCTCATAAACCAAGGTAGTATAGAAGTTGCTTTTTTAAAAATAAATGTGCAAGCAGTTTAATCTCCCTAGCTTTTTTGTATCTCTTCAATATAAAGACTTATGCCCCAGTTCAACTGTGTGTGACCACAGCTGGCAGATTTACACATCTGTAGATGTTTCATAAATTCTATCATTGTGCCGATCATTGGTTTGGGATAAAGAAAATGCAATAACTACTCCCATTTCTCTCACAAACAGCTATGTTTGCTGTAACTGAAAAGAGTAGCTACCTGCAGGCTTAACATCTGGGTTGGGGAAGCAACTGCCCATAGTATCTAATAGAATTTCCACATTTTTTATCCAACTAGGGGTGTCAAAGTGGAATCCAGCCGCTATGCATATATATGTCTCAGGGATGGATGGTGCTCATTGAGACAAGTGGGTAGCATGAAGGGTAACACACTGCAGGTGGAGCTACATATTGGCAGAGCCAGGTGTCAAAACAGGTGGAGTCAATGGTGGGTGGATCCTAGGGTCACAGTAGTGAGTCATTTCAGGTGACAGATAGCTTGAAGATCACAGCCACAAATCAGTGGGATATAAAGTCTGAGCCTTACCCAAACAATAATACAAACACAGGGCATATGACTATATGCTGTATTTAAGTTTTATGTCTTGTCTTTGATAAATCCATTTTGTTATTTGGTTCTTAGTATCTCAGCCAACATGAGCCTGACAGTGCAGCATTTTCAGGAATACAGTATCTGACAAATGTGCACATACATATGTTAATGTAATATGCATTAGACAAATGTCTTTACATTATGAATACATGAAGAAGAAAGACCTATTCAAGTACTACAGCATGCCAGGTTATATTTTATGGCTGCACAAACATGTTAGACAAAGCAATAGGAGAAACATGGACAAAGCTTGAGGTTGTGTCGGAAAGCTAAATTCATCCCTGAGGACTTGAATTCATCCCTGACAACTCCATGTGCATCGAATTTAACCCAGGCATCTGTCAGCTACGATGCATAGCAGCAAAGATGGGGCAGCCAGTCTTTTACAGCATAGTCTGAAGCACATTTACTTGGAAGTCAGTTCCACTTACATCAGTGGTACTTACTCCCAAGTAAGTAAAAATGCTGCTGCCTGCACATAGGATTGCACTCTCTTAAATCTGTTGTCTATCATAAGCTATTTCCCTTAAAATACCAGATGAGTGGTCTTTTTGCTTCTATAAAAGGACATATTTATTAGGACATGGAAATGGAAATTGACATCTCCTGCCTGTTTTGATATGCTAGTTTTTGTGAAAAACATGGATGTTCCATTTAGAACAAGGATGATGAAATCCTTGGTCCTCCAGATATTTTGGGGCTTCAGCCCCATAATCCCCAGCCACTGTGTGACTAGTAGTAAGATACTGAGAGAGAAAGAGCCAGTGTGATATAATGGTTTGAGTGTTGGACTATGATTCTGGAGACTAGAGTTCAGATCCCTGCTCAGCCAGATACCCACTGGGTGACCTTGGGCAAGTCATACTCTCTCAGCCTCAGAGGAAGGAAAGGCAAACCCCCTATGAACAAATAATGCCAAGAAAATCATGTGATAGGGTCACCATAAGTCAGAAACACACAACAACAAGGGAGGGAGGACAAAATTTCCTCACTCCAATGTAGAAGTCTATAATTTAATTTGAAAGACATCTTCTCTAGATAGTCACATTGGACTATCCCCCATTGCTAGACAGCTCTTGAGAGTTTTGGGAACTGAATGGTGCTTCAACCAAGAGTAAATTTACAATAGCATCAAAACAACAGTATTCAGCACATAATGGGCAGAATCATTTGGGCAGTTATGAATGCAAAGGTAGGCTATGTAGGGACTGTAGAAGTCTCCTAGTCCCCATTTATTGGGAAGCAAACGCAGCAATCAATGGAAGTCTGTTCCCCTGTAAATTATGAAGCAGCTGCTTGATAGTCCCACTCTCCCCTTCACACAAGCAATCTTTGGTTTGAAGAATTGCAGCAGGGTTGAAGTTCCTGCCTCTTGCACCAGAAATTGCTCACAGGAGCAGATGGGAACTTAAGTCAGGTGCTTCCTGACTAACAGGGAGACAGATATCCATTAGATGCAATGGTTACTTCCCAGTAAGTGGGGATTTGAGAAATTGGGATGGGATTCATTGCATAGCATTGTAACTATGGTGTTTATGCATACATAAACCTCCAAAAGGATTCTTGACAGTATTTGCTGTGCAGAAAATGCTGTTTCTTGTGCAGAAAATGCTGCTTTCTGCCCAAAAAAATACCACATGCATAATTTGCATAAATCCTCAACAGGATTCCAGCTAGTGGTTTAATTAATGTAGATGTAAACTATACATTGAGCCATCAGTGACCTTTGGTAGAAATAATGCAGCTTGACTTCACTTCAAATGCTGTAACTCCATCCTGTGGAATCCTGGGATTTGAAGTTTACAGGGTCTTTAGCCTTGTCTGCCAAACAGTGCTGGTGACTCACAAAACTACAAGGGCTGTCAAGAAGGATCTCTTCCAGCAGGCCTTTCCTGACTAGTCTTCACAGCCATAGAGTCTGTGTATCGTTTCTCTCTCTCCCCCCATTCTAGATGCTATTACAACCATTGCTGCTACTGTTGTTGTATCTGTTAGCATTTGCCTTATTTTTTTAAAAAAAACAACAACATTATATTAATTGATGTGTATTTAATAACATTTTAAGGGGTGGGAGAGTTGGGGTTTGGGGCTGATTTTACTGTGCTGTATTTTTATGTTGGAAGCCACCCCAATTGCTATGCAGAGGGGCAGGGTATAAATTAATATTAATATTAATATTAATATTACAAATCCCAGGATTATCCAAGATGGAGCCATGATAGTTAAAGTGGTGTCAAACTGCATTAGTTCCACAGCATACATTCACTCCTAATTGCTGTGTGCTTTAAAAATGGAGGCACAAATACACAAAAACCAGTAATATGCTGCTTAGTAACAATTATCTCTGAGGTCATCATGCAACATCTAATAACTATGTTCATGGCAATACAAAACAAAGCTAGCCATAAAAAAAGATATACTGAAATTATGCAGTTATACAGTGTAGTGTGCCTGTATTACTTCTACTGATTTGAAATGGCAGTCCTATGAAATAAGCTGACTTCACAGCTTGACTTAAAAAAAAAGGTTTATATTTCCGTAAAATATCTTTCCTTTTCCTTTAGGGGTCAAATGCATGTTGGGTTTCACATGTTGTAGTATTTAACAAAGGGATAAAGGACATGGGGACTTCAAGACATTGCTGAAATACCCGGAGGGCCACATTCTCCCCACCCCTACCTTAATATAAAGCATGTTTTTAAGCAACAATTGTTGGCAGAAGGCAGTCTAGCTTTCAGCCCAGTTGCATTTGGAGAGGGGTTTTCCACTTCACTCACCTGCCAGATAGGACGTTACCACACTTGCAGCAAGAGAGCGGCGAGAAAGCTGGTC
>CM034701.1:280730891-280742459 GCA_020142125.1 Phrynosoma platyrhinos
CATGTGATAAGGTCCATAGCGAAACACAAACCAGGCCAGAGTGTCATCCAGCGCTGCCAGCATCCTTCTGTTCCAGACATGCATGTCCCTTTCCCTGGTTTCCCCTATGGTGCTGATCTAGGGGTTCTCTACAAAAAGGGTATGCTCAGGCCTGGAGATTTAGCTACTTGAGACAAAAATTGTTTCCCAGAAGAGAATTCTATTATCCCAGTTGAAATTTTCTGCCAGTTCCCAAATTTGTAGCATTGCAGTGAGATTATTAAAAATTGCCCACACCTAGAACTCTTATATTTGCAGATTTTGCATTCCCTTGGGAACTTTGCCTGCCCCTTTTCTTCTACGATTCTAGAAATGTGGAGGATAAAGTACAAATTTCGTTTGAAGAGGCAGAATTCCTATTTGGGTGGAATTCTCTCACAGGCCACACTCCAATATTCCTTGAAGTCATGGTGAATATCAGTGAAATGTTGAGGTTAAAATGTTGTGCAGGTCTTGCAAGATCCAAGACCTGGCCTTGCTGAGTCATGAAACTTGCAGACTGCCAGAAATAGTGCACATTAAATTGAGGCACTGCCCTGGCTCAGTGCTAGGGAATCATGGGAACTGTAATTTATTGTGGCACTAGAGCTCTCTAACAGAGAAGGCTCAATGTCTCAGAAAAAAATGCAATTCCCATGACTCCCTAGCACTGAGCCAGGGCAGTGCCTCAATTTAATGTGCACTATTTCTGGCAGTCTGCTTAGGCCCTAACTGGGTGACTTTCAACCTGTAGTTGATTCCAGGTAATTCCAAATTCCAAGTAATTTGTTTCTGTTACGCATTACAATTATTAAAAAAGACATTTGCTGCTACTACTTATTATAATGCTTTTAAAAGTATGTAGTTATTCACTGCATTATTATCCTTTCCTGTTAATTTTCATTGGAGAGGGGAAGACTGATATGAAAATGGCATAAAATGTGAAAAAATGCAGATCCATGTTCTGGTACCTTCTATCAAAAATGCTTTTAAAATACCTTTAATGTAATTTTGAAAACTATTTTGAAAATGTCACTTACTACAACAACAAAATCAATTATTTCCCACTCATTACAGTATGTTAGGAATGTGACTTTCTTATCTGTGTCTCAGTGTAATCTTCTCTGCCAAAGACTGCTGGTGCTTCGCAAAACTACAACTCTCAGGATTCCATAGGATGGAGCCGTGGGAGTTAAGGTGGTGCCAAACTGTATTATTTCTACAGTGTAGCTGCACTCTAGATTAGCATAGGGTAAATTTCTTTGTACTAGTAGGGCCCAAAGGTGTAGCATATGATTATGTAGGGATTATCTTACTGGTGTAGTTGTACTATAGAATAACTAGGCCTGTGAATGACCTCTTCATTAACTATTATTTGCATAGTGTCAAGAATCTATTTAGAGCAGGGGTAGGCAACCTTTCCCCTTTAAGGGCCGAGGGACTTCAGCTCCCAGAAACCTCAGCCATGTTGGCCAATAGTCCCATGTTGGTCAATAGCTCCTGGGATTCTGGGAGCTGAAGTCCCTCGGCCCTTAAAGGGGAAAGGTTGCCTACCCCTGATTTAGAGCTATCTATTAATATGGGAAACTTTATGGCCTTCATATGAAATAACATATCCAACAGGAAATCACACTCTTTTCACAGTTAAATACCCATTTCAAAAATGATTTATAGTTTCATCATCATTCAAACTTTCACAAGAAGCACTGCCTGTATACTATTAGAGCGGGTTGTGGTGCTGCCACATTGCTTGCATAAATAGCCATTCTCATTCTATAGAACATATTTAGTTGCTTTTGAGGAATAAAACCAGCACTCTGAGGATGGCTGGTAGGGCAGCAGCATACTGATCTCAGTAGTCTACCTTCCTACCTGTCTTATGTTTTTTGAGAATTACAGAGTCTGTCCAAGATGTTTTGCTACCTGAGGCAAAACAATAACATTTTGGAACCCCAAAATGTTCCTCATACCATTCTATCCACAGAAGTTGACAGCTGGATTTAACTTCAGCACTGTCAATGGGACAGCATCCTCCACCATATCCAAGAATAGCAATCTAGTTTAGGGGATGCAAAACAGATTGTTTGGGACACAGAGCTCTGTCCTTCAGCAGACAGGAAATACCAAATAACTGTCATCATCACATCATCCAGCAGTAGAGGATGGAGGTTCTACATGAGTGAGACAGTGAATCTATTCTGGGTCCTAGTAAAAACTTTAAAGACACTATCCAGACTCTGAACCTATGTGGGAACTAAGGTTCAGCACACTGGATACCTTCTTTAATGTTCAGAATAAACCTCAAGAGATGATTCACAAATGGACTGACATGGAACGCACCAGCTTCTACTGAAACCCATTTCCTGAGGACACTCCCCCACCTCTCGCTCTCCAAGCTAAGCCTGAAGAGTTGTACTGCAGTCTAGGCCCACTGGTTTTACTCACAAATTAGAAATGTATTGGATTTTCATTTTGTTTCATTTTTAACTATTGATGGTGGTGGTGGTGGTGATGCTGTGTGCCTTCAGGTAGTTTCCAACTTGTGGTGATCCTAAGACAAACCTATCACAGGGGTTTGGGTGGCTAAGAGAGTGTGACTCACCAGAGGTCACCCAGGGCTTTCCATGGCCAAGCAGGGAATCAAACCCTGGCCTCCAGAGTTGTAGTCCAATGCTTGAACACTACAGCACACTGGTTCTCTTTTTTAAGAAACTTTTTTAAAAAATACTTTCAAACTTTATTTAAACAATCTAAAAGATAGACCAAAGAGCAAAGATTCAAATATCAATTTTCAAGATACATGAAGCATACTTAGAATCTCTGTCATATATAATAAACTACTTTGAGTCTTTCCTAGTAATAACATCACTCTACATGTTCAAATGTGATTTAAGAGGGACCAGAAAGTCAGCTGAATGATTAAGAAAGTCAATAAAAGAAAAGCAAATTGTGAAGTAATTGTTTGAAAGTAATTTGTTCTTGTTGCTCATTATAATGGTTAAAAAGTAAAGTAATTTGTTGCCACTAGTCATTACACATTTAACACATTACAAATGACACATAAAAATTAAATAATTGCTCATTTCCTTGTTGGTTATTCTCTCTTACTTTTTAATCACTTGGGGGATGATTCTTAAGTTTGATAAGAGAATAATGTAAACTTTAAAAATCCCTGGAACTAAAAACGTTGGAGGGTAACCAGAAAAGAACTAGGAAAATTACTTATTGCATCCCCCAAAAAAACTCATTTCACATTAATTACACTGCTTTTGAAATCAGATTTTTGTCATACCCTTCTAATAAAAAAAAATCACTCAGTACAGATAATTTACCTATGACACTACTTCCACTAACATTTCCCAGCCAGCCACTTTCCAGAGTCCTAGCCATGGGTCTCTGTTAACAGCAAAGACAGCAAACAATCTTGTACTTTTAAAATAAGCCAAATATATTTGTGGCATACTTTGTGGACATTGTGTCATCAGATACAGGAAGGGTTACCTTAGTTGGCAGACTGATATAGATTTGCTGAATAGGTGAGGGGATTATAATCAGTGGGGCTAGAAGGAATTGAAATTCCAAAAGTACAAACAGTGATAATTACCTTAACAGTGGCCAACAGCAAAGATTAATCAGATGGTCACAGAGTCATCTTTGCATTAATGAGCTAGCTGATTAATGCACTTAATACGATAAAAAGCTTTTGTTCCTATACAGGCCACAAGTGACAGAGTTCAATCTCTTTGATGAATACCTGTTCAGCAGTTTGATGTTTTATAATTCTATATTTGAAACACTTCTCACACCAATGATCACTTATTGCCCAAGTGCCCTCCACCTAGCCAATCATATCATATTGCTGTAGATTCTTCTTTGCCTAATACAACCTTTCCCAACCTGGGGGTATCCAGAAGTTTTAGATCACAACTCACACCATCCTTGACCATTGGGCTGACTGGAGGTGTAGGTCAAAATATCTGAAAGCACAATCTGTTCTGCATTTGCTTTTGAAATGGGTAAGCACTACTTTTTCCACACTGGGATTGCATGCTCATGCGAGGCAAGAAGCTATTACTGCTCCCACCTCAGTAAGGCTTTTTCTGAAGATCCAAACTAAATGTGCCAAACAAATACTTGGCAGAAGCAGGTGGGGGGGCGGGGTGACACTGGCCAAGGATTTCCCAGAGAGAATGGCATTGGCACTATAGCAAAAACTTCTTAGTATTGTACAGACGTAGGCACAGGAAACTCCTCTTGAATATCTTTTACAATGAAAACCATATGATGAAATAATCCCAAATGAAACAAGAGATGGTGCTAGAATAGGAGATTCCCAGATAGGAAGGCACTCAATAAGCTACTGAGGTATAGCAAAGGACAGCTATAAGTAGTGCTGTGGCTAATGACATAACTGGACTCCAGCCAAGATGACATTCAGCTGTTGATGTGCTCAGAGTTAAAAGGAAAGTTCAAAGCTGCACAACACATATTATAGGAATATGGAACATGGGAAGCATAACTCAGGAAAGCTAGACATAGTAAAACAAGAAATGGAACTTATGAACATTGCGATACTTGGGGTGAGCAAGCTTAAGAAGTCGGGAATAGGACAACTTGAGTCAGATAACTGCACTGTTTTACTCAGGAAAAGAAAATCTAAGAAGAAATGGGGTAGCATTAATATTGAGAAGAAATGTAGTAATAGATGTCAGAGGATATATTGCCAAGTCTCACTGAATAATATCAATAAGTCTTGGAGAAAACCCATCCATATAACCATTATCCAAGTCTATGCTACAACTACAGAGGCAACGCAACAAGAAGAAAAACTGAAAGATTCTATACAAGACTTATTGTTAATCATAGGTGATTGGAATGCAAAAGAGCAGAATCAAAAATTGTAGGAAAATTTGGCCTGAGTTCTGTGAGGCCAACTGTTTGTTCATCATAAACACATTCTTCAAGCAAAGAAGAAGAATATGACTATATGCATATGATGTCATTTGCATATCTTAAATTATTGATGTTCCTTCAATTTTCATGCTTCCTTCCTACAAGACTAATCCAGCTTTACATATGATATATTCAGTGTACAAGTTAAACAGATAGGATGATGAAATGCAGCATTGACTGTCCACCTTGCCAACTAACCATTTCATTTCACTGTATTCTGTTCTGACAGTAGCCTCTTGTTCTAAGTACAGGTTACACACAAGGAGAATCACATGTTGTGGCACACCCATTTCTTTACAAGCAATTCATAGTTTTTCATGATCTACACAATCAAATGCTTTGCTATAATCTGAACATATGCAGATTAAAGTATACTACTAGAAGAAAGAAAGACTTGGAATGATTACTGAAAAAAGTCAGAAGAGAAAATGCAAAGGCAGGTTTAGTTGAACCTTAAGAAAACAAAAATAATGACCACAGATGATTTACATAACTTTAAAGTAGATGATGAAGTCACTGAAATAGTGACTGAAACCATTAAACCAGAAGGGGAAGCAGATTTGAGTATCACAATAGAATAATAAATCAATAGTTACTTTATTTACTATTAAAGTATCAGGGATGGAGGGGACAAGCTTGTGATTATTTATTTATTTATTTGGCTTTGTGTGACAATACAACTTTGATGGATTTTTGTTGCACTTTCCATTCAACTCATTATGCCCTTGGTCCCTTGCACACAACAAAATTATATCATTATGATCCCATGTTAACTAGCATGGCAACATCCTATGGACTCAAGATTTGCAGTTTAGAGAGGGGCATTTAGCCTTCTCAACCAGAGAACTTCTCTAGTGCCTCCTCAAACTACAAACTGTCAGTGTGTGGATGATAGGAAGTAGCCATGGCAGTTAAAGTGAAATCCTAGTACCATAACTGTGTAATGTGAAAGGGCCCATGGACAAGGGGGATACTGTTTGTTGTTCTGCCTTAGGCAGCAAAATGTCTTCAGCAAAAGAAATATGATGCAGACACATTAATTTATTTATTCAAGTGTTGTTGTTGCTTTGTTGCCTGTCAGCCTGCTAATCTTTTTTCCTGGGGAATGTACAAGAGATAAAAAAAAGGTAACAACATTATTTAAAAACAAACCAAAACTTTAAAAAAAAACTAGTTTATGTTCTACTAGACTGTAAAGTGAGGTGAAAGGTGTCCTCCCAGCTGAACTACATGTGAACAGACCTACAAAATTGTTCCAAGAGCCTACAGATGAAACAGGAACAGCAAACGAAGTAGCAGGTGTATATGTATCAGGAAGTGAGACTTTAGTGAGTACAGAGCTGGTTGCAATCCAAGTTCTCTTCCAACAAAAGACAACAGATTTTTACCATTCTAGGCACTCTACTCTTTCTCTCCCCCACCTCCAACCCTCTTTTTTCCTTTCTATAATTTTCAGTGCCTCTGAATAGGAAGTAAATAAATGCATTCTTTCTCCACCATCTTTTCACAAAACTATAGTATTTGACCATTTCTTGTGCATGGATCAGGACACAGCAAAATTGACTCAGCTTAAAAGTTACAGAACTATTTGGCTCAAGAGTTACACAATTCTGAAACTATTTCAGTATTAAAAAGCCAGGGCTGAAGATACACATCTCTTTTGTAGTCATGCCTATGTTCCTGTATTCTCCTTTGGGGATTCATTCTGATTCAAATATAGCTGCTGCTTTTGATGCAAAAGTAATTAATCCTGAGCACAGTACACAGATGCTACTGATCAAATCCAGCTTTGAAATCATTTTTAGGTTAAAAGAAAACATTTTTGAAGTTTTCATGATGGATTTTACTGGGTTTGGTATAAAATTATTGGGTGTTCTGGAGTTTTATTGTTTCTATAAATTAAGTATGTATTCATTGGGTTCTTCTTACCTATTTTTCATACAGTACTGTGATATAACTGTTTTTACCATAATATAATTTAAGAACTCTTATATTTTGAAATGCTACAGTTTCAAAGTCCTGAAATATAATTAAGGAAATAAATGTTTCTTGTGTATTCACAAAGGGTTTCAAATCATATTCATTCAAAGATAGAACCTACTTAGATATATGAATATAAAATACTGAGTTAATTTCTGCTTTGATGGTGTTTGTGATAATGTACTTATCTGCTGAACACATCAAAGAGAGAAAACTATTTTCTGCAGGTACATATATCCTTAGCAATATGAAGCAAAAATCCACTAGAAACATATTTTGCTCATTCCTTTTTGAAGTGATATTTTGTTCAAACCTTTGTGGAGTAAACTAAGAGATGCACAAACATTTTGAACACTTCCTACTTTCCCAGTCATTTATCAAGATAACCCCCTCATCAAAACAAATTAAAACTTTCTTTTTCCTATAGTAAACGCATAATGAATTTATATTATGTGTATGATTTAATGAGGGATAATGCCATTCCTGATGCAATGCAAATGTTAGTAAATGTTAGTTATTCTTATTGTTATATCTGTGTTCTTACTAAAAAGTGGAGGAAATATCACATGAATCGAGTTCGGCTTATTCTGTGCCTTTTACTGTGGGCTTCTGCTCTCGTGTGTATTATGACAATGGCAAAGAATATAGGAGGAGAGTGTGCTTTGTACAACAGGCCAAAAGATCTTGCTTTCAGTATTTTTTAAAAAATATATAACTTAAGAATAGTTAAAAGTAATTATTCAGTTGCTTTTGAGGAAAGGTATGTTTAAACCTTTGAGAAAGACTTCAAAATTGCAATTGTAATGATCACTGACTGTTTTTGTGAAGGGGCTGGAAATATAACTTCAAATAGTGAATTTGTAAAAGTAATTTCAAAAATGACTTCTTAAATGTCTTTATTGAAAATTTGTTTTCCATGACAAGCTCAGTAATATTGATGTGAGTGCACTTAATTCAGGAGTACGGACCCTGTGGTTTTCCAGACGCTGGTTAACCCCAACCAGCAGCTGGCTGGGACCCAAACTTCAAACTCATGTCTATCAGGTGTTTCTGAGTGACCTAGAATTACACCCTTCCCTGTTTTACTCCTCATCAGAAAGTATTTGGAAGCATATTGAGCATACATATATCCACTAACATTCATCAAACTGTCCTTCCTGAATGTCTCTCCTTTCCAGCCATTTAAACTAACTTCAATCACCAAAATATGTGGCAACAAATTTTATAAATTGATTTTGCCTTACAGAAAGAAAAGTACTGTAACATTTGGTTTGTCCCTGTCCTGTCACCAGTCACAGATATGAGTAATCCCAAGTTCTAATATCATGAGAGTGGGAGGAAAACATCTCTCTAGTGAGGCCTTTCACACAGTGCATAGTTTTACAAAACTCCCATGATGTGCCCTTCTGAAACCTCTTTTCCTCCTAAACTCAAAAGCCTCAGAATGATTTAACCTTTCCCCTAAAGAAGGTACCCCATATTCGCAGCCCCATCCACATCCAAGTGGCTCAGTATGTTGGACAACTATTAGCCATGCATAACATTTTTAATAAACAGAGTATTACATAAAATCTTGAAAATTATATTGCAGCTATTACAGTACAATATGGACAGCCAGACATGGAATCTGAAGCAAGTGATTTGTATGCACTAATATTATTATTATTATCATCAACAGCAGCAGCAACCAGCCAACAAATTAAAAATAACTGGGTTTTCTTCCCATGCTGCACCAGCTATAAAGTTTGAAGAGCCTTGGTTCAAATTAAGTGGAAAGCCTTACCTGTATTATCTCTACTTATAAAAGAAGAACTTCAGGGCCTCTCCTTCAAGCTTTCTGGCAGCAAGAAACTTCAAAAATCTATCTTTTTCTCCCCCTGTAACTGAGAACCCCCTTTGAAGTGCACTGAAGAGCATTCTGCCTGTCCCCAGAAGCCTTGTGCACTGCCGCTAGCCAGAGCTTCCCACCACTTCAGAATTAGCATCCTACTGATGCTCAAGCACCTCACTCCTAAGTCTTCAGATGAATAACATATTCTGAATACAAGGCTGTGTTGCTCACTGGTCAGGGAAGAAAGCACAGCAGTACTTTGTGGGTATTATCTCTGTTCCCCAAGAGAAACAAGTACGTATGAGACATGAAGTAATGGAGATTTAAAAACACACTCTAATTTGCACAACTGTGACAGTGAGGGAGTTCTTTCCATTACTGCTTCTTTTGCTTTAAGGTCTATAGAAGATTCCATAACAATTTAGGAGATTATCACATTGCTTTTAAAGTGCCGTATCCATGATGGGATAAAGGCACATTTAATATTAAAACTAGGTGTTATTGTGCTTGCCAGTGGCCAGGTGAATGCAACCTGGAGGCAGCCCGGATCCCAGCCACGCTTATCCAGCAGCTTTTCAAAAATGGCAAAATCTCATTTTTGAAAAGCTGGCTGGGATCCAGACTGCATATGGGTTGCATTTGCCCAGCCACCAGTGAGTGCGATAACGCCCAGTTTCAAAATTAAATGTGCCTTCACTCCATCAGGGATAAGGCACTTTAAAAGCAATGTGATAATCTCCTTAGTCTTAAGTGGGCATCAGTTTGTTGAAATCTAGGAATTCTCAATTACAGCAAGAAGACAGTGATTCCACAACTATCTCTACGTAAGGCAGGGCTGTGGAATTGTGTGGCCATGCAGGTATAGCTGGACTTCAATTCCTAGCATGCTTCACTGTTGGCTGTGCTAGCCAGGGCAGCACATATTTGCTTATGTTTTCTTCATCTTCCATCCTTTTTCTCATGTTTGAAAGGCCATAAATTCTTATTTTTCCTAGTAAATCTAATGTTGTTTTTCCCCATTATTATTTCTTTTGCTGTCAATACTAGACTTGTATTGTTAATAATGTGAAACATTCCCTAGCTAGAAGAGTTTTCCAGATGTATGTTTTTGAAAGGAGGCTTTGTTTAGTGTTTTTTCATGGGTGGTTTCCTCTTATTGTTATTTCTCATGTTATATGGGAATATATACCACAGAACTCAGTGGAACTCACACCTGAGTGAATACCTATGTTTAGGGTCAAGCTGTATGCAAAATGTGTTGCATATGAATGTATTAAAGAGACATCATTTAAGTCACGTCTTTATGCTGTTGATAAAATGCTTCACACATCCTAGTATGTGTTGTGTGTGTTCCTATTTTTGCTATTTCTGCAATAACAGGCTTTGGTTATGATGCCCTTCTTAATTAAAAAGGGAGCAGTTATATTTAACTTGTGTAATGGCACAATTTTCATTGAAATGCAGAATCTGTTGCTTCAAGTGTTTGTTCCACTCCAGCCAGCCTTTTTTAAATTGAAAATAGACAGAAGGCTATTCCAATAGCAACCTTCAAGGGTCCACCAATCTTTCTCTCAACAAAATGTTAAAGCATTTTATAAAGTTGAGGAAATGCAAAATAAAATTGCATGGTTGGTGGTGGTGGGGACTCTTCTAGGAATAATATCCAAATGGCACAGCATCCCAACTTTTTTACTCTAATATACCAAAATATTCTGTCTTAAGGAGGGAAAACTGAGAAGTGGCTGGGAGAGGCCAGTGCTGTGACTTGGGCACAGGCCCTCCCGGCCAGGTACTCAGTTAGTGAGCAGGTAAGGAAAAGTGGGCGGGGGGAGGCGGAGTGGCTCTGGTTCACAAAAACAACTTTACCTTGACCAGGATGCCTACCCGGAACACAGTCCACTTTGAGTGTATGTACCTAAGCCTGAGGACCAGGGATAGTTTTGGGATTCTGTTAGTATACCAGCCACCCCGTTGTCTAACAGATTCCCTAACTGAGCTGACACAGCTGGTCTCAGAGTTGCTGTTGGAGTTGCCCATACTTTTAGTTTTGGGTGACTTCAACATCCCACTTGAGCCAGCTTGCCAAATTTAACTGGCGCAGCTCGGGAGTTCATGGAATCCATGACAAACATGGGCCTATCCCAATTGGTTCTCAGGCCCACTCATTGTGTGGGTCATACTCTCAATGAGGTCTTTAGTACAGAACAGGAATATCCGTGGGTGGAGGTTATTAAAACCTCCGCATTGTCATGGATGGATCATTTCCTGGTCAAGATGGAGCTAAGAGCCACTGTCTGCCCCACCCGGGGGGGGTGGACCCATTAGAACGGTCCGCCCTCAAAGGCTAGTGGAACCAATCAGATTCCAGAAAGCCTTGGAAGGTTTAATGGTTGGTAACGCCGGTGATTCTGTAGAAGCTTTGGTTCATACTTGGAATACCGATCTCACCAAAGCTATCGACACAATCACTCCCAAGCATCTTTTCCAGCCTGCTCCGAATCGTAAGCTGTGGTATACGGAGGAGCTTAGGAAGATGAAGCGGGCTGGACAATGACTAGAGCACATCTGGTGGAAGACTCAACTCTTATCCGACAAGACTTGTCATAGGAATTTCCTTGATTCCTATCGAGAGGCAATACATGCAGCGCGGAAGTCTTTCTCCTTTGCACGTAATTTGTCTGCAGAGTCCTGTCCAGCAGAGCTGTTTAGGGTGGTGGGGGAGCTGACGCAGGCTCCATCTGTGCAGAACCCTCTACTTAACCCAACAATGGCCTGCTGTGACATGT
>CM034701.1:280749610-280772919 GCA_020142125.1 Phrynosoma platyrhinos
AGAGAGCTCTGGTGCCACAATAAACTACAAATCCCAGGATTCCATTGTATGGATTCATGACAGTTAAAGCAATGTCAAACTACATTAATTCTGGAGTGTGGCAGTCTAACACTGGTCAGTGACTAGATAAAAGAATATCTGGAAAATCTATGTACATTGTCTCAACTTCCATGAAACACAGATATAATTATTTTTTAAAAAACGAATACGGTATGTACATTTGATCTGGCAGACTTAGATGGTGTTAATTTATACATTACCTTTATCATATACAAAGCTCTTCAAAATCTGACACAATTTCCCCCCAATGCATTACACTGTTGCCCATTCCAAATTCTTTGTTAGGTGAAGGGTTTTTAGGTTGGCATCCTAAGTCAGCAAAAAAACTGGCACCTTCTTGTACCCTTGACCAATGCAAGGAAATACAGTGGCCTGCAGCTAGATTAACACATGGAAACTATTTATAAAAAGCATGAGCAACACAAAAAGTAGATCAGCATTTCACTTTAAATGAGAAAATCTAGATTCATATTTCTGGATTTAGTGTATATTTAGCTCTTGGCTTGGTGAAATTATTAATGTTGCCATCCTATATACACGTACCTGGGACTAAACCCTAATGAATACAGTGTTCCAAGTCAAAATGCACAAAATGTGAAAATATCATGGGAGACTCACTATAGAATCAAGAAGTCACACTGAACTTACTAGGACATATTTTTGAAGCATAGGATTAGGCTGTGGATCTCTGGAAGCTGCCTGTAAAATGAAAATAATGAACACACACCCAACAAACCTCACAAGGTGATTTGTTGTGAGAGAGAGCAAAATAAGTTTGTGATATCCCTTTTGGAGGATCATATAATTGTGTTGTGTGGTGCATGTAATCTGTATGAATAGCCTCCTCACTGGAGTCTTTTTAACTCCTAGTAAGTTACTCATGATAACTGGGAGACTCTCAAGAAAGACACTGGCTGTGAAGAGGGGAAATCAACAATCAGGGGGCTCATTCACAATTGCATTTTATCCGGTTCCCGAATCACTTCAATACGGGACCATAGAATCGATTCAAAGCAATACGTAGTTCATACTACATGTTCCATTACCAAAATGCATTCGTGTTTATTTTAAACACTCATCTCGTTCACACTGACATTTGCTCCACTTCAAAATGGATATTCACGATCAATCCATCCCACTTTTTTTAAAAAATGTCAATCATATGATGTGCATGGACATGTTTCTGGTTATGCAAGCACTCGGAGGTGTGACCGTGCACATCAGCTGTCGCTATTTCCATGGGCCTCTGTGTGTGTATGTGTTAATGTGTGTGTGTGTGTGTGTGTGTGTGTGTGATGCACACTCTCCTCCTCCTCCACTTTCCCTCCATGCATGGAAATGGGCTCCTAGAAGCTGAGAAGGTGCACGGCTCTTTTTATGGGGGCAAGAGCTAATTATACACATAACCTCTCTCCTCCACTTTCTTTCCATGCATGGAAATGGGCTCCTAGAAGCTAAGAGGGTGCATGACTCTTTCTATGGGAGCAAGAGCTGATCATACACATGCACCTCTCTCCTCCACTTTCTCTCTGTGTGGGGAAATGGGTTCCTAGAGAGGGCAGTGACCCCCAAGGAAGAGGAAGGCTCCCCTTTGGTCCAACGCCCCCTTGCCCCCAGGACCCCCACTTCCACGTGGGGTCGGGAACCAGGGGGCCAAAAGCAAGAGGGAAGAGGAGGAGGAGGATACAAAGTTACTCTTCCTCCCTTCTTTCCCTCACTCCTTTCTTTCTTCCTTTCCTCTGCCACAGCCTGGCACCTCCTCTTCTTCCTCCTTCTCTGCAGTCAAAGCAACTGATGTAGACCCTGGGGAACTTTTATATCTATGGGGAAAACAGCTGATTGGAGTAAAAAAAACACACACAAATGTGACCAATCACATAAACTGTCATTTATTTATTTTAAAAATCCACACTGCAGCACACCACTTTGCTGTGATGGAAATCTGAACAGCCCCACAGAGGCTCAACAACAGCCCCACGACAGCGCTGAGAGGGAGGAAATGCCAGCTTGATCCTCCTGCGGTGTGGAATGGGTACCACCCTCTGTCAACCTTCTGCCCATTGACACTCCCATCCAGTGCACCCGGAATGTGATCACAAATGCATTCACATTTGCTCAACATGCTGCAACACAATTCTTTTCAAAAGAACCACTAAAAGATCCATTTCCAAAATAAGTGATTATTTTTGGAATTGCATCATTTCACCACGATCACCATGGCTTAAACCAGGGGTAGGTAACCTTTCCCCTTTAAGGGCCGAGGGACTTCAGCTCCCAGAAGCCTCAGCCATGTTGGCCAATAGTCCCATGTTGGCCAATAGCTCCTGGGATTCTGGGAGCTGAAGTCCCTCGGCCCTTAAAGGGGAAAGGTTGCCTACCCCTGGCTTAAACCAAACACAGTCAGGTCTGGAATAGATTCAAGTGTGAACAAGGCACAAATAAACTGATCTGCAAATTGGTATAATCATAGTCATAATCATAATCATACATTTTATTTATAGCCCGCCTCTCCCTGAGGATCGAGGCAGGTTACAACAAATCATAATGTGTACAAGGCCAGGGACATTTTTTTTTATATAATGTGAACATCAACTTCAATAAAAAACCAACCATATATCAAAATTGCTCCTAAATGGTTTTGATTTTATTGAAGCATCTTTCTGGAATAACCATCTGATATAACCAAACAAATCTACTGAGCAAAAAATAGTTAAATATTTTAAATAAGAATTAAGCTTTACACTCATTTTAGTAGCCCAACTTCAAATCTATTCATTTAGTGCAGGGGTAGGCAACCTTTCCCCTTTAAGGGCCGAGGGACTTCAGCTCCCAGAATCCCAGGAGCTATTGGCCAACATGGGACTATTGGCCAACATGGCTGAGGCTTCTGGGAGCTGAAGTCCCTCGGCCCTTAAAGGGGAAAGGTTGCCTACCCCTGATTTAGTGTTACCACTAGAAAGGAATAACAAGAAGAAAGGGAGGTTGTGTTGTACATGATAACAGTGGCCCAAATAGTATTTGCCAGATACTGGAAAGAGATTAAGGAGAATCTAGAAGAAGAATGGCTAATAAAAATGTTTGATTTGATGAATATGGATAAATTAACAATGATGATTAAAGACAAATTGGACCAAAAATATCACGAGAAGTGGAAAAAAATAGAGAAGCTTTGGAAATAATCAATATGATTTAAGATTAGAATAAATTGTAGAATTTTTTCCAACATAATCTAATAGAACACTTTAGAAGGAGAAAACTATGTTAATAGGATATGTTCTACTCTATTGATGTTACTATTAATTATAAATATTAAAAATAGATTGTATTTTCAATGTATTAAAAATAGATTGAAATGAGATGTATGACAGATTATTTTACTGCTGTAAATAAGAGAATGTACAAAATCTTTTCATGACAATTAACAAAAACAGGAAAAAAATAGAAAGGAATAATGAAAAAATATCCTTCAATGGAGAATAATCTGCATTATTTAACATTACAAACCTGTTTGGAGTTATACTCTTGGCAGACGCAATAAAGAGATTTCTCTCCCTGGAAAAATAAAAAGATCCAGGTTCCCCCACATTATTGGAAATCTGTCCCTTAAAAAATAATAAGTTTGACAAAGTTTCACAAGACACACCCATCCACGCACACCTCAACCAGGATCTTTTTGTGTAACATTTTATTTATATATGCTCTGTCTACAATGAAAGACTGGAAAGGGCTGAACATGAAGAGATGTGCCTTTGATGATGTTTCTTTCTCTCCTTTTCCCTGGTGTTTCTTCCATATCCCAGGGAGAGCATGCAAGCCCTAAAACCAGGCGTGCACATGCATGCACACAAACACACACACACACAATCAAAATGGATTTGACTGCCTTCAGTAAACAGCATGGCACAAAAGTCCATTGTCCCCGGAGATAACTTGGGGAGATGAATGGGTTTAGCTGTCATTGAGGTGATTGTTGGGCTAGTCGCTATTGGATCACAGTCTAGTCCTGAATTCCTTTATGGTTCATCAGGGCCTGTTGGTACCTCTGAAAGTGTCATGATCCTTCCTCCCACCCACCCCCCTCACTAGGGCCAGATGGTGTCCTTTCGGAGGCCTTGCTAAATGCCCAGCTTTCCACATGTAAAACTCCTGGGAAAATGACCTAACGCACAGCTGCTTAGTGAGGCTTGAGCAGATCTTTAGAAACACTTCTGTCAGGGACAAGAAGATCATACCACTATCTGGGGAAAGGGAGGGGGAGGAAAGGGAAAAGAAAACAAGAACCAGAGAAACATTATCCCTGATAGACTCTTTCTCTAACTCAGAGGTGAGCCTGAATTGAGATATCTTCCAATATATCTTCCCCCCCCACACACACACACACTTTTTTTAAATTGTGGTGTAGCATCCTAAAAAGGTAATTTGCAAAACTGGTTAATTCCTGGAGACGAGAGGTTGTTTTCACTGCAGAAGTTTTGCCTTCCTTGAGAGCAGATGGTGTGAATGAAAAACTAGAGTGTAGTGCAGAAGGGTCAGGAAAGGACAAAAAGTGAAAGATTCCCCAGATAGTTGCAAGAAGCCTGCAGAGAGGGGAGGGACCAGTGTGTTAAAGAGGTTAGAGAAAGTGGAAACTTTTGATGTAAAAGGGTTGGGTTTACCAATGAGCTGAATAGTTCCCAGGAGAAAGACAATACTGCAGGTGCAATACAGTACTTAGAAAAACCTCTCTTTTTTCCCATTAGCAGTATAAAACTCAACCAATAGCTTTATTAGAAACTTGCCATTTGCAAACATTCTTGAGGAAGAACACTGAAGGACTGGAAAAGGTCTCTGAACTCCTTAATCCTATCAACATTATAATTGTTAAACAGTAGCAGTGAAACATAAGAACCCACATGGTAGTGGGTATGTTGCTATTTTTTTTTTATTTCATTTTATTTTGAACTATATTATTATTATTATTATTACTATTTGCTTTTGGACTGTTGTTCTAATACTGCACCTTTAGAGGAAGAACTGTGAATTTCTAGTTACATATTGAGTCTCCCTTATCCAGAATTCCAAAATCTTCCAAAAACCAAAACTTTTTTTCATGGATAGCTAATGATAGTGACACCTTTGCATTCTGGTAGTTCAATGTACACAAACTTTGTTTCATGCACATAATTATAAAAGATATTGTATAAAATTACCTTCAGACAGTATGTATAAGGTATATATGAAGCATAAATGAATGTTGTGCTTAGACTTGGGTCCCATTTCCAAGATGAATGCATGTGCAAATACAGGCATTCCAAAATCTGAAATCCCAAACACATTTGGACCTAAGCATTTCAAATAAGGGACAGTCAACCTGTTCTTTATGTACACTGGTCTGTTGGCAAGGCAGCTTTAAAAGTAATCCTTACCAGAAACATTTGTGGCATTTCTTTTTCTTGTTATTTATAAACATCAAAGGCATTTTTGCAGTGGTTGAAAAAAAACCTGTGAGCGCTTCTGTCTTTTACATATCTACTATATGAAGTTTTGTAGCCAAAATGGACCAAAAAAAAAAAAAACCAAAGAGAGAGAGAGAGAGAGAGATTTCAGCGTGTGTCCCAGGCATAGTCTAGTAGCTAGGAATGTAAACTGTAAAGAGGGTAGTTTTCATTTCAAATCTTATGCCAGTGCTGTTTTTCCTAGGTAACTTCAGCCAAGCTGTTTTCCTCAACTCAACCCGTATCTTCAATATGGGGGTGATAATAATGGGCACAGAAAAAGAGGAAGACTGCATTATAGATCCTCATTCAAGGAAGCCACAATCTTGAGTTTGCAGGACCTGGGCAAGGATGTTGATGGCAGGGTGTCTTGAAGGTCTTTCATTGTAGGGTTAACATAAGTTGAAGTGAATTTAAGGGCAACAAACAACTAAATATTGGCCAGCCTTACAGAGCTGCTGTAGAATTCACTGTGTGTGTAGATAAAATACACTATACTATAATGAGTTGTGTTTTGTATTAAATACAGAATTGTATTGGGCTGAGTTTAAGATGTCCAAAGTGAAGCTCAATGATTAAATCCTCCTATAGTCCTTTCTGAAGGGGGGGGGGTCAAATGCCCAATTTGGGAGATTACAGCCAATCCTAAAACATAACAGTACTTATCTGACATCTCTGACAGTCAAGCCTTTGACTTAGTACAGAAAGTCAAGCCTTTATATTAATAGTTTTATTTAAACAACTATGGGGTCATTCACACTACATTATAATTTGGGTTGCAAACCAGTTTAAAAGGTGGTCGTACACACTTGAATTGGTTTGCAAACTGGTTTCAACATGGGTAATTCACATTGGAATTGGGTTTTTCCAACCCGAATTGGGATGGGCCCATGTCAAATCACCCTTAACCCAGGTTTTCCAGAAATGACTTCCCCCCCCCATGCTTTTTGCAAAACACCGGGATTTTCATGGTGCTGCCAATGTGAACATGATTCCCAATCACATTCAGAGCTTCCTGGAGTGAGGGATCAATGGGCATAGGGGCCAAACATGCCTATCCCATATACAGAGTGGCAAGCACCATTTTTGTGCTCCCTCTTAGTTGGCAGCTCTGAGTGTTTTCAAATTTCCCACTGGTGTGCCCTTTAAACAACTGCTCATCTCTTTTCCTTTTCTGCTCTTTTCCCCCTACAATGTCACTGCCAGAAGTTTGGACTGTCAAAGCTGGGGAAGGGGGCTCTTCTGGCAAGATGTTGTTTTTTTTAATATATATATATTGACAAAGTGTATGATCCATTGCATTTGTGTGGCTTCCACACAGGGAGTGATTTGTTCTGTTTTTATGTTCCCCAATGAGGCCATTGTAAGGAGGAGTCAGTAGGTAGAGGGAGGAATAGTGGAAAGAGGAGGGGGAGAAAAGAGGGAAGGGGGAGCCTTCACCAGCCAGCCTTGGTGCCCCCCATCCCTACCATGGGTTCAGAGGAAATCTGATGCTCCCACCACTGCCAACTCTATGGGGAAAATGTGTGCTTCTTAGGCTCCAAACAAAGGGCATTTGGACATTTTTCTCAGACAGGAGGTTGAAATGGAGAACAGGTCCTGGGAAAGGAGGATGCTCTGGTAAACCTGTCCTCATCCCAGGGTGCCCAGATAGATGTCGTCCCTGCTGGGGGGGATGGGGACAAGGCACCACAAAATGGAGAACTGCAAGGGAAATGGAGAATATGCCCCAATAAGCTCATATAAATATAGAATGTGTGCTTCTTAGTCCTGCTCAAAATGGAGGACATTTTGTACATTGTTCATGGGCAGAAGGTGAAAATGAAAGACACATCCTCTGAGTGTTAATCACTCCCTCCCCCTGGATACCAAGTGACATCACCAATGATGACAATGGAAGTGAAGTGACATAGATGTACATCATTTGATTGGCAGAACAAAAAAAATACCCAAAAATGATAGAATGAGATCGATAGGGAGGATCCATTTTGAATTGGTACTTTCATTAGTGTGAACTTCCATAGGGTTATATTGTGCCGGATAGATTCGATCGAGGTAAACATAGCGTGAACTTCACATTGAGTTAGATTTTGAATTGCATGAAGGAATGCATTATCGAATCTCCCTGGATCTACCCGCACAAAGCACTAGTGTGAATGACCCCTGGGCTCAGTTTTCAAAGATTCCCTTCTTCTGTTCAATAAAAATACAAGGCTGTTTTGGCAAAGTCTGGTAACACAGCTCAGAACCTTGAGAGCCGTGAGGCAAAAATCAACACATTGTCAAGATAGGGTTGGAAGAATGAACTGAAATCCTAATCATTTATGCTAGATAGGCTAAGGCAGACTGGGAAATTTATCGCCCACAAGATGTTATAGGAATACATTCCCAACCATTAGTCTTGCTGGCTGGACTGAGAAGAGATTAGAGTACTTCTGGAGACTCACAAGTTCCTTATCTCTGTGTAGAAAAATATAAAGAGAAGTGAAGCCTTTCTGCACTAAACTTTGGGAATTTGAGATGCCCACAGCGTTCAACATGAAGTAGTGTTGTAGTGCAGGCAGTTTGATCTTGATAACTTTTTAAAGGAGAGTTTCATAGGTGGGGGGGGGGGGTTGAAGGAAGATGATTTTTTAAAAAAAACATCCATTCCCTTTTATTGTTTTTCCTATTCCCAGTAATAGGAGCTATCCACAATAGCCTGTGGAGACCAATCTGAAACTCTTTAAAATACTTTTCATACATTTGAATACCGTACCATGCAATACAATACAATGCAATGTGCAGATGACATGACTTTACGATTGTCATCTAGCACACACATCTACACGCTAATGTATTTCATTTTTACCTGTGGAAGAAGCCCATTATCTCAAAAGCTTGCATAAAGATTTTTGCACCTTTTAGTTGATCCTCTAGTAAAGGCATTGACATGATATGGATTTTGGAGGTTTGATGTTTTTTAAAAGACAAAAAAAAAACTCCCATTTTCAGTCAGGGTCCAAAGCTGTGGCCCAAAAGAAAGAGAGCAAAATCAGAGGCATAAAGTCCATGAATACTGGAAATGGAGCTTGTTGCATTATTTTCTCTTTAAGAATGATACTTTTTTTAAAAAAGTGGTGTTTCAAATAATACGTCTGAACTCCTGGTCCCGAGGTTCAATTAGTTTTTTAAAGGAACATTTTAAAGTAATACCACTATCTAGACCCAAGGTTCAGCTAGTGCTTTTTTAAAAGATGTTTTGTAATAATACAAGTATGAAACTCCTAGAACCAAGGTTCCAATACATGGGAGTCTAAAATTTATTGATGCCCCTGAAATTTAAAACTGTCACCATGAGACCCTGAAAACTCATCCCAAATGTGAGTCTTAAGACCAAATTTTCAGAGGTTGCACACCCCTACTGTAAGAAATACTAAAACAAGCAGCCTTATGGCCTCTGTAATTCAGCATTTGAATTTGTCGCCCCCCCCCAGTCCGTTCCCAATTCACTCTGTGCATCTATGAGCTTCATTTTCTCTTTGGTAACTTTCAGATTATTGATTTTATATTTTGCTTGACATTTCACAGTGCATTGCCTCACTTACAGAAAGTGTTCAGCTTTTATGCTGCAAAGTGAACTGTCATAAAGTGAGGTAACATCTAATAAAATCCTAACATGGGGAAGATAGACACTATGGTAAGATGCCATTCAATTTGGAACACCATGTTTGTGTTCAAACCATATTGGGCTCCCTCACACCTGACAATGATATTGCACTAATCAAATAGCTTCATGTTGAAACCACTACACAATCTCATACTTTCAGCTCCAGATCTCACAGTCTCAGAGCCTTATTATGTTAACAAAAGTAAGCTGAGACACAGTGATAGAGAAGCAGCTTTCTGTTTACCTCTCCACATGCCCTTAAAGTAATTCCATCTTATTACCAAGGGAGACGGTTGTAAAAGTGTGCCTTTTATTATCCTGGAGGAAATGCTACGATGTCATGTGGGGAGGTAAGCAGAAAGGTGCTTCAATCTTACTGCCTTTCATCTTACTTTTGTAATCCAGTAAGGCTCTCAGTCATGCACAAGACAAGAAATTCTAGCATTAAAGTTTGAAGGCTTCATTGGTGCTGTCCCTCTCACCTCCAGCTCCACATTACAAAAAAATGACTCTTAGGGCCAATGCAGACAGCCCCTAAGGGAGTGCTGAATCAGGGCTGTGGTAACCACATGCTGTGGCCCCAATCTGGCTTTTTGCTGCTCCAAAAAGAGCTGGCAAATGCTGCTCCTTTTTGGGGCAGCAAAAAGCCACCCTTAGCCCTGCCACTGCAGCTCTTTTGCGTCCCTTTGGCACAGCGTGTCTACACGCTGTGCCAACAGGGCACCCTGATGCCGCGTGCCGTGCTGTTGGCTGCATGGAGTGACGCAGCATCGGGACAACTGGCATGCGGTTCCACCACCCCAACTCCAGCCCCAGGCCAGCCCTTTTGGCTGGTCTGCATTGGCCCATACTCGGGTGCTGGTGAGAAGGTATCTTCTGCTGCATCTGAAGGCAACAGGCTAACTTAGGGGGGTTGCAGACTGCCACAAATAATGCAAATTGAGTCCACTTTTAGGGTTAGGGTTAGGGCTAGGGTTAGGGTTAGCGAATCATGGGAACTGTATTTTATTGTGGCACCAGAGCTCTCTGACAGAGAAGGCTCAATGTCTCAGAAAAAAAACAATTCCCATGATTCCCTAGCACTAACCCTAACCCTTAAAGTGGACTCAATTTGCACTATTTCTGGCAGTCTGCAACCCCCCCTTGGTCCAAAACACACGGCAGAAATAATCCAGTTTGAGACTGCTTTAATGGCCCTGGCTCAATGCTAGGGCATTCTGGGAATTGTTGTTTATTTTAGCACCAGAACTCTGAGAGAGAAGGCTTCGATGTCTTGCAAAACTACAGTTCCCAGAATTCCCTAGCATTGAGCCAGGACAGTTAAAGTGGGGTCAAACTGGATTATTTCTGCAGTGTGGATGCAGAGTTAGAGAAGACAGTGCAGACTTCTGCCCTTCATAAGAATGGAATAATTGGAGTGCAATTAGAATGAATGGTTCTATGTCTGCCTCCTCACTCTGAATAATGTTAGGAGCACCTCTGAGCCTCTTGGAAGCTCTGTGTGTTGTGATTGTAGCATGGGATACAAAGGAAGATGAGACTATGCACCCTCAAAGCAAGCAGTGGATGAGATGCCCAATATAATTCAGTTTGGTAGGGCTTTACACTATCACATCCCTTCATTAAAAAGAATGTAAGTGATTTTCATAAGAATGTAACTGCAAATGGCACTGAAGACAGTAAAATAAACATAGAATGATTGTGGAACATAACATTAGACTAAGCCACATGATTCTGTGTTTGTTAAAAAAAAATTATACCTCCACTCCAAAAAGAGGAGCCACTAAAAGGGACCCAACATGAAATATTATTAAAATGCTTTTACAGCAAGCTGAAAGCATCAGGAAAACAATGAAAACACAAACGTTAAAAGTTGACAAAGAAAACAGCTAGGTAAAGTGTTCATTTAAAAAGAAATGTCGTATCTTATCAATAGAAGTCAAAATTGGAGGAAGAAACTAATCAAACCTCCTGAAGCCAGATGTCCTACGTACAATGTGCTGCACAACAGCTTGGGGAATTGGGGTTGTTGTTAGAGTTTATTTGTTTGTTTGTTCGTTCATTCATTTATTTGGACTAAAGGTCCCAAAATACTCTAGGATGCTCAGCCAAATGACCACATTAGCAGGGTGAATCTGAGAACTGTAGTCAAAAGGTAATTTTTTTTTGAAGCATTGCACTTTTGTCTTTTTGTTTTGTTTTATTTTGTTATTATGAAAAATCAACTCTATAACAGAAGTGATACCCAAATGTAATACTTTAGATGTGCATTTCTCCCCTACCTTACTATATTTTGAACACCAAGACCTTTCCCCCCTGAAAAAAGGACCCAGGGCTTTGCATAGATTTAAGAGCTGTCTGTGGTAACAGAAGGTGCTTATTTAAGATAACCAGTGTTTCTCCTGCTGAGTTGGTCAGATGCTGTCAGCCTTTTCCACAGAGCTTGCCTTCTGTCTCCTGCCTTTCATGATCATTTTGTAAAGAACAAAAAGATATTATTCCTTCCCTAGACTGGGAGGAAAATGTACACAACACTAGAGTTGCCCTATTAACATTTGCTCTTTTCCTAGCCTTTACTATGGGTTTCAACTGCCTTATTGTGAATCCATTACTCACCAATTCTCAGATACCTGGTGTATACTTATGTTGAGATTAGTACATTTGCCATGTCAAGTTATCACTGATGTTATGAAAACAAACATGGTGCGGGTGGAAAATATTCTTAAAATTACAAGAGCACCTCTAACACCTCATCCTATTACATTTCTTAATGAAGAATTTTGTTTTGTAGTTGATTGGACTCAAAACACAACATGGTGTAAAGGGAGGTGAAATTAGGGAAACCACTGGATTATATTTCTAGAAAAGGTCATTAGACCATAAACTGATAATGACAATGGCAACAGCAACAAATAGCAATATTATAATGACCAATAGACCCTTTAGTTCTCAACTTCTTTTCACTTACCCTAGTTCCCTTTATATCCAGTCATTCTGATTTTTTGGAATAATGACAAGTATGTACATCAATCTATATGGCCTATTGTTAATCCTGAGTAGAGTAGATCCATTAAATCATTTACTTACATGTTGATTCACCATTCAGCAATTGATTCAATGGCTGTACCCTAGTTGGAGTAACCAACTAGGATTCGACTGTTTATTTTTGATTGATCATAATTTTTCAATGTTATCTCCACCAGCAATCTCTCACAAAGTATCTGAAAGTCTATTTTCTCCCAAAAGGAGTAGGAGGCCAAGTTACCAGATATTTAGAGTATTTATTTATTTAGAGTATTTATATATTAATTGTATATCTATAATTAATCTTGCCAGACTGGGATGTTGTGAATGCAGAGAGATGATCATCCACAATTTACCTGAAATAACTTCCTTCTCTTCTGAGTGATGTCTGATTCTGCAAACTGAAAAATACAACACAAACAGAAAGATGAGACTGGTATAAGACTAGTACAAAGGAGATCAAACAGTGTGCATCATTTTGGGGCTTCTAGTGAACTGAATTGCATGTGTAGTTTCAAGAGCTTGTAAATACAACTGCTAGTAAACCAGCATGTTTAAAAATCTGTCCTTGGGTTCAGAATGAATTCAGCAAATCTTGTTCTGTGTCCTTTTGACATTCTAAAATTAAAACTCAGTGAATCCCTTTTAACTACCTTGGGCCCCATTCACACTTCCATTTTTGTGCTGGGTAGACAGATTTTGTTGATGCAATACTGAATCTGACCCAAATAGAAGTCGAATCTCTTTGGTGCAATTTAACCCTGTCAAGTTCACACTGACCAAAGTCCTTATCGATCACATTCGATCATTTTTAGGGAGAGGGGCTTGTTCTGTCAATCAAATGAAGTGCATGTATGTCACACTGTTTGGGCAAACTCCCTCTCATCTTCAGAGTTGGAGGACCCCTTGCCATGAAACCCTCATGAGAGCTTCTCCTTGGGGGGATTCCTTCCCCTGCCAACCTTGGAGAATAAGGAGGACAAGCCTTCTGGAGGACCACTTGCCATGAAACCCCCATGAGAGCTTCTCCTTGGGGGGTTCCCCCCTGCCAGCCTCAGATTGGAGAATAAAATCATCATGTGTTGAAGCCATGGAAACTCAAATGTTCACACTTTGTCAAATAAAAAAATAAAATAAAAAACCCCAAAAGTCCCTCCTTGGCCGGCTTGGGCAACATCTGACCATCTGGTCTATGGCATTGTGTGTGGGGGGGGGGGGGGGGGGAGCAGGAAAGAGGGAAACAGCTGAGCAGTTTTTTAAAGTCCCCAGTAGCAGGAAATTTGAAATAATCAGAGCTGGCAACTAGGCGTGAGCACAAAAATGGTACTTGCCATGCACTCTGACCTTTGAGAGGGGATAGGCATGTTCTGCTCCTGTGCCCACCTTCTGGCCATTAATCCCTCCCTTCAGGAAGCCCCAAATAGGATCGGGAGCAGGTTCACATTGGCAGCACCCTGACAAAACCCATTTCCCCCCCCCAAAAAGACATAGGGGGAAACTCGATATCAGAAAACCAGCAATGAGGGGGATTTGCCCCAGGTCCACCCTTATTCAGGTGTGCAAACCCCAGTGCCAGTGTGAACTACCCACTTTTAAACTGGTTTGCAAACCGGTTTATAATGTAGTGTGAACAGCCTCATGGTTTCATCTCGTGTGATCTTGGGATCTGCAGTTTAAGGGGAGGAATTTAGAATTCTCAGACAGAGAGTTCTAGTGTTTCAGCAGATTATAAACCAAGGATTCCATAGGATGGAACCATAACAGTTAGTGGTATCAAAGTGATATAAATGTGTAATATGACAGGACCCTTGTACTATATTGTTTCAAGCAGAAGGTGGGACAGCCATGTATTTGAATACTCCTTCCATAAAATATTCCCTACATGTAGAAAACTAGCATCTCAAGGATAATAAATCGGCCTTCTTTCTGATGAACTCATTTAATGTGTACAGCAAGTTTTCCCCCCGACCCCGGAAGGGACATTCAGACATATAAGCATCCTCCCTACCCTCATCTGAAGGATGATTGCAAATTATCTCTTGTGATTCCTGATGACTAAATTGGCCCTTACTTACATTGCATACCAATCCAGACAGAACACTGCTATTCAGGTAGATGAAAATACTGAGTTTGGGCTTGAAATTTCCTAACAAGACACTCACATCCTTCTGTTGAATTAAAATTGATCTTTTCTGCTTTCCTTCTCCGTCTCTCCCTACCCCCCCCCCCCCATTTCTTGGGCAGATTGTATTTGGTCTGTGTGTAAACACTGTGTAACTGCCGCCTTCTTCCCAGGCTTTTTAATGAGAATGTGCCGTCTGATCAGGTGCATGCACTCCGCTGTCATTTGCAGCCTGACCTATGGGTCAGAGGTGATTTGGGCAGGTTCAGGGATGCATACAAATCACATCCTCTTGTCTGTCTGTTTTGTTGACTGGTTCTCCTCAGGGTCACGGCTATCTTAAGTAGCAGCCTGAAGGATAAAGTGTGCCCTGTCTGAGCTGCAAAACTTTGACTTTGGACCAATTGCATCTGACATCCAGCAGCATGAGGTTTGGTTTAGCCTTTGGATTCAGAACAAATCACTGACCATCAAGAGCTGATAGTGACATGCAGTTTACTGAATGTCTCCTTTCCTTGGGCAGCTGCATATTCTTTAGCAATGAGGAAGATATTTTGAATGTCAACATATGGGAGTTCTTCTAACACAATATATGGATTTTGATTGAATTATCTCTTTAAAAACAGTAGCCACGCCCATTAAATAGGTGGGGTATGATCTGGCCAAAAAGAAGAACTTTTCTTCCTATTAATTTCAATAGAAGGGAATTCAGCCTAAAACTATGAAGTTAGATTGTTTGTGTATAACACAAACAAGCAAAGTTAAATCACTGGGGGTTTGTGCCATTACATAAGACCTCAAAAGCCAGCTATTTAAGACCTCAAAAGCCAAATGTGCCATATTGTGAAAGGGCGGAGTAACTAATGTTGTGTGTGTGTGTTTTGTTTTTTTAAAGGAAATGATCTGAAATACATTCTCCCATTCTGTGAAGCTAGAAAATTTTCAGTTTTTTGATTGCTTTGGAAAATGAGATAGTGAAGAGGGAGGCTTGCAAAATAAAACATTCACCTTAGTCTTGGAGAAAATTATATGGCAAGATCTTAAAGTGCCTCATTATTTCTTTATTTGTTCATTTATTTAGCCCCTTTGATGGACTGTGTACTTTAGACTGCTATTCAAAGCATATTTACTAAAAAGTAATGCCATCAGAATGGGACTTGCCTTTCAGTAAACCCACTTAAAGAGTGGTTAGCACAGCAAAAAAAAAAAAAAGCACTATGATCCACAATCCATGTGCATGTTGGCATGCATGTATTAGGTCCAGTCAGAGTTGGAATAGTTATGTTTTAGACTACAACTACAACAACCCACAAGCCGCCAGCAGAGGGTATGGTTTCTGGTGGATTCTGGGTGCTTTAGTCATGAAAATGACTTTCCAGACTTAGGTTCCTATAAGTTCTATCTTCTCCATTCATTCAGAACAAAAGAGATCTGTTCATGTAGATGTCTTCCCTTCAATGAAGTTGAATAAGAAAACCATTACTAATAGTTGTGTGTAGGTGTACCAGTGTGTCTAAAGAGCCACACAGTGGTCACTAGCCAGGAACTAGTGTTATACACACTCTTTAATTCTAGAGAACACCAGTTACTATTTTTTACGACCCTCACACCGTCCTTATTTATGGTTATCCTTTTTAACCTTATTTCTATAATAGCCTTCAGGCTAATCAAATCCCAGAAACTCCCTACTTGGAGTTCTGTATTCAAACTAAGGGGGAATACAGACTGGCCAAAAGGGCCGGCCTGGGGGGTAGAGTTGGTGCGTGGCAACTGCACACCGGCTGGCCTGACTCCACCCCGATGCCACCATCACACTGTGTGCCCCACCACATAGCAGTTCACACACGTTGTGCCAATGGAGCGCAGAAAAGCCACTGCTGAGGTGGCAAGGGTGACTTTTTGCTGCTCCAAAAAGGAGCGGCATTTGACAACTCTTTTTGGAGCAGAGTTGCCAACTCTTTGGATCGGAGTTGCGGCATGCAGTTACCATGGTCCCGATCCAGCAAGGAAAGGGGTGGCAGGACACTACACCTTGGGGCTGTCTGTATAGCCCCTAAGTCCCTCACTACTGGATTTTTCCCTCATAGTCCCTGTTTTCTGGACTGTTACATATCCAGACCTGATCTGACTCCAACTGTCAGCAACAGAATTCTTTATCACATACAGTCCAAAATTCTATCATCTGTCATCAGCTTACTCCTGATTGGCTGTTGCTAGCTTGGCATAATTCTGCCTGCTCTCCACATTGACTTAAAATGTACTTACCTTCTGCCCTGAATACATTTTAAGTCAAATAGACTATGGGGTTGCAGACTGCCAGAAAAAGTGCAAATTCAGTCCACTTTTAGGGTTAGGGTTAGGGTTAGGGAATCATGGGAACTGTAGTTTATTGTGGCACTAGAGCTCTCTGACAGAGAAGGCTCAATGTCTCAGAAAAAAAAACAATCCCCATGATTCCCTAGCTCTAACCCTAACCCTAAAAGTGGACTGAATTTGCACTATTTCTGACAGTCTACAACCCCAATATGCTATGCTTCCCACTTTAAACACATCTCTGCCCAGGTGCACCTGGGCTTCAGGTTTGGAAATATATACCCCATACCCTCCAACTGTCCTGATTTGGCAGGGACAGTCCCAGTTAATCCTCTGTTCTCTCACTTTTCAGCTGCAGTTAAAATGTCCCTGTTTCTTTCTCCTCCTCTTCCTCTTTGTCCTGAGCTAACTTCCACTGATGCAAACTGAATTCAAAGTTTTAAAGCAGTTTGCATTCAATTAACTTAGCAGTGGGAGCAGAGATGATGGCGGGTTCTTGCCCTTCCCAATGGACTCAGCCAAAAGCAAACTGCTGCAGCCTTTCCTAGCTTATGTGTTCTTTCTCTTTAATTACTTTCTCCATCTTGACTGCACTCTGATGTTACTTGGCCACACATGTATTCCTGTTTTTATCTGTGAAATGTTGTGGAGTAGGGAAGTATCTCCTGTTGGTAGGAAAATAGCTGGGGGTGAAGGCATTGATGGGAGAAAAAATGTGGGAAGGCTTCAGCACTTCCCCCTTCCCCCTTCCCAGGAGAGCTTTATGATCACAACTTCACATCATAGACCAGGGGTAGGCAACCTAAGGCCCGGGAGCTGGATGCAGCCCCCCGAGGCCTTTGGACCGGCATCAGGCCAGTCCTACTGCCGCCACCCCCCACTGCCGCTGCCACCCACCATGATGATATTGGTTATTGTTATTACTTGTTCTTGGGGTTTTCTTGGCAAAACCTCCACAGGGATTTTGCCATGGCTTTTCTGGGGCTGAGAGAGTGTGCATGCATATTTTTTTTTAATTTTTTGATATTTTTTAATTTTTATTTATTTATTTATTTATTTTGGTGCTTCGCGCCCCCCCCCCCCCAATTGTCTGAGGGACAGTAACCCGGCCCACAGCTCAAAAAGGTTGCCTACTCCTGTCATAGACATTCAGAATAGCCTGATGAAGTGAGCTGCCCTTCTGTCTCCTTTGGCCCTGAAAACCCCTTTTCTATTTGGGTCTTCCCTATCATCCCTTACTTCAAATACTTGTTTCTTAATCTTGTTCAGACAATAAAGAAAGCAGAACTCCTGATGTTATATGTAAGATACCACTTTGCATTTGATTACTGTAATTTTGAGCATATGGCTTATTTACTTGTAATATTTTGAACAATAATTCCAGCTGCCCCATTTGGAAGGATTTTTATTCTTGACTACAACACGCACAAGAACAAAGATTTGATTGCAGTTTTACCATCAAAGTAATACGTTTCAATTGACTAAGCAAGCCAGAAACAATTTAGATAAAAGGATGCAATATAACAATTAATGAGCTATACACAAATTCCTCCTTGCTCTTTAACTCTTCAGAGTGTGTAAATGATGAAAGTCTTCTGCTTTTCATTCTGACTTTTCAGTTTGGAAAATTGCAGTGGACTAACAGCTGACCCAGACTGTTCTGCTACTCCTCCTCACAAACTGTGTGTATATATGTCTTTAAGTAGCCTGTTGACTTCTGGTAACCCCATGAATTTAATGGGGATTTCTTAGGCAAGGATTTCTTACTCAGAGGTGGTTTTACCAGTCCTTCCTTTGAAATATAGCCTACAGCAGCTGGGTTATATAGAGACATGGGCAGTCTCTATCCAAGTACTAACCAGAGTTGATGCTACTTAGCTTCCAAGATCAGATGGGATCTGGTGCTTTTAGGATGTTTAGGCTGTTCCTCCAAAAATAATATGAGGAAATTAGAAGTAATTCAGATCTGCTTCTAATAAATATGTTGGCAAGATATTTGCCTTGAATCCATATTCAGTTTTCAGCCCAGTCAAAATTCTTATTAAGTACAAATTCCATCATAGTGGGAACTATCAGTAGGAAGAGTGAGGAAGATGCCTCAGGCAATAGCTCCTGAGAGGTGGAGAACTGTTGGTGAACAGAGCTATATCTGAAGATACCATGTTGACTTGGGTGCAGTAGGAACAGCTCATGCTGAAATAAAATTTCAAGCTGCAGACCTGGTTAGCACCTTTTGGTATATAGTATAGGAAGATGCCACCTGCCTTTTGTCTCTATAGTATTTCCTAAGGCTTATGAAGAACTGTGTGCCTGCACCATTTACAGTTGCCCCCCCCCCCCCAGAATATCTAGTAACAGATTGCTACCTTGGCAGAGGGCCACAGACAGGTTCTTTTGGTTGAAGTTAAAAAACAAAAAGACACTTAAGATCTGACTCTGGATCAGTCTGCTAGTATACTGCCATTGGATCAAAAAAAGGGAGAGGGAGATTAAAAATCCCCTCAAAAGACTCAAGGTACATTAGTGAAGGTCAGAATAGAGTTTTAAAGGGGCTAATTTCTTAACTTGCCCCCTAAGTAGGAACAAATTAATCCATTAATCCTTCTGGACACTTGCATGAAAATCCCTGAGTGCCTCACAATGATTGATTTTATTTTCACAAGCCTTCTGTGAGAGGAAAAAGTGTGATCTCCATTTTTATATTGATGGAACTAATGCACATTCAAGGTTTAGCATTTTGCCTTTTGATCACAGAGACAAATTTGACAAAGTTGTATGCCAAATCTCCTGAATTAATCACCAATAACCTATTTTCAATGGATGTGATTCTCTCTTTTTCTGTGTCTTTTTGTTGTCCTGAGGCCCATTCACCAGACTGAATTATAGCACTGTTATTCCACTTTAACTGCCATGGTTCCAATTTTAGTGCCACACCAAACTACAAATCCCAGGATTCGATAGGAAGGAATCATGAAAGTTAAAGTGCACATAGTATTCTTCTATACTATGAATGGGCCCTACGTCTGATTTATAGTTACTGTTGCTTGTTTCAAAAATTTCAGAAGAGCAAAAAACTGTATGGTAAGTGAAATGCAAAAATCTATCAGCCTAGTTTTTGTAGCATTTCTCAGAATCCCATGAGTGTTCTGGTTCCACTCCAATTTTATATCAGGCTGCAAGACCTATTTCTCTTTCCTGCACACAAATTTATGCATATTTTGTACACTTTTATTTTCAAAATATGCACCTTTTTGTACTCATTTTAATAATGCATGCTTTTTAGTGTATATCCACCCCATTTGACTAATGGAGAACTGGGCAACCAAGGTTTATCTAGGCACTTTTATTGCCCTGGCCCTCAGGCAGTCATATAGCCCCCCACTCCAAAAGCCACAAAATAAAATAAAATCTAGAAGTAGTTTTTATTTTACTTCTGCTCTTTAAAAATTAGATGTTTTTAAAATGTCAAATAGTGCAGTGTATGCATGTAACCTGTCTGAAAAGCGAATTGCCATGCCTGGAGGCTTCCAAGAGTGATAATCCATTTGGCCAGAGAAAGGTTGGTTCAGGAAGTCTGGAATGGCAGCAATTAAACAAATACAATACAGCTAGGTATATGAAAAGTTAACATTAAAAACATAACTAAACTGTCAATAATATTAAAACAATTTGAAATGTACAGTTAAAAATAAAACCAAAGGCAGCTAGGGGTGGAGTCTGGCTCATGTTCTTAGGCAGATGAAGCAATAGGGATGAAAACTGTCCTTTTTTGGACTGCAGTGCCCAAATAACTTCACCTAGCTTCACCAGTGTGACCCTGCTGAATAGGAAGTTCTGGGATTTGTGTGCCTGAATCTTGTTGTTAAATGGGATTCGCCTTTCAGCAACTGATTCAGCAGTCGTCTCTGTTTGGGACTAAAAAGTAGGATTCAGACCACAATCTACAAAGTAGCATTTTCAAGCTCTGCTAAGTCATTGGCTTTGATTTTTGTGCCTCTGATTTTCATAGGAAGGTAATTAGAAACACATGTAACATAAAGTAACACATGAGAAGTGTACTTGCACATGAGTATGCTGTGTGCCTTCAAGTAATTTTCAATTTATGGCAACCCTAGATGAACCTATTGGAGAGTTGGCAATATTTGTTCAGAGAGGGCTTGACATTGCCTTTCTGTGAGGCTGAGACAGAGTGACTTGCCTAAGGTCACTCAGTGGGTTTCCATGGCTGAGCTAGGATTTGAATCCTGGTCTTCCAGAGTCCTAGTCCAGTGCTCCAGTCACTACACCATGCTGACTCTCTGCATGCACGTATCCTGGTCAGAATTCTGTGGGTGTACTGTGGTAGCAGTTATACTATTTTCAGTCCTGTCACTGTCTGTGCCAACATAATTACAACATAAATAATAAAAAGGATTCCAGCCACTGACCAGAGCAAAAGTAGAGCTCTGAATTTCACATAAATGTTCATGCTGCATTGTTATAATAGTCTGCAAATCCAGATGCCGTGGCTTATACATGGAAACATTTATTTCACTTACCCATTTGTTTGAAACTTCTCCTTTGAGAGTTATTACTAAGGGATACTGGTCACATAAATTTGTTCCAATACATTTGCGAAGCACAGACATGTATATAAACAAATTATAAAACACGTGGACAAGAAGAGCCTCCATGCGTTTAATATCGGTGCTCTTTTTTTACTTTGGAAATAGGATTTCGAGGTTGAAAAAAGTCCTACTCTGCATTTTCTCCCTCTTGGTGCATCAAAGTTAAAAATCAAATCAATACCATCGCAGTATTAGACGGTGGTGACAGCATGTGGACATCAGTGCTGTAATTAAAAAGCCATTCCACTCACTTGGTAAAATGTAATTTTAGCTGTAGTCACTGGCTGTTTCCAAGCAATCTATTTACCCCCCAAATATCCTGAGGCTTGGACTGAAGACTGTGAAATGATCGAGTTTTAGTTATCCTCATACATAACAAATTTCAATTATAACTCAAGACTGTAAAAAATGTTGTAATAATATTACACTGAAGTCCTGCTGCTAACTGGCATCCATGATTGGGTAGGAAGAAGAAAATCTATCCCTTATTCTTGCTGTACAGAAAGCATATTCCAGATGCTTTCAGAAAAGATAATGCAAATAGCTTCAGCTGGCTTAAAAGAACAGCTACAAATATACAGTTATGATACTTCTGATTTAAAAAATATATTGGAATACAAGAGAAAAAGAATAATTGTTGTCATCTAACAACAGTAACTAGTATTACTCTATTGAGACTTTTTATTTATTTCCAAATCAGTTTTCATCATTTGCAAACATCCCCCCACTCTCTTTTTCTGCGTTTTTGTACCCCCATCTTTCCCTTCCAAAGTGTTCCTGTGTGTTCATTTATAAGTGGCTGTCACTAGTCACATAATTTATTTAACTTCAGTGTAATATTGCATCATAACACGCTGTTTGCATGTTCTGTTATTTTGCTACCTTGTCCCACTTGACCAATATCATATTGTTTTCAACATCTCATATTATTATTTAAAGAATGTATGAGCAACTTCATGGTGCTGGGACTTGTTCTCCTAGCTTTCAGATACTGCATTCTTTTCCATCTACTGTTCCTATTACAGTTGAAGTTAACAGTATTGGATAAATTTCAGTTTGTGCAGCCTGAGGATGTGGACAGGATACTTGGAGAGGTGAGGGTTTCCACATGCATACAGGATCCTTGCCCTTCCTGGCTTTTGAAAGCATCTAGAGGGGGACAGACCAAGTGGGTAAAGGGAGTGGTGAATGCCTCACTGAAGCAAGGGTAGTTTCCATCCTGCCTAAAGGAGGCTGTGGTGAAAAAAAGGCCTCTCTGATCTCACCATTCTGAATAACTATCGGCCAGTCTCTAACATTCTATTCTTGGGCAATGTTCTGCAGCAAGTGGTGGCCTCCCAGCTCTAGGGACTTCTGGATGAAATGGATTATCTAGATCCATTTCAATCTAGCTTCAGACCTGGCTATGGGTCAGAGACAACTTTGGTCACCTACATAGGGAACTGTACAGGGGTAGTGTGTCCCTGTTGGTCTTGCTGGATCTCTCAGTGGCTTTCAAAACCATCAACTGTGGTATTGGTCTGGGCTGCTTTTCTGACATAGGGCACTGTTTCAATCTTTCTTGGAGGGGTGAATTCAGAAGATGGTGTTGGGGGACTCTTGTTCAACCACCTGGCCATTGGTCTGTGGAGTCCCTCAGGGTTCTGTTCTGTCCCCCATGTTATTTAATATCTACATGAAACCGCTGGGAGAGGATTTGGGGTGTGGTATCACCACTATGCTGATCACACCCAACTCTATCTCTCCTTTCCATCTGATTCCAAGGAAGCTGTCTCTGTACTGAATCAGTAATGGACTGTTTGTCAGTAATGGATTGGATGAGGGCAAACAAATTAAAACATAATCCAGATAAGACAGAGGTGCTTCTGATCAGTTGTTAGGCAGATCAGGGAATAGGGATTTTGCTTGTGCTGGATGGGGTTGCACTCCCCCTGAAATCCCAGGCTTGCAGTCTGGGTGTTCTCCTGGATTCAACTCTGAGCCAGTGAGGTAGAAGAATTTCAGTAATTAATGTTTTAATTGCCTGTATTAGAAATGTACGCTATTATGTGTAGAAAACA
>CM034701.1:280773019-280786629 GCA_020142125.1 Phrynosoma platyrhinos
GGGCTCCTGAAAAGCCACACAGAAAAGGATTCTGGGAAAGTTTTAAAAGATGGAGCCTCTTTAGGAATGTGCAGGAATGAGCAAAAATATTTATATACAGTGTGACCTTTGGAGGACTCTGCTGCCTGGCAGAGGCACCATAAAGTATTAAGAGCCATAATAAATCATGGCAAAGAGACCCTGTAAGAGGTCCTGGCAGTACCATCTCTGCTGATAAGGAAGACTTAGGAATGTAGTGGGCATGGCAATATAGTATCTTAAATATATTTTAATGTATTCTGAACTTTGGACTCTGATTGCTTAGGATTCTATATGTTTGGAGTTTGAAGCGACCAATAGAATGTAAGCTTTGAATTTCTTTGTTTGTGGTAGTATAAAAAACCCCATGTGCCTTTCTTCTGGGCCCAATGATCTGAATGCTAATTCCATCTAGACTTGCTGGCAAAACAATAAATCTGTGTTTTTAACCCATTCAAGGTCCCCTGGTTGCTTCAGCTCTGCCAAAGAACCCTGGTTGCTGTGAGTTAATTTGTTTACAGTTTGTTTTTCCACTACACCGGGAGTCCAGGTCTCAGCAATGGCCAGGAGCGCATTTGCACAGTTAAAACCTGTGCACCAGCTGTGCCTGTTTCTTGAGACTCTAGATCTGGCTACGGGGACACATGCCTTGATCACATCCCATTTGGACTACTGTAACACACTCTATGTGGGGCTGCCTTTGGAGGTTGCTTGGAAACTTCAGTGGGTCCATAATGCTGTGGCCAGAATGCTGACTAGGGCCAGTTATAGGGAAAGCATAATTCCCTTATTGAAACAGCTTTGCTGGCTACTGGTTTGTTTCTGGGCACTATTCAAAGTGCTGGCTATGACCTATAAAGCCCTATATGGCTTAGGTCCAGATTATTTGAAGAACTGTGTCTCCCCATAGGAACCTGCCAGAACACTAAGATCTTTGGGGGAAGGGATTCTCTTGGTCCCACCACCATCCTAGGTTCGCTTGGTGAGGACACAAGAGAGAGCCTTCTCAGTGGCTGCTCCCACCTTCTGGAAATCCCTTTTGTTGGCAAGCCAAGGCATTTTTATTTAAGCAGGCATTTAATATATAATACCAGGGTGGTTTTTATGGAGCATGTGTGTTTTAGTCATACATTTAACTTTTGTATATTTCTATGTAAATTTATACTGGTTTTAGATTATTTTAACTGTTTTAAATTTTATTGTAATTTTTTTAAAAAAGGTTTTATCTGTGAGCCACCTTGGATCCCTTCTGGGAGAAAGGCAGCATACAAAACAAATAAACAAATAAACAAATAGAATGAAATAGAATAGAGTGTGCATTTATCTTATCCATAAATTTTGTTCAGTTGGTCAGTCTTTTCCACATATGGCAAGTTTACATGTTATTACAACATACATAGCTTAGAAATAATATAGTACAGGGATGGGTCATCTATAGGCCATATGGTCCCTGTGTTCCTTTTGGTGACCTTCAAAGACCTGAACAAGACTGCCAAAATTGCCAATGTTCTGCCAAATTTGGAGTTTTGGAAGCAGTAAAAAAGTGGAATTGTTAAAAGCAAGGGGTAAGTGAAGCATTCTGCTTGCTTTAAAGCAGAGTGACACTCCTGATAGGGCTTCCTGCATACTTTCTTTTAAAATAAATATACATCCCTTGGGGGCCACTGTGGTACCACCAAAATTCCACAGAATAATAACTATTTGAAACAAAAAACATAACTGTTTTGCATCCTGGTATGTTTTGGTGCAGCCCTATTGGAGGGACAGCAGCATGGCCCCTGCTACAGGAAGTTGCTCTGCCCTGCTCTGACATTTTACATTTCTATACAGAAATATGAAAACATTCATTTGTTTTTGTTTTTTTCTCTCAGCAGATTACAAGTCTTGATAAGATTCATATGCACAAAAGAACTGTCAATACAACCTAACATGGAATCTTAAGATATAGAGACTTGGAACCCAAAGTTAGTTGTCACGAGGGCTCAGTCTCCCTTGTTGGACGATAGCCATTTTACAAAACAAAAACAAAACAAAACAATACAAACAATACAAAAAACAAACAAACAAAACTGGTGAAGCTCAGAGACTAGTATCTTACCTGAAAGGTAGGTGTTTGTCCTGAGTCCTATATGTGTCAAACTCCACATTTGACTGTACAAGCCACAGCAAAATATACATAGAAGGAAAAAAAGGATAGCACTCATATAATTTCTTACTTAAGATATTCAGATCAGCACTTATATGGACACCCCCTATGAATTCTCTTTCTCTTACTCTCTTTCATACACACAAACATATGCACACACACCCATACTCTATACATATCCATCCATACAAACATATCCATCCATCCATCTCTCTTTCTCATTTTTACATGCACACGCGCCTCTCATCTTCTGCCTTCTACATTTCCTCCAGTCCTCCATAGCCCCCAAAGTCACTCTGCTGACCTCTTCAATTCCCTCTCCCTACTGCTGTCCAAGGTTGCTCCATTCATGGTTCTCTGTGCCCATGCCCCTTCCCCATCCAATCTCCAGGTTGCTCTGTCCCCCTACCCAGGTTCCACTTCTTGCCTGCCACTCTCCATCCTCACTACCAACTTTGTTGTCCTCATTTACCAGGCTGCAGGAGGGTTCCTTTCTATAGAGACAGTGGGTTCATCTACACCTGCCAGAATACTCTCAGCTACTCCCAGAGTATTCTAGAGCTGGAGCTGCCCCAGATTTTCCTTGTTACCTCTACACTATATAGCAATACTAGGAGGTTGTCTACACACATACCCCATCTGCGTTGCCTGCTGCTTCTGCCACTAGTATGAGTTGATCCATCTGAGGTCAGAAACAAGGAGCTGAGTGTCAATCACATGGTGGGCACCTTGCTGTGACTTCAGAGAGAGCAATTTTTGGCAGCAGTGGCAGTGCTGAGTGACACAGTGGGGATGTGTATGTAGACAGCCACCCCAAGTTTGCAGGATACTCCTGCAAAATCCGGGTCAAAATGTAAGTTTTAAAAAACTGGTTTGAAGGAGGGATAGGGTAGATTTGATGTGGAAGTGGCATTACATTGTGAAAACAGTCTGCACTCAAATGGAGAGTTGGGCCCTGTGTTGTGAAGCCAAGTTGCCATAAGGACGGAGTGAGAACGTTTTATTTGGCCTGTGTAGATGTCCTCAGAAAGACACACACAGGGCACAAGGCATACTATAATGTGAAATACAGGCTATCAATTGCCAACTGTCTTCATTTGCTAAGAATGTCCCTGGGGACTGCAAAGGTCTAGATGTTCTAGTGATATGATATTTTGTCACGTCTTCAGTTATCTGATGTGTGTGTGTGTGTGCGTGCGCGTGTGTGTGCATGTGTGTTTTAAAAAACAACAATTGGTTAGTTAGAGGGCTGCAGCACTTGCAGGTCCTGCATAGGAGGAAAGAAGGTAAACATATTTCTCAAAAACAAGATCTGCAAAAACTACATTGGAAAGAATAGAGAGAGAATGACACTCAGAGGTGCTTTCCTTCCCCAACAGGCACATCTTTCCCCAGGCGTGTATTAATGCAAAACAGACTCCTTGGGTCCATCCAGAGAGTACTTGAGTGGGTACTCTTCAGCTGCCTTCATGGTATTATTCATTTTCCTTGCAAAATATAACTACCCCTTAGCTGTTTCCCCCCCTCATATATGCATTAGCATTAATCAGTAGTCACAATTATCAGTTTTGGCTCCCAGTTTGCAACAGGAAAATGAGACTGAAATCATAGGCATAGGCATGCTAAGGAAAGCCCATGAGTTTACAACTGAACAGGCCTTTGAATTTCTATCTCAAGACAATGCTTGGACCTGAGACCTATTGTTACTGTCAATTAGAGTAAACCCATTACATCAAAGGGGTTTGCCTACATGTTGTCTCATAATTCAATAATTAAATTATCACCATTGCAAGCTCGTTTGGTGAGCACACGAGAGACAGTCTTCTCAGTGGTTGATCCCACACTTTGGAACTCCTTTCTGCAGGAAGCTAGGCTGGCCCTGTCCTTGGTTGCTTTTCGACAGCAAGCTAAGACATTCTTATTTAAGCACACCTTCCACATTCCACATACCAGGATGGCTTTTATGGAGCAGGAGTGTTTTAGTTATGTCTTTGAACTTTCATACATCTTTTATATAATTTTGTAATGTTTTTAGATGATTTTAATTGTTTTCAATTTTTATTGTGATGTTTTAACATTTATTTTTTGTCTGTGAGCCCCCTTGGGTCCCCTCCGGGAGAAAGACGACATACAAATGAAGTAAATAATAATAATAATAATAATAATAGAATCGATGTAGTGGATCTATTCTAGGCAGGAGTAACCAATAGGATTCCGTCCTTTGGATCTTTTTTAGAACATTAGTCTGAGGTTTTGCAAGGGCTCATAGGCAAATGGGAGAACCTCCTCATTCATTCCTCAATAGTCTTTAGGCCCAGTTCCACTGCTAACTGCTTAGAAGGTGTAAGTGAATGATCAGGTGATGGCAGAAGCAGCAGCAGCAGCCGGTCCTTCTCTTTGCTTGGCTCCCTCAGTCATATTCTCCATCTGGGCCAGAGGGAGGGAGAAGGAAAACAGGGAGCAATGGCAAAGTGGAGCACTAGTAGGGTCAGAGGGCCTCATTTGACCAGATGCAGGCTCTTGCTGAGATTTGGGCCTTTGGCAGGTGCCTAGCTTTACCAACCCCCTGACGTCACCCTGAATGTCAGGCAGAAAAGATGCTGCGACATTGTCATGAATGGACCACAGCTGCCCCAGGCAAAGAGCAACAATGGAAGTCTGGGAAGCAAATGGCAATCTTGGGGGCACCACTCCCACTCCCCTTCCCTGCTGTTGTTCTTGCCCTTTGTGGTCAAAATTTATATCGTAAGTAAATGGAGATTTGCTTTCCTGTTGCCTCCCCTTCTGCCTTTGTTACTCTGTAAAACAACACAGAGGGCAGAGCTGGACAGAAGGTAGATTAGGACTTACTGGCAGATCTCTGGGTGATTTACAGCAGATTGATAAAGGGTGTCTGACCTCTAATTTTTTTTTAAACAACAGAAACAATTGAAAAGCTTTACCTCTGTTATGTTCCTGAAAAAAACCACACTGTTTTTTGGGGAAAGCAGGAATAGATTAGTACACTGAAGGATTTGTAAACTTGGGTTTAGTGCCAATCATCAAATCGTGGGCTGAGCAAGACATACAGTCTCTGAATTCTTGCAACAGGTCCACCTCTATCTTGTATATGGACCTCAAGATTTTAGTAGACTGATGATCCTGTAAGGTTGATATTTACCCACAGAAATTTGAAGTATAGTGATAATGGTCACCTTTATTATGACCAACCAAAATATTCAGATGATCTTGGATATTTAATCATGACTTGTGGTTATCCTTTCCCAAAATATTCCCCAATTGTGGTTTTTAGCTCCCCCTCCCAAAGATTTCCTCCCAACTATTGTTACAGAGTGATGGCACTACATAAATAAACAGTTAATACTTTTTTTGGCGGGGGGGAAACAATTTGGTGCTCTGAGGAATTTTAAAACTGGAATAAAAATAAACTTTGGAAAAGTTCCTTTGTTGAACTATAGCTTTGAGAATTTCGTAACTGGCCTGGCCCTTGGCAGGAGGACTGTAACCTAAAAGAGGAACTTTAATAAACTATATACAAGTACCACAAAATTACAAAATGATGGACGGAACAAAGGCTGTGCTGAAACAACTAGATCTACATTACTATTTTCAATTTTTTCTGTCATCAGCAATGTGATGATAATGGGCTTCTGCTTAAGTGATTTTGTGCTAGAAAGTCAATATGGACATGTACATTAGGGAGCCCTGGTGCTGCAGTGGTTAAAGGCCAGTACTGTAGCCACTCACCTGCAAGCCACAAGGTTGTGAGTTCAATCCCAGCCAGGGGCTCCAGTGTTAACTCAGCCTGACATCCTTTTGAGGTTGCTAAAATGAGTACCCAGCTTGCTGGGGGGAAATTAGGTTGCACATTGTAAATCATTTAGGGAGTGCTTAAATGCACTGATAAGCAGTATAGAAATGTACTTACTATTGTTATTGCTATGTGAGCCTGTTTGGCCCATTCAAGCATTTAAGCTGAATAGTGCAGCTTAATGCTTGAGTATGGCATGAGCCCCATTCCATTGATTAATTCAATGCCCTTTTCCACGTTCGTTGGCCATGGACCCCTCTGTATAGACATTGTGATGTTGAATTCCAAGGTCTGAAAAAAAGGATTGGTCATGTATTTTTTTTGACAGCACAAGGGTTAAATGGGTCCTGGAGATATGGGCATGCTTCCCCAACTGTATGTCCCAAAAATACTGGCAATGTCAGAGACCTAAATGTATTGAGCACAAGGGTCTGCAGAGGGTTGTGTAACTGCATTGAAGTAAACAAGTTGACAGAGCTCCTGGAGTTCAGGAGCTCTGACACAGTGGTGTCACTAAAGGGTGCAAGGGGTATGGAGCACACCAGGTGACACTGCTCCTCAAACCCTACCTTTTGGCAGAAAGAGGCTGTGGCATTCATTTGCTTCCCTTTAAAGTGCTTTAAGAGATGATGGGAGTGGGGTGATGCTCAGTGAGAAGAGAAAGGAGAGGCCCTAGAATTTTTAATAATTAAAATTTCAAAATTTTAATTTTTAATAAATTCTTTTGAAGTTTAATTTTTATTATTTTTAATTTTTCTTTAAAAACATCAAAATGTAATCAATTTTTGTCTATGTATAAGTATATACATTTAGGTTGTACATATGGTATTGCAATTTGAAGGTATAATTTTAATTTTGCTGGTTGTTTATGTCACAACTATTAGCATGACATTCAGTGGCATATGGGAATTAGGATTGACAAGGAACATTAATGCACAAAAGCTTGACTAGGGATTCTGTATGGTGTGAAATGGGAGGAGAGGTCAATGGGGGGGGTAACAACATGAGTTACCGCACTGGGTGACACCAACCCTAGGGACACCACTGCTCTGACATATCCTCCAATTGTCTCAAATTGGCAGGGACAGTACCAATTACTTCTCCGTTTTCCCACTTTTTCAGCTTCTTTTGAAATGTTTCTCTCCCCCCCTTGCAATTAGTGCAAATTGAGGACAAAGTAGGGTAGAGAAGAGTGGAGGGGCAGAATCTTGCCCTTCCCTTTAGATTCAGGCAAAAGCAATTGCTGAATCCTCTCCTAGCTTGTTTGTTCTTCCTCACCTAACATTTGCTATCTTGACCTTACTCTGTTGTTGCTTGGCCACAGATGTCCTAGTTTTCAACTGTGAAATTTTGGAGGGTATGCCCTGATAAGGAAAGTAAACATGACTTTGCATTCAGTGAAAGAAGGACTTTCATTCTCCTGGGTTCATGGAAACATTTGGGGAGTGAAACATAAATGCATGTCTACATCTTCACTATCCCTTTTGCTCTCCACATATTGATGTTCAGGACAATGCTTGGAGAAGCCTTACTCATGTTCATGTGGATGCAAACATACTTCTCAGACATGGAGACCTTATAAAGCAGGGGTAGGCAACCTTTCCCCTTTAAGGGCCGAGGGACTTCAGCTCCCAGAATCATAGAATCATAGAATCATAGTTTCTGGGATTCTGGGAGCTGAAGTCCCTCGGCCCTTAAAGGGGAAAGGTTGCCTAACCCTGTCTTAAAGAGTGGAATGGGGATGCATGGTAAAGATTGCTTCCACTGTGAATAGTAGTGCCTCTCTCACACACAGACACCAAGGATACCTGGTGAAGCTGAATGCAGTATTGGCCTGAATCCTAATGGTTAATCCTCACTAGAGTAGATCTACTGCCTGAAATGTTGAATGTGTTGTACGCAAAATGTGTTGATTCAGTGGATCTGCTTTAGTTAGTTGGATGCACAATAATAATAATAATAATAATAATAATAATAATAATAATAATAATAAATTTTATTTTTACCCCGCCTTTCCATAGATATGATCAAGGTGGCTTACAGTAAAAAAGTTAAAATTGTTACAATATAAAAGGAACACATCAGTCAGGGGTCAATAAAAAACACATGGGGCAGAGGGGAAAAAAAAATACCATTACTTAAGGTGGAAATGCCAGCTGAAATAGATATGTTTTTAAAGTTTTTTTGAAAGAGACAAGTGATGCAGAGGAGCGAAGCTCTGCAGGAAGGTTATTCCAAGAGGAAGGGGCGACGATGGAAAAAGCCCTCTGAGAGGTCCTCACAAAGTGAGACTTGGGGACCTCTAGCAGATTAGTCATAAGATTTGGGCCACTTTCTGTCTATACTGCAGTTGATATACATACTGTACTGGAGTGGTGAGGAAGTGTTCTTCCACTGGATCTTAACAGCTTTCATTTGGAATGGAATGGTGAGGCCAGGATAATCTCTAATGTATTCATGCCTTAAACAGGCACAATTATAAAATCTAAACCTTAAGTTAAAACTTAATAGAAGACAAATCTTTGAAGTGGTGGTAGGCGTCTATGCTTCTTGTCCCCTCCAGTAAAAAAGAAAAAGGGGAAAAAGTTTTAATAGCTACAGATAAACAGCATTAAGCATTTGAATTTGTCAGAAACATATCTAGGCATAGAGCAATATATTTTGCTTCAAATTTGAATTAAAAGTAGCTGAAGGACTTTAACAGCAGGTCTCTGATACAAGTATTTTGGGAGACATATTTTTCCTCCCATATTCTCATGACAAAGTTGTTTTTAAGTTTTAGTTTACCAGAAAACCACAAAAATACACAAACTATATATGTAGTGAATAACTCCTTGCATGTATTGGTGGTTTTTTCCTGTTGTATTCGCTTGAAGCACATGTTTACCATTTGACTTGACTTGACAACTCAGTAATGTACATGGTCTAAGGTGAAAAGTTAAAGGTGGAAAGGATGAATGGCTGAGTGAATAAAGCATTCAAAGAGTTTTGCTGGCAAGAAGCTCAAATAATCAGTTCTGTACTTTGGAAATGTGTGTGTGTGTGTGTAAGGGTACAATATATTGAATTTGATGAGGCAGTTTCAAATTTTGGTTCAGTGAAGGGATTTGAAACCTTCAACAGACAAATAAGCAAATTTGTCTGTCTATATTATGCAAATATGGTTTAAAGAAAGTCAATTAAACTTTGGGCCAAATCAGGGGTGGTATCATGCCCTGCTTCCAGAACATTGACATGGACTCTGACTCAGAGACTGAAGCAGTGGACATGCTGGGTCCTGCTGCTGAATCAGAGCTGGAGGTGGTTCCAGAGTCACATGTCTTAAAGACAGACCAGAGTGTAGTACGATCTCTGGCCATTCAGATACAGAAGACAACTTACTCCTTTGCTGATCAGAGACAACAAAGGGAGGGCTTGAGGAGATCTCAGAGGATTTATAGGAGGCAGTAATTAATTCAGAAGCAGCTGCATTAAGCTGCTGAGCTATAAATTCCCGGCCCTGTCCTCCAGGAGTTCTTGGAGATTATCAGACCTATCTGGTTCCCTGTTGTGTTTCTGAATTCTGTGCTTGACCTGTACTGTGCTTGTTGACTTTGCATTCTGTGTACCTGACTTAGACTGTGCTTGTTGACTGTGCTTGTTGATGCCATTTACCTGACTTGGATATTGCTGGACTCTGTTTGGGACTTAAAGCTTGTAAGAGATCTATTTCATAAGATCCAAGAAATCAAAGGAAAATTCAAACCAAGGACCGGAATGCACTATGGCAATAAAAATAATATAATTCAAGACCAGTAAGGATAAAAAGATGTTGGATGCAGTACACAGAAGAATTATACAAAAGAAATGACAAGATGAAGGACACATGTAACATAGACTCCAACCATACATGAAGAGAGAAATCCCAGAGGTCCTAGTGGGGTTCAGGAAAGGAAGAGGCATTAGGGACCACATTGCAAACATACAATGGCTAATGGAGTGCACCGAGGAATTCCAAATGAAAATCAGCATGTGCTTTCTAGACAATAGCAAAGCCTTTGACTGCATAAACCATGAAAGGCTATGGAACACCCTTAAGGACATGGGAGTGCCAACACATCTAATAGTCCTGATGAGTAATCTGTATCGGGACAAGAGGCTACTGTCAGAACAGAACACAGAGAAACAGAATGGTTCCCAATTGGCAAAGAGGTTAGACAAGGTTGTATCTTTTCGCCCTATCTAGTCAACTTGTATGCAGAATATATTATAAGAAAAGCAGGCTTGGACACAGAAGAAGGAGGAGTAAAAATAGGAGGAAGGAATATCAACAATCTAAGATATGCAGATGACACCATAATACTAGCAGAAAAACTCACATACCTGGAACACTTACTAAGGAAGATCAAAGAAGAAAGTGCAAAGGTAGGTTTAATGTTGAATAAAGAAAACAAGAATAATGACCACCAAGGACCTTCACAAGTTCAACCTAGACAATGAAGAAATAGAAATAGTAAAAGAATTCTCTTACTGGGGTTCAAACATTGATAGAAATGGGGACTGCAGTCAGGAAATCAGAAGAAGATTAAGAATGTGGAGGGTAGCTATGAAAGAACTAGAAAAGATTCTAAAATGCAAAGATATACAACTCAGCACAAAAGTTAGAACCATACAAGCCCCTATTGCCATGTATAGATGTGAGAGCTGGACAGTTAAGAAAGATGATAGGAAGAAAATCAATTCATTTGAGATGTGGTGCTGGAGAAGAGTGCTGAAGATCCCATGGACAGCCAAAAGGACAAACAAGTTCTAGAGCAGATCAAATCGGAAACCTCCGTGGAAGCCAAGATGACCAAACTGAGGCTGTCATACTTCGGACACATCATGAGAAGAGAAGACTCATTAGAACAGACAATAATGCTAGGAAAGGTGGAGGAAAATAGGAAGAGAGGAAGGCCACATGTCAGATGGATGGAATCTATTAAGGAGGTCATGAGTATGGGTTTGCAGGATTTAAGTAGAGCAGTGGAGGACAAGGGGGTCTTGGAGATGTCTTATCCATAGGGTTGCCATGGGTTGAGATTGACTCGAGGGCAGTTTACAACAACAACAAAGTATGTGCTGAACTGTAAGCTGCTCTGTGACTTTGCTTGCTCATTAGTTGCTGGCTATCAGCTGTGTAGCAATCTACCTTTGGCTTGTTGCTTGGACTTTGTTTGGGATAGGTAGCCACATGAGTTTTGCTGGTCTGGCTACATTATGACATGTGAAAGACATTGGAGGAAAATTACAGCCCTAACCCACAGTGTTCTCTGCAGTGATTCTGGCCACATCATCACCTGAGTTTTCTTCAGACAACACTGGCTCTTTGTCTCAGTAATGTAAATGAGTGCCACCCCCTACAGTTGGTTATGACTAGACATTCATGTCATTGTGACACCTTTACCTTTACCTTTTACCTTTTTATCCCACCTTGCCTTCCAATTTATAACTCTACCCCTTTTCAGCCTTTCTCCCAATATCAGATGTGACTCAGTTGTGGAGGAAACCTCCATTTCACCTTTCATTCCTATATTCATGACACTTTTTAGATCGCTACATCTGATAAGGGAGCAAAAGTGACAAGTGTGTGTTTAGCAAAATTAATGCTGTGAAGTTGTAGGCTTTCATGGCTGGCATCCATAGGTTTTTGTGGGTTTTTTGGGCTGTCTGGCCATGTTCTAGAAAAGTTAATGCTGTCTGGTTGGAGCAGCAGTTTGGGGAAGCTTAGAGTTCCATTCTGTCTGCCATTCTATTTAACAGAAACATGAAATAAGTGGGGCAGGAAGTTGGGATTGGGAAGCAGTTTTCCAACTGATTATTGGGGGAATATCTAAAAGTCTTGAACCATTACTTGAAGAAATTGGTGGATTGAATGTAGGCAAACAAATTGAAGCTTAATTCACACATGACAGAGATATTCATGGTCAGTAGAACCTTCCTAGGTATTGCAGCTCAACTAGTATTGGACTGCAGTAGCAAAACCTTTAAAACACAAGTCATTTGTAGATTCTTCTAGACCTGGCCTTGATCCTAGAAGATCAGGTGTAAGAAGTGCCTCAGCACATTCTCTCTTTCTCCATCATTAGTATATTCCATAATTAACAATGTCCTTTGGATGATTAACAAACCACAACAGGACACTTTTTCTTCTCTGGTTTGAGATTTTACTTTTTCATTGTCTTGTTTTTACCCACAAGAAATGCATGTGTGAATTTAAATTGTTTGAAAATCTTTTTCCTTTTTGGCTTTAATACTGTAGTGCAGTAGTGTCCCTTGGGTTGGTGTCACCCAGTGCGGTAGCTCATGGTGTCACCCCCCCATTGACCTCTTCCCATTTCAGTGATTTCCTCAGAGATGCATTTTTGCATCAATGTTACTTGTCAACCAATGCTAATTCCCATATACCACTGAATGTAAGGCTAATAGTTGTGACATAAACAACTAGCAAAATTAAAATTCTACCTTCAAATTACAAATATAATATGCATAACCTAAATGTATTTACATATACATAGTGAGTATTTGGTTAAAATGTAATGTTTTTAAAGAAAAATTAAAAATTATATTTTTAAAAAATTCAAATTTTTAAATTTTTAAATTTTGAATTTTTAAATTTTAATTTTAAAAAATTCTGGGGGCCCTCCTTTCTTCTCCCACTGAGCTTCACCTCACTCTCACCATTTCTTAAAGCATTTTAAAGAGATACAGGCAAATGCTACAATGTTTCTGCCAAAATGCAGGTGTGTAAAGAGAAGTGGTGTCACCCATCCTTAAGATGACACCTGATGCAGTCTGAACCCCCAACATCCCCCTAGTGAAACCACTGCTGTAGCGCAGACACAATAATAATTAATTTGGAATTCAAAGCACATGCTAGTGATCTTGGGAGGCTGGATTTAACACACAAACTCATATGTGATTTTATATATTTTTTTCATAAACCTCCCCCACTGGTTGTGATGTTTTCCTTGTGTCCAGGTGGTTAGCATAAAGGAAGAAACACACATGCCACTCTGTGTGAAGTGCAGTAGAAGCATTTATTTTAGTCTGAGTACATGTCAGGAGGCAGCATCAGATTTACCTCACTACAGGCTTCCCACAAACAACCAAATACCAGTAGTCTTTGGGCCTGAGGTATATTCTTACCAGTCCTATCCTTCATAGTCCTAGTAGTCATAGAGTGACTTACCCATTATTTCTTTAACAATAATCCGCTCTCCTGTTTTAATGGTGACACTCCAAAGATGGTTCCTACATCATCCACAATGCTCTTGCAAGAAGAATATAGCTTGGAAGAAAAAGACTGTAGTCTGTAGATTGATGGGTTGTGAAAAAGATGGTTCTGGGAAGAAAGTCCTATGAATCATAGGGGTTACTCTATGGTATCATCATATGTGAAGTAATATAGAAATCAAAGGAAATTTTTGGCAGCTCGTGCCAAAATGTATGTATGTATGACAATGTATAGGTATGCACAGGACCCCAAGAATCTGCATTGAAAAAATGACAATGACAACTTAGCAGTGATTTTTTTAAACTTACCCAGTGTAAAAACTGTCTTCCAGCTCAAAATCTCTGCATTCATGGTAATTATATAACTAGTAAGTTTCCTAG
>CM034701.1:280786817-280802880 GCA_020142125.1 Phrynosoma platyrhinos
AAAGTGTATGGGTGGGGAGGGGGCAGACACTATAAAAATTCAAAAAAAGAAAAAAATGAATAATTTTGTTAATTGTTCATGCCTAGGACCCAATAAACTTTTGATAAATGTGAGGTATCACTAGCTAGCATGGTGTAGTGGTTTGAGCATTGGATTATGACTCTGAAGAACAGGTTTTAAATTCTCACTCAGCTATGAAACCCACTGGGTGACCCTGGGTAGTCACATTCTCTCAGCCTCAGAGGATGGCAATGGCAAACCGCCTCTGAAGAAAACCCCATGATAGGGTCATCTTAGGATCACCATAAGTCGGAAATGACTTGAAGGCACACAAGAACAACAAATTAGGCCTCTCAAACAGAGTAAAATATTGACAAGGCAGAAGCTGAACAATAATGACTCCCATGTATCATCCAGCAGAGAAAGAAGCATAAGTAGTTTTACTTACAAATTATTGGTTTATAATAAAACACATGGGCTAATGGAAGAGAGAGAAAGAAGAAGAAAAATGTCTGTAGGTGAGAGTGATGCGCAAAGAGAATGGGGAGCTTATTGCATGGGGTTAAAAAGGCAGCTTATCTCTTCTGGTTTGAATCTTCTTCCAGCTGGGTACTATCATATGTAAATTGCTGCAAATCCGCCGGCTGAATCCAGCCCGGGTAAACTACAGCTCCCAAGCAGTACTCAGCCAGCCCTTTTTCAAAAATGGAAGCTTATGACTTCAAAAATTGGCTGATTGAATGTGGCTTGGACCCGTGTCTTACCTGGGCTATATTTAGCCAGTGGCATCACAGCAGAATTGGTGGCGACTTACATATGATAACACCTGGATGTATCCTGGGAGAAGATTCAAACTGGAACAGGTAAGTCACCTTTTTATCCCCATGTGATAAGCTCCTGGATGTGGTAAAACAACCAAACAGGAAGTCACCATAATACAAACTACTAATTACTGTGTATAGGCATGCAAAGGTTGTTAACTATAACTTATGCATTGCATTGTATTGGTTAAACCCCATATTTTCCCCAAGGCAGGATTCAAAGCGGCTTGAATACATGATGTGATGCTGTGAAATATGAATGAATAAAGCAACATGTTTGGTGACTTTAATGTCCCACTTCTCTGTTTGTCCTACAGTGATGCAGATCTGTTATGCATGTTAATCTTTCACTTGGCAGCCGGAAAATTTTCTGGATGCCCATCTGAGGATCAAGATGTGATGCCGTTGATTAAATTACAAATGACATATGACATCAATTCTTATTAGAGTTGCTCAAGGCAAGCCATAACGTAAGCAGATTTGTCTGGCCTCTGTGAAACGTCCATCTTGTCCATTTCTCAAAATGCTCAACTCAGTAATTATAAGCCAGAATTTCAAGCTAAACTCAGCTAAGTCATGCATTTAGCTGTCAATCAAGACTGGGAATTTTTTTGGCAATGTCTACATGATAGTTAAGGATCATGGCTTTTTCACCCTGTGCCTCATACTAAACAATCACCACCCATTTCAGGACTGGACTGGAAAAAGTGCTGCATAATCAATTCTCTTGACCACATCATCATTTCACAATCAATAGTGGCAGCTCTTTACAGTGACATTGAATTCACAGACCTTCAAAAGGTTGCATATGCTTTGGTGCATCCAGAAAAAGGAGGAAGGGAGTCAAACGTCTTTACGACCTGGGCCTTGAGCAATCATACCATCCAGAAATAGGAGTAAATGCTGAACTATGACAAATGTGCTTGTCTTGCTGGTCAGTGTATTTGTTGTTGTATGCCTTCAAGTCATTTCTGACTTAATGGCAACCGTAAAGCCAATGGGTTTTCATGGGATTTTCTTGGCAAGATTTGTTCAGTGGAGGTTTGCCGTTGCCTTCTCTGAAGCTGATAGTGTGTGACTTGCCTAAGATCACCCAGTGGATTTCCATGGTCAAGCAGGGATTCAAACCCTAATCTTCAGAGTTGATGTTCAATGCTCAAACCACTACACTATGCTAGATCAATGTATGATGCAGCCTAAAACAATATTGTCATCCAACATTACAACTGCACACCCTATTGAGGCTTTCTCCTCCATATGAAGATGGGATGCTTAATAGGAAGACTGAGATGGTACTTGATGAATCTGTTCCTTAACCTCATTGCATTTTGTTTCTGTTAAGTCCATGAATTCAACAGAACTAAAGCACAGAGAAGTGAATAGCAGAGCTTGGAAAAGTAATGATACTGTTTTTGACTACAATTCCCAGAATCCCTTTTCCAACGTGACAGCTTTGTAAACAAGTGCTTCAGCTGCTTGCCTAAGAAGGAATTTAACTCCTTGAACATTCAGTTAGATTTTAGAATGTTTGGATATTTTCAAGGATCTGGAGGGAAATAACTCAAGGACATCATGGCGCCCTTCTTTTTCAACTACCTTGTCCATTCAACCAAAACCACAAGATTCACCTTGGGGATCCAGGATGCAGGATGGGCAACATACAACTCACTTATGGGTGTGTTTTTGTGTGCGGGGGGGGGGGGGGGGGGATTTAAAAGGAGAATTGTCGATCCTGGAAGCCTCCAGAAGAGTTGTTTCTGAAACCAGAAATTGACTTTTCTGGCCTTGTCTGATTCTAGTTTGGGGGCATGATGAGGCTTACTGTGGGTCCTGGGGTCGGTGTCATTGGCCCTTGGACCCAAAATTATCACTAGTCCCTGCAATAGCACAGGATGGAGCTGGATTCCTTGAAGATCATGAAATAACCTACTGAAACTTTTCCCTTAATAATCTGCCAAGTGAACATGATGCCAATGTGGTGGTGGTGCTGGCTCCTTTTTGTGTAAGGCTTCATTTTGAACCCTGTTATTTTTTTTTAATGGACATGGGAAATGACTGATCAGGGCTATTAGCACAGAAAAGTTGCTCATCCCACTTTATAGGGTTGTTGTAAGGATCATGAGAAAATACAGGTGAAATGCTTTGAACGTTTAAAGTGAAGTGTACCTTTTGAGAAGAGCTGATTCACTGCAAAGCCTGATTAACCCTTCATTTGGTATACAGACCAATCTGGACTTAATTTACTTTACTCTAGACCTCAGAACCATATCAAGATTCAAAAATAAGAGATTCCAGCTCTCTCAATAACATGTATTGGGAAGCCCAAAACAGCAGTGAATCTGCTCTGGCTTTTAGTGTGAACTTGAAAGGATTCGTTTTTGGAACAGTGTTCAGCAACTTGGATTGCACATTCTTTTAAAGTTCCAACTAAATTACAGCCCTGGTGCCACAGTGGTTATTGCAGCCATAAGGTTGTGAGTTTGATCCCAGGGCTCCAAGGTTGACTCAGCCTTCCATCCTTTTGTAGGTCTATAAAATGAATACCCAGCTTGTTGGGAGCAATTGGCTTACAGACTGTAAACTGCTTAGAGAGTACTGAATTCACTAATAAGTGGTATAGAAATATAAATGCTATTGATAAGTGGTAAGCAGATTGGTCCCACTATGGAAATTGAAGCCACTAGCTATCTCTGCAAAAGGCTAAAACTTCCCCCCACATATTTGCATGAAGTTTGGAGACATGATGGACTCTATAAAGAGGACTGACCCTGTCAAATTACTGATAGGTAGCTAACATAACATATAATGGTCAACAGTATGAACTCTTAATTGAGTGCTCAGCAATGCTAATTCATGTTGCTTTTGTCCTGTCTCTAGAACTGGGAGGAGCTGTGTTGAGATAGTGCACTGAAGGACAGCACAGTGGCACTGGATGAGCAGGCAGGAGTGTGTTGTAGAAGTAGGTAGGCCAGGGTGACTGGATGTTCTAACTGCAAAGTTGGACAAGGCACCACAAAATGCAGGACATTTAAAAATATATAGGATGTTACAAAATAAAAGCAACACACACTTATATAAATATGAATTCATGTTTTTAGTCATGCTCAGAATGGAGGACCTTTTGAAATTCCTCCTGGACAGAAGGTTGGTATGGAGGACATGCCCTGGACAAGGAGGACATCTGGTAACTCTGAAGAAGACAGGCTATGAGGAATAGTGAGGTGTATTCAAAGGCATCCTTTCAAGGGAGATATTTTCCATGACTTATGGGAAGCACCATGCTAGAGCCCCAAAAGGATAGCACAGTAAAGGTTGCATCCACATTGGCCAGATACTCTTGGAGCAGCCTGGAGTATTCTGGCTCCAGAGCTGCACCAAATCGTCCCCATTACCTGGACACTCTGGAGTGATGCCAGGCAGCTGTTCACACATGTCTCCTGCTGTTCTTATGTCTCTCTCTGTCTGAGGCTGAAAATTAGGCACTCAGTATCAAACACATGGCTGGGCACCTCATTCTGACCTCAGAGGGAATAACTAATATCAGCATTGGTGTTGTTGAGTGGCAGAGTGGGATACACATGTGAACAGCTGCCTGGTGTTGCTCTGGAGGGCTCAGGATTTTCTGGGAAGATCTGGAGCAATAGGTGAGTTTTAAAATCTGTTTTAAGGGTAGTACGATGTGGGTTTGGTGCTGAACTGGCCATATGCCATCAGGACAATTTAAACCAGAATCAGGGATTGGGTCTTGCATCATCTGGACTAATCGCCATGAGGACAGTAATAGAGTTGAAGTATTTCACAGGAAAGCTGTTTAGTAGACATTGGATGGGTATTGGGCAGACACCACTAGTTGGCAGTGGCTGGCAAACAGGTAGGCAGAATGAGAGAAGGAGGAGCAGAGCAAAGCAAAGCTGAAGGCAGCTAGCAAATCTAACCAAGACAATTTTCTAGGAGGACACTGCCTCCCTGTTTTGGAAGCACTATACCAGATCCCCCCCCCCAGACAATCTCTGGGTTCAGAGTTGAGCTGCTGCATTAAAAAGCAGAGCCAAGACCATCTAAGGATACCACACACTAAGCCTAAGGATGCAAGTCTTTGTTAATTCATTTTTGAAGGAAGCAAACTTAGTTATTCCCCTCCTGCTGTGAAAACAATATTCATATTGTTCTGTACAAATTATGCATGCAATATTTTTTTGCAGAAAGAGTTATTTTCTGCACAGAATATTTTGTTGCAAAAATATTCTGTGCAGAATGAGTGCCAAACTGTGAAGATTCTTGTCAGAACAGGATGCTCCTTGTCAGGATTTCCTGATTTTTAAAACCAATTTTTGACTATTTTCAAATATTCATTTCCTCTTTAACTTTATGTGATCTAAGCCCCATCCCATTTCTTCCATGCCGAAGCCTGTGGGAGGCAAAAAGATTACTAGCTGAAGAGATTTTCCTTTGACTGTGCTGCAACAACAAAGGGGGGAGAGAGGTCAGGCAGATTTTGCAATGAAAGAAGAAGAGGAATAAGAAAGAAAAGATATTATCAAATCTCCTAAGAGATTTATAGTAATTAGAAGTTGGAATAGATATCCCATCCTGTGCACACTAACCCTTTTAGAAAAGAACCAAAGTGTGCTGGAGGCAGGATACCTCTATCTCTTAGCTTATCAAACTGTAACTTCAAAGGGGCAAGGATGGCTATTGACTCTTGAAGTGAGTTTCAAAGAAGGCAAGTGTTACTGAACTGGCAGGCTCCTGGGATTGAGATGGAGCATTTCCCTTCCAGATCACTGGGTTGCATCCAGCTAACTGTGCATTGCAACTTTTAAACTCCTGCTCAGTGGCCTTTGTAGCCTGACTGTTACAGTTCATTTACTGGTGATCAGGTGTTTATATCACTGTCTCCCCACCCCATAGAAGTACAAACGCAACCAGACTGCTTTCTGTACTTTCAGTAGCACAGTCTTGAGTATCTAAGGAGACGATTTTGGCTTTTGTAGGCTATAGGCCTATAAACCCCATGGATAACCAGGCTGACCATACAAAAGTTTGGAAACTTCTTCCTGGACCACAGCTCCCAGAATCCTCCAGCTAGCATGGCCACTGATCATGCTACCTGGAAAATTCTAGGTCTTGCAGTATAAATAAGTGATGATCCCCAGCTCTGGACTAGACACGACTGTTTTGGAGGACACAGAAAATATTAACATATGTAGAACAGAAAACAAGATGGCTATGGGAATTATGTAGGTTTCCAGATGTTGTTACACTACAAGGCCTAGCCAGTATAGCCAATGGTGAAGAATGATGGGAGTTTCAATCCAATGACACCTGGAGAGTGGTATGACTCTTACCCCTGCTCTAAAATATTAACCCTTTAAAAAGTTTATATTTGTACACAAAATTACAGGTGACATACTGGAAAATACACTTCAGTTTCCTGCAAAAGTCTTATTAAGTCACCTCAATTCATTGTTATCCTTAATAAACCTTCCCTTTTTACAGTGTACAATTCAAAGGAAGCACAGGTGCAGAACTGAAATAAAACCCTAGCAATGCTGTAGATATTTGTGGTCATAAGATTTTATATAAAGTGAAAACATAATAAAACCATTTCAAAAGGATAGCTTATGGTGTAAAATGGAAAAACAAAACCTGACACTTCATGGAATAATAAAGCTATGCCTTCAGAAAGTATATTGAGTCCCATTCCCTCACTCTTTTATTTGCAAAACAAACAAACCTGAAATACAAACAATTAATGAAGTTAATGAAATGCTAGAAGTACAAAGAATGACAAGACAAGTAAATTATTAGGACTTCAACAAGCCACATTTGCAGCTGAAGAACACAATGAACCCCAGGACTCCAATCCTCCAGTAAGCACTGGAGGTTCTTTGTGTTCTTTGGCTGCAAATGTGGCTTTGCTTATTTGTATTATTTATTCAGTTTCAGGAATGGCAGAATACTTGGTGTAGAATTACAACTCCCATCATCCCTGACAATGAACTCTTCTGAGTGGGGCTGATGGGGTTTAGACTCCAATGTCATTTGGAGGACCACAGATCTCAAAGTACCTGTTGAAGAGAACAGTTTTTAAATGATCTTAGGCATGCTGTGTGAAAGTGCATTTAATTAATGCCAATGGGATTGATGTCCCTTTAACAGATAAGGCAATCCTGTGTTGATCTCAGTCCAAAACTTCACAGCAAAGAGTTAAAGACAGCCAATTATATCTGTTTGCCTATTGCTTCTTTCAGGCAGGTTACCTGGCTTTTATTGTATTATTTATTATTTATGTATTATTAAAAAATAATACAAATAAGCAAAGCCTTATGAATGGCACTGCAGCACAGCAGACACAGTACAAGTAATTCCATTCACCTTAGAGCAGGGGTAGGCAACCTAAGGCCCGGGGGCCGGATGTGGCCCCCTGAGGGCTTTGGACCGGCCCCAGGTCAGTCCTACCGCCGCCGCCGCCGCCGCCGCCCGCCATGATGATATTGATTATTGTTGTTATTACTTGTTCTTGGGGTTTTCTTGGCAAAATTTCCACAGGGGTTTTGCCATGGCTGTTCTGGGGCTGAGTGAGTGTGCATGCATATTTTTTAATTTTAAAAAAATTTTTTTAAAATATTTATTTATTTAATTAATTTATTTATTTTTGATGCTTCGGCCCTCCAATTGTCTGAGGGACAGCAACCCACCCCCCGGCTCAAAAAGGTTGCCTACCCCTGCCTTAGAGTTATTGGAAGAATCCTAGGACTCAAGTGCCTGACTGGACCTAAAATGCAACATTGTAACAAATGGAACATTAGGTTTTTGTGGATTTTTTGGACTGTGCAGCCATGTTCTAGAACAGAGGTAGGCAACCTTTCCCCTTTAAGGGCCGAGGGACTTCAGTTCCCAGAAGCTTCAGTCATGTTGGCCAATAGTCCCATGTTGGCCAATAGCTCCTGGGATTCTGGGAGCTGAAGTCCCTCAGCCCTTAAAGGGGAAAGGTTGCCTATCCCTGTTCTAGAAGAATGTATTCCTGACATTTCGCCTGCATCTGTGGCTGGCATCTTCAGAGAATGGTGTCATGGAGGTGTGTGGGGTATATATACTATGTGACCTTTGGTTGAGAGGATTAGCATGTACGTCTGTGTATTGTTCTGTTGAGACAAGGCCTCAGGGTGGGCGGATATGCTAGGAGGATTAATGTCTATTTAATTAATGGTCCATTGTCTGGTGGGAATCCTCAGGAAAAGTGCTACAGGAAAAGAGATTCCACCTGAACATTAGGAGGAACCTCCTGACAGTGAGAGCTGTTCGACAGTGGAACACACTCCCTTGGTCTCCTTTGGAGGTCTTTAAACAGAGGCTGGATGGCCATCTGTCAGAGATACTTTGATTTTTGATCCCCAGTAGTCACCCATCCCTACTACATCTCTCTTTTCTGTGTGGCCATCTGTTCTAGAAAGGCATCATCCAGTTAATCGACTGAGATCAACTGGATCAAACCCAATCCAGCAGTCCACATGGACAGGGTGGCAGAACCAAAGACACTCCAGGGTTTCCTGGAAACCCTGTGGTTTCCCTGACTTTGCTTACTTCGGAGCAAAGACGTGTTAAGGGCCAAAAGCCACAGATCCTCCCTGGAAGTAGCCATGCATTATGGAGACTGGCAACACTGGCTTTGGGGTGAATTTATTGTTTTTCACTGGGATAGACCAGCCCTGAGCTCAAAGAGCAGAACTAGCTTATACTCAATTAACCCAGCAGGACGGAGAAGACAGGAGTAGGTGAAATATTGCCCCCTCAAGGTTCAAAGAAAAGCAAACTGCTGCAGCCTCTCTTCATTGACACTTTTTACCATCAGATAGGCTTCATTGTTCATAGTTTGATGTTGCATGACTGCATATGCTCCAGTTTTCATCTGTGAACTGGAGGACATGCAGTTTTCAGCCTAACAGATTGTGGGTTTGTTTTGTTAAGGGTTTTTTTTCTATTTGGATTGTTTTAAAGGCTTTTCATTGATTGTACCTTGCCTTGAAATCTCCAGATATCAGATAGGCTGCAAAAATAATTAATTAGTCAATCAATAATCAATCATTGTGATAGCAAATCCAGGAAATGGCAGTGATTAATGTGTTAGATTTGAATTTGGCAGACAGGGTCTTATGTGGCATATCTCACTGAGGCTATGAATAGATCAAAAACATTTCATCCTGACTCTGCAGGCCTTTCTTTCTGGACATTTATGGTGCCACAATGAACTGCTGCATAGAAACAGCCAAAAACACAGCAGCTCCTATGAGGAACAGTTGGGAGGGTCTCTCCACATAGGAGTCACAGGCCTAAATCTTTTAATTCAGACTAGAGCAAACCCACTGAATCCATTAGAGTTACTTATGTGTTAACTCACCATTCATCAATTGATTGAATGGATCTAGGACTTACCAGCAGGATGCCAGCCTTAATGTGCCAGCTGGTGAAGGGCGCCAGTGAAACCAATATTTTTAATATAGCAACAAGAAAAACATCCAAGTCCAAAACATCCAAGTAATATTAACTGGCCAGAGGCTGCTCCAGCCCTGGTCACTTCCCATTCAGTGTGGGACCGTGATGACCAGATGCTGCAGCCCTGAGGCTGGCCACCATCACGGTCCTGAATGGGCTATCAGCAAGGAGTACCTTTGGCCTGATCTGGGGGCATTAGTCATCTGTACGCTACACCCCCAGATTGGTCCAAAGTTGGCTTTTTTTGGCCCGTGTGTTTCACACCTAAGTCAGAAAACAGTGGCTGGAATCCTGTTGTTTACTCCCACCTAGAATAGACCTACTGAATCAGTTATTGAATAGTGAGTCAATCCATATGTAAATCCAATGAATTCAATAACTACTCTATTGGGGACTACTAATAGGATTTAAGCCCATAGCTTTTCAAATATCTGTCACTGTATGAGGAGAAAGATGGGTATTATTATTATTCTCTTATCTTCCATCCTGCACACAATTTGATCTTTCAGTAGAGGAAAATGCAACACATGGCTAGGATCCAAGATGACCTACAGGCATGCTTAGACATTCTGAATCCTTCTTTCTCCAGTGGGTGATTTATTCACAGTGTAAATATCAGCTTTGGAGGAGCAATCCATTAGGACCATCACTGAAAAGGAAAGGCGAACTCTTCCTCCCTACCTACTGCAATTCCAATAATAATAATAAGCCTCCCATTGCCCAGCCCTTTCCAGTACTACTTATATATTTTTCAGTATGCATGTTGAACCCAGAAGTGCTTTTATTTTCACATCTTGTTTGGCCCCAAATGTCCCCAACTCTACACATTAAAGAGATCTTTGTTTTCCAGTAAAATCAAATGGATACAGTTCTTATTAGCATGTTATTCAGAAATGTTCCTTCGATGTCTTTTGAGCCTTCCCCCTCATCAATTTTCTTCATTTCAACATTCAAGACTGTAAGGATCACAAGGTTTTTATTTGGATGCTCCTGTGACCTTTCTTTTCCTTCAAACAAACCTGTTGTGACATTTTGTTCAATTAACATTATGTAAGAGAAGCTTAATAAGGAACTGTGAACCAGCAAAGAAAATACTTATCTGTCCATGCCAACATTTGTGGCTCAGTCAGTGTTTCTGGATAAGGTATGGCATGCTTGCTACATTTCAAAATTTGTGTGTGTGTGTAATTTTTCATTGCTGTGCTTTGGACAGAAATTTGTTCATGACCTGAGCTTATGCCCTTAAGCAAGATCAGCTTTGCAATGATCACTTTGTGCCCTCCAGCAAGTGGAATAAGAGCCCTTGTAGATGTTGTCTGAGCAGTGTGTCTGCTGACATGACTTTTTATTCATGTGTTCAGCCACATTCATGTGTTCAGCCACATTCATTTGTTCAGCCACATTCTGGGGGTAAGATGCTCAACAGCCAGGGAATGATGAGCACTCTCTCTTGCCCACTCTGATTGCACAACTAGAGCACAGAAGTGAAAATCCAACCCAAGGTTCAGCCAACCAGCATTCGTCAGCTGCCAAAAAATCTGTCTCTAGTCAAGATTGGAAGGCTGCAATAATGCTACTCCATTGAAAGGTTATTTTCTATTATTGTATCTACCATAGAAATTGTAGTTGGGTTCCTTAGTGGTGCTTTTAAAAAAAGACTACTAATTCGAGCAGAGTGAGAAAGGAGGGTGCATTCTAGTTCCTGTGAAAACATTACTTTATTTCCTTCTTGCTCCAGCCAATGCCTGTTATACAGGATTAGGGCTAGCAGTCATAGATTAAAATATAAAGCCCATCTCTGTACATCCATACATGCACCAACATGCTAAAGTGCCCAGTTTAAATAAAAGTAATAAAACATGACAGGGACACCAGCCAGAGACATGCAAATTCCTCTATGAAAAATGCAGTGGAAATGGAATGGGAATAGCACATAATTTTATCCAATGTATGTGTGAGCAGCTAAGTGAGAGGAAATCTGTCTCTTTTTCTTTCTGCATCTGCACAGTAGAAATAATCGAGTTTGACAGCACTTTAATTGCCATGGCTCAGTACTATGGAATTCTGGAAATTGTAGTTTTTTGAGATATTAAGTTTTGTGAGCTCTCTATCTGAGAGCTCTGATGCCACAACAAACTACAAATCCCAGGACTTCATAGCATTGAACCATGGCAGTTAAAAGTGGCCTCTGCTTTCTGTAATACCAAAATCAGCCGGCAAAGGACGGATCAGGGATGGGTGATGGTCAGCCAGCAGCGCAGCAGCAATTTCATGTGTAATAAAACCCATTTTCCCCCATTCCAGCCCGATCCCGTCCCATGCACTGACCAGGCTGAAAAGTGCATGCAATAAACTCCTAAGACCAAGTTATCTGAAAGATCATTTTCTTTTCATTTTGAGTTTGAATTTGAAGAGTTAAGTTTTTGGATTACAACTCTGGAGAATTCTGGTCAAAAAATAAAGTTTTCCAAGTTCTGAGCCAAGTGATACAGTCAGAACCAAAAGCCTGCTCTGTGGTCTCTACCAACAAAAATCATATCAGCACACATGAGGGGAAAGGCCTTCTCAGTAGCAGCCTCACAGCTCAGAGACTTTCTTACTATGAAGCAATTTTCCCAACCACCTTTTTTCCCATTTTAAGGCAGATGGTTCCTCAAATTTTTAAATGATTGATCTTATTTTTTGTAATGACAATATTAGCAAGCCGTGGCTCCATCCCATGGAATCCTGGGATTTGTAGTTTGTTGTGGTAGCAGTGCTCTCTGACAGAGAAGGCTAAGTGTCCCACAGAACTAAAAATCCCAGAATTCCATAGCATTGAGCCATGACAGTTAAAACAGTGTCAAAATGTATTATTTCTGCAGTGCAGATTAGATCCTAGTCTCCTTGCTGACTGAAGCCTCTGGGAATTGAACTCTAAAATATCTGGGAAGTCAGAGATTCCCAATCTTTGCTTTAGTTCATTAATCTTATCAGTGGCTGGAATCCTGTTTGTGTCATACACTTGCCCACATTGTCAAAATAAAGAGAAAGATGCACAAAATGTATGGATAAACTAAGGGCCATATTATTATGTATTTAATTCTAATCTGTAGCAGGGCTGCTTAGTGTGGTATATACTGAAGCAGATGTAATCTTACCTCCTCTTTCAGCCTTTGTGCAATGGATGTACTCCACGGTTGCATATACAGAATTCCACAAGACCCTTTTCATAAGGGTCTAACTGCTATTGTTAGTTTTGACCTGAGTGGAGCTATTGAATGAATTGGATTTACTTGTGTAAATCAATGACTCACTATTCAACAGTTGATTGAATGGTTCCACATGCTTGGTTGTTGTGCCACTATTTATCTGTGTGTTCAGCATACCACTTTATTCACTAGGATTCCAACAGTGTTCCCCATTGCACAATGGGACAACAAGCAAACTTATTAGCAGATACACTGCCAATATTTATAGCAAGACGGTGGTGTAGTGCAGCCAATATTTAATTACATAAGTCACCATTTTCAAACAACAGGCATGCATAAATGAAGATCAAACTCAACATGGGAGATAAATGAGCAGCAGGCACAAGAGTAGATAGTAGGCTTCCCCCCACCTAACATCTAAGAGAACTCTAAATAAGCAATTAAAAATTTATATTATAGTAACAATGCAGATGACAGAGAAAATGAACATGTAGTGGATCTGTGTCAACTCTTCTGCTTTATTCTATTTCATGTAAGAGGTAACATATTGATCCCAATTCACTGTTGATTAAATGCAACTTCCACAACATAACTGAATATATTTGAAAGTAACAGTAAAAGAGAAGTGATAGAAGTTTGTTTCTTAGCCAGTGCTGTGTGGATGGAAAGATAAAAAGAGCAATGCAGATGTGGTTTCTACTAAATCGATGTCTCTGGCCTTTAAAATGATGCCATGCTCCCTAGACATACGTCTTCTGAAGAGGTAATTTTTCCAAACCATCTCAGCAGACCATTACTTTAAACATAACACATGGGTTTTACCAATGCTGTTTTCTTCTTCTGTGTTCAATAGGTAGTTTACACAATGAGATTCAGTTCTGGACCCACTTAGTAGTGATGTGCACATGCATACCCAACTAGTTATATACCCGGTAGCTACTGAATTTCTCATAAGTGACAATGACAACTTTTAATACTATTTCTTTTTTCTTTTGAGATTTATTCAGATCACTTTATTTGGTTCTAAAACATAAAAAGGATTCATTTCTTCCTCTTTTTTGAAAAGAAATACAGCATTGATATCCAACAAGGAACACTGAATTGTTCATGTTAACTGCCATCAACTGGATTCGCTTTATGGTAGTCCTATGGATGAGAGACCTCTAGGTCACCCTATCATCAACAGCCCTGCTCAGGTCTTCCAGACTGAAGGCTATAGCTTCCTTGATTGAGGGGGGAAGCAGACTGGTGGCTCTGCGCCGCCCCGGGAAGGTGCGCCGCTGGATCGAGGCATCCCCAAGCCTCGATTCAGTGCCTCACTTTCGCTGCCCCTGAAAGGAACGCAAAAATAGCGCTCCTTTCACAAGTCAGCAAAAGTGCGCCTCAAAAGCGTGAGGCACACTTTCACTGACTTATCCGCTGCAGCGTGTGTGGATGCTGTGGAGGGAGGTTGCCCTGGGAGCGCCGGCCGTGCGGAGGGCCAGCAACTCCAAGGGCAACCTTGGGAGGAGGAAGGGGCGCCAAGCGTGCGGCTGCCCCTCCTCTTCCCTGCCTTGGAGATGGCTCAATTAGCCATCTGCCAAGGCCCTGAGTCTATCCATTGGTACTTCAATCTTTCTTCCAAGTCTAATCCAGCTTTATATATGATATGTTCAGTTTACAAATTAAACATATATGATGATAAAATGCAGCTTTGCCTGACCCCTTGCCAATTGGAAACCATTTTGTTTGTATTCTGTCCTGATGGTAGTAGCCTCTTGTCCTGAATACAGGTTACACATCAGGACAGTCAGATGTTGTGGCATAGCCATTTCTTTAAGAGCAATCCAAACGCTATAAAGAACAAACTGATTTTGTTCTGAAATTCTTTGCTTGAAGAATGTGTTTGTGATGAACAAACTGTTGGGGTTTTTTTAAAAAAAAAAAGAAGAAGAAGGGTTTTTTTTACCCACTTCATTGTTTCCCTTCCCCAGAGCCATTTTTGCTCTTATATTCCATCCAAAATCTCAATTGCTCCCATAGAGGTAATGTTCTTTCTTCTTTTCTCAATATGTTCTCAATGAATTCTTTCCAAGTTCCATCAAAATTACTTTTTTCCATAATCCTTTTTTTACTTTCATTCTACATGTCAATTTATCATTAATCACTAATTTCCACACCTCTTTATATCATTCCTCTAATTGTACAGTTATTTTTGTTTTCCAACATCTTGCTATAATTAATCTCACTGCTGTAAAACAGCCAAGTGGGTTCTTAAACAGATCAGACCAGGGCTTTCCTTGGAAGCAAAGGGCTGGCCTGGGGGTAGAGTTGGGGTGGGGCAGCCACACACCGGCCACCCCAACCCCAACCCCACCCTGATGCTGTCCTGATGTCGCGTGGCTGTACACACGGTGCACAGCATCAGGATGCCCTTCCGGAGCAGCATGCAGACATGCTGTGCTGAAAGGGCATGGAAGATCCACAGCACTGGCTCTTAGGGCAGACTTTTCCTGTCCTTAAAAGGAGTGGCATTTTGCCACTCTTTTAGTGGCAGCAAAAGGAAGGATTGGGGCTGTGGTATGGTGTTGCCACAGCCCCAATCAGCCGCTCTCTGGGGTGGCTCTCTGCCACCCCAAACAGGCCATCTGCATCAGCCCAAAGATGATCAAGTTGAGACTATAGTACTTTGGCCACATCATGAGAAGGCACAGATCACTAGAAAAAACAATAATGCTAGGAAAGTTAGAGGGTAGAAGAAAGAGAGGAAGACCACAAACCAGATGGATAGATTCAATCAGGGGGTTATGGGGGAGGGCTTGCAGAATCTGGGCAAGGGAGTAGAAGATAGGGATTCTTGGATATGTCTCATCCACAGGGTCGCCATAAGTTGGAACTGACTCAAGAGCAGCCAACAACAACAATGGGGCCATAATCACATGTTTCTCTGACATATCCCTCCTTCGTGCTTTCCACTAGCCACAAAATGGCTGTTGTGGGCTGCAGGGGCTCAACAGTAAGTGCAGGGTATGTTGAATGGCCAGCTGTGTCATAGTTTTGCATGCAGAACTACTACCTACACTGTGCCATACAGATTCTATTCTCTAACTGCACAAGAGCATTTTTTAGTTAAATTAACAATGCAATTATATATGGCAATAGCACTTACCATATTTTCCAGCATATAAGATGACTTTGTAACCCTGGAAAAGGGTCGCAAAAGTCAGGGGTCATCTTATACGCCAGGCAGAGGAGGAGGAGGAGGAGGAGGACGAAGGGAGAAGGAGAAGGGAGCCAGGAGAGAGAAGGAGGAGGAGGATGAGAACAAGGGGAGAAAGAGAAGAGAGCAAGGAGAGAGGAAGAGAAGGAGGAGAACAAAGGGCAAAAGAGAAGAGAGCCAGGAGAGAGGAGGAGGAGGATGAGAATGAAGAGAGAAAAAGGAGGAAGCCAGGAGAGAGAAGGAGGACAATGAGGACGAGGGGAGTTGCTGGGAAAGATGTTGTTAGGGAAGGGTTTTAACTCTTCCCAGTCTCTCCAGCCGCATACTAGCCACCGGTGAGTTGGTAGGGGAGGTGT
>CM034701.1:280810896-280825903 GCA_020142125.1 Phrynosoma platyrhinos
GGTGTCGTCTGCAAATTTGATAACTATGCCCCCAATACCGTCATCCAGACACACCATATGAATGAAAGACTCATTGGAAATTGCAATGATGCTAGGAAAAGTGGAAGGCAGCAGAAAGAGAGGAAGGCCTCATTCCCACTACATAATAAACCAGTTTTCAAATCGATCTGAACCAGTTTAAAGGGCTCTTGTTCACACTTTCACCAAATTTCTGGCATGGGTTGTGGAGGGGGCACAGTGCTGAGCCCATTTACGATCCAGTTCTTCTGGATCCATGGAATTCCCCACTTCTTTTACAATGAATCGATTCAGCGCAGGTGTGTATGCCCTGTCAGATCTGATTCAGTTCCCTGTGGCACAGTCACTCTTGTGAAGTGACTCCATGATGAATTGATCCATTGATGAATGTGAATGTGAAGTGGATTAAATTGAAATGGGTAGGTTCGATCATGGCTCGAATAATGTGAACGTCTATTCAGTGCTAAATCACTTCATCAGTTCCATTCAAAAAATATTTATTTTGTAGTGGGAATGAGGCCAAAGATCACAAAACAAATGGGTAGACTCAATCAGGAAGTCCATTTGCCTGAGCCTGTAGAACATGAGCAGAGCGGTAGCAGATAGGTGATCTTGCAGATATCTCATCACAGGGTCACCATGAGTCGAAGTCAACTTGAGGGCAGCTAACAACAACAACAACAACAATGGAAGGCCTGACTAGAGAGATGTTTCCCACCCACTCTTATAATATTAGAACTTGGGATCACTCATATATATGACTGGCAGCAGAGTCACCATGAGCTGAGGTGGATTCAAAGACAGTTAACAAAAAATGACAATCTGATTTACATTTATATACAGGTTGAAAAGTGATTTCCCAATTTCAAATTTTTCAAAAGTAAATTATATTACATCTCAGTTTCTGTAAATAATTAAATGTCTATCCTCTTTTATAGAGTTCATTAATTCCATGGACATTCCAAGGGAATATTTTCATATCCTTCATGCAGTTTTATCCATCTTTGGCACTAAGTCCTTTTCACTATGGGGTTATGCAGACAAGCAAAAAGGGGTGCTTTGAGGATGACTAGTAGGTGTAGCCTTTAGATGACACATGCCTAAAAGTCTCCAGGAAAGCTCCCTCTAGCCATCGTATGCCAAAAAAACCCGCCCCAAACAGAAGCCACTTTTTTTTTCGCTCCTTTGGTGAAGATACACACCTTTGCATGTGTGTATGTATGCATCAACACTGATGCACCAAAAAATAGCCATATAAATGCACTGTCACACGTGCGGTGGAAATTGACTCGGTGATCCAGAGCATGCACCCTACGATGCAAGCTTTAATTTAAACTGCTCTATACACTGGCACAGGTATGCTTGAATATTAGAACCCTAACCCTAATTATAACCCTAATGCTAAGCCTAATTGTAACCCTATGCATGTGCTCCAGTAACTGTCCTCTGTTATGACAATAAATGCATTCTGTTGGATGTACGCTTGCTGTCAGTATGCACAGCAGTAAGAGGCTTTTGTGACCTCTTCTGTGCAGGTGTGCATAAGACCTGCACACCAATTCCTGGCATGATTGGGGGGGCTCCTGGTGTAATGTTTGTCTATGTGTCCTGTTGACCATGTCCCTTGCATGACCACCAGCTGCAAGTATCAAGTCTGTCCACACAAATTTCCCTTGCATGTACCTCTCCCCTCCCCCTGATCTGAGTGGGACATGATTTGTGGAGGATGATGAAGTGTATTTTCAGTTGACAAACCCTTTCCTTCGTCCCAAGGGTGGCACAATCAGAGAGTGGCACCTGTCTACAGCACCCACTCTTAAGGAGAAGTGGTCAGCAAATCCTTGCATGATATGTGGGTGTATGACAGATCCTGTGCAGGTGCACAAGGAAGCTGAACTTCAGTCACCTTTGTACACAGAGAGTGACAGACTGTATACCACCCTATAACAGGTCCTGTGCAGGTGTGCATGAATGTTTTCCTGCACAGATGCACAGGTGTGGAGAGATGTTCCTGTGCATGTGCGCATGCATTTGAGAACAAAAAAATTAAAGCAGCCACTCTCGGCCCATGCAGTTGCTCCGTCTCCCTTTGTGGCATCCTTGGGGCTGGCGGTGCAGTTGCTGGGGCTTCAATACAGCCTCAGAAAAGCTGCATTGACTCCCCCAGTGTGGTTGCTCTGTCCCCATTTAGGGCAACCTCAGGGCAGGCAGTGCAGTTGCTGCAGCTTAGGGAAAAGGCGACTTCAGGTGACCTTTTCCTGTCCTTCTGCATAGCCCCTTTGTTCATCTGGGCCTTTTCATCCTCTGTGTCAGCTGGAACTTCTTCCTCTCTTTCCTCTTGGTATTCATTTAAACTATCTGCACACTTCTTCAAGAATTTCTTTGCTTTTTAAACTGTATTCAACCTGAATCTTCTCTGTCTAAACCATAGGCTTACCCTGTCAAGTTTCTCCCATCTGAATGGAATATCCTTAAGTTTCAATTTATTAGTCAAGAAAGTCTATTATTTTCTCTTTTTTCAAAGTTTTTGGGAGAATATCCTTTAAAAAAATTCTTTATCATCAATTTTCAACTTGTTAATTTGTTGTTATTGAAGCACCATTTTCCTTCTCTGTCTTCTGACAAAACAAATGATCACATCTCTTGGTAATTTTTTTTGTCAGGTCACAAAAGAATTCAGTCTATAAACTTTGTCAATGTCCTAACTAAAATCTTTTGCTGGTATGTCCAAAAAAATCAGCCAAATGCTTCTATCATTATTGTACTATCTCCACACTATTCCCTTACTTTCATACATTTCTCTTTCTTTCAGATCAAAAAGAGATAAAACATCCAAATCTGTCCTACTCCATTTTCTCTGCAGTCTTCTCCTTCTGTGTTGTACTATCCAAAGCTTCTGGTTCACTTGAGTTCATTCCCCTGTCAGTTTTTCCAAATAACTTCTTATGTCTTTAAGATCTAAAGAAATTTCCATTTTCATGTGTTTTAATTCTTCCACCAGTTGTACCATTTGGTCAGCTATTTTGCAGGTTAATCAACCGAAGTCCCCTTAGCCACCATATGTGTGGTCTGCAGCAAACTTTCTCTTCACAGAAAATAGAAGTCTTCAACAGCCCATAGCTGTTGTTTTAAAAGGACAAAAATTTCCTTGCAATTAAACCTCTTTCCCACACAATGGTGCTGTAGAGCACTTCCCCTCCTTTTATCCTCTCTCTTTTTTATTCCAGGAGTAAGCATTCAAAGGGGGGAAGCAGACGGGAGCTTCCCGTGCGCCGCGGGTCGGAGCGCCGGCGGAGCTGAGCCTCCGCACCGCGGCGCACCTCCAGCGAATCTAAAAGGAGCTCCAAATTGGTGCTCCTTTTAGATTTCAGGGAAAGTGCGCCCTAAAAGCGGCGGGTGCACTTTCCCTAACTCAAACGCCACGGCGCGTGCGGTAGCCGTGGCGTGAGGTCATCCCTGGAGTGCCAGCCGTGCGAACGGCCGGTGACTCCGAGGGCGGCCTCAGGGAGAGGAAGGGGCGCCGCTCGTGTGGCTGCCCCTCCTCTTCTGGGCCCGGAAGACGGCTCTATTAGCCGTCTGCCGAGGCCCAAAGTTCCTAGTTCACCTAGAGTTCATTTCCTGTCTGTCAGCTTCATGGGAAAGTGTCTTGTTATGGCTGAAGACAAGATAAACAAGTTTAATTCTTTACTTGATAAATCAAAGTAAAATTTTAATCCTTTAAATTCACTCTTCTCCTTTTGTTAATTTCTTTCTTAAGAAAAGGCTCTATTGCTGTGTATAAACAGAGGGGACTTTTCAATGCTTCTTTAGCCATCGCTTAAAAGTAATTTCCAATTATCCTTTTCCACCACAGTTTTAATCTGTTTACAATCCCAAATTCTCTTAATAGTCAATAACTCATATGATTTGTTCCGTAGAAGCTTAAATCAGTAGGAAGATCCTCATAATCATCAAAAATTTGTAATGATATTCTTGTAATGATGATGTTCTTGCAATACTTGTAATGATATTCACCAATTTTCGAAGTTTAAAAAAAATGGTTGTAGCACTTAAACCAATAAATGGCAGCCAGCTGTGACATGCTTTCTGCTCCCAGTCCCCTCTGTCCCACCATGTCACACTATGCTCACTCTTAGATTGACACCAGAGACAGGCAACAGGCCCCCAAGTCCCCAATAACAAGGGGACAATTTTTACCAGTCCAAAATGTCACTGGAACATTAATTTCCACAGTTGGTGGATAACAGTACTTCACCAAAGTTGCACCCAACATGACACAAGTACAACTGGAAGTCTGACAATGAACAAAGCTTGAGCTGGGAAAGAGTGGGTTTCTACTCTATCTGATCCTACTGTAACTGTATGTGTGTGCCTACAAGAAGGCAGGTAAACAGCATCTGTCTCCATAATCTCTTATTGAGAATGAATGAAGAGTGAAACAGACCCAAAAGAAGAGGAAAGCAGATAAGTTTGGCTGACTAGCTACTCCAACTTGTAAAAAAGGAGATCTATAACGTTAGCCATCAAAATGAACATAATAAGAAAATAAGAGGTTGATAAAAGAAAAGTCATCCTGGATGCATATTTGAAGAAGGATTCAAATGGTCTCAGCAAGGTTACCCTTTTTTTTCTTGTTTATTTATGCAAGGCTTACCTGATTTATTTGTTTCATTTCATGTGGGCATACGGTCAGTTCTGAATAAACAATTTGCTGAAACATGTTGAACTGGTCTTTTTTGTCATGTAGAAACATCTTTCCATGTTCTTTCTGACTCTGGTCCCAAATTTTCAGTTAAAGAAGTAATGCCCAGAAATACATCTACATTGTTAATTGATATATACCCATATTTGTTCTCAGCTGTTCCTGTTGGAATGCAAAATATTTGTGGCATACTCAGTCTTGAATGGATAATTAAGAGCCAGTCGTTTTACAAAAGCCCCATTCCTGGTGATGATGAAAACTCATAGAGCTGCATCTGATACAGAATATTATAGTCCACCAATGCTAATGCTATGATTAATTCATTGCTTTTGGAATGCTACAGGATTCTTTGTTGCAGCATCAAAATATCTAAGAATCCTATAACACCTTAAAAGTAATACATTCATTATTGTATAAGCATTGGTGGATTATAATGCACTGCATTAATAGGGAATAATGCATCTACTTCTCTAGAAAGTGCTGGTTTGTTAACTAGTCCCTGCTTTTGAAACTTTTGGTCTTTTAATGTCTTAAATCTCAGGTGCTCACACTATTTCATTGGCTCTTTTAGATAGAGTGGTCTAGTAATTGAACCCAGAATTTGACATATGCCATACTATTCTATGTGTGTGCCTTCAAGTTGCCCATTGACTTATGGTCACCCCATGAATTTCCTAGTATTTTCTTGGGCAAGGAAGACTCAGATGTGGTTTTGCCAGTTCCATTCTCTCCTATTCTACTGGCCCAGATTTCAGAAAGGTTCAGAATTAAATGTCCCATACTCACCTACAGGGTGCTTTTCTTTTCACAAAGACATTTTCCCATGAATACAGACTTACACGAGAAACATCCAGCAGAATTCTTGCCCTCAGAGGACATGGGAAGAAAAAAGGCACATTCAGCTAACAACAGTGGAGCTTGCCATAGGAGGGGCTTCAAGGAGGAAGTCCATTTGAAAACATTTGAAACTGATATAGTATTAATTATTATTCTGCAACAGAGGCCAAAGTGTGTTTGGAGAGGGAGGAAGGTAGTGAGATGCCTGCTCTAATAACTTAAATACTCTAATAAGCATTTGCTAGCTACTTTATCCATTCTATTTTTTTATCCTCCAAATTTTTACACTTCTAAAACTATTCTTCATTTACAGTGTCTTAAAATAATATCTTCTTGTTTTGCTCTCCTCTCGTATTGTTTCTCTGCTCTAGCTAAACCATATGCCAAAGGTTTCAACCCTCCAACTGCATACTCCAGAATAATAATAAAAGGCTATTCCACAACACATGCATTTTTTTCCTGTGATTTATCACTGCTAAGAGTTGCCTTTGGTAAGTGGTACAGCTTTAACACTGATAATATGGTTGACCTAACCTGCCCTGTAAAATGCAATAGGACTAATTTGCAGTAAGTGCTAAACTGAGGTCATTAGAGATTTTTACTGGACATGAGAGTTGTGATGGATTTGCTGGTGGCCTTATAAACTCATGTCTTGTGTACAAATATTCAGGGTTGGAGTGTGATCTAATCTAATAATCAGTTATCACAATGAACAAAAGGATAATCAGTACTGCAAAACAATAAGGGTAAGCAAAAACACAAAACACAAAAGAGCTTTCCAGAAACATAACAGTTGAAAAAGAGTATAGGATTCCTGCACCTTTAATAGTTAAACTGAAAAGGAAATTTCAGCAGGGGTAGTTCCCTTTTCCCCGTCACAATGTACAAATGTGAGAACTGGACAGTGAAGAAAGCAGATAAGAAGAAAATAAATTTATTTGAGATGTAGTGCTGAAGAAAAGTGCTGAAGATACCATGAATGGCCAAAAAGACAAATAAATGTGTCCTTGAACAGATCAGGCCTGAACTCTCCCTAGAAGCAAAGATGATAAAATTGAGGCTGTTTTACTTGGACACATCATGAGAAGGAACAAATCATTAGAAAAGACAATAATGCTAGGAAAGGTAGATGGAAGAACGAAGAAAGGAAGACAGCATGCTAGATGGCAAGACTCAATCAGGGAGGTCACGTTCCTGAATTTGCAGGGCCTAAGCAGAGCAGTGGAGGACAGGAGTATTGGAGATGACTCATCCACAGGTTCGCCATGAGTTGTGGTCAACTCGAGGGCAATTAACAACAAAGTTTCCTTCTCTTTGCAATATATTTATTCTGAACCTTTGCATTCATATAGAGACTCTCACATTTCAATGATTGATAGTAGAGTCCTTTATAGTATTAGTACACACTGTCAAGTCCTCTTCTATAAGCTAATTAGGGATTTGTAAGAGTGCTGGAAAACTATGAGATTCAGACAATACATAAGCAGTTATTGTCAGAGTAAAATGCACTCTGAAAAGGAAAATGCCATAGATGTGACTGGAGCAAAGAAACTGGGACAAAGGTGAGAGGGTTACCTTAGTACAGTTGGGAGCCATGATGACTCAACATTTGAACAGTCCTGAGTCACAGGGGGCTGATGCAACACTAGGCAGAGGGTTGAGTCAGAAAACTTCAATTCTGCGGTGTCACACCAGTCAGGTGACTGGAAACTGGGTGACATCCCAGGGGTGGGATGAACTAATATCCCAGAAGCCTATAATGTATATAAGTGGGTGAGTTGGATACTTATTTGTGGGTGATTGTATATAGAGATACTGGCGGAGCACTTTGTTAGTCTGTAACGGAAGAATAAAGAACCTCTTCATGAGATGAGAGAGTCCAGCAGTTTTGTGTCTTGCTGACAGCTGCCTGTGTCAGAGGTGTTCTCCTTGCAGAGTTTTCAGCCTGCATAGAGCCTCACAGTGAAGACTGATCTTTGGTGTCTGTTCCAGTGTACATTTCCTACACATGTTGAATTCAGTTCACATGCATCCCAACAAGGGTTATGGGCTCATTGTGCATGTGGACACTGTGAAGATAGTCGTGTGAAGTTTTGGAGTGTGCATGGTGTGCAAAAGTTTCACTGTGGACTCTAAACATTTGGCAATTATTGAGTTAATGCCAAACTGAGTGTCTCAGAGACTTTTATCAAAGTGCTGAGAGAATTGGCTGTCTGTCTGGACTAAGTTGGACAGTTGCCAAAAGTCTGTTTGTGTCTGAAGGCTGAAAGCTCAGAGCAAATATGGAAACAGCCATAAGATTCCAGAGACTAAATGAGAAAAATTATGCATCTTGGTGCATTTATATTGGGGCTTTGTTGATAAAGCAAGATCTCTGGAAGCTGGTAGAGTCACCACCACATCCAGATATGTTAGAGGATGACAGGAAGGCAGGAGCCATGATTCTGCTTTCCCTAGAGCCAAGCCAGTTGAACCATGTAAGAGGGAAGCAGCCTACTTTTGAAGTGTGGGGAGCCAGTTCATCAGTCTGGTATGTCCTTATCAAAGATGATTTGGAGTAAACTCTTATACAGCTGCAAGTTGCAAGACAGGGAGTGTATAACAGAGTGCTTTCAGAGAATTCAGGATCTATTTGTCCAATATGAAAGCAGAGGAATATTTATGGAGGACTGCCAAAAATCCTACATTCTGCTGGGCGTTTGTCGAAGGACTGGGACTTCATAATGTATAGTCTGCAAGGGGTTGCTGAAAAGGACTTAAAGTCTGAGATGATTGCATCAAGAATCCTGGACGAGGTCCAGAGGCAGAGCTTTGAAGCAAAGGTGGAGAGAGCAAGCTGAACACCGGAGCAACAAACACAGACATCTTCATTCCAGGGTGAAAGTGCTGCAGTCTGCAAAGCAAAGCGATGTTTTTCTTGTGGAGAGACTGGACACTTCAGATAGAACTGTCCTCAGTCGTCTATAGCACAGAAGAAAACATCTGGAAGAAAGAAGAAGCCTCAGGAAGGGAGGGGGGTTGCTTCAACAGTTGAAGGGGTTATTTGTAATAACCATAATAATTGTGATTGGATTTTGGATAGTGGTGCATCAAATCATATGGTAAACAGATATCATATGTTGCAGAACCAAAGGTCAACACCAGTAAATACTGTGATTTTTGCTGATGGTGGGTCTGACAGTGTGAAGCACAAAGGGTCTGCATACATACCTAGTTTTGATAGAACATTTAATAATGTTTTACGTGCACCAAAATTACAAAATTGTCTTGTGAGTGTTTCATCCTTAACAACTGATGGTTTTGAAATGTTGTTTAAGGGGGATGAATGTACAAAATCTGAAAATGGTACAGTATGTGATAGGGCAGTTAAAAAGAACAAAATATACCACATGGTTTCAAAGGGGCAATGTGCAAATGTAACAAACAAGCCACTGCATGATAATTGTGCATGTTACTTACACAGAGTGATGAGGTATACAAGTTTCAAAAGCTTTGTGAATTTAGAAAAGGTTTGCCCAGACCTAAAGGTAAACAAATGTAACAGGTAACTTGACTGTTCAGTTTGCAAGAAGGCAAAGTTAAAAGCATACCCAGTACCAAAGGAAACCAAATGTACCACTGTGCGACCATTTTAGATGGTTCCGGCTGATCTTTCTGGACCACATGGCATTCAGAGTGAAGGTGGGAACAGATATGTATTGGTTGTGGTAGATAGACACACCGGATTTGGCTATGTTGCATTGTTGAAGGCCAAATGTGAAGCTGCTGAGCAATTGAAGCAGTGGGTAAACATTATTGAAAGGGAATTTCCCTATAAGGTTGGCACTTTAATAACAGATAGGGGAGGAGAGTTTCTCACTTAAAATCTGCAAAAATACTGAAGAAAAAGGGCATATGTCACTATACGACCAACCTGGCATGTCCAGCTGAGGATGGTTTGGCTAAATGAAGAATTGACATAAGAAATCAAATGCGGGACTGCATGATGTTGGATGCAGGTGCACCTCCTAGTTTGTGGGGAGAGGCGACTAGAACAACTTGCTATGTCATAAATAGAATGTGGAGCAGTCCATTACAGCACAGCAAACTCTGTATCATCTATTGTATGGCAGAGAACCCAATCTGAGTTACCTAAGAGTGTTTGGACAATACGCAAATGTACTGATTCCACCTCACTTCAGGAGGAAAGGGAAACCAAAGTGGAAACAATTGTGTTTTGTAGGTTACCAAGGTAACAGTTACAGGTTTTCATTGGGGAATGGCAGAATAATGTTCTCAAGGAGTGCAAACTTTGGGAAGCACTCAGGATAGGACAAACTCCATTGCAACCTAGAAGTTTTTGTGCCATTGAGCAATGCAAACATGAGAAATAGAGGGGTGGGTTTGTCTGGGGTTGAGAAGGGTGCAAAGCTCAGTACACTAACACAGAACACCATCCAAACACAAACACTAAAGCCTGAGCCAGAACAGAGGTCTGTCACAGAGACAGGGATACAGAACAGTAGCAGTGATAGTGAGAATGAGGAAGAGAGGAAGAAAGTCTTCATTCCACGGAGGTCTCAAAGGGACAGGAAGAACCCTGATTGGCTTGTTGTGCAGAAAGCAAGGGCAAGCACAGCAGTAGCACAGGAACCAGAGAGTGTCCAGGAGGTGTTACATTGTCCCAGAAAAGAGCAAGAAAAGTGGAATACTACAGTGAACAATGAACATGAAGCCTTAAGGGAAAGGCAGGTGTCAAAGACAATAAGCAGGACTGCAGGGCAAAAGGCAGTTGGTTGCAGTAAGAACATAAAGTACAGATACAAAAGCATGGGGATGAGATACCACAAAGCATGTAAATCAGTTCAGAACAGAGTTCTGGTGGTGCACTGTGTTAATACAGAGGATAGCATAGCTGACACATTCACAAAGGCAAAACCTGGGGAAAGCACAAAAGATGGGTTAGCAGGTTGGGCATCAACATCTGAGATCCACACAACATGTGGAGATGTGAGAGTCACATAGGAAGCGCATCTTATGTCATTTTGGAGGGGACTGTCAGAGTAAAATGCACTCTGAAAAGAAAATGCCATAGGCAGTGACTGGGGCAAAGAAACTGGGACAAAGGTGAGAGGATTACCTTAGTACAGTTGGGAGCCATGATGATTCAACATTTGAACAGTCCTGAGTCACAGAGGGCTGATGCAACACTAGGCAGAGGGTTGAGTCAGAAATCTTCAATTCTGCAGAGTCACATCAGTCAAGTGACTGGAAACTGAGTGACATCCCAGGAGTGGGATACTGTATATAAGTGGGTGAGTTGGATATTCATGTGTGGGTGATTGTATATAGAGATACTGGTGGAGCACTTTGTTAGTCTGTAATGGAAGAATAAAGAACCTCTTCATGAGACAAGAGACAGTCCAGCAGTTTTGTGTCTTGCTGACAGCTGTGTGTGTAGGAAGTTTTTTCCTTGCAGCATTTTCAGCCTGTATAGAACTTCACAGTGAAGACTGATCTTTGGTGTCTGTTCCAGCGTAAGTTTCCCGCACAAGTTGAATTCAGTTCACATGCACCCCACAGTTATTAGGTTTCAAATTTGCCCCCAAAACATATTTTCAAGTGTGACTTTTCAAGGGTTTTTTTAAAGGAAAGACTGCCAGTGGAGCAGTTGGGAGAAGGGCTATTAATTATCCAGAATAGCAGGCACTTTTTCTACCTCTACATTTGTTATTTCTAAAAAATGCTGCTCCAAAACAGAAAATCACTGTTTTCTACACTCTGAACTTGTGAATTGTACATTGTTCATGCAGCTTTTTTCCTTTTTACATTCCCTTTGATCTTCTTTTATTCTGTCGCGTATGTATGTGTTGTGCATGTGGCTTTCTTTGGTACACAAAGATACTTTCAGACAAAAAATGTGCAGCTATTATTAACAGATGTGAAGAAAGAAAAAGAGACCAAATAGTATTTCCACTCTGCATTTATTCTGTTATGCTGCACAATTATCACACTTTGATACCAATTTATCTGCCATGGCTCCATCTTACAAAACACAGGGATTTCTACTTTAGAGTCTCATAAGAGGTCTCATATTTCATGAAACTACAGATCCCAGAAATCCATAGGATGGAGCCGTGATGTTTAAAGTGCTATAATTATGCAAAGTGATCATTCATATCTAGAAAAAATAAAATATTACTGGTTGTTTTGGCATAAATCCTGCAGTGATTTTCAGTTGTAGCATTCTGTTCTTTCTCACTTTCAGTTGTAGCTTAAGACATGTTCTATTGCTCTCCAGTCATATGATGATAATACAGAATTAGGCTAACAAACTATGCAATATAAACAGGATTTATCTAAACCCAAGTTTCAAATTTCAGTCAGATTCATTACACTTGCTTCAATTTCAGCTGGCTATTGAACTCTTGATGGGAATTGCAATCATGGAAGTAAGGTATCTCCCAGGTATATAAGACTTACTCCCAGGTATGTACTTACTTCCTCCTAGGTAAGCAGGCATAGCATTGTATCCTATATGTAGCATATATATGATATGTTTTAAAACTGTTCTATATTTCATGTAGTGTTTTAGCAAGATTGTTTAATTTTTTTAAATTTTATTGTAAAGTTTTTGAATAATTTTATCTGTCATCCACCTTGGGTCCCTTTCGAGGAGAAAGGTGGCATATAAAATTATTATTATTATTGTTGTTGTTGTTGTTGTTGTTGTTGTTGTTGTTTACTTAGGCTGCAATTCTGGGAGTTAGTTCCATGTAACATTGAGACTTACATTTGAGATATAGATTGGATTGTATGTTAGTGAATACACTCACTAATCCTGTATGTTTCCCACTGTGTGGCTGGCATCCTGTTAATGGTTTATACAGGCATGCATTAACCTTATGCCTGCATTTGTCTATTTTTGATTGCCGCAGAGCTGGCATTCCTTTCCTCCATCTGCACCAAACAAAGCTCTGCCAAAAACTCCTCACAAAGCTTCTAAACCCACCTATGGCCATTTGTGCCAGGAAGAGAGCTGGACAGATTACAGACATGTCTGGTTATGCCCCTGTGGCCAGATGTAAAATTATTAGAATAGCTGCTCTGAACAACCCCACACATCTGCAGCTGATGTAATCACTTCATGTCTGGCTATGAGGAGATAGCCAGATGCTTCTGCAACTTCTCCTTCAAGCACAAATGGAGATGGATGGACGGCTTCATAGGCTCTATAGTAGGTCTGGGGGTGGTAAATAAGAATGTGCTGTTCTGCATGTGGTACTATTGCACTATGCAAGGTTATGCAGGATTGCTTTACAAAACAGTCTCAGAACATATATGCACATGAACCTCTTTCTCACTCCTAACTTTTAATCAATTCTTGTGTTAAATAAGTACAGAAAGGAACCTGCATGTTTTAGTTCAGCACTCAGCTTTAAGTCCGCATGGTAAGTAAACAAATTATCTTGATCTCTAAACAAAATTGAGAAAATGGTTGCAATTCCCAGTTGCTTCAAGACATATGACAAGTCTGGTTGTGAAAGAGAAGCCAACAGCAAGATTAAAAGCTGAAACAGGTTTCCCTTGGAGTTGCAAATGATCTACCCAGACAGGACAATTAAACAAGCAATTCGAAATAATGGAATCAGGGGACCTTTGGTGGTAGTGGCACAATGCTATAAACAAGTTGTAAATTGTTAAAATTAGTGTTAAAAATAGCCCCCGATGGGATATAATTCTACAGAACATTATTTAATGGATTGCCAGAGACCAGATAGCAAAGATTCCCAGTTTCCTTCTAAGGCTGAGTAAAGTCCAGTATCATGCACTTTTTGGGATAACAGCATTGCTGCCTCAGTGGACATTAAAGAATATTGTCTATAAGGCAAGAGGTAGTTGAGTTATCTATAAACTCATTTCTCTTTGTGCTTTAGGGAAACAAAAATCCTTTTGACTTTATTGAATGAGCATTTCTGTCTAATCCCCGGCCAGCCCATTGACAGCATTACCAGTGGCTGCAGAAGCGACCTCTGAGTTGACCTGATCTCCCTCTTTGGAACAAAGTCACAATTTCTAGAGACAAGATGTAATGATATTTCTAATTCTGGTCTGAAAGAATGGGCAGCTTCATGTCAGCAGTTTTGAGAGCAAAGAAAATAATGGCCATATGGGAACTATATGTGATGATAGCCACCATCCAGATTCTGAACAATTAAAGTCGGCTTGCATCCATACTTGGCAAGCAATAAGGAAATTGTTGTGGCTAAATGATCCTAAACTAAACTAAACCAAACCACATTGAAGCATTTTTTTTTTAGTTGGCAGTATATGATTCAAATATATATATGAAGTAGAAAGGTAAAGGCAGAGCCTAGAAAAAGTTACTTGTGGACTAGAAGCTCCTAGAATCTTCCAGTCATTGTGGCCATATATGTACTTTTTAAAATTCCATATCAAAGAATTTAGCAGATGGAGCTTTTTCAGGACTATGTATAAATGTAAATCAAACCATAATATCCATCATCACAAAGTATAGAATATCATCACCATGAGTTAGTGGATCACACACACACACACACACACACATTGTGTTGCTCCTATGCTCAGTGGCATCAATGTAGAAATGGGTGGCAATGCTTGGCACAAAATCTTGGGCATGATCCTATATCACACAAAGCAGAACCCATGCAGTTTCATTCAACTGTCACGAGACCAGTTACTTTTGCTTTTGTGGAAGTCCAATGGGTATTGTGATCCCTTCGCTGCCTCAATATTTGATGGACCAGACTACTTTTATTTTCACCTATGGGTTTACTCTCCAAACTTGGTTTCTTTATTAGTAGCATGGATAACGATTCCAGGTTCAGACAAGCTTGTATGAAAACAAAAATGTAACTTTATTTGGATGATATTTAACAGAGTTTCATTTGTTACGAAATTGCATTCACTTGTTCTTGTTATACTTTGTTTCTCTCTTTAACTCTAGAAAACACCAGATATTCTCTTTTAGGACCGTCACACTGTCCTTATTTACTGTGGTCTTCCCAACCTTATTTCTATATTAACTCCTAGGCTATTTATTCCCAAAACTCCCTCACTTTGAGATGATGATGATGATGATTTCTATCCTGCTCCTCTGCAGATGCAACTGGGGTGGCTTACAACATTAAAAGTACAATAAAAATACAATGTAAATCCCATGAACCCACCCACCCCTTAAAATAGTATTAAAAATAGAAAAAAATTAAGACATACTTAAAATAAGTTACAATAGCACAAATCAACAATAACAATAGCTATGGCAGAAAATAGGAGAGGAAGATGGGCCGAGTCTTGTGGCCGGGATATCTATTCAGGAAAGGCCTGCCGGAAGAGATCCATCTTAATGCTGTTTAAGGTGGTAATAAGACAGATCTCGTCCGGCAGGCAATTCCATAATCTGGGAGCGGTAGCTGAAAAGGCCCTCTG
>CM034701.1:280826003-280838658 GCA_020142125.1 Phrynosoma platyrhinos
TCCTGTAGTTTGGCCTTAGAGCTAATTCTCTTCCTTCTGAGCTTTAGCCCTCACAGTCCCCGACTCTTGGACTCTTACACAACCAGACCTGGACTGACTCCAACTGTCAGCAATGGAATTCTTTATCACCTACAGCCCTATTGGCTGACATCAGCTCTCTCCTGATTGACTGTTGCTAGCAGGGCATAATTCTGCCTGCTCTCCACACCAACTACCAAGCTTTTAGGCATACAATAGTGTCCAGGAAATCATGTGGGGTGCTTGGGAATCATCCAGCTGCTGTTCAGGTATGAACAAACAGCATCTGCATCCCTACTGGATCACTAGCAAGCACGCTGGCAATCCAGATAGTGGAGTGAGGAGAAGACACCTACTATTTCCTCCTAGAGGCTGCCTGAGCACCCCACACTATCTCCCACCCACTAAAGGACTGCCCCTTTCCCTCTTCCCCTTGGCAGCAGACTTGCAGGGGCATTGCTTAATAGCTATCTCCTTGTGCAACAATTATGAGGGAATGCCTATGTCACCAAGAAGATTCTAGCCAGTGTCTTGATCCCTGTGCTTCCAGGCAACATGAAACCCTCCTGGAGTGGCAAACATTGGTGATCAGGGAATACTATCTCCATTTATATGTAACTATTATATAGAGAGCCAGCATGGTGTAGCTGTTTGAGACTATGTGCCTAAGCAGATGGGCGGCCATGGGCTGCCCTGGGAAGGTGCGCTGCGGGACCGAGGCATCCCCATGCCTTGATCCAGTGGCACACCGTCAGCGCCCCTGGAAAGGAGCACTAAAATAGCGCTCCTTTCATATGTCGCCAGAAGTGCGCCGCAAAATGTTGAGGCGTACTTTCGGCGACCCTTCTGCCGCAGCGTGTCCAGACGCTGCAGCGGGAGGTCCTCCTCGGAGCGCCAGCTGTGAGGAGGGCCGGCGGCTCCGAAGACGACCTCGAGAGGGGGATGGGGTGCTGAGCGTGCGGCTGCCCCTCCCCTTCCCTGCACCGAGGATGACTTTTTAAGCCATCTGCTGAGGCCCTATGACTCTGGAGATCAGGGTTCAGTTCCCTGCTCAAGCATAAAGACCTACTTGGTAACTTTGGGCATATCACACTCTCTCAGCCTCAGAGGATGGCAGTGGCAAACTTCCTCTGAAGACCCTAGGATAGGTTCACCTTGTGGTCACCATAAGTCAAAAATTACTTGGAGGCACACAACAACAAGAATGCATGAAGGGTTTTATTGTGCCAAATGAGGAGAGTGATTATGCCTGTTCATAACATTGTACATGCCTCATTCCATATCCATACATTGAACATGGATGTTTTCTCAGGAATCTCAAAGCCCATGCAGCTACTGGCATGTAAAAAGTTTGCACTATCAGAAAACTAGGACTAGCTCAATCATATGGACTGAGTGTGAGCAGTTGTTCATATATCAAGGCTTCTTTGCTCAATGCATGTATATGGGGGTGGGGCTGATGCATGACACACAAGACAGAGCTAAAAGAATCATCTTGCTGCTGCCTAAGGCCGTTCATGTCACTAATGTGTGAATAGGACTGTAGTTGGGCAGTTTTGGATGACTGAACTCTACACAGGATCTACTGTGAAAATACTCAAGCATTATCTTCGGTCTGCTTTTTCAGAACAAACAGACCATGTTCATGCTCCCCAGTCTAATGCAAGTCCCTCCATTGTTGTTGTTTTTTCCATTTTTCTAATTATGCAATAGGGATGCAGTGGCTTAGTGGTTAAGATGCCAATTCTGATGACCAGAAGATCAGAAGGTTGGCAGTTCAAGGCCTGGGTGCTGCATGATGGGGTGAGCTCCTGTCACTAATCCCAGCTTCTGCCAACCTAGCAGTTTGAAAGCATGCAAATGCAAGTAGATAAATAGGTACCACTTTGGTGGGAAGGTAAACAGCGTTCTGTGCAATCATGCTGGCCACATGATCACAGAGTAGTCTCTGACAACACTGGCTCTTTGGTTTAGAAAGGGAGAGGAACACCACTCCCTACAGTCAGTTACAAGTAGACATTCATGTCAAGGGACTACCTTTACCTTTGTTTAATTATGCAATAATAATAATAATAATAATAATAATAATAATAATAATAATAATAATAAATTTTATTTATAACCCGCCCCTCTGCTCGGCAGTCGGAGCGGCATACAACAGATTAAAAATACAACAGATAAAAACATCCCATCATCCCACCCCTGACCCACCCATGCCTGAAAACAGAATTAAACTATCATAGAGTTAAAATCAGATTCACAGATAAAATACAATACAATCCAATTTGTACACTTTGATATATCAAAATAGTGCTCAAAATGTTAAAAATTGGTATAAAATATGTATTTTAGGGTAAAATGCATACAAAAATGTGTGGTTTTTTTCCCTGTAGAAAAACAATCAAGAATAATGAAAAGTTTTCGTGTGACTTTTTAAAAAAATATCACAGGTTGATGTGGAATCAAGAATAACAGGCTTTTGGCAAAGCTGATAAGAACCAGAAACAGACTGATCCATTATACTGGAAGCACTGATTTTCTAAATCTATCAAGATTGTTTCAAATATCATATCATGTGCCTCTTCATATTCCAGGAATTCCTTTTCTCTCATAACAAGGAGCCATTTTTAATCAGTTTTTTTTTAAAAAAAAAAAAGTTTAATATTTGGCTTTAAATTTATTTATTTCTGTTTCTCAGTTTATAGCAAATGATTTGAAAACTGCTTTTTTCTCCATTTTTTCTTTAAAATGAGGAAAACTTAAACAAACACTAGTAAAAAAAATTTGTGCTTTATAACCATATTTCATATAGTGACACATTAATTACTGGCTACAAATCCTTATAGAGTAATCCATTATATGCAAACTTCTCATAGAACACAGTACTAGATATTCTCTGGTGACATAAATTATAGGGAAATACATTATGAAATGCAAAGTGTAAAGAAAGAAACAGGTGAATTATTTCCAAACTCAAGTTAAACTAGAACAGAGTCACACAAAATGAATTTTACAGTGGAAATCTAAAACATTTCTGCCCAGAAGAAAGGACTATTGAGTTCAATAGCTTTAGTTGTAATTGTTTTAAATCACATAATGGAATGAACACATTGAACACAAAAGAACAGATTTTTTTGTTATTCCTGTGTAACTAAATGGTAGTCTTCTCAATTTTAGGGATTTTTCTTAAAAATATATATTTCCATGTATAAATATCTCATACTCTATAAAATAAATTGGTCATCTAATGGCTCAGGTGGGCTATGAAATGACTGCTTGCTTCCTTTAAATGGTGGGGGTTTTTGTAACAATGAAAGCAACCTTGACTCTAAAGTCTATTTAAGCACTGTGCTGAGCTAGTATTGTCTCTGCCAGTATCTTTCAGTGTGCCTTACAGTCAGGACACTATAGTTCAGAGATGAAAGTGTGCAAGACTTAATAGCCATTGAATGCTTTCCACTTTCCCAATGTATCACAATTACAGAAACACCTGTTCTAAATAGCAGTGTGTGCTTATTGGTGGTGAAAATGTACAGTGCTCAACAGCCCTCAAAATTTCTCATTTAATTTTTATGGTGGGTGGTCTAGCAATAGCAAATTGGGTGCAGTGCAGGACATGTTGGAGCACCGGGTCAATGGTTTGTTTACAGTACCACCAAATACATCTGTGTGCCCATTACTGACTGTATATTATGTTACTGCTTTTCCTTCATAATCGCTCCCAGAATTTTTTTTAAAAAAAAAGCACATCCAAATAGCATTGTTGTTGTTTTTAAAGCAAATTCACACAACCTGAACAGAACTAAAGCTAGGAGGAGAGAGGAAGGCAATATGTTTAGATAGAAAAGCACATCTGATCTTAGAAGCTAAGCAGGGTCAGCCCTGGTTAGTACATAGATGGGAGACCTCAAATGAGTATCAAGTGTTGTTCTGTAAATTTCAGAGGAAGGACCTGGCAAAACCACCTCTGAGTAATTCTTGCCTAAAAAGCCCTATGTAATTAATAGGGTTGCCATAAGTCACAGGGGACTTGAAGGCGCATACAAACACACACATGAACATTACAGTTTCTCCTATTCAATACAGCAAAATAAGAGATGGTACACATTAAAGGTATTCAAAGTAGTGGCAGCCCTGCCTAAAGGTATGGGAGCAGGGCTTCCAGAGGCAAGGTCTATGGGGGCAGGGCCAAAAGGGCAGCTGTCACCACTATGCCTTCCAAATTCATGCTGGACTCAGAAGGCAGACTCCCCTCCCCCCCCCAGGTTTCTAAGTCCAAGCTAGACTTGGAAGGCAGCTAGGGGCAGCACACTACCCTCTTCCTCCAGCAAGGAAGGCCAGGACGGAGCAACCTGCAAGGGTGCATGAGCATCCCTCCTGCTCGGAAGGGAGAGGAGGTCCTAAATGGGTGTCATTCCTCTTCTGGGTGTCACCTGGTACAGTCCACACATCCTACACACTCCTGATGATGCCATTGACTCACAATATGAACTGTTGCCCCTTAAAGATTCTCTGAGGACATGATAACTGAGGAGTTATTAAGTTTGATTTGGAACAAAAGTTAAATATGGCTCCAGGCTGACTGATAGAGCAAGCACAGAGTGCATGTTGTCTATCTCACACAGCTGATGAAGCCCTGGCTTCTACTGTTATTCTCAGCAAGAATATACTTATTCAGTCACTGGGATTTAGTGCAATGACTCACCTTTCAACAGAGCAGCAAGTCTGCTCTAGTTTGGACTGATCAATAGGTGATAAGCTAAAAAGACCACTCACCTTGAGTTGGAGTATCCCAGCTTCTTTTTGCTCTGGTTTTTAGCCCCAGAATGCAGCTTCATTTCACTTTCCTCCTGGTTTCACCTCAAGCATCATCTAAAGACTCCTTCTTCAAAGCAGTTAGGAGTTGCTTTATTTGGCCAGTGTGGGCTACCTGTTGGTGGTCCTGTTTCTGTTCGGAGTGCTTTGTGTGTTCCTGCACTCCTGCATTCTGTATTCCTTCATGGCAAAGGGTTGGACTGAATGGCCCTTGTGGTCTCATCCAACTCTATGATTCTATGATTCTGTTTACATTTCTATGCTGAATCTTAGATACCGTGTTGTCCAAAATTTACCATCTCTCCTACTTTCTCTTATTGATTTAACAGTACATGTTAACTTTTCCCTTAAGGCAAAGCATCTAAACAGTCAAATATGTTCTCTGTGCATGTTTGCATGACAAGCTGTCATTATTGCATATTGCTTAATGGCATCATCAGGAACCATCCCTAGGTTTCAAATTTTGACCTGAAAACTTCAGGGTCTGGGACGATCTTGAGCTTGCAACCCTGCATCTAACAAATAAGGTAATATGTACGTACACACACACAAACAAGTCAGGACTCTAACACCAAGATTTCTTTTTCTCACCCTGAAGAAAAGAGAAAAGGAGCCAGACCCTGAGATCTGGGAACCCTTGAGTGATTTTAGCCCCCCAAGAACTAAGGGGTTGTAGAGATGTCCCCTAAGGGGTGGCAGGACACCACCCCTTTCCTTACTGGATCAGGGCCATGGAAACCACATGCCGTGGCCCCAATCTGGACTTTCCATGGTGCAAAAAGAAGATGCAAAAAGTGATTCCTTTTTCCACTGCAGAAAGGGCATTCCACCTGCAGCAGCAGCAGCTTTTCTCTGCTTCTTCAGTGCAGCACGTGTAAATGCTGCACCGAAGACCCACCATTTTGCTGCCCACCATGCAGTTGCTTGGGTGGCGTGATACCAGCCTGGAGGCAGAGTCAGGGTGGCTGGTGTGCAGTTGCTATGCCCCCAGGCCGGCCCTTTTTGCCGGTCTGTACTGGCCCTAAAATAGCTTCTGTATACACAAAGCCGAACTGCATCTTCATCTGTTTTGCTTTTTCAGCTGTACAGTAGTGTTTCTTTGTTTGCAAAGAAATAGTATGACAGAACTTTGAGAACTGTCTGCACCCATATCTTTACTGAGAATGATTGTTCATTCTCATAAAAACAAATTTGTTGCTCCATTATACTGAGCTCTCTCATGCCTTTGTCCAAAGAATTATTCACTTTGCTTGGTGCAGTTAAAAGCCAAGCTAAGGACAGGATACAACACCATTTCTCTGACTTTGGCTTTTCTTAACACTTGGTCTTTCACTTACACATTATGTTTATGTTGCAAACAAATTTACAGACACATGACAGTAGCTTGGAAAGGTGAAAACGAAAAGGCAGACTAGCTGCAGACTTTCATCAAACACACTTGAACAAGAACAAAAAAAAACAATTTTCTGCTTTCTATTTTAAAAAGTGAGAATGTTATCTCTTAGGAGGGCTTACAGTAAATCTAACACATTTTTAAAGCTCTATGCACCACATATTGGCCACCACAAAAAGTGTACAGGCTCTAAGTAGACTGCCAGCATATTTAAGTCCAGTCATCCTTTGTTTTGCAAGCTGTGTTGTGCTGGGTCATGATTTAGTAATTGGTTAAATTTATATTCTGTCTATCTCCCAAAATGGGATTATGTGAAGTACAGCATGTGGGGATGGCACACTCCTTTCCCTTTAAAATCCACACCTCACCCCACTTGCCCAACTCATTGGCAGCAGGGAAAGCTTCTTCCCAATACTGATCAGCTGGTTAGTGTGATGGAAGGGGCAGGATACCACTATGGAAGGAAAGGCAGTTCAAAACTTTCCATCTCTTTTAAGGTGAGATGCAGATGGAAGAATAAGTGTGACTATCTCTGTGTCTGTCTTATACCCCCAACATTTCACAGATGAAAACAGGGAAACCAGTGGCTAAGCAATATCAGAGTATGGTCCAGAAGGCAAAGATTATTAATGAGGCAGACAATATCACACTGCACTGTTATAGTGCTATTATTCCTCTTTAACTGCAATGGCTGTCTCCTGTGGAATTTGCATTTTAGGGGAGGGAGCATACAGAATTCTCAGCTAGAGAACTCTTAAAGGTAAAGATAAAGGTATTCCCCATTAACAAAGTTGTCAAGTCGTGTCCAGCCATATGGTGCAGTGCTCATCTCCATTACTAAGCCAAAGAGCCAGCATTGTCAGAGACTACTCTGTGATCATGTGGCCAGCATGACTGCACAGAATGCTGTTTACCTTCCCACTGAAGTGGTATCTATTTATCTACTTGCATTTGCATGCTTTCAAACTGTGCAGTTGGCAGAACCTGGGACTAGTGATGGAAGCTCACCCCATCACGCAGCACCTGGGCCTCAAACTGCCAACCTACTGATCTTGCAATCAACAGACAGGACAGAAGGGTCATTAGGGGGTTGCAGGCAACACTGGGTGACATCCCAGAAGGGGGGTGCCACCCGGTTGGCTCCCCAGCCCCCATGTGGGTGCTGCTTCACCCCACAATCGCTACTCCACCCCACCCCCTCAGGAGCTCCTTAGGTTTGTGCGGGAGTTCCTTGGGCCCATGTTGGCACTCTTCAGGGCCCCCTGAGCCCATGCCTCTAGCTCATGTGGACATTCCTGTGCACTCCCCCAACCCAGAACCCACTCCAGAAGTCTCAGTGCTGGAGTCTCACCCCCCACACCGGATAGTTGTGCGAATGCCACTGCCACAGGAGGAAGCCATAGAAGTTAAAGTGGAATAATAGCACTATAACAGTGTGGTGTGATATTTAGGAAAAGACAAGCTAGGAGAGGATGCAGGAGATTGTTTGTCCCTAAGTCTAATGAGAATGGCAAGATTCTGCCTCCTCCTCCCTCCTTCTGAGATAACTGATTGCAAACTATTTTTGCAGTTTGAACTCAGTTTGTACCAATGGAAGTAAACTGATGATATAGGGGAAAGTGGGAGGAGGAGAGAAAAATGAGGACTTTTAAAAGCAGCTGGGAAAGCAGGATGGCAGAGGATTAATCATGTATACTGTTTGTCTCAATGGGTCATTGAGAGGGAGTGAGGTGGAAAGCTCATTTGTGTTAGGTTTCCCAAGTCACAAGGCTTGGTCCCTCTTCTTCATTCCTCAAGGTAAGGGAAAGTGAGAGCTATGTCTTGAAATATGTATGTATCTATATTTTCCTCATTTGTTAGACTTTGTGTTTTTCATGTTGAATAGTATTGTCTACCCATGTGTTTGATACTTTTTTAAAAAAATAAATATTATTGTTTATTTAATGCATCCATGTATATTTTCAGCTATTCCAATAATATAAATTGCTTAAATACAATATTGAAATACAATGAAACACACACACACGATACAAAATAAAGCAAAATAGTACAGATAATCACTTGATGTATCATGCTTAATGGTATCACCAGGAACTTGTAATAGCATCTGCCCCTGTGACATCATAAATGCCCACCTCTTGGACTGACATTTTGGTCCCGAAATCTCATGGTCTGGAATAACTCTGACCTGGCAACTGGAGATTGGGTGGCAGGAACAAAAGGTAGACTGTGTTTGTGTGTGCGCACATTTGTTGAAGCTACTCAATGGCACCATAAGGAGCTGTCAAAAACAGAAACATAGCCCATCCCTGCAATACACACCTATCTGAGATGAAGATCATTTAAATGTATTTATACTTCTAAACAAATGTAAATAGATGTGTTTAGGATTGCACCATTAATTCCACTAAAATTTAGTGAGAGGCATATGCACTCAATTCTCTCCAATAGTGCAAATTGAGTCCACTTTTAGGGTTAGGGTTAGTGCTCGGGGATCATGGGAATTGTTTTTTTTCTGGGACATTGAGCCTTCTCTGTCAGAGAACTCTGGTGCCACAATAAACTACTGTCCCCATGATTCCCTAATCCTAACCCTAAAAGTGGACTCAATTTGCATTATTTCTGGTAGTCTGCAACCCCCCTTACTTTTATCTGGATTGAATTCATCTCTCATATTTTTGTCCCCTCCCTGTTTAGATGGTTTATATGATGTCTATCTAACTATACACAGACACACAGTACACAATATATATACTGTATAATATCGTGATTTCCCCCCATTCTAGATGTATATGGATTTCAAATTATTGCAGACCCTCCTTTTCCCTACCAAAAATTAAATCAATCTTTTACCCAGAACTTTAGAGTTTTCTTTGGCTGCAGATTCTTAATACCATGTGGTTTCAAACCCTACAGGTTTCCTTTACACATTTACCATTTCATCTGTGAAAATCCCAAAGTATTTAGACTGAAAAATCAATGTTCACTTTCTTGAGGATAAGGTTTGTTGAATTCAATAAGACATTTTCTGAGTAGACCACACACATGCTTGCATACAGTAATGTGTTTGTAAATCAACTTACTGAGGACATGTGAGTCTGTGTCTTGTTTGGAACTTTGTTTTATCTGCCTTGATTTGTGGTGTTATTAATCATTTATCATAAATAAATTACCATTATCTCCTAATCAGTTAAATTATCACCTTGACTTCTCTCCTTCCATGCCTGGTTAAGACCTTGGGGACCCGGTGTTAAACAGTAATTGCTTGATAACCTCACAGCAAAATTTCTCTAAAATCCATTTTTTGAATTATTAATTAGCTTTAGAAATTATCAGATTGTCACAATGTGACTGACCTATTGCTTTTTAATTACCTCAGCAGCTTTTGATACTATTAAGTATGACATATTGCTGATCTGGTAACAGTCACTTTCTTGGCTTTTATTAGCAATAATAAAATGTTTTCCTTCAAAATCTTCTTACTCCTATATCCCAGACACAAATGAACAGCACAGCTTGGACCATCTCCATGTCCTTGAGTAGTACAAGTGAAAGGGATTTTATTTATGTAAAGAAGGCATTCTCAGATTATTCTTCTTTCATGAAGCATAGTGAAATCACTGAAAGAAGGCCTAAAAGACATTATTATATATATTATAACTGTGCATGATTTTGTCATCAGCAAAATCATGCACAGTTTGGGAACACATATGTCTCAGCTGTTCCCAACTTTATTGAAGCTGCTGCATCCTGGACCTCTGAGTCCCTTGGTGACACTATCATATATACCAATGTTGAGCTCATTTCTCTGAGTGTCAATCTTTTTGTAGGTATCTGTGTGCTCAAGGGAACTTAAGGGTTTGAAGAAGAAGAAAATATCTTTAAAAAAAACAACTAAGGAACAAGACTACAAAACCATCCCACAGGGTCCAATCATGCTGACTGATGGTTGAAGACAAGTGGGAAAATGAGTGGAAAGAAGAGGAAATGATTTGGCCAGAATTTGTAGCATTTTTGGTGGTCCTATTTGGGAAGGGGACAAAATGAGGACATTGCTAGTCAATAATTACTTTCCCCCCATGTATAGCATTTCTAGCAATGCAGTAACTTGAAACTTCTGTTGAGCATTTAAAAGCACAGTTTAGGCAGAAATGTGAACACTGCAAGTGTAACAGATTTAAGTTTTGATAATTTTTAATGTCTCACTGCTAGAATGCTAGAAAGTTTCTAGCATGCTAGAAACTTGAGGACTGAATGGAAATTTCCCTGGGGGAAGACAGAATTCTTACAGTGAGGTAATGTCCTTATTTTCCCCCTCCCTAGTAGCTTCATCCCTGCTCTTACTTATTCCTTCTGTTTTCATTTTTCAGGTATAAATGGTGGTATTTAGGTAGCGAAAATGAAACTAGACACACACACAAGAAGGAAGTATCAACAGATCAGGGCAAGCTCCAAGCTTTACAGAAGTACAAAAACAGTTAAGAAAAACCCTAAGGAGGTAACTTTTCACCCCCAATAATGTTGTGAAGGAATTTGATTCACTACTGAGTTAACACTGAACAGAGGAGGAATGGAATGGAGTATGATGAAAGAAGTGCTTGGCTGACCAAGCAGAACAATGAATAGGAAAGCAGTCATCCAGATCCTGGAAATTGTCCAATGAGTTCAAGTCCTGGGAGGAACTCCAGAAATTTAAAGAGTATTCCACCGTTAATATCTGAACTGGTTCCAAACTCTTAATAGCTATCTAGAACAACAAAGAGTTTGATTCAAATATGAAACCATTGCCACACTTGCTCTGATATACCACCACACTATGATACTACCGTGAACAATGTTATCCTATACACATCTATTCAGAAGTAAACCCTGTGGAGTTCAATGAGATTTATGTTCAAATAAATGTGTATATGACTGTAGCCTCAATCAAATTGGCTTAGGTAAAGTAACTATAATATACCTGTAGACTTCATAACATCTAAATGATTGAAAATTGTTAACATTTTTGTCCCTATACTAACAAAGTAGCCTTTACAAATTATTCTGGGACAACCTTATTCTAACAAAAATATTAGTTTTGTGGTGTTAGTGGGAGTGTCCCTGAGTGGAATTCTGCTCAAAAGACCTTCTTCTGGCAGAAAAGGGGCAGCAACATTCTGACAACTAGACTGTATGTATGTAACAAAGAGTATTTTTTACTAGTTAAAGCAGCAATTCAAGGTATATTAACTTCTAGCTACATAGAGTTTATTGTAGCACTAGCTGATATTTCTCGCAACAAACGTAGGACTTCTTCCTTTGTTTTCCACAAATATTGTGATAACCGTTTTCAGTGAGACTTTTGTTCCACTTCCTAACTCACTACCTCATGAAGGGTGAACATATTTTTGTAGTGAGGCTTAAAGTCTCTCTGGCTGAATATTCTAAATGCCCCTTCCTAAACTACAAGTTCCAGAATGCAACAGGAGGCAGCCAGAGTGGTTAAGCGACTTAGCCCCATTTTAAGAGTGTAGTGTGATAGTCTCCATAGTATTGTTAATGTGACATTGTTTCACACCCTGCTGTGAATTCCAGTGTGTTCCATGATAAAAAAAAATGTCCAACAACTACAGATATGTTTGCATATGTAAAATATCATGGGATGTTTTCCTACCTCAGATTCTAGTGTCCATTCCCAATAAAGCAGCCACTCATTCATAGACCACAAGGTTGCGATCACATGATGGTCAGGATATTTTTTATTATTTATTTATTTATTGCATATTGAACTTTCTCTTAATGTGGGACTGAAGGCTGCTTACAGCATAGGGTAAAACAAAATGGAGCTAAAATAATATATAGTGTGGGGGGGTTGTTGTTGTATGCCTTCAAGTCATCTCTGACTTATGGCAGACCCTAAAGTGAATCTATCAAGGATTTTTATTGTGGTGGTTTTTGCAAGATTTATTCAAAGAAAGCTTGCCTTTGCTTCCCTCTCAGGCTTAGAGTGTGTATGGTTGAGCAGGGATTCAATCCCTGGACTCCAGTTGTAATCCAGCGCCCGAACCACTACACTATGCTGGCTCTCAGTTTATAGTGTAAAAGCTTTTAAATAATCAAATAAGCAATCCTATTCAAAACGCTCATTTAAATCACTTTTAAAAGCATTCAAAACATAGCCATAAAATAAAGTTATGGCACACTATATTAAAAGACTCTTCTGCAACAATTAGTTACAGTGGGCCTTCATTACCCACTAGGATTTGTTTCCAGGACCCATCCCTCCCACATAGATACCAAAATCTATGGATGCTCAAGTCCCATTAAATACAGTGGTGTAGTAAAATGGTGTCTCTTCTATAAAATGGCAAAATCAAGGTTTGTTTTAAGAATTATGTACCATATTTTCCGGCGTATAAGACGACCCTTTAACCTGCAAAATCTGTGGCT
>CM034701.1:280838758-280851396 GCA_020142125.1 Phrynosoma platyrhinos
CAGAGGTGCTCCTGGTCAGTTGAAAGACAGATCTGGGAATAGGGATTCTGACTGTGTTAGGTGGGGTTACACTCCCCCTGAAAACTCAGGTTTGTAGTTTGAGGGTACTTCTGGATTCAGCGCTAAGCCTGGAAACCCAGGTATCAGCTGTGATCAGGAGTGCTTTTGCACAGCTAAAACCCATGTGCCAACTGTGCCTGTTCCTGGAGAATCAGATCTGGCCATGGTGGTACATGCCTTTGTTACATCCCATCTGGATTACTATATTGTGCTCTATTTGGGGCTGCCTTTGAAAGGTGCTCAGAAACTTCAGCTGGTTCAAAGAGCTGCAGCCAAGCTCTTAACTGGTGCTGGTTACAGGGAGCATACAACTCCCTTGTTGCAACAGCTCCATTAGTTGCCAGTCCATTTCAAGGCACAATTCAAAGTGCTGGTTTTGACTTATAAAGCCTTATATGGCTGGGTCCAGGCTATTTGAAAGATCATATCTCCCTGTATGAGCCCCCCAGAGTATTGAGATCATCAAGAGAGGCCCTTCTCTCTGCCCCACCACCATCTCAGATGTGTTTGGTGGGAACAAGAGAGAGGGCCTTCTCAGTAGCTACTCCCAAGCTTTGGAATTCCCTTGCTAGGGAGGCCAAGATGGCTCCACCCCTGTTGTCCTTCCAGCACCAGGTAAAGATGTTTTTATGCCACCAGGCTTTCACATCACATGGATGCCGTTTTGTTTTTGTTTTAAAGAGTTTTGAACTTTAAATTTTAATAATGTAATGTTTGCATTGCATGTAATGTTTTTAATTCTTTGAATTGTTTAATTGTTTTTTAAACTTTGTATTTTATATGTTTTATACTATTTTAACTTGGAGTATTTGAGATTTGTTAGCCACTTTGAGCCCCTGTACTAGTGGGAACAAGAGAGAGGGCCTTCTCAGTGGCTGCTCCTAAGCTTTGGAACTCCCTCCCTAGAGAGGCCAGGATGGTTCCATCCCTGCTATCTTTCTGGTGGCAGGTAAAGATGTTCTTGTGTGGGCAGGGCTTTGCAAATCAATAAAGTTTGGGTGCAGTGGTTAAATGCCTGTACTGCAGCCACTCACTCATAGACCGCAAGGTTGCGAGTTCAGTACTAGTCAGGGCTCAGGCTAGACTCAGGCCTGCATCCTTCCGAGGTCACTAAAATGACTACCCAACTGTTGGGGGGCAATGAGCTTACAGTTGTAAACTGCTTAGACATCCCATTGTGCGGTATGAAGTGGTATATAAATGAAGCTGCTTTGCTATTTACATTTTAAGGTCTGTATTTTAACATTCAATTTTAACTCATAACTGTTTTAGCTTTTAAATTGTTTGTTTTTTAAATTTTATATTTATACATTTTAATATACTGTTTTAAATTGTTTTGTTTTAAATCTGCTATTCACTGCCTTGAGTCCTTATATTGGGAGCAAGGCGGGATATAATAAAATAAAATAATTATTTATTTTTGGAGATTGAATTTTTTTGTCATTTCTTATTTTTGTGTTTAACATTTCCATTACAATAATAAAGAGAAGAGGGGACAAGGGGCATCCTTGGTGTGTGCCTTTTTTGATGTTGCAAAACTCAGTTTTTTCTCCATTTACTAGAATTTGAGTTTTTTGTATGTTATATATTTGTCGAATTCCGTTTAAAAATTTTCCTGTTATTCCTATTTCTTGCAGTGATAGATCTAGAAAGTCCCAGTTCACATTATTGAATGCCTTTTCTAAATCTAAGAATAAATTTCTAACTTCTTTATCTTGTAAATGTCATATAGTTCCAGAATATCCAAAGTTATTCTAATATTATCTTTTAGGTGCTTTCTGGGTAGAAATCCTGCTTGGTCTTCATGGATTAACCTAGACCGCACCTTTTTTAATCTTGCTGCAAGAATTGTTCTATATATCTTATAATCAGTGTTTAGAAAATTTTCACAAAATACTCCATCGATGGTATATTACCCCTCTAAAACTATCTAAGATAAATAAAAACAACAAAAGCAAATGTTGGAATTGTAGAGAAGAGATAGGCACCATGTACCATATGTGGTGGAAATGTAAGAAGAGTAAAATATTTTGGGAAGAAATTAGGGAGAAAATGTGTGAGATATTACAGAAAAATAGACCTTTTAAACCGGAATTGTTCTTGTTAAATATAATTGATGTGATAGATGATAATCTAAACCAAGATGAAAGAAGTGTAATACTTTATATGGTAACAGCTGCACGGCTGGTATTAGCAAAACATTGGAAGTCTGAAATTACACCTACTGTCATTGAATGGCAAATTAAGCTATACGAATATGTAACAATGGATAAGTTATCAATGTACACTGCAGGAAAGACATTTCAACAGTATGAAAAAAATGGGAAAGAGTGTAAAATAAATTGTAACTATACACTGATAGGAAATAGTGACATATAACATTATTGTTTTGAATACATCAATAGTAAGAATAAGAATAAGAATGACAAAACAAAACTGATTATGTAACGATATTGATACTGCTACCTCTTTGCATAATATGTAATGTATTGTAATTTGGAAAATAAAATTAAAAAATAATGACAAATAAAATAAAATAAAATAAAAATAGTAATGGATCCATGGATATGGAGGGTCAAGTGTAATAGCCAAAGGCCTGTCTGAATTAGCAGGTCTTTACCTGCTGCTATCCAGAAAAGGGCTGAAAGGTGGAAAGCCAAGCTTCCCTTGGGAGGGAATTCTACCACATAGGAGCAGATAATGAGAGGTCCCTGTGACTATAGTAAAGAAATATCTTGTCATACTACATGAAGTAAGAATTTTAAGACTCATTGTTGTTGTTGTTGTGTGTTTTCTAGTCATTTCCGACTTATGGCAACCCTAAGCCAAACCTATCACATGATTTTCTGGGGCTGTTAGTGTGCGACTCAAGCTCGCCCAGTGGGTTTCCATGGATGACAAAAGAATCAAGCCCTGATCTCCAGAGTTTAGTCCAATGTTCAAACCAGTCTGCCACAATGGTTCTCTTAAGACTAGGCATTGATTCTTGTATGGGAAAAAATCATTTTTGTGAACCTTATTTTACTGATTTGCAGTTGTATATATTTATGAAAAATAATATGAACCTTATTTTATAATTTTGTGATTTTATATTTATGAAAAAGTAATATTTTTATTATATCAAAATAGCTTTAATTTAAACATTTTAAAATGCACTTCCTTTGGAATTGGTTAACTGAGAGAAAGGGGAATCATTCTTTTAGTGCAACCATTTGCTTGTTTACCCAAACCCAAATCCAGTGTTTTCAATGTATCTTTTACTCCCTAGTAGGTGAGCAGTGACTTGCATCTTCAGTCTTTTTCTGCTGACATTGGTCTCTGATGATTCCTTTAGCATAACCAAATGGCAAGTGCTTCCTTTCCCCTCCCATATTACTATTAAAAAGCTTTCAGCCAGCCTTTCAAAGAAGAAAGTCTTAGGAGTTTTCTATGCATTGGAAAAACTCAGTAATAATTGTGTTATGTTTACAGTCTGAGTTTCCAAAAAAAAAAAACCACGAAAGAAAGAAAGGGAAAAGGGAAAGAAAAGGTTAAGGACAAAAAGAACACAGCACTAAAGTGTTTACAGCCTGACTTTGAAGAGACAGCTGATGTAGTTCTGCATTTGAAGCTAATTGTCTGTGGAACTTTTGACATTGGAAAAAGAAAGAGAGAAAGAGAAATCACAGAGGTTCTATTTTGAATTTTCTTCACTAGATTTGTTTGTATGAGTGTGTGTGCATGCTGTTACTGTATACCTCTTTCAGAACAACTGAATTCTCTTACTTCCACCCTCTCTCCCACCTCCTTTATTGGTACATAATATTTTTTTCAAAGTGCATTTTTCAAGGAATAAAGCAAAACCTTTCCACCTAAGCTTATAATTGCAGCCATTGCTACATTCTTACTGTCAGACAGGTAAAGAAAACTTATGTAGATGCACATCTAACTCAACATTTGTTGATGGGGGTGGGGGGAAAGAAAGAGACAAAGCATGCCTTCCTTGGATGGAGTGAAACTCATTCCTTTATAGTACTGGAGAGATTATCCATTTAGAGGTCATCCATATTTTCATATCTTGAGAAGGGAATAACACTTGAGCATCTTCCAATCTACAGGTATATATAGTGTGTGTGTGTGTGTGTGTGTGTGTGTGTGTGTGTGCCAGCTTGGTGTAGTGGTATGAGCATTGGACTAGGAGACCAGGGTTCAAATCCCAGCTCAGCTATGCAAACACACTGGGTGACTTTGGGCGAGTCACACTCTCTCAGCCTCAGAGGATCACAATGGCAAACCCTCTTTGAGGGGGTTTGCATCTCTGAACTATCTTAAGAAACTTACCAAGAAAACCTAATGGCTTTAGGGTCGCAGTAAGGTGGAAATGCCTTGAGGGCACACAACAACAACAACAACAACAACCTTGTTGAGAAAGAACTAAAGTAACATATATCTTGTTAAGAAAACTATGGTAAGATATACTAAAAATGAGGGGAAGTAAACATATAAAAGTTTATAGAGAGCGTACAAATATAAGTAGGCAAAACAGGTATAGGCACCATATTTTCCAGCTTATAAGATGACTTTTAAACCCAGGAAAATCTAGGTTAAAGTCGGGGGTCGTCTTATATGCCGGGTGTAAAGATGAGGAGGAGGACAGAGGCGAGAGGAGGGAAGAAGCCAGGCAAGAGCATGTGGAGGACAAGGAGGACAGGGGTGGTGAGGCAGGAAGAAGCCAGGAGAGAGGAGGAGGAGGACAGGAGTAGCGAGGTGGGAGGAGGAGGAAGAGAACCTAAAGCGATCCTCTCCTGGGGTTTTCTTGGCAAGACTGGTTCAGAGGAGGTTTGCCATTGCCTTCCCCTGAGGCTGAGAGTGTGTGACTTGTCCAAGTTCACCCAGTGGATTTCATGGCAGAGTGAGGAATTAAACCCAGGTCTCCAAAATAGTAGTGCAACACTCAAATCACTACACCATGCTGGCTCCTATTCCTATGTACTACCTATAAAACAATTGCAGACTTTTTTGTTGTTCTTGTGTGTCTTCAATCCCTTTCCAACTTATGGCAACCCTAAGGCAACCTTATCATGGGGTTTTCTTGGCATGTTTCTTCAAATGGGGATTGCCTTTACCATCCTCTGAGGCTGAGAGTGTGTGACATGCCCAGGGTCATTTACTTGGACGCAAATTGTACATACCCCAGAATGCATCACCTAGTATAATGGCAGTCCTTCCCCCCAACACTTTCTCATTTACCCCCAACCATCTCATAGCTGGGAGATGGAAATAATTTTTAAAGCAGCATTTTAATCTGGACTATTTTTTAAAAAGTAAGGTCCAAAACACACTGCAGAAATAAATGCTAGGGAACATGGGAGCTGTAGTTTGTTGTGTTTATCAGTGACAGTTTTCCTGCTAAGTACCTGCATGACATGAGCATTTGAATTAAAATTACCATATTGAAATCAAATCTGATGTTTTTAAAAATTTTATTTGGTGTGCATTGGAAGAGGGGTAGTCTTATACGGTGAGTATATCCCAAACGGTATATTTTAACTGGAAAAGTTGGGTGTCATCTTATACGCCTAGTCATCTTATACGCCGTAAAATACATTATTCCAGTTGCTTGAGATTTGTTTCCTAATTCCACCTATACAGTGATTGTGATGAGAGGGGAGATCCAAGTGCAACTCACAAAAAGCTAAGCACAAATAAGCTAGAATCCTATTGGTGTCACCCTTTGGAGGATGTTGTAAAAGGGGTATTCAACACCTCCTTGTACAGTGCCCCCCTCCAGGCAGCTTCCATGTACAGGGGCTCACTACCATGGCCATCTCCTGGAAACAGGCAGGAAAAGAGATCCAGGAGAGTGCCATTAGTCCTCTTCTCTTGACTACAAACTGTAGCCAAGTACTGCTTTTGCGCTTTCTGCCATTTCTTCCCCTCAGCCAGTAAATGGCCATGGCAAAGCAACCCAGTATATGGAAGCTGCCAGGTGACATAGGGAATGTTGCATAAGGATGTATTTAATGTCCAAAAAGGGGACATTGCCAGGTAGGATTTCATGACATAGAAACTGCCTTTTGGAAGTGTAAGGGATGTGCATACAGTATCTCAGCTACATTAAATTAATTGGATAATCCTATGCATTCGTGTGCAAAAGTCACACTGTGTTACACAGAACTTCATGACAGTAAACTTGCACAGGATTGTAGCCCCCCCCCCCCCCGGACACACACACACAGTTTCATTATGTAGTTAAGTACAATTGATTTCAATCAGAACTAATCATGACTAAATGTTTCTAGTCCACCATCTCACTCCACTTCAGCAATCTGTTCTTAGTGTGAATAACTCTGATGAATACACTGAGTTTAGCTGCCTGGAATTGCTCTCTCATTCATTTTAACAAAGAGAGATGGTCCACATACATAAGTTTCCATGTGTGGATTAGCTCCCTCTGCCAGCCATGCGTGGAAAATATCTGTGTATAGCTTTCTAGATCAAATCACTTATCAGTACATCTAAAAGCAAAAATCCTTTATGTTTTCTCTCCCAGATTGAAGCAGTTTTTGTTTTAATCTGTATATTCCTCTCATTGAACAGAGATCAGTGCTGGCCCAAGACATTTTGCTCCCTGAGGCAAAGAATGATCATTGTGCCTAACAGGACAGTGTCCTCCACTGCAAATGTGACCAGCAGCCTACTTTAGGTGGTTTAGTACAAGCCAAATAGCACACTGGGTTCTGTCCTTCAACAGAGAATAGTCCCATGATTGAGAAGGACCATCTAGAGCAGAGATGGACAAGTGTCAGAGGTTAATGGAGCCATATTACACACACACACACACACACACACACACACACAATCTTGGAGGGCTACAACTCACTGCAATATATATAGCCTCCAAATTTACCCAAGTCTTCTAGGGGGCAAGGGGGCATTTGGCCATGTTTTTGTATCTCTGAGCTGTCTTAAGGCCAAGAGAGGCCTATTTTACAATAGGTGTAGACCTTGAAACCAACTTCCAAATCATTTTCTGTTAGAAAAAAAGGTCTTTCTTGGACTGAAACAGCCCAGGGACAAGGAAATATTACAAAATTGCTCCCAGTGCCCCAGGTAATGTGGGAAGGGGCCATTTGTGAACCAAAAAAATTAACAGTAGGGAAACATGGGGGTTGTATTGCTCTGTAGGACATATTCTCCTCCTCCCTGAATATGCTGGCTAAAACAGTTACCCCACTTTACCTAATGCTATAGCCAGCCCTGACAGAAGTTCAGTATGCAGTATGGTGAAAATGAGAAGCAATTGCATATTTAACAGTTTTCATACAAGTATATAAAGCAACTAGCCTCCTTTTTCACTCTTTTAAATTGATTAATAACAGTGCCAGCTAGATAAGGATCTTATGTTGACCTTGCAATGTGAATTCAATAACGATGACAATAGTTCAGCACAAGTCTGAAGAAACAAGACAGTACACAACTTCATGTGCTTATTAATATCTTATTCTTCAGACCAACCCAAAGTTATTAAATATGTAAATCTCATGCACTTATCAACTTTTGTTTCCCTGTGTTTATCTATTGGCTTAGCAACACAGTAGTATTCAAAATACAGGAAGAATGTTAGGAATGTTAGTAGGTTGAGGAAATAACACACGGTAAGAGAGAAGATTGCCTATAGTAAGAAAAAAATGTTGCTCATAGAAAGACAATGAAAAGGAGGAAAGTTCTCAAATGTTGGGTTCTTTGTTGAAAAGATTTTTTTTTTATCTGACCAATGAGATAAAATACTCAAGTGGCTGGACTAGCTAGCATGAAATTCTCCCTGAAGCATCACATTGTAGAGCTTCAATAGAATCTGGCTCACGGTACCTTGATTCCCCTATTTATTTATTTATTTATTTATTTATTTATTATGCCACCTTTCTCCCAGAAAGGGACCCAAGATGGCAAGCTATTCCAGCTTCTACACCTAAAGCTTCTCTCATCTCTTTTCCTTTTGCCCCTAGAGCCCCAGCCTCACAGATTTGCAGCAGCCTTAGCCTGACCTTGTGCAATAATGGCAGAAATGCATATTACCCTTCTGGCACTTTTGTCGGATAGGAATGAACATTGATGGTGAAGTCTTGTACAATGAAATGGAAGCTCTGGATTGCTATTTAAGCCTAGCAATTAATCCCATGAAGGTGGTATACACCAACAAGGGAATAGGCTCACACTAACCCTTGGTATGGGCGATTTCACCAGCCCTTAATATTCAGCCACATCTCTCATGAAGTTGGTGCTCCTTTGGACAGTGCTCATGTTTACAGTCCTCCTTGCAAATATTCATATCAACACATGCAATTCCAAGAGAAAGGAAAGTGGCATGTCCAATAATGAAGGGGAGGGAAAGGAACTTTCTTTATATCCTTTCTTTTTCTCCAACCCAGGATCAACATGGCTGATAAATTAAAACAAATACTAAAATACAGGGACATTCTAACTCCCATCAGTCCCAGCAAGCATGGTCAGTGGTCAGTGATAATGGCAGCTATAGTTCAACAACGTGGAAGTCTATAATTTATTCATCTGTATTCTACAAACAAAAGGGAAGGTTCAACATCAGTAGTCATCAGTATTATTTCCATTGCAGAGGATTTTTTTTTTACATTTTCTTACCTGAAGCACACATCAGAGGAATGCTAAAATCTAATTGATTATCCACACAGTGGTTTCTGTCTTCTTTAATATACCTCTTCAGAATTATATCACACTGTGGTTATATTTAGATCACAAAACCTAAGGACGTATATCCCTTGAAGATGGATAAACATCAAAATGGGTGTCTTTTCACAACAGGAAATCATTAACACCAATTTTATTAATGGAGAGAGACGAAAGATCTAAAGCAGGCAATATTCCTCCAGGTCATAAAAGTAAAAGGTAAATAAATGAATTGTGGAGACAGAAAACCAAAACAAAATGATTTAATCAGAACATACAGTATGACAGTCATCACACAGCAGTTCATTTTGTTTCTTAGCCTCAGACAAATTTGAAACAGTGAAGACCAATTAACTTGATCTGTGAAAAATCAGTAAGAATGGAATCAATGTCCAATGCAATTCTCATGTATGCTTTCTCTTTCTTCTCCATTTTGGTGTGTGTGTGTGTGTGCGTGTGCGTGTGCAAAGGGGGGCTGACCCAAATCCAGAACCAGAGCTTGGGATAGTTATTCATGATACTACAACTCTTAAAATCCTCCAACCATTTGGCCACACTGGCTAGGTGGATTCTGGGAGCTGTAGTCCAAAAAATAACTTTTTCAAACTCTACCTAAATTTCACAATCCTTCTCAAGTTCAAATGTTGCTGGTCCCAATAAGTTTCATTGCTTGAGGTTATGCATGCAGCAGAATGAGATGACAGAGTCCTGAAAGAGTACAATTAATCTGTTGTTGTTGTTGTTGTTGTTGTTGTTGTTGTTGTTGCACTTGTTATTTGGCATCAAGTTGGCCTCAACCTATGGTCAACCTACAAATGAGAGATCTCCAAGGTTCCTGGTCATCCACAGCCCTGCTAAGGTCTTGCACTCTCAAAGCCATGGCTTTCTTGACCAGGGCTAGATCCATATTGCATATTGTGGCATCAGAGCTCTTTGAAAGAGAAAGCTAAATGTCTCACAAAACTACAGTTCTCAGAATTCCATAGCATTGAGGCAAGACAGTTAAAGTGGTGTCAAACTGGATCTTTCTGCAGTGCAGCCTCAATCAGCATAATGTGTGCCTATGTGGAAGCATCAACATATATTGCTCAGCACTGCATCTCATCCTGGCCAGGGCTTCCATTTACATTCTAAGAGATGGACTCACTGTATGGGCCTTTTCAAACTACATAATTATAATGCTATGATTCCACTTTAAATATCATGGTTCCACCCCATACAGTCCTGTGATCTGGCATTTAGAATTCGCAGCCAAAGAGCTCCAATGACTCTGCTTAAACTACAAACTCTAGGATTCCATAAGAAGGAACCATCAGAGTTAAAGTGGAATAACAATGCTATAATTCAGTAGTGTGAATGGGCCCAATATCTGCTGACAGGAAACCAGTGGAAGGAGCCAAAGAATTGCTAAGGGGACCTGTTTTCCTTGGGTGCTGAAGTACTGTATCCTCAGTCTTCAAACTGGATCATCCAGTTTGCATTTCAATATGATGGCTTGTTTAACTGTGTTTTAACTTTTTTATTATGAGGCTTTCAATTTTATTTTGTTTTAGACTTGTTATAAGCCACCTTGTAAGCCACTTTGGGTCCCAGGAAAAGGCAAAATAGTAAACAACCAAAAAAATCCAGGCTGACAATTGGACCACTGATCAGTAATACATGCAAATTCTGTGTCTTTGACCGCATTGCAGTCCCAGTTCTTGATGGTTTCCAAACCTTGGGAAATAGGTAGGCCATATGGTAGAGTGGTGATGAGCCATCATCAAGACCTGAGGCACTGTAGGAAGCTAGATACAAGAGTAAGGTAGGGGTGGACAGTTAGGCTTGCAAGACCTACTGTGTATTTTACTAGTTTCTGGGCTTCCATTAAGCAGAGCCTAGGCAAGCAGGTATATGCTAAGAGACAGTCTGAACTCAGCCCACAGGTCCAGAAACTTGTGGTCAGCATTAAATCTAAGTTTACAAGTCCAAAATGGAGGGAGCAAGGGACACAGAGTGGCTTGCTTTTAAACATCCAGGGCACAGTGAGGGATTTTCCATCTTTTGAGGATCCCGCAGAATGCTGACATACTTCCTCAAAAATTGCAAATAGGATTTTTACAATGTTTGGACTGCTTTTACAGGATTGCATTCTCTTCATGCTTCTGTCAACAAACTACTCAACAACTGACTTTTTCCTTTCCTTTTCCCAGTGGTCTCTTGATATTTCACAGCATCATATTTTTAATTGTTGTTTTAGCCCTTTATTTTTTAGAAAAACAAATGGTGTTATCTTAGTCATTTAACAGCATCCACTTTTTCCATAATAGATTTTTCTCTCTTTCTCTCTGTCTCTGTGGAAACCCTTTTCTCTTTCAGTTTGTAGATCTGCTAACAAACTCATCTCATGCCTGTACTCAAAATATTCTTTGTTGGCACTCTCACAATAGTTGTTTTGAATACTTACTTGTCCCAAAGTTTTAGCCTGATCTAATCAAATAACAGCAATTATATTAATAGTACAAGTTCTAAGCATGTTTTGATTTATTCTTTGTTCTTTCACTGACATTATCATGGTGACATCATATCATTATCATCCCAGGTTCTCCTGTACAGATTTTCTTTGCAATCAGGTTTCCTGCATTCTGCAATACTAATCATGGGGTCTTTCTACAAGCAATAATGGAAAATGTCTCAAGAAGGCTGAAATCAGCTTCGGGGGGGAAATTGCAATGATGGGCAGAGCTAAAGGCAAAATGGTGGGACAAAAATAGTTTAGCTTAGACCACCATCTTTTATATTTTAGATTTCCAGCTCCCAGTGACTTCAGGAGTGTCTGCGCTGTAAAAATAATGCAGTTTGACACCACTTTAAGTGTTGTCGATCCAGCCCATGGAATTCTGGGGTTTGTAGTTTTACGATGCTTTTAGTCTTTTAGTCTAATTTGATTTTATGGGGGGGTTAGGGATTGAGGGTGAGATGGAATTGTTTTAATTTTGTTCTTTTTAATCTTGTTCGCTGCTCCGATTGCCCAGCAGAGGAGTGGGATATAAATAAAATGTATTATTTATTTTATTATTATTATTATTATTAGTCTTCTTTGCCAAAGATTGCTGGTACCTCATAAAATTACAAATCCCGGGATTCTGTAGGATGAGCCATGGCAGTTGAAGTGATGTCAAACTGCATTATTTCTACAGTGTAAATATTCCTTTTATGTTAGAAGTAGCATTTTAAATGTTTTGGGGTTGGGGGAGGGGAAGAGTGACGGGAACTATATAGAACCCAGGAAACCACCAAATTATGGTAACATGGGGAAGTGGGCAAATTTGGCCACAGTTCTCCATTCATTTCCTACAGGTAAAAATGACTAATCAGTTCTGCAACTGAGCAACACCTTGCTCATGAGGCTAAGGCTCATCAGGTAGAGGGAAAGAAGAACAGTAAGGCACAGCTCCACCAGCTGATTAAAGGCCCTCTATAATCAATCTGAAAGCACATAACAACAAATTTTAAAACAGTGTAAAATTGTTGAAAAACATAGCAATAACAATAAAAGTATAACTTTATTTGCCATTATCTGGTAGGTTCTCATTAATGCCCAGTTCAAATCCAATCCTTCCTGGCCCCTCCTTCACAGCTTTATTTTTAAAGGAAAGTGCACTTATGCATATATGTACATGTACACAGAAACACACATACACACTAAATGCATTCATGCATTTGAAGTGAATTCTGTTTGGATTCTGCACCCAAGCCTTTTGGACCATCTAGCCCAGGTATGGATAATAATAATAATAATAATAAAATTTATTTATATCCCACCCTTTGGAAACCCAATCAGGGAGGCTTACAACCATAAAAATATATACAATACCCAGACCCAACAACCCCTCCCCCCCTTAAAACAGTAT
>CM034701.1:280851496-280861583 GCA_020142125.1 Phrynosoma platyrhinos
TGCGAACACAGTCACTGGAGGAGAGTATGGCCCCATCCAGGACTGGAGCCTAGCTGAAGGCCTATGACATGGAAGTGTGTACAACAGAAATTTCTTTTTTTTTTTCCCTTTGCCACCATTGGATCATCAAAGAGCCATCCAGCAGAGCTGATTCAAGTGTACATGGGCTGAGAGAGTGTGACTTTTACAACCTGGCCCAGTAGAGAAGCCAGACTCAACAGCCCACTGTGAAGAATTTGCCTAGCACTTTGAAGATTAAATCGCTCAGATTTTTTGTGTGACTTGGGTCTTCTCTGCACTGGCCAGGATATTCAGGGGGCAGCCCTGTGCATCCACCATAGGTCACTCATTTCTGAAGTTAGAACAAAGTAGTTGTATGACCTCACCTGAAAAAAGAATCACAGCCCCACAGCTGCCCCAATCTTCCCATTACCTGGCCTTCCATTCCCATGCCATAGTGACTGTCTGCATGGGCATCCTGCTGAGCCACCGGGTGCATCCACCACAGGTCACTCACTTCTGAAGTTAGAACAAGGCACCCAGTGAGGGTCACATGGATGGGCACCTCATTCTGACCTCAGAAGCACACGACCCACAGTGGTAGTTGATGTACTGTTCAGCTCAGTGAGAGACCTGTGCAAATAGCCACTGTTGCATGGGAATGTAGGGCTCCAGATCTTCCCAGAAGATCCAGAATAAGTGTTTAAAATGTGGTTTAAGGTTGTTATACCCTAATCCTGGTGCAAATATCTGGACTGCTCATGCCAGAACCAGGGTTTGGGACATGCATTGTCTGAACTGGATGATGCCAGAATGGGTATGGGGTGGCCTGGACACTATATGGACATACTCCTTGGAAGGGCAAGAGTATGGGTTTTAGATCCTTCACCTTTCTTGCAATAGGATCCCAACATGTATTAAATAGGCCAGTGGCCAATTTTCTGAGTGTGTAAAGGAAGTTATCAGTGCCTCTTTACCAAAAGGCAGAGTACCAACATGCCTGAAGGAGGCAGTTGTATGACTTCACCTGGAAAAAAAAATCTCCCCTGGATAACACTATATTAGTTAATCATTAACTCACTGTTGCATGTTTGGTCAAGATGCTGTAGCATGTAGCAGCCTCTCAGGTCCAGGGTTTCCTGGATGAAACAGCTCGATTAGATCCATTTTAATTGGGGTACAGGCTTGGTTGTGGGATGGAGATGAATTAGGCTGCCTTGGTGAATGACCCACACCCAGGAGAGGTCTGTGTGTTTCTGCTGGTTCAACAGACCTCTCTGGTTACACTGCAGAAATAACTTTCACTGGCATAACTCAGTGCTATGGGATTCTGGAAACTGTAATTTGTTGTAGCACAAGAGCTCTTTGACAGAGAAGGCTAAATGTCTCACAAAACTGCAGTTCACAGACTTCCATAGCATTGAGCCATGCCAATTAAAGTGGTATCAAACTGGATTATTTCTGCAGTGCAGATGCAGCCTCTGAGTCTTTAATACCATTACCCATGGCATCCTTCTGGGCAGCTGTGATGAGTTGAGACCTGGAGGCTCCGTTTTACAGTGACTCTATTCTTTCATGAAAGGGAGAGATCAGAAGGTAATGCTGAGAGATTACTGGTCTCTTCCTTGACCATATGGAGCTTCACACGGTTCTCTCTCACTGCTGTGAGAAGTTTCGGGAGTTTTGGTGTCAAGTGTCACCAGTATGCTTGTGATACCCAGCTCTATTTTTCCTATTCATCTATGTTTCCCTGGTAACCCAGTGCCTGTAATTAATAATGATGTAGACTTGAGGTGATTGACTTGGACTCAAGTCAGATTCAAGCCACTTCAATGACTCAACTTGGACTCAACTCGCCAATAAATGATGCACTGACTGGACTTGACTCGTGATTCATATATTTTTAGTAACTGATTTGCTTGCCTAGCTTCATCCAGAATCAGCAAACAAATTAGGCAATGGGCCTGAGTAGACCCATTAAAGTCTACTCAGCAGCCTGTCTCCACTGCACATTAGAGGAGCTATCTAAAGTGTTTGAAAAGCCTTAGAAGGATCCTCAATCTCAAGCCCATTGCCTAATGAATTTGCTGTTGCCTTTTGAGAAAAGCATCTTGCCAGCCTGCACTAAGGGGCTGAGTCTTGTCTGCTGCTCTTAGGAAAGCTTTAGAAGGCTCCTCCAATGTGCAACAGGGACAGGCTGCTACATAAATAGACCTTATTTTTCTAAATGGCAGTCTTGATAAATTGCCTATGATAATTTAATTTTTTACTTGACTTTGTACACATCTTCGTGATTTTCTAGTTATTGAAACTCTACCACCACACACACACACACCACCACCACCACCTTTTTTTTTCTATCAAAGATGCCTCCCAGACTTGAGAGTTGACTTGAAAGTTTCTTGAAAGGCCTTGAGACTCAATTTGAGACTTGAAGGTGGAGACTTGGAGTAAGAAAAAAAAACTTGAATACATTACTGGTAATTGATTGTATGCAGATAAATGAAAGCTTAATCCAGACAAGGCATGGGTGCTCCTTGTTAGTCAAAAGGCAAAGCAGGAAATAGAGATTCAGCCCCGAGCTTGGGGATGCATTCCTCATGAAGTTTCATGTTTGCAGTTAGTTTATAATTCTAGTTTTAGCAATGATCCTGAAGGCCCAGGTTTTGGTGGTAATCAGGAGCAAAGTTGCACACTAAAAGCTAATGTGCCAACCAGGTCCATTCTGGAAATATCTGATCTGAATGTGGTGACACATGCCTTAGTTATGCACTGTTTAGCTTACTGTAATGCACTTTCTGTGAACCTACTTTTGAAAAGTGCCCAGAAACTTGAGTTGGCCAAAAGAGCTGCAACATGATCATCAACTCCCTTTTTCATCAGCTCCACTGGCTTCTGGTCTGGGTGCAATTCAAGGTGCTGGTTATGACCTGTTGAGCCTTATACAGCTCAAGTCTGGGCTTTCTGAAATACTGAGTTTCTTAATATGAGCTATGCCAAGCCTTAGGATCTTCAGAGGAGGCCTTTCTCTCAGTCCACCACCTTCTCTGGCATGATTGGTGGCAACATGAAAGAGAACCTTCTCAGTGACTACTCCCAGGCTTAAGAATTCCCTCCACAGGGCTGCTAGCATGACTCCTGACTCCTTCCTTCTGACCTTCTGTCAGCAAGTAAAAATTCTGCTGCAACAGAGATTGCTGGAGCTTCTAATTATATCTTATTTTCTGGTGTTTTTTTTTTTTTGTTCTGTTTTAATGAATCCACTTTAAACTGTTTTTAATTCTGTGGGTACTTTAATTGCATTTAAAAGTAATTTTATTTGTTGTTACTTCTAACTTTGGAAGTGTTTTTAATTGCATTTGTTTTACATTTTGATACATGCCTTGATTACATCCCATTTGGACTACTGTAACGTGCTCTACATGGGAGTGCCTTTGGAACCTGTTGGGAAATTTCAGCAGTTCAAAATGCTGCAGCCAGGCTGTTGACAGGGATCATATGACACACACACACACATTGAAAAAGTTGCATTGACTACCAGTCTGTTTCTGGACAGAATTCAAAGTGATAGTTTTGACCTTTAAACCCTTACATGTCCTTGATCCAGACTATTTGAAAGACCATATCTCCTTATATAAACCAGGGCATACATTGAAATCTACCGGGGAAGGCTTTCTTCCAGTTCCACCAGCCTTTGAGGCATTGTTGCTGAGGACTCAGGATATAGCCTGCTCCCAGACTGTGAAACTCACTTCCACGGGAAGTCAAGTCAGCCCCCCCCGCACCCGCTCTCTTTCCGCAGACATCTGAAGACATTTTTATTTAGGTAGGCTTTTTAATTTTAACTATGGAGTCGCAGTGTGTGGTGTGCTATATGTGAGTATGTATTTCATTTTTTTTTTAATTGAAACTCTATTTAAGGTATGTTTTAAGTGTATGTAGTATTTTAGCTGTTTAAATAATGTTTTTAATAATATTGATGTTTAATTCCTTTTTAACTTTTGTATATTAATATTTTGGTTGGATCTTTTTAAAATTATTGTAAACCACTTTGGATCCTATTTTGGGAGAAAGGTGGGATAGAAATACAGTACATAAATTAAACTGGCAAGTTGTATTTGCCTTAAATTTTGAATCTGACTAGTGGGGAAAAGTTGGGATATAAATGATGACAGTCAGAAGCAAAATTCCCCTCACAATGCCTTATCCCAGTGCAAATCACTGGTGGGAGGGGACTGGAAACATCATCCTGTCATGCCACCAGAACAGACCTCTTTCTTTCAGAGAAACTGCTGGCTGTTAAGGTAGGTTTGGGAGGCATTTGTGACCATAGCACTATTGCCCCAATCATAAACATGAATACTGAACAGTTATGAATGCATTAGTTTAGCTTACACATTTGTAACTGTTCAATAAGATGCTAGCCAGTAATAATAATAGAAGCTGTATAGCATCCCAGGAGGGGTTCCTTTCCATCCCAGCTGTCTGATAACTTTTACTGGATAGCAAAGTATTATTAATTTTACCACATGTAATTCCTCAGCCCAGTACACTCCAAATGCCTTGAAGACAACTCCCATCATCTCCAGGGCCATTCAGTGTGTGAAACTAATACTGATGGAGATTGTAGTCCAACATATCTGGAGGGGAGCAGGTTGGGAAAAGCTGGCATATATGAAGCAGTCATAGGAAGATCCCATGGGTATAATTTTCTGTAGTAGCAAGTGGAAAGGCTTACCATTTTCATGCATTTGCTATTCTTGCATTTCCCTGCCTTTCTTTTTTAGTTTCAATTGTTGTTAAAGCATTTTCTTTTCTATGTTCCATGAAACAAAGTCAAGTCCTTAACTGGCCCAATGGAGCCCAAGGGGTTATTTCTCATGAAGAGCCACAAACACAGACTCTAACTGAGCACCACTTTAATCTTTCTTGTTGTCTGTTGCTTTTTACACTGATGTTGCCAGAAAGTCACAAGCTCTTTTGTTCACTTGCTGTTTTGTAATACTTTGCATATTATCATATTAAATGTAGTTTGCTTCACAATGTGACTTTGTAAATGCTAGAACTATATCTGTCATAAAACTTGACAAAGCAACTGAAAATCTGCAAATAGTGAAAAGGAAGGGGGGGAAAGTCAGCTTTCATTTGTCTGAATGTCTATTAAAATCATGTGGGTTTTTTTTCATAGCCGGCATCTGGCTTCCATGGTGTTTTGGGTTTTTTAATGCAAATATTCTTACAAAAAAATTGTACTGTAGAACATCTTGTCCATTTAGAATTGTGATACCTATCATTATAATGATTACACAAATAGCCAAAGAAGTTGTGCATTCCAATACACACATACACAGAAAAAAAAATGTTCATGCAGTAGCTATGTCATGTTAAAGAACTGTGTCAAATGAAAACCTTGGCTGCCTTCAATTGGAGAAAACCCCTCAAATGTCTTTGAAGTGACAACCAAACTGGGAAATATAACTGACTCACAGCCTTTAAGCGATCAAGAAGTGATCAAAGCTGTAACTCTGGAACTCAAGAAGAAGGGGGGAAACTGACATGCTTAGGGAAATGAGCAAAGCTTACTGCCAGCTGATATTCAAGGAAACAGAAGAAGTGAAATTATTATGAAACACATCTTCCTATGTGGGGTCATAAAACAGTATGCACAGTTGATAGCTCCAAACTTTTCCGCAGTAGAAAACATCAGTTGGTTCCACAAGCCAGCTCAGTAAATATCTGTGACTGTGACACATCATTTGGAAAATATTATTACTACCTCAAATCAACCTTCACTTTTCAGATCATGATTAGTGGAGGGGGATGAAAAATGCCTCATTTCAATCATAGGTGATTGGTACATTCTCTACAAAGCAGTTAAGGGAGTTCTTTGAGGGAAATATTGGATCTAATGGAGAGCATGTGCAGTTACTATGGATGATTGACAAGTTGACAGAATTCTCACAGTCACAGAATTTACTTTTATTTTCTCAGTGTTGGAGAATATCCTAAGTCCAGGATAGTGGCTGGTTTCCATATAGTAGCTATTTACTGATCTATTTGACTGCATAGATCATGAAAGGTGATAGAATGCCCTTAAAGATGTGAGAGTGCCAACACATCTGATAGTCTTGATGAAGAATCTGTACTCAAGACAAGAGGCTACTATCAGAACAGAACGCAGGGAACAGAATGGTTCGAAATTGGCAAAGGAGTCAGACAAGACTGCATCCCATCACCCTACCTGTTCAACTTATATGCAGAACATATTGTAAGGAAAGCAGGCTTGGACTTGGAAGAGGGAGGAATGAAAATAGGAGGAAGAAATATCAACAATCTGAGATTTACTGACGACACCATAGTACAAGCAGAGAACCTCACAGACTTGGAACAAGTACTAAGGGAGATCAAAGAAGAAAGTGCAAAGGTAGGCTTACTGTTGGAACATAAAGAAAACAAAAATGACTACAGAGAACTTACACACATTCAAACTAGACAATGAGGAAATAGAAATAGTAAAATAGTTCTCATATCTGGGATCAAACATTGATCGGAATGGGGACTGCAGCCAGGAACTCAGGAGAAAATTAAGAATGAGGAGAGTGGCTATGAAAGAACTTGAAAAGATCCTAAAATGCAAAGCCATACAACTCAGCACAAAAAGTCAGAATTATACAAACCATTGTATTCCCTATTACCATGTATGGATGTGAGAGCTGGACAGGCAAGAAGGAAGATAGAAGGAAAATCAATGCATTTGAGATAATGTGATGCTGGAGAAGAGTGCTGAGGATCCCATGGACAGACTAAAGGACAAACAAATGGGTCCTAGAGCAGATCAAGCCAGAGATATTCCTAGAAGCCAAGATGACAAGACTTAGACTGTCATACCTTGGACACATCATGAGAACTCATGAATCGGTGGAAAAGACAATCATGTTAGGAAAGGTGGAGGGACGTAGAAAGAGAGGAAGGTCACATGCTAGATAGATGGACTTTATTAAAGAGACCACAAATATGAGTTTGCAGGAGCTGGGCAGAGCAGTAGCGGACAGGGGGCCCTGGAGATGTCTCATCCATAGGGTCACCATGGGTCGAGATTGATGCAAAGGCAGTTCACGCTAAGAATATAGCTGCATCCACAAGCAGCTCCTAATATTCCTCTTTCTAATTATTGTTTCAGCATTCTGAGTTTGGAAATGCTTTGTTTCAGTAGCTGTTCAGCTGCCTTAAATCCCTTTTGGGGACAAAGCCAAAATATAAATCCAATAAGTAAACAAACAAACAAACAAGCATGATAGGACTTACAGTAGTAATTTTTTGCCAAGCATCTTATAGGACTGCATCAGATACAGGACCATACTAAGACCATATTTAGAAAGCTCCACTAGCTACCAGTTTCTAGGGAGCAATTCAAAGTGCTGGTTATGAACTATGAAGCTTTATATGGCTGAAGTCCAGGCTATCTGGCAAACTATATCTCCCTGTATGAGCCAGCCCAAGCCCTGAAATCATCAAGAGAGGCCCTTCTCTCAGTCCCAACACTGTCACAAGCACAATTGGTGGGGAAGCAAGAGAGGACCTTTTGGGTGGCGGCCCCTAGACTCTGGAAATCCCTTCCCAGGAAGGCCAGAATGGCCCCCTCCTTGTTGTCCTTCCAATGGAAGGCTAAAACTTTTCTTTATTAAGACAGACTTTCAAAACAAAGAGACCACAAATATGAGTTTGCAGGAGCTGGGCAGAGCAGTAGTGGACAGGGGGCCCTGGAGATGTCTCATCCATAGGGTCACCATGGGTCGAGATTGACGCAAAGGCAGTTCACACTAAGAATATAGCTGCATCCTAATATTCCTCTTTCTAATTATTGTTTCAGCATTCTGAGTTTGGAAATGCTTTGTAGTAGCTGTTCATTTTCAGTTTTGAAAGGGTGGGCTAAGGAGTGCTGTATTAAGCACAATTGTTTTTAATGCAAATACATATGTGAGGAAGTAGGCTAGCGTCTACGAAAGCTCATACTACCAGTTAGTCTCAAAGGTGCTAAAAGATCTCTTTGCAAACTGTTTTTAATATTTTTATCTTTTAAATTACATTTTAGATCTGAATTGTTTTAATAGTGTGACTAGTTTAATTCCATTTTAATGTCTTGTTGTTGCTGTTGTTGTTGTTGTTGTTGTGTGCCTTCAAGTCATTTCTCACTTATGATGACTCTAAGGCAAACATATCATGGGGTTTTCTTGGCAAGATTTGTTCAGATTTGTTGCCATTGCTTTCCCTTGAGGCTGAGAGTATGTGACTTACCCAAAGTCATCCAGTGGGTTTCATGGCCAAGCTGGGAATCAAACCCTTGTGTCCAGACTCATAATCCAACACTCAAACCACTATGCCATGTTTACTTTTTGTACATTTTTAGCTGTATTGTTCTTTTTAAATTATATGCTTCCTTGAGTCCCAATTTTGGGAGAAAGGCAAGATACAAGTAAATATAATAATAATCATCATTATCATCCAAGCAGCAGCAGCATTTCTGGACATGTTTACCACACTTGATCTTTCGAAAGTATAGAATTTTCTGGTATACTATAAACACATTTTGCTGCTTAGCAGACTGATCCTGCACCTTATTATCACAGAAGTATAACTGTGTATTTGTGAAGAACAGTTTATGCTACTCTTAATGGAGCATACATGTCACTGTGAAGGCTTTTTGCTTTCACCTGGGGTTCAAGATTCAGTTACAACCAGGACTCAGCACTGGGACTGCTAAAATTAAGCTCAGGAATATGTGCATGAAATACTTTAAAAGAGCATCTTTGAAAATATGCAGAGTGGCATCTCTGTACTACTAAATAACTTACTTAGCCAGAACCAGGACAAAGATGAACAATGGCGCCTGTACCATTTATAGTTAGGAAGAGAGAATTTCAGCTGAAATCAAAAGTATAGTTCTGGGGGACAAGGCCATTGCGTCTATTATAGGATTTCTGCCCCAACAAAATTTGTCTTGAGTTTTCAGGTTTCAAGTATTGCAGCAAGAAATACTGCATTGAGAATTACAGTTTAGCAATTGAAAGAAAAGAAAATGAAAGTTATCAAGGAAATGATAGCACAACAAATTGAAGAATTCCAGGTATGAAAAATGTTCAGTTGTCCCTCTCCTACAATGCTAGAAATTTGGAAACTCAATGAAAATTTCATTGGAAGAGGGCAGAATTCTTATTCATGGAGGCAATGCCACCACTACCCATCTCACAACTACTAAAAGATTCAAAGCCTTTCTTTCTGCTTTGTTGTTGCTGTATGCCTTCAAGTCATTTCTGATTTATGGCAAACCTAAGACAAACCTATCACAGGGTTTTGTTAGCAAGATTTGGTCAGAAGGGGTTTGTCGTTGCCTTCCTGTAAAGCTGAGAGGATGTCACCCAATGAGCCTCCATGGCTGAGCAGAGTTCTGAACCCTGATCTCCCAGAATTCTAGTCCAACATTCAAATGACTCTAAGGCTATATCAGCTTGACTCTTTTTTCTGCTAGCTACCCTCTAATGCAGATGTTGTTGGACTCCAACAATTCCCCAATCCATATTTATTTATTTACATCATCCTGCATTTCTCCCAATATTGGGACTGAAGGTGGCTAACAACAAATATAAAACAATACAAATTTAAAACAATACAAAACAATACAATACAAAAGCATTAAAGAAAGCATACATATACAGTTTTAGAACAATTAAACAATTTGTTAAGTTTAAAACATTAAACATTAAAAATATTTAAATGTTATATATACACACACACACACACACACACACATTAAAGTCTGAATTGCATAGTCCAACCCTCATCAGTTGGAAAAAGCCTGACAGCACCAAATGTGTTCACCTGTCACCAAAAGTAGAGCAGGGATGGGCCATCCTGGCCTCTCTGGAGTTGATAAACCACCACATGCTCTGATAAAGGTAAAGGTATTCCCCATTGACAAGGTTGTCAAGTCATGTCCGACCATAGGGGACGATGCTCATCTTCATTACTAAGCCAAAGAGCCAGTGTTGTCAAGGACTACTCTGTGATCATAGAATCATAGTTGAAAGAG
>CM034701.1:280866725-280876948 GCA_020142125.1 Phrynosoma platyrhinos
TACAGAGCAATAGCAATAGCATTTACATTACTATACCACTTAATAGTGAACTTAGCACTTTCTAAGTGGTTTACAGTCTGTAAGCCAATTACCCCCAACAAGCTAAATACTCATTTTACCAACTATGAAAGGATGGAAGGCTGAGTCAACCTTGGAGCCCTGGGATCAAACACACAACCTTGTGGCTGTACTACTACTATTTAACCACTTCACTACCATGCCAATCAAGTTATTTCAGTGTGTGCATTAGAAAATCCCACAAGACCCATTCTCTACCGCAAAGGTAATAAAAATGTATTCATGATTAATAACTATTTGTCACTTTCCTGATGCCCCCAAATCTACAGACTGAGGCAGCTGCCTCCTTATGCCAACTGACAGTTGGCTCTTGATGCCTAATAACCAGATCCAAAATCCATCCAAAGCAATGTTCTGTGGGCCAATTGATTGCCAGGATGAATCATTTTATACTCTGATGGTTCAGCATATAAAATGATACAATCAAAACCCAAATGGTAGCTTTAAAAAATCCTTTAGGATTTCTTTTAAAATATTTTAAACCAGTATCTCTGAATAAGCCCAGCGCACACACACACACACACACACACACACACACACACACACATATATATACTTATTTAGCAGTAAATAGAATCAGGCTGTTAAATCCCAAAGCTTTTAGGGAACTTGGGGAAATGTATCATGATGTTGTGAGCAGATATGTAAGATCAGAGCCTTCTATACAAAAGAAAGACACAGATGAAAATAATGGCCAGTATTCATATAATCAGGATCAAATCTAGGTAAATAAGTAAAATCCACTGCAGCATCAAAGGCAGAAATTGAAAGAAAAGAAAACTAATGACCAGTAGCAAAGAACATAATAACATCCTTTTATGATCACTACTATTCCCCTCTTTTAAAAAGCAAGCAAAGTGTATAACATATTTTCATATGTGGAAGTGTATATATTCTTCTATCTGTGTTAAGTGCCATGTTCCATTAATTCAATAGCAGCTGCAACTCAGAATCATTTTGAGTATCAATCAGAACTGATGCCGGTGTCATCAGTGAAAAGTAAGTACATTCTGAATTTTGATTTTGAAAGCTATAACATGCAAAGTGTTGAATCTTCCTTTAAACACACACACACATATATATATAAAACCTGATTGGAGTTTCTTCTTCTATCCCCCACCCCATCATGTCTGATTGCCCCAAATCCAGGTATTTCAAAATGGCCAGTAAATCCTTAATTTACGCTGTGAAAGACTCACATTCATAGATACCCAAATCCAATTTTATAGGCATTGGAGGGTTATGGGTCAGTGAGCATTCTTGTGCTGTGGTATTTCTCAGATGGGGCTTCAAGACAACCCCTATCTCTCTAATGATGGGTCAGGAGCAGGGAGTGGAGGAGGGGAGAGAATATTTCAAGGTTGTCCTGGATTTGTGCCAGAAAGAGAAGAAAAGGGCCTTTGTGAAGGAACATCTCAAAGCCACGGGTAAACATGTTAGCTATACTTAACACCCAGCACCACTGCCAAAACCGTTAGACACTGAGTAATCCATGCCAGTTCCCCTTTGGAATTCAACTGACCAGTACAATAGAGGACAACCTCTTCCAATTATGGCGTTCATTCCTCTGAAAACATCCTCCCAGGAACTCCCAAATTAGCAACTGCCTCAGAGAGTAAACAGACTCTTAATTTCATCAACAAAGGTGAACCGTTGAAGCTTTTCTGGTAGATAAGTAAGTTGTATCTCTCCCTCCTCCCCCACCCACCCACATTTTTCCTTTTCTTTTCTTTGTACTCAAAAATATCTTTATTCATCTTTGATCATTTGTCCAAGTACATGGTTCATTCAAGGATTTATGCAAAAAAACAATATGCAGTCCCCATTACAGAAAAAAAACCTGGGCTTTTGCAAAGAGCACATCTCATTTCTGTTGTGAATTTTTATGTAGCTTTTCCTCTTCCACTCCCCAGTTCACTCCCTCCCTGCATTGTCTTTCCTGCTGTCCTCACCCTCTTTCTTCTCCTCAGCTGTGAAAAAAAGACTTATGTGCCTGAAGCGACATCCACAGAGGCCCGAGTGTGTGTAGCAATACCAATGCCAATCGAGGCTTCCCTACAGTGGACTGCTGCAACATGTCTGCTGCTTCAGCAATCCTCACTCACTTACCAGGTTTCCCCTGAGGGTTGCCTTACCCCCAAGGTCCTATCTAATCACTTACCTTCAGCCTCATTGTAGAGTCATCTTCCTGCCTTAGCAGACAGACCTCCACATTATATACATCCTTCATGGACAAACAGGTAATCTTTTGCCATGCCTAAGGAATGTTTTCTCCCTGTGGGGTCAAGACTAAGGTGATTATTTGCTGACAGAGTGGAAGCATTTTTGTTGTTGCTGCTGTTGCTCATGGCATTGCTGTTGCTACAATGAGACTGGGTTAGGGGGCATCTCAGCTCAATAAAGCAATCATCTCAACAAATTGGAACAGCATTTTAGTACGGGCTATGATGATTTTGATGACGTAGTGTTACAGAGAAAGAAATGTATTCAGATATTTTGATGTAGTATATATGCATGACTACTAACACATCAGTCCTGTTTTTTAAAAAAAAAACATTTTTGATACCTGGGATGTCAAAAGAAACATTTGTGTAGAATCCAGATGAGAAGACTCCCCAGCCCCTTTTCCCCACACTTCAGTACAAAAAAAGTGCTGTGAAACATGTTAATATCCATGGTATTTGTGTGAAGATCATATCTTGACATTCTTTGTCTGAGTTAACCAGGAGTAATTCTCTTAATCTCTGCTCATTAGAGAAGTTTTTCCAGTCCTATCATCATTCAAGATGCTTTGTTTCACTTTGAATTCATTAGTTTTAGACATGCTTTTTTAAAAAAAAGAACAGGCTAATATTCTCCATGGAGCAATACCTATTGTTACCCAGAAGTGGTGTGCAGAGATAGCAGGGGGTCATATGATTTCCCCTCCAGTGTGCTGATATGTTTTGGGCCAGTTGTGATTACTTCTTGTGAGTACTTCACTTTATAGCTCAATATAATGAGAAAATTAGTTAAAGAGTTCCTGTATCTTGGATCAAATGATCAAATTGATCAGAATGGGGACTGCAGTCAAGAAATCAGAAGACTGGGAATGGGAAGGGCAGCTATGAAGGAAGTAGACAAGATCATAAAGAGTAAAGATGTACCACTCAACACTAAAGTTAGAATCATCCAAGCCTTTGTATTCCCCACCACCCTGTATAGACACAAGGAGTAGACAACAAAGAAAACTCATTTGAGATGTGGTGCCAGAGCAGAGTGCTGAGGATCCCATGAACAGCCAAAAAGACAAGTAAGTGGGTCCTTGAGCAGAAATCCAGAAATCTTCCTGGAAGCCAAGATGATCAAATTGAGACTGCCTTATCTTGGCCACATCAAAAGAAGGCATGACTCATTAGAAAAGACAATAATTCTAGGAAAGGTGGTGGGCAGTAGAAAGAGAGGAAGACTGCACACCAGATAGACTCAGTCAGGGAGGTCATGGGCTTGAAATTACAGGACCTAAGCAGAGCAATGGAGAGCAGGGGTTCTTGGAGATGTCTCATCCACAGGATCATCATGAGTCAAGGATGACTCAAGGGCAGTTAACAACAAAACACCTATTTCAGTAAGAGAAATGCCTCCAGGGATAGCCAAGATATTTTCCTGTCTGAGGCTATGGCCAAGATGGTGCTCACATCACTACAGCCTGCAGGAGCCAACTGACTATTAGCTCACAGGTGATGGAGCAGTATCCTCTGCTTCATGTGAGGACACCAGAATAGCTTAAAACATGCAAGGTAGATTTCCTACAACAAACAATTCTGTCCTCCAACAGAGAGGAACAGCCAGGGAACTTCTGCTGCCCCCTCTAGATCTCCCAGCACTTGCTCCCTGAGGCCACTATCTCATTCTGCCTAATGGTAGGGCCAGATCTAGGACTTCCAATGAAAACAATCACATAATTTGGGGGGGGGGATTTATTTAAAAGCAAACACAAGCACATAAGACACATGGTGTTGACCTGTATTGCATCTGAGTACCGTACTATAGAGCATCATTGCAATGCTCACCCAAACTCATCTGGCTCTTGTTTTTTATGTAAATAGACATTCAAATTTAGAGATATCCATTGTTATGTATAACCAGTTGATTGATTATAACTGTATTAGAGCCCTTGAGTTTAATTATGGGACAACACACTTGGTATCCTCACAGCACAGCTTTTCCTTAAAAGTAGGAGTGACTTTTGCCTAGCATCAGAACAGAGGTCTTTGCAACAGGGGAGAGTATGAACAGTTCTGGGGCCAGGATACTCCAGGATTCCCTACACCAGTGCAGACAGAACCTATGTGACTCGAAAGGATTTGTATTCATCTCTGCCTGAATCATGTCTAGAATAGCAGCGAGAAATAGTATTGCAGGACATCCACCTTCTATTTCTGATAACTGAGCGAAATCATGCAGGAATCCTAACTTGTCTGTAGCAGAAAACTGAGAGACACTATGGAGTAGTAATTAGAGTGTTAGATGGGAACTTGGGAGCTCTGGGTCCTCACAGTGCCACTCACTGGATGACCTTGGACCTGCCAATCAAATACTGTCAATCAATCAGCCTTATGAAGTTGGTTGTTGTAAGGGTAAAGTGGGAAACAAATGAGCCATGTATTTGTGTGCTTTGAGCTCACTGTAGGAAAGGTGGGACATAACTTTAATTTTTAAAAAGTGTAATAATCAACACAGTACCCTAAGAAAACAACAGCTAAAGAACAGAGTTACATAAATCACAGGTATGCATATATAAATACGGTATACATTGGCTGCTCACCTGAGAACATTTACTCATAGATAAATTTTAAGGTCATGAATGGCACTTATTTTTCAGCAAATAGCAACACCAGTAGTCTAATGTATACCTTCTGCAAGGTGAGTTTTCAAATGTTAAATGTGTGTTGAATCATTAGTAAAAATGTAGACAGTGTCAAAGTGATACAGTCCTGACAGTTGGGCTGGAAAGGAATCTACTTAAAGTTTATATCAAGGCTAGAGACAACCTTGGAAGTACAATAAGCGTCCAGAGTCATTTCAGGGATTTTTTAGATAGCTATTCATAGTGATTCTGCAATACTTAAAGCAGAATTACTGTGGAGAAAAGTGACTTCCATAAAAGAAGATTACACTAGTATAATAGTAGCAATTCAGGCCAAGAAGTTTATTCACTCTTGTAATTGTACTTGGGATGTTTACAAAGGCATTCACATTCAGGGGAAAGAAAGCAATTTTATTTAGTTAAAAAAATATTACAAGCAGTGTTTAATTTCTTTTTTTTTTTTAAGAAAGAGGGAGAAAAAGAAAGAAAGGAAAGTATTGCCAGTGATACAGAGGAGCTAAGCTTTACAGGATTGAAATATTAAAGTTTTTGATAAGCAAGGATGGTGATAGCACCTACTTCCTCCATAACTAACTTGTTGTGCCTACTTTTTTGTTGTTCTCACAGGTATGACTTTGGGGACAGCCATAATGAGTGTCTGCACTTAGATATACCCTTACATCCTTGGGTGTTGTAGATTCAGCTGGGCTTGAATTTACACCAGTTGACCTAATGACTTTGCTATCTGCTCACTGGTATGTGAAACAGGGTGTACTTATTTTGTCAGTAGTAAAATGCCAGTGTGGTGTAGTGGTCTGAGCATTGGACTATGTCTCTGCAGACCAGGGATGGATACCTTTTTTACCATGAAAACCCACTGTGTGACCTTGAGTAAGTCACACACACTGAGTCCCAGAAAGTCCCAAGATATCTTTGCATTAGGATCACCGTAAGTCAGAAACTACTTGAAGGCACACAAAACAAAAGCAACAGTGAAATGCAATCACAAAAAGTCAAGATGGGTTTCTGAGAAACAAGTAATGCCAGATTAATCTGATCTCTTTTTTTTTAATAAAGTTTGGTAGATGAAGGAAATGTTATGGATGTAGCATATCTTGATTTTAGTAAGGCTTGTGACAAGGTCCCCCATGATATTGTTACAAACAAGATAGTAAAATGTGGGCTAGACAATGCAACTGTTAAGTGGATTGGTAATTGGTTGACCAGCCAAACCCAAAGGGTGAGCAGCAATGGCTCTTCTTCATCTTGAAGCAAAGTGACCAGTGGGGTGCCACAGGGCTTTGTCCTGAGCCCAAAGCTATTTAACATCTTTATCAATGACTTGGATGAAGGAACAGAGGACATACTTATCATTATCATATTTGCAGATAACACCAAATTAGAAGGAGTAGCTAATACCCCAGAGGAGAGGATCAAAATTCAAAAGGACCTTAATAGATTAGAAAGCTGGGTCAAACCTAACAAAATAAACTTCAACAGAGTCCTGCACTTAGGCAGATATGTACTACACTAAGGCAGAAGGTACTGCACTTAGGCAGAAAAAAATGAAATGCATAGATATAGGATGAGAGATACCTGGCTTAAAAAGACTACATTGAAAGGGATCTAGAGTCTTAGTAGACCCCAAGTTGAAGATGAGTCAACAGTGTGATGCAGCAGCTAAAACAGCTGCATCAATAGGGAAGTAATAGTGCCACTCTATTTTGCTTTGGTTAGGCCACACCTGGAATACTGTGTCCAGTTCTGGGCACTATGGTCTAAAAAAGATGTTGACAATCTAGAGTGTGTCTGGAGGAGGGCAACCAAATGGTGAAGGGTCTGGAAACCATTCCCTATGAGGAGAGGCTTAAGGACCTGTGTATGTTTAGCCTGGAGAGGAGAAGGTTAAGAAGTGATATAATAGCCCTTTTAAAAATATTTGAAGAGGTGTCATATTGAGGCTGGAGCAAGCTTGTTTTCTGCCACTCCAGAGAATAGGACCTGGAGCAATGGATTCAAACTACAGGAAAAGATATTCCACCTGGTGCTACAACAAACAATAAATCCCAGGATTCCATGGGATGGAGTCATGACAGTTAAAACAATGTCAAACAGCATTATTTCTGTAGTGTAGATGCAGCCCAAGAAGACCCACTTCTGTGTTCCCAACAAATGTACCTGTGACAGTGGTGGGATGAAGAGAAGGGCTTCTCCTGAAATTCTCAAAAACAGGGAAGATTCATATGGGGGAATATAACTTCTTATAGGACCTTGTACATTATGACCAGCTGTTTGAATTGTGGCTGGAAACATTAGCTCTTCTAGAGGAGAAAGGGAAAGAAGTATAGAACTGGAGTCTACCATACACATAAAACGAATTCATTACAGCTATATCAGCGTTTACCAAGAGTTTGCTAACCAGTCATCATGATTACTGGTTTGGTGCTCTTTTCTGACCACTGGACCCATTAACGTCTGTGTCCTCCTCTTTCCAGCCTACCAACAGCACAACTCAGAATAAAGCTTCAAACATGGAATCCATTGCTATGTAAATGAAACACCTAGAAATCTACTTAGAAATGAGGAGTTTATTTTGAATGCAAGGTCAGGATGGGAGGGGGGGAGCAAAAGTCAGAAAACCCTGTCTTTAGCAGTATCTTTATATATTTACTTTTAAAGGAACCTCTTCATTTTTGTATTATTTGCAATATGGGAAATGCTGCCAAATGACACAGGCTTTTAGTTTGGGATCACCAGCAATTACTGTAAAGGTGAAAGGAGATACTGCAGATTTAACAAGGCTTTTTGTATGAACTAATTGCATTAGAATACATTAGTCAGAGTGCACATTTGAGGTTTTCTGTTTCCCTGGAAAGGTCATCCTAGATTTTGGTTACATAGCTAAAGAGAGGAAATCATATTAGCAGAGTTATTCAGTGAGCGACTGCATGGTAAGTTTCCTTTGATTTGCATTATCTGATTGTAACAGAGTTGTTCTCCTTTTGCTAAATGAGTAGGGAAAGACCTCCAGTGACAATAGGAATAAGTTCAAAGCCTTTGAGTTCTATTACAATGCACTCATTTTCTACAACTAGGCTAACGACTGTACTGTCCTGATGGGATGCTGGCATGCTTTCTATAAAAAAAATACTGAACACTCAGTGAAAGTTTCTCTCATTTTTGGCAAAAGTCAACAGGGTTTCTGCTTCTTCAAAGATACATCAACCCCCTGATGTGCCACAAAAAGAATGAGCTCGCTTTCTCTATCTTCCCTCCCTCCCACCCTCCCTCTCTTTCTCTGAAAATGATTCCTAACTAGCATCTGAAATTGCAAGTTGTGTTTTCCTGACAAAGGGGCTGGCCTATATCAGATGCCCAAAGAAAAGCATTACACTGGCCAAAAATGAAATCCAAGTTCATTTTTTAAAATAGATTTTCAATCAGTTTCAACAGGACCTTGATAGCACATCATATCTTTTGTTTTTTTTAAAAAAAAATGTTTAAACTGTGGCTTGGCATACTTTTCTTTTCCAGAAACTAGGGATGTGGCCAGCAAAACGTGCTGAACAAAGGATACAAAACTCATTGTCCAGTGAGGAATCATGTATAGTACCTCATAAGCAGTTCTTACACATAACACATCTTGTGGCTAGGGGTATATATATGTAACATTTATTGAGAAACAAACCTTTCTGTCCCTCCTGCTTTCCACACTCTTATGCCAAGTGAAACCTAATTTAATCATGACTGCAGACCCTTCTTTCTCCATTACAGCTCAAGATATCATGCAGACAACTCAACTTTACAGAAGAAATCTGGCATCCTATTCAGCAGTTATGAGATCATAAGGTGGACTTACAGTTTCATAACTGCAGAAAATTCATATTTATGGTTATTACTGACCAAATGTGATCTCCAAAACCTAGCAGTGGGGTGCATTGAAAACCTTTCAGCCTGGCAATAGTGTGCACTGAGATAAGAAGTTGCAGCAGGACCTCAAGGGAAATCATCAGCTATCTGTTCTCAATAAGACCCATGAATGGAAGAGTGCTGGAGACATCGTTTCCCAGCACCCTGAGAAGAACAGTGGGCTCTTGGTATTTGCTGAGGTTTGGTTCCAGGATCCACCCTCCATGGATACCACAATCCATGGATGTTGAAATCCCAATATATACAATAGCATAGTAAAATGATGTCCCTTATATAGAATGGCAAAATCAAAGTTTGCTTCTGGGATTTTTAAACAAAATATTTTCAAAGCATGGGTGGTTTAATCCAAGGATGCAGAATCTGTGGATATGGAGGGCCAACTGTACCTCAGAAACCCTTTGCCTGGGGCACTATGAAGCTGAAAAAATAGGGTTGAGGGGGTGACATCATCAGACATAACTAAACAGAGCACCATCATCATAATTATGCCCAGTGATACATGATGCAATTTATAGTACACATGATTCTATAGGATGTTGCTATGGCATTTAAAATAGAATCATAGCACTATAATTATGTGGTGTGAAAGGGCTCCCAGAGAGTTCAAAGGTTTTTACATATGTTGTGCCTCTTGGTTGTCCTAACAAAGATATTGCCCTAATATGGATGTTAGCAGTCAGCTAGTGAAGTAACCATACTTTCTCCCCACACAGCCCTGGAAGGGGCTAGAGATATCTAGCAAAGAATTCTTGGCATTTCCAAATTCCAAAATCCATATTTGGGCAATTCCTTTTTTAGGATAACCAAAAGGCACAACATGTGAACAAACATTTGAGTTCTTTGGGGCCCTTTAACACCAAACAATTATAGTGCTATGTTTCTACTTTAACTGCCATGGTAACATCCTGTAGAATCCCAGGATTTAGGGAGGGGTACTTAAAAGTTTCAGCTACAGAGAATTAGTGTTATGGAAGGTAAAGTGGAATCTAGTGCTATAATTGTGAAGTGTGAAAGGATTCCTAGTCTTCAATGTAAGTTGATTTACTTACTGATCCCTACAGACCAACTGGACTTTGCCAAAACCTTTTTTTAAAAGTGGAATCATAGTGCTATAATTGCATGGCATGAAAGGGCTCTAGATTTCCTCCTCAGGCAATATGTTACAAAAGATAAGATGAGAGGGTGACATCAAAACAAGACCTGAGCCAAGATCCTGTATAATTATGAAGATGGAGCTCAGTCATAGTTATGTCTGATGATGCCACAAATACCTCAGACCCTCTCTTTTCAGTCTGACAGTATCCCTATCAAGGTTCTTTGAAATAAACATGATGGCTAATAATAATAATAATAATAATAATAATAA
>CM034701.1:280883632-280907336 GCA_020142125.1 Phrynosoma platyrhinos
AAAAAACTGAATAACTTTTTGAGCAAAAGCTTAAGCCTCCACCCAGAACAGTGAATGCAATATTTCCAACACATACGAGTCGGAAATCATTTTAAAAGATATAGCTTTTTTGTCATCACCAAATATAAGTTTGAAAATTCTTGACAAACTGGTTTAATGTTGTCATAATTAACAGGAACTTTTCTGTGATCTCATAAAACTTCCAAACTTGTGTAGACATCGGATAGCAAATATCATATTGTCCAAAAGGAAATCAATAAATTTCTTTCAAAAATGGTACAAAGTTAAGAGTTCATGCATGTAAGTATTGAACAAAACACTGACAGTAACCAATGGAGAAAATTCCCTCTAATAGCCAGAATGACATTACAAAATAATGGTAGAAACTTCTGGGGGGGGAGGGTAGATAAACCTGATACTTTAACACAAAACAGCAAAGACATGCATGATCCCAAGTCAACCAACCAACCAATCATTTTATTTATGTCCCATCCTTTTCTCGAGACTGGGACTCAAGGCAGTTTACCAGATTTTTAAAAATAAAATGCAAGTAACATCACATGTAGCTAAAAACATACAAAGATTAAAATAATGTTAAACTGTCTATAGAATTCAAACTATATAAATTAATAATTCAACAGAATAGATTAAAAAGAGTAGAACACTAAAACAGAAAACCCATTAAATAAAACAATCAGTTCCCAAATGTCTGCTGGAATAGAAGAGAGCCAACCCAGCCTCCCTAAGGAAAGAGTTCCAGAGTCTGGAAGCAGCCATAAAGAAGACCCTTTCCCACATTGCCACTAAACATGCCTATGGGGTCAAAAGAACTTCCCTTAAAGAACTTAAAGCTTTGGTAGGTTCATACAAGAAGCTACAATCCTTCAGATGGCCTGGACATGGGCCTGATGATGATGATGATGATGATGATGATGATGATGATGATGATGATGACAGCAACGACAACAACAACAGCAACATTTTCTTGCCCACCTCTCCCCATGGACTGAGGAGGGGGAAAACAACAGTAACAGACAAACATTAGTTAGAAAGACATTAGTTAAAACACATATCAATTAAAAGGACAAACAAGAGGTACACATATTTTAAAAATCTACAATTAAAATTCATTACTTAAATTCACAATTTAAATTTCATTTGATAAGCCTGCTGGAAAAGATTTGTCTTTAATGCTCTTTTGAATTTGGACAGTGTATTCTGCTGTCAAATCTCTGCTGGCATGTCATTCCACAGTCTAGAGCAGGGGTAGGCAACCTTTCCCCTTTAAGGGCCGAGGGACTTCAGCTCCCAGAATCCCAGAAACTATTGGCCAACATGGGACTATTGGCCAACATGACTGAGGCTTCTGGGAGCTGAAGTCCCTCGGCCCTTAAAGGGGAAAGGTTGCCTACCCCTGGTCTAGAGGCAGCTGAAGAAGTCATCTGGCTGACAGTTGTCAACCTAGTGCTGGCTGACCAGAGTAAATTTCCACCAGAGGACCTGATTGTATAGGGCAAATTATATCAGAGGAGGCAATCCTATAGGTAACCTGGATCCAAACTATGTAGGGCTTTAAAGGTAATAATTGACACTTTGTACCTTGCCCTGAAACTAACTGGCAGCCAGTGAAGATTTTAATATTGGTGTAATATGATCAATCCTGGATGTCCCAGTAATCAGTCTGGCTGCTGTGTTTTGAACTAACTGAAGTTTCCAAACTTGGTACAGAGGTAGCCCAATGTACAGCACATTGCAAAAGTCCAACTTTAAGGATACCAACACATTACCATCTTTAGATCCTCTAGCTCTAGGTAGGGGCACAGCTGGAATATGAGCTGAAGCTGATAATAAGCACTTCTGGCCATTACATCTATCTGAACTGTCATTTTTGGCTGACCTGGCATTAAAAAGGAGCAAAGTGAGCTTTTGTGGGTGGCCTAGTTCACTCTCCAGGCTCCTAAGGCTGGCAGGGTGACTGGAGAGTTAGATAGGTATAAAGTATCTCTCTCTCCTGCCTCAGTAATGACATGTCACCCTGCTATCACCATATCGTTCTCTGCCCCTACAACTTGAATTGCCACCCAATTTATGTTACAAATTATACTTTAAAATGAACAATAACAAACTATGAGAATTAAAACACATTAACACAGAAATTAAAAACACTAGACAATGATTCCCAGTTTGTACATATTGGATTAACAGAACTAAGTAAGTAGTTTACCAAGCCAATATAACCTTAGTCTCACTCACTCACAAGTGATGCCTCATAGCCAACTAGAAGGTACCAGGTTGTGCTCCCACAACTACCGAATCTTCCAGCTGCCCTTGTCAGTAATAGCTGATTAGTATTAGTATTTATTATAAATATTATCTACACATATGTACCCAGTCATACAAAATATTTTATGATGTACAAATGGGGTTCTAATATACAATACAACACAACATAAGACACAAACTCTCAACCAACCACTCCCATCACTTAGTACTTTGAACCTTGCAGCTACCATAAAAAACACCTTCTGGGCCCTTCAGCCACTGCCTTGGTTTTACCTCTTGATATAGATGCTGCAGGCCATGCCTCCACAAGGCAGCTGGAGCTTACCTTGAGTAGGGTCCTCTGCAGACCGGACCAAAGGGCCAGCCTGGAAGTAGGGTTGGGGCGGGGCAGCCGCATGTTGGCCACCCCAACCCCACACCAACGCCATCCTGATGTTGCATGCCATTACGCACAGTGTGCGGCATCAGGATGTCCTTCCAACACAGCGTTCAAACACACTGTGCTGAAAGGGTGCTGAAGAGCCGTGGTGCCGGCTCTTAGGGTGGCTTTTTGCCTCCCCTAAAAGGAGCGGCATTTTGCTGCTCCTTTTGGGGTGACAAAAGGGAGGGTTGAGGCCACGACATGAGGTTGCTGTGGCCCCAATCTGCTGCTTCTCAGGGCGGCTCTATGCCGCCCATCTGCAGAGGCTGGTCCTCAGGTAAGGCTGGTACATCTCTGCTTGCCACCATCAAAGAGCTTTATAAGTTATAACCAGCACCTTGAATTGTTCCCAGAAACTGACTATCTGCCAATGAAGTTGTCTAACATACCCTGTAATTATTCCCCATTAGATTTTATTTTATTTTGAATTTTGTTCAAAACCTTATGCTTAGTAAAGCTAATCTTGCAGCAGAGATCAAGATAACTGAAATCCCCCATAACTACCAATTCTAGCTTCCAATCCCCCATAACTACCAATTCTAGTTCTGAGATTTGGCAATGTCTCTTGCTGCTAGTCTCCCATTTGTGTCTCATCACTACTGTTACCCTCAGAAAGATGTAGGAAGTGATTGCTTAGTTGGAGCAGTTTCAAATCCCTTGTACATGGTCTGCTATTGATTCTGAGTGTCTTCAAGAGTGCTCCTTCAGTGTTAAAGGCCTCTTCATTTTCATTGGCAGTTTCTTCCTGTTCATTCTGTATGATCAATTCTCCCTCTGTTCTATCCAGGAAGTCTTTGTGACATCTGATGCACTGAAGAGTCTCAACACATAGCCACAGTGCATTGGCCTCGTCTTCCAAAAGAGCCACCATTTTGCACTGGTTGCATGTGTAGTCACTGAGGTCACTGTACACAGACTGCAGGAGACAATGATAGATCCTTCTGCCTCCATCCCTGCAGTTATTTTTCACGACTTTCAGACTTGATACTGTGCATGCCACAGGTGGAGACTGCGCTCCAAAGATTGAGGCAGCAGTTATAAAGAGCTAGTTGTTGCTAGCTCCACCCCCAAGCAAGTCAGTGACTCACCTGAAGACCAACCCCCTTAGACCATGTGCTCAGAGCAAGCATACAGTTGAAAACAGAGCCTCCCCCAGCCTTCAAGGAACAGCACAGTCAAAGAGTCAAGGGTTACACCCAAAACACAGCTCACCTTCTGTCCTCTCCTCAGAGACCTTGTCACCATATTAGGCATCCTTAAGAACAGGCAGCATTTGTGAACAGCTTAAAACTGTGCAAATATAAGCCTAGTGACCATCAAAATCTGAACTTCCAGGTTCAGATCTAAGTCCAGGAGTACTTCAAAATTCTGAACCTGCTTCTGCAGAGGGAGTGTAATTCCATACAGCATAGGTTGAATCCCTATTCCCTGCTCTGTCTTTTGACTGACTAAAAATGTAATCATGTCTGGACTGATCAGTAACTTAATCTTGTCTGGATTAAGTTCCAATTTGTTGTTCTCATCCAGTCCATTATTGTCACCATACACTGACTTAGAATTATATCAACTGCCTTGGATTGAGGTGAAAAGAAGTGATAGACTTAGGCAGGGGTAGGCAACCTTTTTGAGCCGGGGGCCGGGTTGCTGTCCCTCAGACAATTGGGGGGCCGAATCACCAAAAATAAATAAATAAATAAATAAAAATTTTTAAAAATTTAAAAAAAATAAAAATATGCATGCACACTCTCTCAGCCCCAGAAAAGCCATGGTAAAACCCCTGTAGAGATTTTGCTAAGAAAACCCCAAGAACAAGTAATAACAACAATAATCAATATCACATCATGGTGGGCAACGGTGGCAGCAGGACCAGCCTGGGGACAGTCCAAAGGCCTTGGGGGGCTGCATCCGGCCCACGGGCCTTAGGTTGCCTACACCTGGACTTAGGGTTTCATAAGCATAATGATAGCCCCGAACCTCAACTGCAACCATCTCCAGAGAAGTAATACAGCCAAAGAATCTTGTGATACCTTAAAGCCTGACTTTTTGTAGCAAAACATGCATAGATAAGCACCCACACTTTAGGTGCAATTATATGGTATGGGGTGGACTTTACTCCATGTAAATTTTTCATATTGAAAATCTGTTAATGTTAAAACTACAGCAAGACTCTATGTTTTTGTTTCTAAAATATCAAAGTGATATTCTAATCACAGGGATTACTTTCAGATGAGCTTGGTGTTTTCATATCTATGAAGGTAGTGTACAGATAGCTTCTATGGATCCTAGAGCATTTGTTAATTACATGCGACAAGCTGAATTCATTATTCATAGTTGAAAAGCTTAAACTAAAGTCTTCCTGTTCTTCAGAAATAATATTATCTCTCAGAGACTAGATCTGATTTGCCAGGTAGATATCTAGCATAGTCTAACATCTAGGTAAATTATAGGTTTTATTTTTTGGATTGACTCCTGTTGGCCTTCTTATGAATGATTATAATAATAGTAATATTTCAGATGGCTGAGGGTTTTTAAACCTTAAAAGTGAATAAGGTCTCCACATTTGGCAACTGCGGGAAGACATCCATTCACATCCCTTTTAAAAACTTGTGATGGAATGGCTTCTCCAACCTGTGACTTTGTTTATAGCTGGACAGTGATACAATTAGGGCTTCCAGCTTCTTCTGCACTGCAGGAGACCACGGACCTATAGTGTCAAGTTGCTTGGAAGATGGTGTGGTGGGGTAAACATAATTTTCCCATTTGCTATTTGAGAAATTAGAGGTCAGGGGACAATATACAACATGGAACTACACACACACACTGCTTTTTCACAGTGGGAGTTCATGAGTGGGATCCCTGCTAGGAGGGGAAAACACTTTAAAAGGACACTTTTTTGGTACAAAAGCATAGAAAGAAAGAATAACCTTCGCCATATCACCTCTGCTTTACAGAGAAACAGTTGGGCCAGAACTGAGTCCTCTCTGCTTCCCTGAATGCAAAAGAATCTTGTAGCACCTCTGAGGTTAACTGAAAGAAAGAAGCTGGTAGTTTGAGCTTTTGTAGACAGAAGTACAGAAGTAGATTCAAGTCTACAACACTAGACTCAAGTCTATGAAAGCTCATGCTACCAGCTTCTTTCTTTCAGTCACAAAGGGTCTATAAGATGCTTTGCATGCCAATTTCCCAAACTAGTATGGCTACATCTGTGAATTATACTTCTCTGAAGTAAACCTTCATAGCTGTGCCTTTCTTATTTTCTTGTAGCTCTACAATCTTGATCAAACCATTCTGCATTCTTGCTGGAACTGGGTATTTACTGATACCTCAGCACTTACACTCCCTTTGGTTGTCAAATATTCTTGTAGGGGGCATTACCTTTCCATGCCTAGCCAGTAATCCTGCCTCAGTATGTGGGGAAGGGTTTTTGGATTTTTTTTTCAGACTACTTGGCTACTGGGGATTCTGAGAATCTGGAATTTTGGGACTTTATGACTATTGGGGATTCTGCGGCTTGTAATCCAAAAATAATATTTCCATGCTACTACATAATGTAAATCTGAAGTCAGAAAATGTAGTCTGTCTACCTCCCACTCTTTTGTCTGCTAAAATGTCTTCTAAAAAAGCAATTTTAAGATTTTATATGACAAAGTTAATCTGAGTTTGAAAGATCCCTGAAACAGGATTTCCACATCACTTTTGGCTTTATAAGGAGGTATTGACCATAAAAAAATCAAGCCAATTTAGAGCATCTACCTGGAATTTAATGACATGAAATGTCTGATCTCTCTAAATAATTTATGAATGAAATTTCCAGTGAGTATACATTGAGTTCTCAAGGTTTCACGTTTAAAATATCCATACAAACATGTCAGTCATTTGATTGTTTCTCTTCTGGGGTTCTCAAAATCTAAAATAGAAGAATCTGTGGACCTGTGAACCTTTCTTCCAAGTTCTCATAACTGAATTTCCTTAGCTCACTTTGCCCCTAGAATTCATTGTACTGTGGTCTATAGATCTATTACAGGGGAGGGGGGAGAAACTTCTTCACAGGCTTGGTGTGGCGCCAGATTTCTGCCTGCACTAGGCTAAGTAGAGCTACATCCTGCCTACAGCCATTTCAAGCCCTTTCTAGATTAATTATGGAATGGAAAACAATTGAATCATTTTGTAAAACTTACCATTTCCACTTTTTAAAAGTATGAGATTTCGGAAGAGAATTTGCTGGAATGATTTGCAGGCTAAATGAGGGTAAGGACAAATCTAGTAGATTTATTTGCCTGTAGGCAAGAACTGTATTAAAAAACCAAATGTGCAGATAGCAGAGAAGCAAAATCCCTGCTTAAAATAAGCCACCTCCCATCATGATCTCAATATTTCAAAAATATTAAGGTAGACCTTGAAATTACAGTGTGTGGACAATCCTTTTCATTAATAAAAAAGAATAATAATGAAATGATTAAGAATAAAAAATCTCAGGTGCAAGATGATACAGTTAGCACTTTACAAGGAGTGTAATACCATCCTAAAGCTTGTCTTTTCTATGATTAAGAATGTGACTAGATGTCTGTGCTTTGTGATGATCGTCCACTTAGGGTGTGTGTATTCATAAGGTGAATTGTTTTGCTTTAATAAATAAGTAGCAAGAAGTATTACAAACCTGCCTGATTATTCTCCATCATGAAAGATTCTGAAATTTCATAAGTTAAGGAAGTCTTAAAAGGAGAGTTAATGTTAACCCACCTACTGGACAGTACCAAGAGTTCAGGCAACCAAAACAGTAAAGAACAACTAGACACATGTTAACTGATATGTCAAGGAATCTTCAGTCCCTCAAAAAAAGTGACAGATGAGGGGGAACTATCCCTGTTTCAAATCTATAAATATTTAGATTTATAGGAATTTTCAGTCCCTCAAATAAAGTAACAGATGAAGGGGAATTATGCCTGTTTCAAAACTATAAAGATTTTAATAAATACACTTAATACCCATGTTTTCATTGGTGCATGTAATCTATCCACTACTGCAGATTGCAATTATTTCATACTAATATTCTGTTCATAATTACTATTACTAGTTCATCACTTGGTGGCCAACCTTCTGGCAGGCTGTGAATCTCTCTGTACCTAGTTAGGATGATCCCATGCTGTCCATCACCAGGACTAGTCTCCAGCAGTTCAGAAGAACCTGTCAGAGCTTGCATACTTCTCGCATAGCCACTAAGGGCCTAGTGCCAACTGAACATCTAGTTGAAGAAGCAGAGTAGACCTTCATTGAAGATTTCAATTTAAGAAAGAATAAATGTTGGCTCAGGCCAGTGTAAGGCTTGTGAAAAAGATGGGACACCATATCTTTCTCTGGCTTTAAGTACTGCCCCAATATAGCAAGCTGCAGCTGGTCTGAGTTAGGGGTGTGTAAGTCTAGAAGGCATACGTAGGATGGCCAAAAAAAGCCAAGTCTGTTAGGAGAAGAACAGAAATGCTGTAATATCTACAAATGATACAAGGTCAAGAGACAAATAGTTAATCAGTGACAAAGATCAAAAGGATTCAACAACAAACAGAGTTATAAATAGTCTGGGTGTTGTAAAAAGCAATCAAATATTTCAAGCAGCGATATACCAATACTGGTGGTGTTTCCAGCACTAGTGTGTGTATGTCTGTGCCTTCAATTCTTTTGTTGACTTATGGAAATCCCCTGAATTTCATAGAATATTTTTTAGGCAAGGAATACTCAGAGGTGGTTTTGCCAAATCCTGCTTCTGAAATATAGTCGACAGCACTTGGTCTACAGTACCACCCTACTTACTAAGCTGATAGTTCTTAGCCCTTTCCTGGTTAAAGACATTCTTAGAAATGCCCTTCCTAAGCAGAATTTAATGGTGGCTGCACATTGAGCTGAGGGGGACAGTTTGGGCTAGATGGTTTTGTCTATGCTTCTCTCAGGGCCCAGGTGATTTTTGCTCATTCTGTTCAGGCTATAAGTGGCCTTGCCCAACAGAAGAGGAGCCTATCTGGTATTTGTCTTTCTGACTGTGGAGCTGTTGAGTCTTTTCCCATTCATGCCAGCTGGATAAGGCTTGTTCCATGCAGTTTCATGTTGGCAAGATAAGCCAGGACACACTCAGTTGTAGGCCATAGAGAGACATAGTAGAGAGGCTACACCAGATCTTCCAGTGTTCCTGTCTCAGTTGTTTTTCATAGGATCCAGGAGACAAGGCCTAGATGAGAGATTTGTGGCTAAAATACACTGGATAAATTAATTCCTTTCCTTAACCACTCCTGTTCCATATTTGTGTATTGGTGATAATGCCAGGCCAGGCGGAAGCTGTAGATATCTCATTCACATGTATAAGATATTCATTCTATCTTTTTGCTAATCATTGTGACACTTAACTAAGCAAGGACTAGAATAGAGATAGTTTATTCATGATCTGTCCACTATGCCACAGTATTGGCCTTGGCACAGCAATTCGTACACTCGTACTGTACACCTATACTTGGCATTGCTATATAGAATAATTTCTACCTATCAAGATGTTTTTTATCATAATAAGCATGTATATTTAATAAATGTTTCTATTAACTAGGTAACTTAAGTACATTTGCTGAAATCTCCCATATTTAGTGAAATAAATTTTATCATTGCTGATGCTTAACTTTTCCCACAACTGGCTACCCACCTGATCTCCCTAACTGAACATAAGATCAGGACCTCCTGGGTGAAGGAAGATCATCACCCCCCACGGTAGAGACTTGAATTTGTAATTTGTAATTTTGTCATTTTTATTGTAATTCAAAAATTCAATTATATTAATTAGCACTGTTGTTTTTTACTGTTTTCATCCCTTTTATTTTGCTGTGGTTTTTTATTGTTATGTTTTAGCCTTGCTAAAACCTTTTTCTTTTTCTTTTTATCTTTGTGCTCCCACCTCGATCCACAGGGAGAGGTGGGAAATATAAATAAATTTTATTATTATTATCATCATCATCATCATCATCATCATCATCATGTTCATTATTATTGATTATCCTTAAGTCTATGGTGGTGTTCCAGACTGATCACAGAATAGTAGCATAAATTAGTTCAGCCAATGTTTATAATGAAAATGACTTTTTTAAAAAAAAAATAGTTTTAAAGTGATGAAAAAGTTAAAGTTTATTTCATCGCATTAAAATAAAATGATGGGTGATAGCTAGAAGCAAAGGTTATTATGTTCTAATATGTTCTAATATCCCAATAATGAAATACCTCTCCAGGATATTCTTTTCATTTCTGATCATTTGTCATGTGTGCTATTCAATCTTATACATGTTTACTCAAAAGTGAAAATTGAGGAAGAGGCTGATGTAAAGAAAAGTCAGTGGATGCACTATTGCAGTTGGTTCTATTTTTCTGACTGAATTGTGTAGTTGAATAGATAATAGTTTGTTTCATTTTCATTTGGCTATTACTATTAATGGTTTTGTTTAGATTTGCAAAGTTGCCTAGAACGCTGGATAGTGAAAAGTCAAAGAGTAAATATTTTAAATAGATAAATATTACTTTAAAATTATCATTTAAAAAGAAATACAAATAGCCCATCCAAACATACATAGAGAAAGAAAGGCAGATCCCTAGATTTCATCTCTTAGAGAGAGATTTAGTGAAATTGAAAGATGAAGTTTGTACATAATATTTCTACATCATTATGTACATTTGTACATAGTACTATCTAAATCATATAGACAAAGAAAGTGAACTAACACTTAAATATTTCTAAACTAGAATAATTCATGACTGGCATCATATTCTTTCATATACATTTTGATCTTTGATTCTTGTAACAACATACCACCATTTTGGTGTTTAGACTTTCCACTGTGAAGGTGCTGAAATGCAGCCTGCTGCAACAGGAAGTACTCATTCAGCACACCCCAAGTATTTGTTTAAAACATTGCTAAGTTGCACTTCAAAATTTACTCTAAACATTTAAATTTAATCAGAAGTTTATTTAATCAGAAATTGTCCATTTCAGGTTGGTCTGTTATAACCAAAAGGTGGGAAGCCTTGTACTCATTAACTTTAGTAAGTTAGTCATCAAAGTCTTTCTCAGTTCTAGTGTTTCTTACATACAAGAAAGTTCAATTGATTTAATAGAATTTACATCTAGGGGCATGTCTACACAAACCATTTAAACCTGTTTTCCCCCACCCTTGTGGCACCCTGTTTTTATGACATAGGGCCAAAGCCCTGACTTGAGTGTAGACTGTCTTAACAATATGAGATCAGTTCTGAACTGAATCTGCCCCAGCCCTAACTTAAAATGAATTTCAAAGGTTTAGTTTGATCACATGGTATCCAACCATGTGATTGATGCTGGATGCTTTATTTCTGACCTCAGATGGAGCGACTCACACCATCAGTGGCAGTGCCAAAGCAAAAGCAAAGCAGCTTCATTTATATACCACTTCATATCACACTATGGGATGTCTAAGCAGTTTACAACTGTAAGCTCATTGCCCCCCAACAGTTGGGTACTCTTTTTAGCAACCTCAGAAGGATGCAGGCCTGAGTCTAGCCTGAGCCCTGGCTAGTATTGAACTCGCAACCTTGTGGTCTATGAGTGAGTGGCTGCAGTATAGGCATTTAACCACTGAGCCACCAGGGCTCCCAGTACAAGGCATCACAGTTGGATGCAGGTGCAAGCAACTGCCCAGAGTCACTTTGGTGTGTGGAGGTAAGGGGGGGGAGGGATTTGGGGCAACTTCAGGGCCAGAATATTCCAGGCTGCCCTGCCAAACATTTTAGCCCCTGAGTGATCTTCAGAATTCTTCCTTAGTGTAGATGAGCCCTAAGGAAGAATGCTGAAGATCATTTAGAGGCTAAAATGTTGGGCAAGGTAGGGCAGGCCCTTCAATGCTGTGATACAAATACTAGTCCCACAATAATTTTCAATACTGTGTGCCTTTTAAGTTTTAAGTTGATTCTAACTATATTTACATGCTTTCTCCCTTGAGTATGATAAACAGGTTAGCAATTAACCTTAGCTTTATGACCTCTAACTGGATAACTAGTTTTCTAATTATATTTAGTGACAGAGGACATTAGAGAGTACTGTGATGTGGCAAGTTTAATCAGTAGAGATCATTCTAGCACTGTAGAAAACCAAGTGTGTTGAGCAGAAATTCAAGTGGCAACTATTGCTAACTGAGGCCTTTCTCCCCTTTCCCTAACTCATATGTTTCAGTAATTCTTGCTACTCTAGCAAGGACAATATATTGTCCAAGCAATGTGGTCAACTGGAGCAATGTGCTGCTGACAGGATTAAAAAAGAATCTGTAAAACAAAGAAGATCTCAGCATGCCAGAACACTGGTCTTTTTTCTGCTTTCTGTGATCAAAATATGTTGTCCAAGAAATGTGGTCAATGATGAACTCATAAACTCTTGGGTATGTTGATACACATGCATCTCGGTAGCCCATTCAGATAAGATATTTTGACATTTTTCAGCAAAAGGGAAGCCTCCAAGATACCATTGTTAGATAATAACTCCAGATTCCAGGATGCCTGAGCTTACCTAGATCATGGAAAAGTAATTGTTTGATTTTGCTTCCCCAGAACCCAACAGCCAGGTTGGCAAGTCCCAAAAACTCCATACTCTACTCAACAAGGGATTTCTTTGCACTTAAAATGGAATCACTGTAGAATAATAGAACTGGAAGAGACCACAAAGGCCATCCACACCATCCCCCTATTATTTAGAACCAACCCCCTGCCATGCATCTGCATCATCATCATCAGTATAAGAACTCACTTTATTGCATGCATGAAAGCCAAGGAAGTAGGCATCATAAACATAGGAGAATAACAACAATAATACCATCATATAAAAAGAGAAAGAGTTGAAATTGTAGGAGAGATGATAGCAAGACTGAGGAATTAGATTGTCATTGAATGGCTTAGTTAGAAAATCTAAACTTAAAACGCTGATTCCAAAACCAGAATGCTAATCACTATGTTCTGCAAATAAATTAAGGATGCATCAAGTTTGCATTAAAAATAGGACATGACTTCAGTATTACAATGTGATCTGGTGAAAGATAAAAAAAAAGAGAGAGAGAAAGAAATAAGAGAACATTGTGCTGCCTCAAAGATTCAACAGAAGGACCTTCTTCCATTGGAGAAAGGCATCCTCCTTCAGAACCAATCCAATATCTGTGAATAAAGAGGTGTTCTTTATTCACAAATATTTGATTGGTTCAGAAGGACCATTGGTTCTGACCCAATGGAAGAAGATCTTTCTGTTGAATCTTTAAGGCAGCACAATGTTCTCTTACAATGAAAAATCAGGGTCAATTGATATCTTATGCTACTTGTTCCAGACTGCTCTGATATATTCTGCAATCTAGATTAACATTTGCTGTGTACAAATGGGAAGCATTTATATGCTTGTGACTGAACCACTAGTAGTACTGAGAACTCTCTCATGCTACAGAATGATAGCACTATGATTCCACTTTAACATCAATGGCTACATCCTATGTGATCCCGGGACTCGCATTTTAGGGAGGGGCAGTTAATATACCCAGCCAGAGAGGCTCTCTAGTGCCTCACCAAATCAGGAACCCCAGGATTCCATAGGAGGAAGCCGGGGTAGTTCAAATTGAATCATATTGCTGTAAATGTGTAGTGTAAAAGGGCTCCTTAAAATACATTCAAGGGATCTTTTGGCCTGATGTCAGTGATCTTATGTACATGCTTAGCTAATAAAGGTGTGGCATATAGGAATTGGGATGTAAAGGGAGATATTCCATTGCCGAACAGAGCAATACTTTTTATACTATGCATATGTGACCTAAGTAATTATATCCAGAATTGGGGCTGATTCACACACCTGGTTTATCAATATATGAATGGATTGTTTCAATAAATACAGTACTAGATTTTATTCCATTAACAGTACCTGCCATACCCCCACTGAAGGACCTTCTCCAGTGAAGAGGAATTTGCCCCCCTCTAATCTGGCTACTAGAGCTTGGAACAGAAAACTGTAAAGACACATGTAGTTGAGTTGTTAGTCCTGTGAACAACATTACATAACTCCATACCCTCAGCTGTCCCAATTTCGCAGGGATAGTCCCAATTAATCTTCTGTTGTCCCACTTTTTCAGCTGCTTTTAAAATCTCCCAGTTTCTCTCTCTTCCTACTTTCTCCCTTTGTCCTCAGCTTACTTCCATTGCTGCAAAAAGTTCAATTCTCACTCAACTCAGCAAATTCCTGGGTAGACTCCAGAAAAAGCAAACTGCTGAGGCCTCTCCTAGCTCATCTGTTCTTCCCCATTAATAACTTTTGCCATCTTGACAACACTCTCATATTGTTTGACCACATATGTCCTAGTTTTCATTTGTGAAATGTTGGAGAGTATGCACCTAATTTATTTCTCTATGTTAATCCCCAAAGTCTCTAATGTTTAACTCCCCCCCCCAAAAAAAAAACCATTTAGATGATGTCATCCCAAATTGAATCCAAGTACTGTATCTTGTGTTGCAGTAGTATTGCAACATCTACAGCAGCAAGGCAAAGCCAACAAGACACTTCAATGTTTTTGTCTCTACTTTTTGAAAGAGTGAGGTGTGCAAAAATATATCTTTGTGTTGGCAATATAAGGGGTGAAAGACTGACATGCTACAGCCAGTTCCTGCTTAGATGTTATTCTAAACAGATTATTCTGTTTTATAAAAATAACACTAGCAAGTCAAGCCAGACTAAAAGCCTGGATACATTCCCATCCAGTATAGTCTTCTAAGAAGATTCATTTAGAATAGAAGTGAGTACAATGATAATGTCACATAAGAAGGGAGAGGGGGTGTTGTACATAGTTAGTATGATCAGAGCACTTGAAAGGGCAGTGGAGGCTGTGGGAAATTTCTGTGTCCCCTTTCATACACCTAGAGGTTCCTCTCTTTTCTTCTTTGCTGAGCAATTCAGCAAATAAGACTAATAGGGCATTCTGTTTGAATGCTGGACTTCAGCAGCAAACCTGCAAGCCAGTAGTACAAGTCCATTACATTCTTGAAACCAGCCTCTACATCATCCAAAAGACAGGAGTAAATGAAATTGTCATTTGGGAATTAGTAGGGGGAAAGCCATGGACGTTAACCAAACCAAAACTCAGCATCTTCTCAAAGTATACCCAGAATTAATTAGGAACCTAACATTCACAAAAGTCTATGGTTGCAAAATTCAGTTGATGAACCCATTAAATAGTTGTGATCAACTAAACAGAATCCTACTGCTTTAAGGACTTATTGGCTGCCCAATTAACATGATTTTAATACAAATTTTAATAACAAACACCATGTTTTAAAAGGCATTTTATCCTGTTGTTGTTGCTGCTACTGCTGCTGCTGTTGTGTGCTTACAAATTCTTTCTGACTTATTGTGACACTAAGGCAAATTTATCACAGGATTTTCTTGGCAGGTTTGCCTTTGACTTCCTCTAAGGCTGAGAGAGTGTGACTTGCCCAAGGTCACCCAATGGATTTTCCATGGCTGAGCGAGGATTTGAACCCTGGTTTCCAGAGTGATAGTTCAATGCTCAAACCACCTACACCATGCTGGCTCTCCTGAATGGGATGTAATGTCTTTTCTAAAGTTATGCCAAAGGTGAAGCCTATGTGCAATATTTAAAAACAAGGCTCACTGGAATCAACCATACAAGTCATGCTAAGATGGCTTTCATGTTACTGGAGTGTTGGACCTGCTCCTGGTTTCAACCTGAACTTTGATGGATCTATCCAAGGTGATGAATTTGGGAAATAGGATTCAGCACCTTGAATAACTCTTTTAAAGACAGAACTAAAATCTGTGTGGATTCACTATCCCATTAACATCACAACCAAAACTTCTAAGATGTATTTAATTCAGGATGGGCAAAGTGTGAGCTGTGTTGTTGGACTCTAAAAACTAGATGATTTGTCCAAGTTGGGGAGATTCTTTCCTCTCTCCCCAATTCTTCACCATCTGGGTTTCCTGGGGCATGGGTGATTATGTGGAAAGGAACAGAAAACTTTTCTTCTGTGAACTACCTATAATTAATTTATCTTGGGTTTTAAGCCACTGATTTCATTGGGAATTAACTAGGAAGAACTTGTTGATGGTAAGAGCTGTTCAGCAGTGGAACACATTCACTCAAAGTGTGGTGAAGTCTCCTTCTTTGGAGGTTTTTAAACAAAGGCTAGATGGCCATCTGTTGGGGGTGCTTTGATTGTTGGACTGGAGTTGGACTGGATGGCCCTTATGGTCTCTTTCAGTTCTCTCCGAGTTGATGAAACAAACCTAACTTAGTTGCATCTAACCCTATGGACTTTCTGGGCATAATAGAAAAGGACTATGATATATTCAAGTCTTTTACTCCAAATCTCAAATCTCTACCTTCAAGATACTTTAATTTGAGTCTCAAGACTAGGAGCCAACTTTTAACAGAAAAAAAGGAGGTTGGCTGTAGTTTCAATAACTAGAATATCAAGAAGACATGCACAAACCTAAATTTAAAAAAATCTTGGAGGGGGACAGCAAACCAGTTAGGCAATGGGCTTGAGGTGGATGGATCCATCTAAAACTTTTGAACAGCTTTGAAAGGTTCCTCTGATATGCAGCAGGGACACACTTCTAAAAATATATAAGTCACAAGTCAAGTTGAGTTGAGCCAGTGCATCATTTATTGCCAAATCAAACCCAAGACAAGTCACTGAAGTGACTTGAGTCCAGCTTGAATCCAAGTCAATCAACTCAAGTCTACATCACTAGAAAATGATAAAATTCTTAAATTACTCTAGGGACGTTATCACACGGGGAGCTCCGAACAGAAGCTGGCTTTAAAGTGAAAGTGCTACCGCAAAAGCAAAAGCAATTAATTAGCCAGCTTTCCCTGTGTGAAAACCTCCTGCAAATTTAAAAGGAGGTTACTTCGAACGGAAAGTAGGCAGAAACTGCTTCTTTTTATTTTTGGAAGATCCCCGAAAATAAAAAGAATCAGTTTCTGACTACTTTCTGTTCAGATTAACCTGCTTTTAACTGCAACGTTGTCTGAAAATATACCTGCTTTTGTGGGTTATTTTCAGTTTAAACCCCCGTTTCCTCACAGGATTTCCCCCGTGTGATAACGTCCTAGGAGTGAGAGAGGAGCATAGTAGGTTCATCTCCTCCACTGCTCCATAGCTCAGTGCTTCAGTGGCCCAGCTGCCTAGTGTCTCCTTCCTCTCCTACAACAGACAGTTAAAGCCCTGCATCCTAAAGTGGGCAGAGGGAAAAAGAGGATGCATTCCAGAACCAATACACACAAATGTAGTTTTTAGTTTATTAAAATAAATCATTTTGTAGAGTGAGCAAAGTTTGAGCATTATATGAACAATCTTTATTAATTATCATGGAAATGTGTCAATTCATAAATGATTCCCAGGAAAAGTGTGTGTGTGTGCGCGCGCGCATGCATGCGCGTGCCTGTTTTTCACCCACATCTACAAATTTGTTCAAAATTTATAACATATACCACAAGCAACATAGCTCTTCTTGGTGTAAAATTTATGTTTTCCTTGCTTCAGAATTTAGTTCATGTTTCCTTTTGCTCTTTAAATCATGCACAGTCTATAGAGACCACCTGACAATCAGCTGAACTACTGGAGTGGAGAAAGGTGGGATGGTGGTGTTTAGTTATCAAAGGAATAAAAACTTCTTCTGGGTCCAGGAAGGGTTACCCCAGCTATTTTCCCCTTGAAAAGGAAATTCATTAAAAATCCAAATGATGTGACTGTTGGTTACAGAGTGTTGGCAGTAATGTTCCCTTCATGTCCTCCTTTCTCCTGAGAGACTGACAGCCATGTGCTTGGCAAGCTATTAGTGAGTTCCACCTGATTTGTGAATAATCCACAAAACCTAGCTGTTGTTTCTGTCCCACCAGAGCTAATTTGTAGTATGGTACATCTTGGTTGGTCTACCTCAAATGGAAGTCAGGCATGTCATGCACTTTTCACTTCACTTCACCAACATAATTGCAAGAAATTTGCTGGTGTCTACTTCTTACTTTTGCAAGCTGAATTATTTAAGCCAAGTGGAGCAAGACACTTCTACAAACAGGTTCACCTTTAATGTGCTGTGCCACAACCTCTGCTTAATACTCATGCTAAGAGAATAGATGCTTTAAAAAGCTTTCTGGAACACTCCCCCACACCAAAATTATCTATTAAATATGAAATTCTATTTTTATCATATTTAGTAATAATATTGATTTTACTGTAGTTTTTTAAAATATTTGTTGCTGTAATCCACTCAGAGAACTTTATGAATGAGAAACCTATAAACTTAATGAATACATAAAAGTGCAGAGTTTCCAATGTCTTCATATTTTCTTCTTGAGAAATGAGATCTATTTCATTTCCATTAAAAGACCTTGTTCTTTCTATTAAAAGACCTTCTTCCTGAGATTCCTTGACATGCTAATGCATTGATTAATTCTGAGGAAAGGAAAGATTGTTTTACACAAATCTCTATATTGTATTGTATACTTTGCATACTTTGCATAATATTATACACTGCATTATACACCCAATCAATTAACTGATTGGAGACAATTTCAGTGACTTGGTAGATATTCAATGAGTTGGTGGGTAATGAAATAATTTTATAACAAGCAGTCTAGGGCCTGGGATAACAGTCTAACAAGGAAGCAGAGGTGCTTTGCATATTCTTTTTCTCTGAATTCATTTTACTCTATTCCATGCAAGGCATACAGCTGCTACGATAACATGAGATCAAGTAGATTTATTTAATTTATTTCTCTCAGTATGGGACCTGAGGTGGTGATCAACCTTTGCTAAACCATAGCATCTTGGGATGATTTTTGCAGAATCATCTTGGTGTAGAGAGGATGTAATTTCAGTGAATTTGTGTAGTTCATCAGATCCTGCAGTGTCTGTGTGGCTACTTCACATAACTAGTGTGCAGTTTGAACCTCTACTAATTTTCAGAGGCTTTGTAAATGAGTCTCATTTTGTACCAAACCCATGGCAAATCAACCTTGCAGCTCCTCCCACCTCAATGATAAGCTCTGCCTGCACCGGCCCACTCATCATAACCATTTGTGCTTATGGAATGGTCTTTTGCAGATGGCTTGTTGTACGCACAAGAAAAGTACCACCAAGTATGCATGGAATTACTTGATATGGATGGTTTGCATTATCCTGCCAAGTTATAACAGGAATTTTACCACTTCCAAAAATGTTAGATCAAGGACAAATCGGGGGGGGGGGGGAACGTCCTGACTACATAGTAAGTTTACCAGATTACATACAAAATATAGTAAGTTGCCACTTGCTAAATATGCAAGCCTATTTGCCTAGAGTATTCCCTTCTGATTTGGTTGCTCTGTTTTTTGAGTTATTGCTGGAGTGCTTTTAGGCATGCATTATCTTTTAAATTGTTTTGAAACACTTTCATTTGTTTTTATATTGAATCAAATGTGTTTTATAAAGTAAACTGCTTAGGGAGTTATGTATACCAAGCAGTATACAAATGCTATAAATAAATTGATGGTTATCTACATTTACCCTTCAGATCCAGCTCAAAAATGTTTGGCCAATTATTGTATAGTATGGGGGGGGAGGGACAAATTCCATCCTTAAAACATCATTTAACCCATCCCTGTTTAAATATACACAACATCTATGTTTGTCTTATTGGTTTTCTTTTCCCTCTTTTACCAAGCTTCTTAAATGAATAAAATTAACCATGCTTGAGCAGAAATCTCAGCACAACAGAAGCAGAAATAGAAGTAGATGAGCTCCTGGAATTCTGCTTTACAAGAATAATGTGGCCAGAATTTAATATTCAATTGCTGCATGACACAGATTCTAATGGACCATTCAAAAGCTTGCCAGAATGAAGATCATGTCTGAAGTGGCAAAAGCAGGAACTAATTCAAGCCCTCATACCACTTGAATATTCACTCTAGTGAATCAAATTATGCAAACAAACAAATATATATATTTATCTGTGATAGAGTTTTGAGGCCAAATGTGTGAAACTGCTTTATTGATGAAAAAAATAAACAGATGAACTTCAGACAAATGTGTTCAGGAAAGAAGCAACACTTTTGCCAGATCTATGAATCACCTTAGTTAGTGAAATCTGAAATATTTATTTAGTTCACAATGGATTTGCTTATTTCACAAATTAGGCTCAACCATAGCTAATGTCACAAATTATGTAGCAACTTTGGTTAAGTAAAGATGTCTCATGAATCAGAGCTGCTGTAGCTTTCATGAATTGGTCAGAGGATTGCTTTGTTTCATAAATCACTATTTCATGAGTGAAGAAATATTTTGCTTATTTCAAGATTACGTCAGTGCCCAGTTTCAGCACAGAATGAAATAACCTGGGGTTACCAAATTTTGAAAAGCAAAAAAGAGACACATTCACTGACAACTTAAAACTATTGATCACTATGATAACTTTCAGGCAGCATCAGCATGCAAGAGGTGAATTTATTATTATTTATTAGTAAAATGTTTCTATCTTCTATCTTCTTAGCTGAAGATCTCAGGGCAGCATATAATGAAACCACTGTAAGATAGTATAATTAATTAAAAAAATAGTTCTAAAATGCTAAAAATGCAAATTAAAAGACATATTTAAAAGGTTAAATGCTTTAAAATAGTTTAAAATAAATTGAAAACATGGAGCAGCAGTGGACATTTTAAAAATCCCTGGACAGTCTAAAAACCCACCTGGACAGATATTTTAGCTGTGAAAAAGAAGACATGCCCTGAAAAATGAGGACAATTGGTAATCCTAAATAACCATGCTTCTTGATGTATGCAGCCATTTTTTTAAAAAAATTAAACTTCAAAATGTGGTCAGCAAATATCCTTCCAGCAAATCCTTTTCCTGGTTCCGACTTTTTGCAAGTAATTATTTTGTAAACTTTATTTATTTTGTAAAACTTTATTCAGTTTGTAAACCATTATTTTGTAAACATTAGTATGAATAGTCCATATCAAGGAATGTCTCATGAATCAGAGCTGCTGTGGTAGAGACAGCGGGAGAATGCCTAATTTTGCAGCCAAGGCCGGTTGATAAGAGGAAAGGTAGAACCCATTCCTAGAACCCAACCAATGACAACTTGCTTTGCTTTAGACCAGGGGTAGGCAACCTTTCCCCTTTAAGGGCCGAGGGACTTCAGCTCCCAGAAGCCTCAGCCATGCTGGCCAATAGTCCCATGTCGGCCAATAGCTCCTGGGATTCTGGGAGCTGAAGTCCCTCGGCCCTTAAAGGGGAAAGGTTGCCTACCCCTGCTTTAGACATAAAATGTTGCTGCTGAGAAAGGACTCAAACTGAATTAGGCTGTTCACTAACGCAAGGTTTGTTCTAAGCATTTTCCTCCCTACTATACAAAATGCTAGAGGACTAGTTCCAGGCATAGGCTTCTCCTTGACCCACTGGGCATTGTGTACAATTCAGTGTTCAGTGCACAATGAACAATGTGTACAATGCACAATGCAGTCATCTGTAACTCCACCTGAAGAAATTGTGGAAATTAACACATTACTGGCTGTAGTATGTACAGAGAATACCTTTACCTTTACCTTTATGTGCAGAGAACTGTTGGAGATGACTTTAGAGACCAGGCTTCCATTCCCAGCTCAGCCATGAAACCCACTGAGTGACCTTGGGCAAATCACACTCTCTCAGCATCAGAGGAAGGCAGTGGCAAACCACCTCTGAACAACTCTTGCTAAGAAAACTCCATGGGAGGTTCACCTTAGGGTTGCCATAAGTTAGAAATGACTTGAAGACAACCAACAGCAATGTACAGAGGGTGGTCATCAGAATCACTAGCATCAATAGGTTATGTATGGGGTAATTCTACTGATCAGAAAAGTCCTCGGTTTTCTTGCTTCCAGGTTGGTAGAGTACAGCATGGCTGTATTGTGCAGAACCACACACAACATCAAATTGAAGGAGAAATGTACCCCCTAATCCAACCCCACTGTTAGTGCAAGATTCCCAACCTTGTTCTATATATATATATATATATATATATATATATATATATATTACAACAAAAAAGGAAAACTTTGAAAGATGGAAAGAAACATTAGAGTAAATCAAATAATTAAGAGATTGAGAGAAATAAGGGAAGGATGGGAAAACAAAGGGAAGAAAACAATGGTCTTCTTTGAAGTTAGCAAATAACTCTCTGTTCAACTGATGAGCCAAGAACCTACTCCAGTCATTATAATTTTGGCCTCTGTATGATATAACTATATGATATGATAGCCTCACAAAACTATTGACTAAGGATATGAAGATTAAAGACAAAAATTATGTAATGGCGAGTCATTACAAAATCTAGTGGTGAAAAACAGTACTTCCCAGGTGTTGATGACCTCTGTGGTGCAAAAGGAGTGCTAGATGCAGCTGATGACAGTGACTGCAGGTAGGCATATCTTCATACATGTATTCCCCTTGGTGGGGCAGTCAGATAGTCAGTCCCAATAATATTTGACTAAAGTAAGGTTATGATAATAGAAAGGTAACATAAGCAATTTTAATTTTATATGTCTTTACGGTAATTTCTTTCATCACTGTTACGAAAAAATAACCCTGTGACAAATTAAAGCCCATATTGTCGACAGCCCAAAAACCTATTTCCTACTGCACAAAGTGTGTTTGGATGTTTATAAACTAATGCCTGTAATAATGTGTACAAAGAGGACAGAGCACACAGAGACTGAGAGTGAAGAGACAAGGATCAGAAGAGTAAACTTCTAGTTATCCTACCATTCCATTAACTTGATAAGTAACCTTTTTTTTTAGTTGGGATCCCTTTGAATTCTTTTTTTTTTTAATATTTGGGCATCTTAAGCCTTTCCACCTCCCCACAAAAAACTCTTCTTTGGAACCCCCTCCATACCATGTATCAGATTCAAATAGAAACAGCACCATTAGGTGGCAGATTGATTAGAATCTACTGGCATATTTCTGAGCATTTTGAAGTAGATTGGTGAAAGTTTCTTGTTCCTATTTATTTGCCTATGAAAACAAGATCCTCCCCTCCAGAAAATATTGCTGAAATGAAGAAAGTTTGCAGTAATCAAGATTTGATTTTTGTATGGGTGAAATATCAGTTTTGGTACTAAAAACTAATTCCCATGCTTAGAATTCTTTCATTCTAAATGTACATCTTATGCATTAGGCTTCTATTGGTGGATTTTGGAGTTCTAATAAAACTACAAAAACAAGAACAAGATAGATCCTAAAGACATGCTGATGAATTCTAGGTGTTAATGATTTTCAATGTCTCATTTTCTCCAATGCTAGAAATTTATGAAGCAGGTTTTTTGTTGGGAGGTGGAATTCTTGGGGGGGACAATGCCCTCATTTTGCCCCACACACACACACACACCCTTGAAACAAACATACCGTATTTTCCGGCGTATAAGACGACCCGCGTATAAGACGACCCCCCAATTTTTCCAGTCAAAATATAGAGTTTTAGCACATCTATCCTCATTATCCTTATATCCGGAGTATAAGACGACCCCCCCACTTCAACCACAGATTTTGCAGGTTAAAAAGTAGTCTTATACGCAGGAAAATAAGGTATTTGGTTTTGACTGTGTTTCTAAGAGTGGGTTTTGTCTGTTAAGTAGGCATACAGGAAGAAGATTGCTTGTGTTCTTACCCAAATGCCCAGTGTCTGCATTGTTCATGTTCCCTCAAGCGAAGGATGCCTGTACTCCTTCTTTTAATGCAAGGCATTGGAAGCATGTAGAAATCACACCCTCTTGCCCACTGTTACAATATATTCAATGAAGCTCCAAGTCAAGATACTACCTTCTGTGAATTCAAGTGTTGTTGTTGTTGTTGTTGTTGTCGTCGTCGTCACTGTATGCCTTCAAGTCTGTTGATAACCTCCCAGAGGGCTTTTCAGAAACAGCTCCTAGATTATGGAATGGGCT
>CM034701.1:280909881-280921601 GCA_020142125.1 Phrynosoma platyrhinos
ATAGTCCAATATTGAAGGTCTATTGCCCGTCCAGTGAGTATATTCTGCTTCACCTGTTACTTATTGCCCTGATCAGCACAGTGAGGAATTTGGTCAGTGTTTAGAGAAGCAGCTCCAATGAGTTTTGGACTGAGTTCATTCCTATGCCTTCTGTGGTTGCACAAGGCAAGGGTGTAGTGAAGCAGACTCAGATTCATGGAAAACAGTTTTAGAGCGTTTGGGCAAAAATTAAAGGGAAGAGAAATAATAGTGACATCATTGTGGGACCAAGCTAAACTGAAGGCTTAGAATGATGATGCCTTCTTAAAACAAATAATCAAATATTTTAAAAAGAGAGAGAGAGCAGTAAAGGGAAATTTCATATTTGAAGTTTGATATTTCAGACTTGGTATTTCCTGGAAGTCCGACAAGAATGTAACATACAGCAAATTTCTCAGTTGCTTTGTTGACAATGCCATTGTTCAGATGGTGGAGGCAGCAATAAGGGGATCAGCTATCTTGGGATGTTATCACACGGGGGGAAATCCAGTAAGGAAATGGGGGTTTAAACTAAAAAAAAACCCGCAAAAGCGGGTATATTTTCAGACGACGTTGCATTTAAAAGGAGGTTAATCCGAACAGAAAGTAGTCAGAAACTGCTTCTTTTTATTTTGGGGGATCTTTCAAAAATAAAAAGAAGCAGTTTCTGCCTACTTTCCATTCGGAGTAACCTCCTTTTAAATTTGCAGGAGGTTATCAGACGGGGAAAGCCGGCTAATTAATTGCTTCCGCTTTTGCGGTTGCACTTTCTCTTTAAAGCCAGCTTCTGTTTGGGGCTCCCCGTGTGATAACATCCTTGGACTTTATCCTAACCAAAAGGCAAGACCTGATCAAGAAAGCAGTTGGAGAAGAAAATCTGATGAACCCTTGAAGTGGAATTAAGTGATGCAAAACTCAAACTGCAAAAAGAAACAACTGTGCTGTAAATTGGAGTGCACTTTGATCAGATCTTGGAAGAGTTACTTTTTGGACTGCAGATAACAGAATACCCCTTGCTGGGTGAGGGAATTCAGAACATTTTATTCCAAGCTCTGGCTTGTCTGTAGGATCTGTTGTTGAGAAAACCTGGAAGGTACTTCTGGCATTGTTTATCACTGTTGCATTTAAATGATTTTACGGGATTTTCTTGATATCCAACATTGTAAAATCAATATGTTTCTATGCCTGGGCAACCTCTGACATAGTAGTAGGGACTTTTTATTATTTAGTTTATTATTATCCTCTGGGTAGGAGTGGCCATGTCAGCTTGGGATTTGTTATAGAGAGGAAAAAGGAAGCCAAATGTAGTTGAGCATTCACTTTGGACTTTAACAAAACAGATGTCACTAAACTTAAGGAAACAAAGGGTGAGACCCCATGTTCAGAAATGATCAGAGGGAAGCAGTGGCATCATTAGGGTTGGCATCACCTGGTGTGGTAACTCATGGTGTCACTCACACACACACACCCAATTGACCACCTCCCATACCACACCATACAGCATCCTTAATAATGTTTTTTGTTACTCCTAAATCATAATTCCCATATATCACTGAAAATAATGGCAATAGTTGTGACATAAACAACTAGCAAAATTAAAATTATATACCTTTCAATTATGATACCATGTGCATAGCCTGAATGTATTTACATGTGCATTGTTTCATGTTGTTAAAGTGAAAATTTGGTAAGATGTGATTTTTTAAAAAAAATAAAAATAGTTTTTAAAAAATCAAAATTTATTTTTTTTTAATTTTAAAATTAAAAAAAAATAAACTTTCTCTTCCCAATGTGCCTCACCCCACTCACACCATCTCTTCAGTATTTTAAAGAGGCACAGACAAATGCCACAGCCTGTTTCTGTCAAAAGGTAGATATCTGGGGAACAATGGTGTCACCCCTCCTTAGGGTGTCAGCTGGTGTGGTCTGCACCACCCTAATGATGCCCTAGAGGAAAGGGTGTTAGTATTGAGTGCGAATTTCTTACAGGTAAAATCTTGAACACACAGTTTCAAAAAACTCCAATGATAAAGAAAAGTTGTTGCTGTTATGCTCCTTCAAATTGTTTCTGACTTATGGTGATCCTAAGGTGAATCTATCATGGGGTTTACTTGGCAAGATTTGTCAAGAGGCGCGGGTTGCTTTTGCCTTCCTCTGAGGCTGAGAGAGCATGACTTGCCCAAGATCTCCCAGTGGGTTTCTATGGCTGAGTAGGGATTCAAACTACTACACCACACTGTAGTACTATTACAATAGTACTATAGTACTACTACAGAACTACTACACCACTTTGGTTCTAAGAAAGAAAAATAGAAGATGTCTAAATAATCCAGAATGAATTTATAAAGTACTTTCAACTGAGGTGAGATTTAAAAGGGGCATGTACAAGAAATGGGAGAAGGGGAAATTCAATTCACCAAAGAGGAATACTATCAAATAGTCCATACTGGCAGACAGAAACATAAAATATGAAGATAAAAACAAACTACAGCTTGCAAGAGACCTTAAAGATAATAAAAAGGGGGTGTTGCCTATGTCTAGAGCAAGGGGAAGAACATGGAAACAGTAGGGACATTGTTTGGAGAAAATGGTGACATGCTAGTAGGGGATAGAGAAGGCAAAACTGTTCAACATCTACTTTGGTACAAATAGAACAAATGATTAAGTGTTATTTGCCTAAGTAAACCCTATGAAATTCATGGGTTTTAATGTGTCAATAGCATGAAAGAACATAATTTATTTCACTTAAGGGAATTGCTGTCCAGATTAGGTAGAGAGATAGTATAGGAACACCTAGGTACTCTAAATGAAATCATGTTTCCAGGAATGAATCAATTGTATCCAAGGACACTAAAGAAACTTGCAGAGCCACTGTTGCTTTCCTTTGAGTATTCTTGCAGAACAAGATATCCCAGTAGACTGGAATAGGTGTTACCCAATTTTAGTAGCTCAAATGAAATTATACTTTGGCTGGGGCAACAATCAGCCTTGGGATATTAACCCTTTGTATACCAATTCCAAATCGCACAAAACTCCAGAGGCAATTCCAAATAGCTTTTGTAGTTTTGTTGAGAAAATAAGCAACCCGCACACAAACACCCATTCACACACTCACACACTCACACAAAAGCTAACAAAGCAAATGTGGAAGAATGGGAAAAGAGGGGGCTTTACTAATGGTAATAGGTACCAATCCTGATGCTTGGTTCCAATCGATGAGTATCCAGAATGGAGATGGCTTAATAGCCACCTCAGCAAGTGGGGTGGCTAGCTTATTGAGGAGTCTAGTAGAATGAACAGAATGTCTGCCCATTCCCAAACTAGACCAAACTGCTATTGTCTAAGTTGTCTTATATATACTCAAAATCATATCCTGGGGCAGTGATCTGGGAAAGAATGGATTAACTCACTGCTAAATGGTTTTCCAGGAAAGAAGAATGGTTGGAAGATGGAGAAATGCTCAGAATTGGTGTGAATATGCCAGACAATGGGAATCCTCTACTTTTAGAGAAATGTCCTTTGGCTATGTAAGCATGGCCATCTTCTTTGGCTGGGATCCCATCATCGCCCTTCACAGACAAAACGGATTATGCTAATGCCATGGGTGATCTCATTGTGATGGATTCCTTTGTTTACTCCCTTGCTAGACCAACTAGATTTCCAAATATAGTATGGCCACATTTCCACCTTGGGGTTGCCTTTCCAGGTCACCCATTCCAGCATCCCTTTTAATATTAAATCGATATGAGGAGCGATCTGGGGGGGGGTAACCTTGGGGTAACAATCAGTAAATGCAGTGTCTTCAAAACATGAAAAAATGACCCAGACAACTAATGATCAGTCAGTGTGACATCATTACCAGGAAAAGTTCTAGAACAATCAATCTCTGAGCACTTAGGAATGCCCAGGAAGTCTGTGATTACTAAAAACCCAGCATGGATTTCTCAAAAGGAAGTCATCATAAACTAATCTTATCCTTTTTTAGAGAGAGAGAGTTACAAGACTGGTAAATCAGTGGAATGCTGTGCGCATAGCATATTTTGATTTAAGTAAGACTTTTGACAAGGTCCCTCGTGATATTTTTGAAGAATAGCTGGTAAAATGTGAGCTAGACAGTAGGGTGATTTTTAACTGGCTGACTGTCCAAACCCCAAAAGTACTCACCAATGTTTCTTCTTCATCCTGAACAAAAGTGATTAGTGAGATGCCTCATTGTTCTGGTGTTCAACATCTTTATTTACAAACAAAAATAACAAACAACCTGAATGATAGAATAGAGAGCATGCTTATCAAATTTGCAGATGATACCCAATTAGGAGAATTAGCTAATACCCCAGAGGAAAGAATCAAGTTGGAGAAGTCAGCCAATCTAACAAAATGAATTTCAACATGGATAAACTTAAGGAATATATAATAGAATCTATAGGGACATCCCTACAGGGACATCAAGTCCTATGAGAAAGAACTAAGAGACCTAGGTATGTTTAGCTTGAAGAAGAGACTATTTCAATGTGACATGACATCTATCTTAAAAATATCTGAGGTGATGTCATAAAGAAGATGGATCAAGTTTGTTTTTTGCTGCTCCAGAGACTACAACACAAACCAATTGATTAAACTAGCAAGAAAAGAAATTCCACCTAAATTTCAGGAAGAACTTCCTTATGCTCTGAACTGTTTGATAGTGGAACAGAATGCCTTGGAAGATGACAGACTCTCCTTCTATGGAGATCTTGAAACAGAAGCTAAATGGCCATTTCTCAAGTGTGTGTTAGCTGCATATTCCTCCATAGCACAGGGCTAGATTTAGAGGGCCATTGGAATGCCTTCTAACTCTATGATCTCCTAATTCACACTGGTACTCAGTGTTCTGGAGGATCTTGGGTTTAAAATTCTTGCTGAGTTATAGTGAGTGCTTTTGGAGAATAAACGATAGAGGAGAGGGCAAGATTTAGATAAAAGATTAATGAATCCACCAAACTTGAACAAATAGATATGACACACTACCCAGAGAATATAGGGCAGACTAGCACATTATAATTAGATCTACAAAGTGAGGAGAAAGAGGTGAAAAGAGAGGGGGAAAATAGGTAGGGAAAAAATAAAAAAATTAAAAGAAGGATAGTCATGCTGGTCTATGAAGGAAAAACCCTAACTCCACATTTGGGCAGCCCTTTTACTTATTTGTTAGTTACATTTATACACTCGTCCCTCCCCATTTGCAGACTTGGAGTCCACAGTCTCACTCCTTTGCGAACAGCAATCAAGGAGGGACAAAATGGCGTGTGCGCTGCATTTTAACCAATAGGCTTCAAATATTTGCATTTTTTCTGATGGGGGTTCCAGAACAGATCCCCCACAAATCAGGAGGGATGACTGTAATCTGCCCTCCTCTCACTGAGAATAAGGCCTACATATGGTTTACTTCCTTCTTATTTTAGCTTCATAAAATTTCAACTTGGATTTCTTAAGTCTTAGCCCACACTCTAACCTCCAGGTTAAAAGGCAACTCCAACTCTATTATCTAGTAGCTGGAGGGGATGGAAACTTCAAAGTGAAGTCCTTCTGGTAGAAGAAAATCTTCTTCCTCTGGTGGTAGATACCAAAATGGGGATGTCATTAGAGATCAGGCAAATGTGTGGTTGGCCTAGTTTTAAAGGAGCAAACTTGAAATAAAAATGAGACAGGGTTTGTACAAAGAAAATGAGCAGGACTGTTGATAAAAGAAGTTGAAAAAATTTTAATGCGAGAAAGCTTCTATCTTTTCCAGAAGAAAGGAGATAGGAGGAGCTCATGAAGCTTAGATGGAGAGGATGCTGGTGAGTGGAGAAATACTGCATCATAGATTGCCTCGGCCAAAGAAACTGTGAGGGGGTTGTTGTGTCCTTGCTGACAAAGGCATTGATGGGGAACCCTTTTCAAGACAGTGCAATGTTCAAACCAAATCAAATCCCTTTCTCTTTGGATTCTCCTAATGAAACAGTTGGACTGCAGAAGAGCAGATGGAATACAAGCTAACTAAAGCCAAACTCTATCACTTTCTTATAGGTAATTATTGTTGTTGTTGTTTGCCCCTGAAATCTTGGCTTATATTGTGGAGGGATTTATCCAGAACAAAGGAAACAAAGAGGAAAGCTAGGTTCCTTATCTTTTTATTTGAATAGCATTTATACTCCACTCTGAAGGTGGGAAGGCTTTCAGAATAACATGCATTTCTTACATATATGTAACTTACATTTGTGTGTGTGTGTGTGTGTGTGTGTCATTTTCATTTCCCTCCCCATGCACTTTTCCTTTTGTTTCATGTCCTTTCAAATGAGATTCCCAAGGGCATTATTTTTAAAAAAGACAAATTCACCTTATCCTTGGGATTTTCATCTAAAATGACATGCAGCAAAAGGAAAAGTGTGTGAGAGGGAAAAGGAAAACAAGTGCTTTATGTTCATTTTTTACTTGTGTAGAACTAGTAAGTCAACCTCCCCCCCAACTCTACTGAAGTAACAGAAGCTCTTACAGAGCTTGGCAAAATTACTTTTTTGATTACTCCTCCATTAAATTTGTGGATCCCCACTCCAGAGACATCTAAATGAGGAGCACCCCCATTCATACCACCTCACACTTATTCTGGCATAGAATTCTATGAATAAATCATCACTTGTGTAAAAATGTTTGTGTGGGTGGAACCAGCATGATGTAGCAACAGCTTTCCCAACTGTGGGACCCTCCAGATCTTTTGGACTTTCCATCTGCCCCAGCCAGCATGGCCAATGGTGAGGGATTATAGGAGTCATGATCCGAAATTTTCAGAGGGCAGCAGATAATGTCAGACTTTGATCAGGGAGGCCAGGACTAATATGTACAAAACCAAGCAAATTCCAATTCAGTGAATGTAGAGCTTGCCATCAAGAAGCAACCATTTATTTCCTTAAGTAGGGAGGATCCTTTCTGTCATGAGGCCTGGTATCATGATGCCATGGTTCAGGGGCAGGAAACAGGGCTATAAGGCATTCTTGCCTTTTCCTAGATTCTCTTGAAGCTCATTCTGCATACCAATGCTAATGGTCAATAAAGTGTGACCATAATTACCCCATCTATTTTGCCTGCCTCTTACTTCCAAATGGACAGTGACAGCGCAAGGAGAAAACTTTAGGAGAAGGAGGATAGAGGACACAACGTGCATTTCTAAATGAGCAAGCTGCATTGCAAATTGGCAGCATGCGGTGCCAATTTTGAAATTAAACTGGGAGGATGCAAAAAGGTTGGGTAGATCCATGGGTTGACCTACCCAGCAGAGAATATATGAAGTGTTTGCATATGTAGAAAAAGTGCCTTTCCTTCAACTAAAAAATGTCCAGAAAGGGGGAGGGTGGCAAGTGTGTGAGGCCAACTCCTTCTTTGGTGGGCTTGCTCTCATGGCCACCCTCTGAAGCCCTCCTTCCAAAGGTGACCAAATGCCACTCGTGAAACTTGTTGTTGTTGTTGTTGTTATAGTGTGCCTTCAAGTCATTACCAACTTATGGTACCCCTCAGGTGAACCTATCATGAGTTTTATTGGCAAGATTTGTTCAGAGGAGGTTTGCCATTGTCTTGCCCTGAGGCTGAGAGTGTGTGACTTGCCCAAGGTCATCCAGTGGGTTTCGTAGCTGAGCTGGTTTCCAGAGTTGTAGTCCAACATTCAAACCATTAAACTGCACTGGCTCATGTCAGGTTTGTTATCTACTTCTCTTAACTATCACACTGACCTAAGTATCACACCATACTGTTATAGTGCTTTAACTCTTTAACTGCCATGGCAACATCCTGTGGAATCCTGGGATTTGTACTTTAGGGAAGAGCATTTAGAATTCTCAGCCTGAGAGAGCTCTTGGGCCTCACTAAACTACAAACCCCAGAATGCCATAGCATGTTGCCATGGCAGTTAAAGTGGAATAGTGCACTATAACAAGGTAGTGTGTTGTGGAAACACATGAGCTAAAGAGGAGCTCTATGCACATTCCCCAGTGCTTTTCATGAGTGTTGATCCTATAAATCAGGGCTAGGCAACCTTTCCCCTTTAAGGGCTGAGGGACTTCAGCTCCCAGAAGCCTCAGCCATGTTGGCCAATAGTACCATGTTGGCCAACAGCTCCTGGGATTCTGGGAGCTGAAGTCCCTCGGCCTACACTGAAATGGGGTGGGCCCAAAGAACACATAAACAAGGTGATCTTGGCAATTCTTCAGGTCTGTTTCCCCTGCGCATCACCTGTGGGCAGCCTGTATTGTATCAGTCATCGCCTCAGTCAGGTCAGAAAGAGACTTTTGCAATTTTCCTTGCAAAAACATGGATGAAGTCTCCAAACTCCCCATCCCAAAAACTGTTCTTTGACAGCAGGGACACTGAATAATCTGTCAAAGCAGGTCAAAACCAACCTATACTTTTAGCATAATTTCAGGTGACACATAGGTCTGGGTGCACATGGTACTGTGGCTGTGCAAGGCCTGGGTCACACTCCTTGGGCTCCAGAATGGGAGAAGCTGTATTGCAATGGCACGGGGTGCATCCACACTGCAGAAATAACCTGGCTTGACACCACTTTTAACTTCCCTGGCTCAATGCTATGGCATTGTGGGGATGGTAGTTTGCTGTGGCACCAGAGCAGAGCTCCCATGCCACAACAAGCTTCCATTCCCACAGTGCTATAGCACTGAGCCAGGGCAGTTAAAGTGGTGTCAAACCGGATTATCTCTGCAGTGCAGATACACAGCCAAAGCTAGAGGATGGAACCGCACTTAGTCCTATTTCGACCAAAGAAACCATGCCGACTGTCTTGCTGGCAGAGGGTTTGCTGAGCTCCAAGCATGACTTCAGTCTGTCTTAAGATATATTGTCTGGCTTGGAAACCATCGACCTCTGAAGTGAAAGGAATTAAACAGGGGTGTTCCTTTTAGTTACAAAACCTTCGAGAGGAAGGGAGCTTCAAAAACAGAAATGCAAAAGGCGCTATTTCTTCGGCCCTGAGAGGAGAGAGTCCTTCCCGCCATTGGGCTGAGTCTTTTCCACAGAGACCCCTGTCCTTGTCTTTCCCGCCCTTCGCCTTTTTCCCTCAGCGTCTCTGGGGACTGAAATGATGGGGAACAGGGTCACCAATGTCCTCATAAGCTCAAAGGAGGACAAGGTACTTCAGAATGTAGGGCTTCCCAGAGAAAAATGGAGGACAGGACCGAAACTCCTACAAACGTAAGCTCATGCTTCTCAGTCAGGCTCCAAATGAAGGACCTTTTGGAATTCCTCCTGGACAAGTGGCTGAAATGTAGGATAGGTCCTAAAAAAGGAAGACCTCTGGTCACCCTTATCCTAACCTTAAAGGAGGACAAGGCACCTCGAAATGTAGGGCAATCCAGAAAAATGGAGGACAGGATCAAAGGGGAAAACTCAACACAATAATATGGACACGAATTCATGCTTCAGGCTCCAAATGGAGGACGTTTCATAATTCCTCCAGGACAGGTGGCTGAAATGTAGGACAGGTCCTGGAAAAGGCAGACCTCTGGTCACCCTTGTCCTAACCTTAAAGGAGGACAAAGCGCCACAAGTCCATGCTTCTTAGTCCTGCTCAAAATGATGCATTTATATTTCTATGGATGTTTGGAGCTTTTCTTGGGTCATGTCCTCCATTATTTTTTTTCCTGAGAGTCCTACATTTTAGGGTGCCTTGTCCCTCCTTTGTGGTTATGAGGACATCTGGTCGCCCTGGAGGAAGGAGAAACAGAGGGGCAGCCAAGGCTTTCTGCTGTCCCGTCGGGTTGACTCTTTGGACTAACAGGCTCACTCCTCCCCAAAATAGAGAAAACTATTGTGCGATGCGGTTGTTGTTGTTGCTGCTGCTGCTGCAGCTGCTGTTGTTGTTGCTGTTGTTGGTAATGAAGGGCGGTAGAGTTTTGGGGGAACTAAAACAGAATCCCTTTCTCAGCGCCTAGTGGAGTAATTCGGTACTAAAAAAAGGTTTATACGCGCTACTTCGGCTCCCGGTTTGGGTGTGTGTGTGTGTGTGTGTGTGTTAATTTAAGAGACACTTAAATTGCAGTGGAATTACTTAAAGAAATCCAGCTGGAACGCGTTGACCTGAACGTATTCCCTAGACTCCGCTTCTCCACTTTCCCTGCAAACTCCGGAGGAAGCAAATGAAGGTTGGGATGGCTATTTACATCTTTGAGAGCAAAACAATATTTCTCTCTCTCTCTCTCTCTCTCTCTCTCTCACACACACACACACACACACATATAAGGGGGGGGTTAATGCCAAAATCTGGGAAAGGAAATTGTTTGATGTACTGGGGGATGTTATCTAATTAGGGCGTAAGAAATTTAATCTTTCCAGCAAGCAGGTCATATAATTAATGTTAATTTAACGCTCAGATTCTCAGTCATTAATTTTTATTCTCTTAAATGTAGTTTGGCAGGGCCCCCTGATCCATAGCAATGGATTTTACTGAATGTAAGAGCACAACTTGGTCTTCGGAGTGAATTACTTCAGACCTCCCTGTCCCAATAACCAGATCACATCATGTATGCATTATTAAGCCATGTAATTGAATGGTCCGTAGTTTGCATATCAGACTATTAAAATAATGTGCTTTGCTTTTCTTCCAACACGTAATGATACAGCCTCTGCGAATACTGGATGATTCTGATAATTATCACCAAATTACTACAAATGTTCTCTTCATTAAGATGATTTCTTTCAAGCATTTTTATTAAAATGTGAATAATGCATTCAATGGTGGCCTTATAAGAAAGAAAGAAAGAAAGAAAGAAAGAAAGAAAGAAAGAACCCAAACACAAATAACTTCCACCAGCTACCTACTAAAAAAGAGAAAAGAGACAAAATGCACCCCTTCTGTTACTCTTTCTCTGTCATCAATTCAGGAAGAAAGGAGGACTGCCCAGTGCAGTTCGTTCGTACTTTTCAAACTTCTCATTTCTTTCTCCTCGCTTTGGAAGGCAGCAAAGTTTTATATTTAGACTGAAGTTTAAATCTTGTGGGGTTTAGATCACAGAGAGGGGATGGAGGACCAGCCTCCTTTGCCAAGGAAGGGTGCTTGCAGACGGAAGCAGACATGCAGACAGGTTCGTTTGAAAAGATGCTGACCTCTTTTCTTCAACTGCAAGATAAAACTCTCCCGGGTGATTTGGGAAAAGCGGGGGAAGGGAAGGCAACCCCATTGTGGTGGGGATGGGGGAGGAAAAAGAAGGGGGGGACCCATGCCATTTAAACAAACCGCTCCAAGGTTCAGAGCTGACTCTCCATGAACTAATTCCCAATTAACTAAGTAACTAACTTTCTTCTTGTCACTTCCAACCACGCGCATAACTTAAAATCTTGCGCCAAGAACCTTCATTATACTGCCATGTCTCTCCTGGCTATTTTCTCAGTTGAATAGCAAACCAAGAACTAACTAGGAAAGGAAAGAAAAGAAAGGAAAGGAAAGGACCCGCCGCTGCAAAATAAGAGTCTCTTTTCCTTTTCTTTTTTTGATAGATGGATAGATATTTTTTAAAGTGAAGGGCTCTGCTGCCCTCTCTTCTTTTTTTCCAAAAAGAAAGGACTTGTTGGTTGTGCTGTTGTCGTTTTCCTTAATTAGATAATAAAAAGACAAAGAGGACCAAGGGACACTAGAGGTTTGGGACTCTGAATCCTCGCTAGGAGCAGAGCCTTAAGTTTTC
>CM034701.1:280943719-280957824 GCA_020142125.1 Phrynosoma platyrhinos
AAAAAGAGGAGAAAGGGGAGAAATTCCCATCCCACTTTTATATTCTCTGTCTCTTTCTTTCAAATGCTTTGAAATATTCTCTTTTTAAAAATGCTTTTGTGGCTTTGACCACAGAGGAGGCGAGTGGAGCTGCAATGGTTTAGTTAGGGCTGCTTCTGGGATGTATTCTCTGCAGATCTTGGATCCAACACATTTGACAAGCCACAAGCTCCCATCTCCCCCTCCCCCTCCTCCTCTTCTCTCTCTTTTCTCATTTATCCCACCGGATTCACAAAGAAAGAGAGAACAGAGGAGAAGGAGGAGGAGGGAGCTTTCTGGAAGCGGCCTCTGGGCCTCCAGGGAAGAAAAGGCAGCTGGGGTGGGAGAGGAGAGGGAAGGAAAGGAGAGATGCCTCCCAGCAGAAGGGTGACCAGATGTCCTCCTTTTCCAGGACACGTCCTCCATGTCAACCTTCTGCCCAGGAGGAATTCCAAAACCTCCTCCATTTGGAGCATGACTAAGAAGCATGGGTTTGTATTTCTAGGAGTGTTTTGAGCTTTGATCTGGTCATGGCCTGCATTTCCCTTGCATGTCCTCCTTTGCAGTTATTAGGACATCTAGTCACCCTGCCCCAGTGGTGGTGGTGGTGGTGGTGGTGGGAGAGAAAGAGAGAGAAAGAGGGGGAGTGGGGGTCCTGGGAAGGGAATCTGGGGGCTTTGAGAGATCCCTATCCTTGCTGGAGAGGCTTGCCCGACTTGGCTCGCCTTCCAAGTCAGAGGCCACCAGGTAGGCTCCAGGAGCAGGGTGACCTGACCTCCTCCTTTTCCAGGACCGGTCCTCCATCCCCACCTTCTTCTCTCCAGGAGGGGTTGCACAATGTCTTCCATTAGGAGAAGGACTAGGAAGCATGCATTTGTTTGTGTTTCTGTGTTTTGAGCTTTGGTCCTGCCACCCATTTGTCTGGAGTGCCCTCCTTTGTGTCAGTGCCTGGTCCTCCTCTGAGAGGGGAGGGTGGCAAGGGAAGCCAGTGGGAGGCTTGGGGGGAGCCCAATGCCCTCCAGAGCCTCTCTCTGTGGGTCCCCCGGATTTATTTCCCCCTCGAAAGTTCATTGTACAACAGCCGCCCTCCCTCTCTGCAGGAGTCTGTTTGGAAACAGAAAGTCTCCCCATCGAGTGTATTAGAGAAGAAAGCCTCGCTTCCCTGCCCCTCATTCCCTCCATCCTCCCCGCAATGCCTTTGATCCCCCCTCCATTCCTCCTCCCCATCTCTTCTTCTTCAGCAGAGGCAGCAGCAGCATCTGTTCTGGAGCCCTTCCTTGCCTTCTTCTCTCAGCTGCAAGAAAAGCCAGAGGAGAAGAAGAAGAGGAGCCTGGGCGCCTCGCAGCGGCCGCAGACTGACATTGGCTTTCACAGGGAACAGCCACAGCCTTTTGGGGGGAAGGAAGGAAGGAAGGAAGGAAGGAAGGAAGGAAGGAAGGAAGGAAGGAAGGAAGGAAGGAAGGAAGGAAGGAAGGAAGGAAGGAAGGAAGGAAGGAAGGAAGGAAGGAAGGAAGGAAGGAAGGAAGGAAGGAAGGAAGGAAGGAAGGAAGGACAAAAAGAAAAAGAAATCCAGGCCTCTCTAACCTCTCATGTCAGATTTGGAAATAAGAGTGGCCAGGCAGTTAGAAGAAAGGCCCTTTTGAGGAGATAGCTAATGTCTGAAGCCAATGGTCAAAGGGTTAAAAAGAGATGGCAACTGGAAGTGTGTGTGTATGTGTGTGTGTTTGTGGGATTGATGATCCCCTTCCCTTGCTGTTGTTGTGAGCCTTCAAGTCGCTTCCCACTTACGAAGATCCTTTCCTAGGGTTTCTTGGCAAGGTTTGTTCAGAGGAGGTTTGCCCTTGTTTTCCTCTGAGGCTGAGAGAGTGGGACTTGCCCAAGGTGGGTGTCCATGGCCCAGCTGGGGATCGAAACCTGGTCTCCAGAGTGATAGTTTCAACATTCAAACCACTATGCCACGCTGCGGCCCTCAGATCTTTTTCCCTACCTGCGCTTTATGTCTTCCTTTTCTTCACAGATTTCTAAAGCAGGGTGGGAGAGGTCAGGCTTCTTAAAAGAATGAAAAGGGAGAAGAGAGGGAGAGGGAGATAAATCCCATGGTGTTCACACTGCAGGCACCAAGGGCACAGAGGGACAGGGGCTCAGTCCCTTGAGTTCCTCCCAGTGTAATTTAAAATATAGCCAGCAAGGCCAAAGGAGATACTAAAAAAGCAGGGCAGATTCCAAATGCCAAAGGGAAACTGAAATCAGGGCAGCCCTTACCTTTCTTTTTTTTGGGGGGGGGGTCTGCCTTGTTCTATACTGTAATTTAGATAACTGCATTGGCTCAAATGCATATTCAGTCTTTAAAATTGATTTCTTCTGAATTTCTTCTATATTAATGATATCTTAATATACTATAGACGTGTTTCTAAATAAGAGGGTCAAATGTTCTTCTAGCATAGCTTTCCCAAGCCAGTGTCCTCCAGGGATGTTGGACCACAACTCCCTTCACATTATGAATGCTGGCTGGAGTAAAGGAAATTGTAGCTCACCACATCTGGAGGGAGATGGATTGAGGAAGTATGTTGTGACACAAGATTCTTGTTTGGATGTCTTTTTGTCACATTATCATCTGGGAAGTATAGTTTTCTCATGGAAAATGTGCAAAGTCTTGGTCTCCATCGGTCGTCATTGCTTAGCTATTATTTACATTTTTATTTGTTTAAATATTTATTTGCTTACTTGTTTATAGGAAAGGTAGAAGTTTGTTGAGGTTAAAGTCCATCTAGATGTAACATCCTTTGATTTGGAAGACTGGCCCCTTGCACATCCCTCCCCCACAACCTAACAGTAGAAGACCATATCAAAGACTGATCTGGAGCATTTTCTAACACCATCCCATTAAATGTTACAGAGTCTAGATGCTTGCAAGTGGTACTTAGAGGTATGGTGCCTCTGAACAGGAATGTTCAGTTTAACTGTTATGGCTTAAAAAGGTGTTTGTAGCTTTATCTTTCATGAATGCCAAATATCCTTGAAACCTATTACAGCTGGTGACCCTCACTGACATGTTATGGGAATGAATTTGTGTGTTAATTGTGCATTTTGGTGGAATTGTCATATAGGAACATTCTGCAGTTTTTCAGTCATGTGCAGATCATTTCTCAGGTCCTATTCTGGAATAAGAATGTAATCCAAGTTCTGGCACAAATTAAGCCTCCATAGACAGGGATTTATTTGTGCACGCAATAGCAAACACTTTCCCCTAACATCCTTAAGGTAGAAATCTAATGGCATGAGCCCCACTGTGCACAGCAGGACATACTTTGAAGTAAACATCTGTAGGATTGCGGAGCAAAACCGTCCTCTCTTTGATTTTGTGTATGTCATGGTAGACAAGAGACAAACTAGCAAAACGTGGATGAAGAACCTTTTTTTTTTTTGGGTAATAGTCATAATTTTGTAGGACCTTTCCATATATTAGGATGAAATATAAGCAGCAAAGAGTCTTGTGGCACCTTAAAGCTAACAAGTTTTATTTGATATATGCTTTCTTGAAATCCAGAGTACTTTATAGGATGTGTCAGTTGCATTTGATGGAGTCTATGAAAGTTGATGCCACATAAAACTATTAGTTCATTATGGTTCTGTTGTTTTTGCTGCAGCAAAGTAACACAGCTAGCCCCACCCTTACAAGTGAAGTATAAGAAACTAAAATCTGATTGCTTTGCCCTAATGTATGATGATCTGACATATTTTAGGAAGGTACAACTTGCTCACAAAATGTTTAGAGTCATTTCAGCATATGGAAGTTTGATATATGTTATTGTTATGAGATTTGCACAATTTAGAGTATGGAAGCCAGGCCGAAATGAAGAGTTTTAGGTTTTTAAAAATATTTATCTAAATATTTTCTGGCCCACCTTTTTATACTTAAGTATACTCAGGATGCTGTGTGTGAAGCTGAGTGGATTTGATTGAGAGGAGGACATATCTATAACTAGTTGATAGTGAGAGCCATACTCACAGCTTAATGAGGAAACTAGACAGCAGATACAGGTAACAGAAGGGCTTGCATAGGGCTTTCCCTCCCAAATGTCAGAAAAACATACAAACCTTCAAAACCATAGAACAGAACCTGTATAAATCACTTGCATAGCAGATGGGGACACAAAGGTGGCAGTGGTGAAGGTGAAGGCAGATATAAGATTATTCTGAACCTTTATCAGGGAACTTGCCATGACTTTAGAAACCAGGGGTGGCAGAAGTTGCTCTGTATAGTTTGTGCTTCTACAAACCACATAGATCTCTGCAGAACAGATAGGTGAATTTGCTGTCCTCATGCTGGCAGAGGCCAGGAGAAGCATTGATGGCAGATCATTCCACATCACAGTGTCCCTAATGCAAAATGCATGAACTGGAGTGAAAGCCAGATTCTGCATGTCCTTCTATTTCTTGCTAGCCTACTCACACCTTCTGGTACTCTTGTTAAAATCCTCATTGCTTGTCCTGCTTAGATATTTATCCACAAAATAATGGCCTGAGGACAAAGCGGCACAATTTGAAGTTCTAAAATAGCTAATCCAATTCCCATAATATGGGCATGGCTGCAGTACCTATTTCACTCCTTTTACAGCTTCCAAAGACAGTACTGCCAGATACTTATCCATTCATATCTTACACCAAACTTTCCAGTGAATACATTTTAAACAGAACATTGATCAATGTTCATTTAATATAGGGGATAACTAATTTAATGCTTTAGGCAAGTTAAGATAGTGTAAGAACAGTGACTGTTTGCAGCAGGGTGGTGCATTGTATAGTGAGTGGATGATGTATATGAACTATTTTCATATGTTGCATTCTGATGCTATTATCAATATTTAGAGACTTTAAAAAGCAACCAAACTTTGCCAGCATTTCTATGGTAATGTAAAACCAGTTATCACTTTTGTGGGACCATGCAAGTTTTTCTCTGCTTCTGCATTTTTTTTAATTTTTTTTATTTTGTGTGTGGAAGAATCTAATTCTAACACCCCTAAAAATCTGTTATACTTTTTGCAAATTTCAGTACAGTTCAAATAGACTGAGATCCCTCAGATCCTTTCAGCAAAAGAGATGCACAAATCTTTGCATCTGAAGGAACATTAGGTTTTTAAAAAGCTAGCATCAAACAAAACAATCAAGCCATTCTTTCCCTGTTTTCTTGCAGCACAGAACCCAGATGCTGACCTTTATTTGTTACTCGGTGTGTAGAAATAAGTTAAGAGTAAAGTCCACAGGGTGGGTGGATGATGGTCACTTTATTCAGATAAATTTGGTTTCAGAACTTGGAGGCAGGAGATGTTTTGGATGCAGAAGGATCTATTTAGAATAGTGATTTTTGTCACTGGCTTGATAATCAGGAATGCTCTCAGACATTTTGACTTTTTATTCAGCCATGATGTAATTTTCTTTATACATACTCCATATCTTTAAGCACACATAGAAATGCATGTTAGAGGAAACTGTTTTTTAAATATATATATATATATATATATATATATATATATATATATATATAGCGTATAAGACGACCCCCCCCACTTTAGCCACAGATTTTGCAGGTTAAAAGGTCATCTTATATGCCGGAAAATACGGTGTATATATATTTAGTCCTTCCTGTTGCAAGAAATCATCCTTAAAATATCTGCTATCACTGGGAACAATAGATTTGGGCAGCAACATATTTGGTCCCTAGTCCATTTTGCCTGCAGTACACAATATGCTTATGCCTAGAGGCATCCTTATAAATAATGTGCCCTCTGAGACAGTCATATACTTACACACAGTCCAGAAAGGTCTAAAGTGAAGTAACAGTTTTATGACCTTAGCCAGTTCTTCTGGGTAGTTCCAAATCATCCCCAGAACATACACATTATGCAGTCACTGGATGTTACCTGTATGTATCATCTACCTAGCTGATGTAACATCATGGATAGGACCATAAACTGTGAATGAGGAAGTCTTCTGTTCAAGCCATAGTTTGACTAAAACTTGCAGGGTGGACTTAAGCAAACCATTCTGTCTCAGCTTTAGCTTGCTGTCAGAAATACCGATTAGAAAAGTGAAAATTGTTGTGAGAATCATGGAAGTAAATCATTTTATTAATTTGTATTAATTAATAAATTGCCATGCTGCCCTTGGCTTACACAACATAACTAATGCAAAGTGCTTTGAGCAGTTAATACATAAGCAGTATTATGTTATTATTATGTATTAGTATGCTCACACCCCATTAAAAGCTCTCTCTCTCTCTCTCTCTCTCTCTCTCCACACACACAAATACCCACAGTTATATGTAGACACAAAAGCATAAATACATAGCAAAACATACACTTAATTACAGTGGCTCACGTTCCATTTGTTCTAGAAATAGGTTGAGTTTGGGGACCTGCTTTGGTGTGAGTGGTTTGATGATTGCATACCTAGCCAGCCAGCGTGTCTGTCTGTCTTTCTCTTGTTGGGGAACACTTTTTAAAAAAAGAACCCCAGTTCTCTCACAAATGTGCTTTGTTGGAAATCCTTTGGCAGCATATGAAGGTTCAGAGGCAGCATGTGTTTCTTCCTTCTTATTACAGGAACAAGACTGGGGAGATGCTCTTCCCCTCCCTTCAAACCACCCCCTGACAACGCTGCTTCAAAGCTGCCTTTAATTACGGAACAACTTGCTTGATAGTCGGATAGAAGAACGCGGCCTTCCCTTCACAAGGCATCTAAATTCCACATGCTCCCTATCTATTCAACTAGCCCTAATGGGCTTTAGCTTCTCATATTATTATTAATTATTATCTCTGGGGTGGCTCTGGATTATGTGATTTCTTTGCTCACCACATAATGTTTTTTATCTCTCTCTTTCATTGTTGTTATTGCTGGTAGTGGTGTACAGTTTTCTCCATGGAGTGAATTATTCCTGTTTTGAGACACAACAGGGGAAATGCTACACATTAACAGGATTGCCATCATTTCTTCCTTTTCTAAAACTCTTGAATGAGAATTTTACATCACAACTCAGAACAATTAAGCTGTTAAATGTGCAAAACTAACACTCACAGAAACATTTTCACAGAGAAAAAGAATTGTCTACCAGCACATACCTAAACAATTAAATATATTACATTCAAATACATTTTCTTGAACAATTTGGTGGCACCCAGAAAACTAAAAAAAACTTTCATCCTCAAAACATTCCCCTTGCCCTAATAGTCCCATTGAACTATGTGGAGCCATTCCAGAGTAATTGCTCCAGAGATTGTAGTCCATTTCATTCTTGAAGTGTTTCCTATGGCCACAGAGATATCTCAAAGCTTTTTTGTACACGTTATCATTTATTGCCTCATTGCTGTGACAAGAGGCAAGTACTCCTTTGCCACCATGAACCTGTGTGAGCTTATTTTTAAGCAATGTCAGTAGACATTCACTAGAAGTGTGGTCTAAAATGGCAACTCCTTAGGGAATAATTTTCCATAGAAATGTATGGTGTGCTCTGAAACTGATCTGGATTAAGCAGTGTAAGGGTTCCAAACTATATCGTTTCTCCTGCAGGAGGTACCAGAAAATGTGAAATGTATAATGACAAAAAACAGGTGGAGATTTTTTTTTAAAAAAAAAATGGGACCCTCTTTTGAACTTCAGAAATTGTCCAATAAAAAAGTGTCACCTTACCTTTTGGTTCACTTATTTTAATACACACCAAGGTTCTATCTTACACATGTGAAAGAAATATTCTGAAGCCATCTATATAGAACCAGGATCCACCCTAATGACATTTTCCCAAGTGCTTTTTCTTCAAGGAGGAGTTACAGGTGGCACAATGACATTACACATAGTTGAGCTGATTCATGTGGTCAGACAGGTGGAAGTGTTACGGTGTGTTATACATGAATATGAAATGCTGCTACATGGAAAAGTTGTTTTTGTTATTATTAGCTTCAGTGTAGGGTAAGTAAAATAATTCTGTTTTTACTATACAGCAAGAGTGGGGAAAGTGCAGCTTGCCAGGTGCTGGACTCCAGCTTCTGCCACTTCTTAGCATTGGCAATGCTGCCTAGGGCTGATTGGACTTGTCTAACAACAACTGGAGAGTTACACATTCCCCATCCCTGCTCTACAGCATTTCCTCCTTTTAGTTTGGCTGGGAAAATTATTTTACACAATACATTTGGGCCTTTCCACACATTCCAGTGAAATCAAGGTACAAAGGAGGGGTCAGAAATGGTTAGCTCTCCAAAACATCTTACACATTCCCTTACTATTAGCCATGCCAGCTATAGGCCCCAGTGTCTAGATTCTAGAAGCTGAAATGAAGGCCTGAGTTTCTCTACACCTACTGTAGTGAGATACAACATACAAACAAGACAACCATTAAACTGTCCTTCATTCTGGGATGAAGGTTCCTCCTTAAATGCTGCCCTTCTATTTTCTCTAGCAACTGTGGATTGTGCTTCTATTGCCTACACTCACGTTACCATCGCTTCACAACTTAAGAAGCAATAGCATCACTAATTAATTGGTTATTTTATGTCACTCCCAGGCATACTTATCAAAAGAGGAAGCATCAAACAGTTTCTTTTCAAGTTCAATGCCATTGCAGCCAACTATGGCCTCTCTCACCTGAGCTGCCTAGAAGGTGGAAACAGACTTTTCTCAGATCCCCCATGTGCTTCTTGTGTGCCATCAAGGACTTGCTCTTTGGAGAGAGAGATCTGAGAGCTCTTCTTATGTGTGCAAATCAATAAAAAGTTAAATGCCAAATGTTGTGTACTTCATATTATACACATTTACATGTATATGTGAGTGAGCACATGCATAGAGGGAGGGAGGGAGGGAGTATCAATGTCTGCATTAAACATAAATTCTAGAGTCATGAGAATTTATAGCCATTAGGAAATGGATAGACAGCAATCCTACAACTTGAAAGTGAAATGCTGGAACTACAATCAGTTATGCTAATTAAAACACCTACATTGCAACAACAACAACAACAACAACAACTCTCAGTGACCACTCAATATAAATAGCCTCAGGGTGGTACTCTCCATAAAGATAACACAATTAAAAATACATACAGTAAAAAGCTCTTAACTTAGAAGTCAAATATTTGAAAATGTGGGGGGGGGGGACCGAACCTGTTATCTGTGGGTGTATTGCAATTCTTGTTCATCTGTGGGGGGAAAAAAGAAAACAACTCAGGGTGGATTGGGGTGCATTTCAGGTGTACTCCTAACATGCTCCTGACAAGAAAAACAAAATATGCCAGCCTTGGATGTGATATACACCTTTCCTTCTATCTCCCCCCTCTTATGCTTACACTCCTAGCCAGCATGAGCCCAGTAGGACTTTGCTACAGTTAGCTCCTTCTTACACCCCCATAGGATTGATCTGACTATCAACACCAAAGCAATTGCAAAGTGACCAGCAGCCTCTCTATGAGAGTGTTCCACAGTCTGCGTGCCACAATGGAGAAGGCCTCTCTGCTCAGTCTTAACAACTGAAGAAGATGGTGGTGGGGTATTCTTCTACCAGGTAATAGTCAGGCCAATAGATCCCAAGTTGCAGCTCACTTTTATTTTTTCCTTCTCTACCCCAGAAGCAAAACCAAGCCTTTTTCAAAGTAGAAACTAGACTGCAGGAACTGGGTTAGCGAGTAAAGGGAATGGGAATTGGAGGTCAGTACAACTGGAAGTCAGTAGCAGTGATGGGTTGAGAAAAGGGATGTGTATCGTACCAAATGATGGGACATGGTGGCTCAGCAGTTAAGATGATCACAAGGTTAGCAGATCAACAGTTCAAGACCAAGTGCCTCACAATGGAGTGAGCTCCTATCACTAGTCCCAGCTTCTGCCAACCTAGCAGTTCAAAAGCATGTAAAAGTGCAAGTAGACAAAGTGACACCACTTCAGTAGGAAGTGTTCTGTTCAGTCATGCTGCCCACATGATCATGGAGTCATCTTTGACATTATTGTCTTCCTCAGCTAAGTAACAGAGATGAGCACCACCCCCTATAGTCGGACATGATTTGATAATCATGTCAAAGGGGAAACCTTTACCTTTAACCACACCAAATAAATATATGAACCTGTTCAATGAGAATCTTCTTTCACACTTTTTCTTGTTCCTGAAGCTGTAACAAAAAGCTGCTCACCAACTTTAGGCCATTATAATCATAATTCCCTAAAGGTGACCAATGGTAATTTGCTGGGATTTGAAAAACATAAAGTGGAAATGGTCAGAGGTCAAAAGTTTTCTATGCTACATAGCACATGCCATCATTATATGCATGTTTATTTCTAAAGCCCTATGTATGTTCAGTCAACTTTTTATGCTGTTATTTTACAAGCCATGACAAAGAAAACATTAAACACAAAGCAACATATTTAGATTGACCTTAGTACAGCTAAGAGGCAATGATGACCAAGTATCAGTTACTTGGTGTTGGTACTGACTAAAGCCCCAAATAGCTAAAGATGTGTAGATCTATTCCACTCATGTTATCATCCACCTGACTGCACTCAGCATATCCTTCCTATTTTCTTGTTTTCTTTTTTCACTTTCATAGTATTAAAACTGCAGTTTCTCCACCTGTACTTCTGAAATACAATTACTTTCAGGGCTACATATATAGACAACTTCCCCCTCCTTATTGCATAGATGGAAAAATCCCATACACAGGAGGATTCCCATGGTAATCAAAGGGACTGCATTAATTTATGTGGACTTTGCTTCACCCAACTCCCACCCCAAACTTGGCTTAAACCCATTCAGTATTAAACAACAGCTCAAGATGTTTCAGACTAGCATTCACGGCTCTGTTTGAATCAACAGCAGTGACAAAAACAGTATGTGTAAATTCATTTTTTTCTCCAGAAAAGAGGGTGTCATAATTTAAACATACATGATTTTTGTAAAAACAACATGCCAAACCAGGGGTAGGCAACCTTTTTGAGCCAGGGGCCGGGTTGCTGTCCCTCAGATAATTGAGGGGCCGAAGCACCAAAAATAAATAAATAAATAAATTAAAATTAAAATTAAAATTTTTTAAAAAAAATATGCATGCACACTCTCTCAGCCCCAGAAAAGCCATGGCAAAACCCCTGTGAAGATTTTGCCAAGAAAACCCCAAGAACAAGTAATAACAACAATAATCAATATCATTATGGGGGGGGGCGGCGGCGGCGGCAGGACCAGTTTGGGGCCGGTCCAAAGGCCTCGCTGGGCCGCATCCGGCCCCCGGGCCTTAGGTTGCCTACCCCTGTGCCAAACCAAGTATTATTCTTTAATACATGTTTCTGGGACAGCCCAAAAGGTTTCCTCCTCTTCTGCAAAGCAAAAGCAAAAGCAAAAGCAAAAGCAAAAAAAAAAACTGTAATTGCATTTTGCACACACAAACACACACACACACACACACTCAAGAAACCTCAGAAACAGGATAGCAGATTCTATGTGATTTTGAAAAGATGTTGGGTGCAGATCAAGCTGTAATAACACACACACATAACCCAGGCTCACCACATTGACAGCATGATAAGAATTAAGATTTTTTAAAAGTATTACCTTTGAGGAAAAGGAAAAGAAACATAAATCTTAACTTTAAATTACTCCTGCAGTTCTTTGAATAATTGATAGAAGAAAGTGGATTAAATCCTATTGCTAAATGGACACAATAAAAACTGGATTCACCATTCCTTTCATGTTAATTTGATTGCCTATGTTTTTTGGGCCAGGGGAACAGAGACCTGAGAAAAATGGAGAGTCAACCACACACTGAAGGAAAATGTTGCTTAGTTTCCTCACAAGAAATCAGTTTATTTACAGTTTAAAGAGTGTAATAGCCATCTGAACCAGTACAATCATCTGGTTCCCATTGTAAATGACAGCATTAAACATAAAACATATAATCAGAATCATGGTCAACTCCAAAACATATCAGAGGTGCATTCTAAAAAGAGCTGCCTCAGAATAAAGCCCTTCATTAGAAAACAACCACCACCACCAAAGTTCAGAAAAATTGCTTTTTTTTTTTTTTGGATGACAGCTTCCAGACCCTCCCCACCCCAGCCAGCATTGCCACTGACCATGGCAACCAACTGGAGATTAAGGAACATTAATCAAAACAAGTGTTTTCCAAACTCAGAAATGAACAACAGAGGTTACCAACCCACTGAGATGGAAAGCAGAGTATCAAAAGAAATCCTGGATGTATGGATGGAATGCACTTCAAAATGGTTCCCATTTGATGAGTATCCCTCTGCTGGAAGAAGAGAGAAGTTCAAGCTCAGGCTATGTCTGAAGTAGATATTGCAGTAGCTTGCAACACAATAGTGTTGTGTTGCAAGCTATATAGGAAACAAATAGTAGGGATTTCCGGAACAAAGAATTGCCTTTGGAGGGAAACCTCAGCATCTTCTGCTATCCAGCTATAGAGTATGGTTTTATTCCATTGCCTACAGTTGGCTCAGTGTTAGCTTCTTGCATTCACTGCTATACTATCAGGTAAAAAGGAGAACCTGTAAGGGCTGCAATGGTGGCAAAGATTCAACTGCCCCAAAGCAACATCTCTATGAGGATCACCTTCCAGAAGAGGTATGTCTGTGAGTACTGCAGCCCATGTTACTCATTATAGTCCAAATCAGTGCCATATTATTATCCCAAAGTAACTACAAGCATGGCTCAGTGAACAAAGCCTCTGACAAAGCTACTTTTTACAAAGTCCTTTTATATCCCTTTGGCCCCTTTTCCCTTGTCGTCTACCTAGATCAGACCTGCACAACTTGGCAGTAGGAAGGGGCCAAAATTAAATAAGCTAAACTTCTTCGGGCTGCAGATAGGTTTTAATTGAATATTAATAAATTAATAAATAATAATAATGTAATATTAATTCTGTCCTCCTTCCCCTCTGCCTGGCCCTCTCCTCAGGAGAAAGCTGAGAGGTGGAGGAGTCTTGACCGTCCTTCTCTTCCTCCATCTGAACATCTCCTTGGGAGAAGGCTGAGCAACAGAGGAGCCATGTAGAGCGGGCATTGGCCCCTCTTCTTCCTCTACTGCCCTCAGGAGAATGTCAGGTGGAGGGGGAGCCTTGCAGGGCAAATGTTTGCCTGTCCTCCTTCTCCACCTGACCTTCTCAGGAAAAAGCCAAGCAGTAGGGGAGCCTTGCAGGGTGAGTATTTGCCTGTCTTCCTCCGCTGCCACCACCAGGCCTTTTCTTCAGGAGAAATCCAGGTGGTGGAGAAGACTTTCAGGGCAAGCATTTGCCCATCCTTCTCCTCCTCCACTTGACCTTCTCCTTGAAAGAAAGCTGGACAGTAGAGGAGCATTGAGGGCTGAGTGTTTGCCCATCCTCCTCCTCCACCTGACCTTCTCCTCAGGAGAAAGCAGATCAGCAGAGGAGCTTTGTAGGCTGAGCGTCCACCCTTCTTCTTCCTCCTCCTCCACATTGCCCTTTCCCCAGAAGAAAGCCATGCAGTAGAAGAGCCTTGAAGCTGTTCCATATCTTTGTGGGCCACCCAAAATCCTTTGGTGGGCTGCGTGTGGCCCCTTGGCCGTATGTTGTGCAGGCCTGACCTAGATGGAATTTTTTAGGAGCATAGAAATGGAAAGGATGATGAAGGAGGGCTACAGAAACAGACTTTTAGTGCCAGGTTGCAGCAGTGTGTACCAGTAAGCAATACAGGAAAGCTTGAGCTGGGAAAGAATGAGATTCTACTCTAGTGCATTCTACTGTAGCTGTGTGTGCCTCCTTACAACAGGCAAGGTGAACAGCAGCTGCTTCCAGATTCCCTTACTCCATGAACAGCAAAACAGAGGAAAAAAAGGGGGAAAGATTAGCCTGCTTTACCAGCTACCCTCAGCAGGTTAAGAAAGCACAGATCTATAGAACTAAATGGAAATCATAAGAAATGTCAAGCCTGCTGAAATAAAAAGAACCATTCCTGGATGAATTTCAGAAGAAGCTTTCAACTGATTATTAGAAGATTTAAAATGGAGTTTATCATACGGGGGAAATCCCGTGTGAAAATGGCGCTTTAAATTAGAAAAAAACCGCAAAAGCGGTCATGATTTCACACGAC
>CM034701.1:280967675-280979027 GCA_020142125.1 Phrynosoma platyrhinos
ATGCTGATTTTCTTTTGGAATTCCCTGGTGTGTTCCATTAGCCATCATCTGTTTGCAATGTGGTCCCTTGTGCCTCTTCCTTTCATGAACCCTGCTTGGACCTCTGGGATTTCTCTCTTCATGTATGGTTGGAGTCTATGTTGCAGAATTTTGAGTATGCTTTGGCTTGCGTGGGAGATCAATGCTATTTACACAAATATTTTAGTTGATTTGCTTATTTGGAAGGTTCACAACATACTTTCTAATTAAAATGCATTAATTGGGGGTTATGTTTTGTCATTACCTATGAAAAAGAACTAAAAAAACCACACACCTCTTTTATAGTGGCCAATGTCCCATATTTTCTACTCCATAATTTTTCCCTTCCCCTCCCTCACCCCACATGAAAATTGTCTCACTATGATAAAGATTAGAATTGAAACTAATCCAAATTTTATTTTCTAAAGCTCAAACACCAGTACTTTACTTTAGAATATTTTATTTCAGTTTTTCTTTTTCAAACTGCCCACATTCTGTATCAGGCCCTCTCTACTGGACAGAAGCAGACTGAAAATACTTGACCCACATGCAACTAAGAATATTCTGAAGTAAATGGTATCCTTGATTGATGCCAAATACTGTTTTTGTTAGAATATTATGAGGCAATCTTTTGAACAACTGAACAGTGCAAGAGACTGCTGTTTAATTAAGAGCTCTAACTTTCTACTGTGGGCCTTTGCAGACTGCCAGAAATAGTGCAAACTGAGTCCACTTTCACTGTCCTGGCTCAGTGCTAGGGAATCATGGGAATTGTATTTTTTTCTGAGACATTGAGCCTTCTCTGTCAGAGAGCTCTGGTGCCACAATAAACTACAGTTCCCATGATTCCTTAGCTCTGAGTCAGGGCAGTTAAAGTGGCCTCAATTTGCACTATTTCTGGCAGTCTGCAAAGGCCGTGTTTCCTTTAACACAATAGTCACCAAACTTATTTAATAATAATAATAATAATAATAATGTTTTATTTTTAACCCGCCCCTCTGCATCGCAATCGGGGCGGCTCACAACAGCTAAAATACAATAATTAAAACAATCCCATATCCCAGTCCCTCCATCCCCTTTTTCTCGGGCAACAACCCTAGTGTCTATTTCTTATTACGTCCATAGTTCTACTGCAAACTCAAAGCAGCCAACCTCAGTTGCTGTTCCCTTTGGGGCAGCAACTGAGCATCTGGCTAAGCAGTGACCAAGAAGCCTCATGGCGTCTTGGTTGCTGCTCAGCCAACTGCTTGGTTGCTGCTCTAAAGGTAACCAGGTGTAAAGGGACCAGGTGAGGAATCTTTTTTTGCTGGGGCAGAGAGGGGTGCAACCGGCATCCTACATTTCTCACTGTGAGGAAGGACTCTGAGTCCTTCATGGAAGCAGAGGGGGTGCAGCCGGTGTATGTGTGTGCAGGAGGGTTACAAAGGCTACATGCTCTGGAGTGAGAGACTGGCATGGGTGGGGAATGGGACAATTTTTGCAGCAGCTGCTCCAAGGTGAAGAACTCTTTAATTGACCCTGGATACTCCTCCGTCTGCTTCCCAAGAGATGTCCCTTTCCTACACAGCTTCAAGTTGTTGAACCCCCCCACACACACACACACATTGTTTCTGCTGCTACCATTTCTCTTGACCTGTCCATTGAAAGAAAACAGGAGCAGAAGCGCAGATCCAACATGTCAACCAAGTCTGAGTAAAGCTCACAAAGTTTAAGTAGGGTCCCAAATTTGAAAGCTCCTTTTTGCTGCTGCTTCTCCCCCACTGCCACCACATGCTCTAACTCCTTGCTCCAGTCCCCAAATGGTGCAGTTTCAAGCCACAGAAGTGATATCGTGGACAAACCTCATGAGTTTCCCAACCAACATTGCACTATTAGCAAAAAAATGTGGCTAAGGGAGCACAGACAGGTGAAGAGTGGGAGACCACCAAATGAAATGATCAGCAAGACTGTGTGGTGGTTTTAAAGGACCCTGAAAAGAGATGTTTCATGCAAGCCTCATCCCCACCATGGTCTTAAAGGCTGCTGGTTCCTCTTCTCTTTCTTGTGCCAATACTTTGACTGAAGACCCCTACCAACATCCCCCCTTCACCTCACTGACCCCTTTCATCCCATTCCTCCTCACCCTCCCAGATCTTTCCACCAAAGAACTGCCCACTTTGGGAATCACTGCTTTAACATGTCTTTGGACAATGTTCCCGAAGGTTATCTTATTTGGCTTGTTCCATCTATGAAAGAGGTGGGGGAAAAGTTGGTTTAGGATTGAGTGATAGATGACAGAATACTCAAGATTTTCAATCTCCTTCCATAACTGGTGGCACAGCTTGTTTACCTCAACCATCTGTGCTTGTTTAATAAATGTTATCACTTTTCCTATCCACTGTGGTGCAGTATACCTTCTAAATGAAGACTTACACACAGAAACATGGATGCTTCTCTAGAACCTGTAGGCTTGTTGTCTACATGTGTGTGTGCAATGAAATCACACTTGATGTTATCTTAAGATGAAATCACACACTTTAGATGTTAGATTTTTGTGCAGTGAAAAAAAATCAAGTTAGGCTTGCCTCCCCAGTTTTATGTCATCCAAATTTCCTCCAAGTGCCATTTCCATGTGTTTTATCCCTTTCATTTCAGAAAGACACTATGAGAAAACTGACACACAATTTTATTTATATTCTATTATATATTTGACATTTCAAGTAATTTTCATTCAATATTAAGCCAAGAAATAGATCAATCTTCAAGTGCAATTAAGTAGTCAGGGAGGAAATTCTAATCTAAGCAATAACATTTTTGTGAATGTAGTATATAAAGCAGAAAAATACTGATATGTATTTATTTGAAGACTATTATATTTCAGGCATCTCCCCCCCCCCCCAAGTCTGGACTAGACACAGGTTTTTTAAAGAAAGGAAAGGTAAACTGGTTTTCTAAGTCTTGAGCATTTTGTATAAAATATTTTTTGTTTTGTTTTGTTTTTGGATAATATGGGAGAGATTTCTTCTGGAGAACAGAGTTCTGCATAGAACAGATGCCCCACTGCCCACAATTGTTGCAGCTGCAACAGAGTAACACACACAGTTATCTTTCACTCTGTTGCTGGTTTAGGATCCAACAAGCTGCATATAACTTGTGTGTGTGTCCCTCCAAAGGTTCTCTGCGTGGACTGAGCCTCTTCTAAGAACTTCACATCACAACAATTTAAAAAAGAATTAGGGTAATCTTGGAAGCAGCCTCGTATGTAGCATGAGGTAGACTTTGAAGTAGAAATTTGAAAAGTACCCAAACACTTGAATGTGCAAAGGAGGTCTTTGGATCTGAGCCCAGACATACAGAACACAGTACTTACAAGATATTTGATAGAATGATGCTTTCTTTCCTTCTAGTATTCAAGACAATCCTTCTTCAAAGTGCGGCATCATTTCCCTACAAGATGCAATTACATTTTCTTGTTGATTAGTCTTCAGTCTTTCAAATAACCCCAGTACAGTAACAATTTGAATGGCATGGTATTTGACAATCCCCAGGATTATAAACATTGGTCAGAATTTCCAAATAAAGAATGTAATTCATTCTTGGACAAGTTTTACAAGTCTAATTTCTATGAAGAGAGTAATCTTGGTTGCTCTGAAATGTAAACAAGGATAGTTGTAATATAAGCCAAAACATGTTTTCCTCAGTGATACTTTAAACCCACATGTTCTTGTATGTTGACTGTAAAATCTGAAGGCACAAGTTTTAATGCTATTTACAGTTGGAGATGTTCATATACTTTGTTTAAAGGAAACTTCCATGCATACCCAAGCTACATAAACCAAGGGCTATTTTTACAATTAAAAACTGTAAACAGTATAAACAGTGTAAAGGAGCACTCTTTTGTTGCAGGTATGTACAAATATGGTTCTTAATTACACTAAATAGATCTTGTAAAAATACATTTTAAAAGGGTAAAATAACCTTTCTACTGAACAGTTTTACAATTACAGTTTTGACAGCAAAGTACAATGTACAGATTTAAATAATTTGAAGACTGGTTGATAAACACACTATTTTATCCCTGTGGCTATAATAGTTGGAAAACCAACATGGAAAAAATTAGTATGAACTGCAAAACACATAAAACTGGTGGTCATTTCCATGACTGTGCAACATTCTTCAACCATCATGGTCACAAAATTACAGTAAAAATCTGTATATACTTCTAGATAACAGTAACATTTCTCTACGGTTAGCTACACATGATCATGTATCCACAAATCTGACTCACTTGTGTGGAGGGGGAAAACATTTTGCCTGCTAAGTAATATCTGAAGTTCCCTGAAATAAAAGCTGAATGAAAGAAACTAGTGTGGCCCCTATGTTTTGTCTACGTAGGAACCTTACCCTATTCTGAATTCTTTGCAGGCTTCAAGTCCCCATAAAATTGCAGTAGTTCTGTTTTTGGAATGCTGTATCAACACAAGCATTTTAGTAAGTTTTCAGTAGTTTTACAGGGCTACAGTTAAATGTGAGCACTTTGAGGTGAGAGCTCTCTGGCAAACAAAAAGCCCTGCAAGGCTGCTATCAACAAGATGGGAGGAGTGGCAATAATTGCTTATTATGTCTTATTTCTTGTTACCATTTTCCACCCATGGTGAGCAATGGGAGAGAAATAATTTAGATCAGCTTCAGAATTGTTCTGAATGTTCCCTATTTTGGAAATGTGGCTGGGGGGCTTTGGATTCAGAGCACCTTCCTGATCCTCACTCTTCCCTCACCCTTTGATATTGGAAAGGTTAAGGGCACAGATCTTTCTGCAGGGGTAAGGAATGGGATCCATGATTTGTCTCCATTCTTGGGGTGGGGGTGGGGGGATTCCAATCTATTTTTATGGTATCTGAGACGCTGCCTGAGGGAACACAGGATAACATTGTTAATTTATGAACATTTGACACCTTAATTTTATGAATACTTCAAAGCACTAATTTCTTCAAGAGTCTCCTCATTTCCAATTAAGACACAGAATTCTTTGTTCATTGCTGTTTAATGCAGAAACACCCAGAGACAGAAAGAGATAACTTATTGCCTGCTTTTCTATCAGATAAGCATTGCCAATAAATATTGGCACAATTCAGGAGAAGTTGCACATGCTAAAGACCAACTGAAATCCAAGGGATACATCTATTTAGATATTCCAGGTGGTTTGTACTTGCTAATTCCAATAGACTGGATCAAAGATTCTCCTCCTTTCCCAGAAGCATTTTTAAGAAAACATAAACCTCTGAATTCGTTGCTTGTTCCCCCATTTTGCAATTAATCCAAATATCAACTGTATACTTGCTGGGTGTGCAGACTCTAATAATATATCACTAATAAGTACTAGTTCAGATTAAGAGAAAGCTCAATAAAACGTACTATCTCCTACAGAAATGAAAGAGATAGCACAATGCTGGAAATTTATCAGAATTAACCAATTTCTCTTCCAAAGATTTAAAAGCAGATAATGTAATCATGCATCTGGAGTGAGTTTCTTTTATCCTTGAAACAAAATAAAGGGGGCATTTTTAACTGAAAACCTGAAAACCTATATGCAATCCAAAATATCTACAGCAATAGTTTCATGATGGTTTATCTGAAGAACAGATATTTATGAAGTAGGATTGACAGTGACTAGATCAGTGATGGCGAACTTTTTAGAGACTGAGTGCGCAAACTACAACCCCAACCCCCCTTATTTATTGCAAAATTCTGCGTCCCTCTGGCTTTCTTGTAACAAATTCTGGAGAAGTCTGTGCTGAGTGTCCCCTCTGGCATGTGTGACATAGGTTTGCCACCACTGGGTTAGATCTTTCAAGATCTAAGAAATGTTTCTACATCACCACTGGCTTCTCATTATTCACACCATGCTTAAGTTGCTAAACCTCCAGGAGATAAGAGTCATGGAAAATAAAGTACATAAGTAGGTTTGGCTTGGTACGTATGTGTTGTGTGCAGTTTCAACTCCTGTTCTGTATCAAATTACAAGCCTCACAACTATTGATACCAGTTAAAAGGTTTTGGTTAATCTAATGAAAACAAACAAACATTGAAATATACATATAGGAAAACCTGAATTAAAGATTTTTTTAAAGAGGTAAAATGTTTTAAACAGAGGTTCTCACTTAACTGGAACAAATAAAGTAATCTTAGCATTTTTCTTTATAAAATTTAGATGTGGTGGTATAAAAAAGATGCAGACATGTGACTCTAAAATGCTACTTTTCTTCCCCTGCATGATTATTTTTATCATTTTTGCCTGATGAAGAAATTGGCAAACTTTGAAAGCTAGTGTAATTATTTTTGTTCCTTTTGGCTGGCTCCATAAAGGTATCATCACAATGTATATTTTGAGATTTGGATTCCAATGTATAATAAATATAACACTTTAAGATGGTAAGATACTTAACAGCAATTCATTTCTTAGAAATAAATGTTAAAAGGCAACCTCCTTTCAACAAATGGCAATCTTAAAGGAGCTACTGTTACAACAAAATGAGTTAAATTTGCACTTCAGACATTTGAGGTCCACCTATGACCAAAGCACGTCGGCCTCTTAAAGGCCAATAACAAAAATTAAAATAGAGTACTGTCTTCAATTTGTCAATTAGCCAGTATTACAAATTTATTTTAATGTTACTATCCAACTGCTATTAAATGTGCATTTAAATATATGCCACTTTACATTTACATGATTCTTTCCATTTCAAAATGGAGGCCCAAGTGGAATAATGGCCTATCCCAATTTAAATCTTTGATTTCCCATTTAACCTTCATATTAAGAAGAGTTAACCTTTTCTCCATTATTCACAGGATATTTTTTTCTTTGAAAAAAAGTAATCACATATTCACAGGAAGGAAGATTGTCAAATCAGTTCCATATAGCAGCATATGAACTGAGTCACTGAGTGAAGCTCTTCTTGATGAGCACATTAGGAAAGTTGGCATTCAGTTCTAGGACAACTCTATTATCAATTTGTGAACAGAAGGACACGTCAAGTAAGGAAAGCTCTTTACAAGACTCCAGCAATTTTCTTAAAGATGCAGGGCTCACCATTCTTGTGCCTATAAAGGAAGGAAAGGAAAGACAGCAATTCAAGATTTATGCTTGGGAAAAAACTAAATACATGTTGCTACGGGGAGGGGGTAGCAGCAGAGGCTGCAATGTTAACACTCACTAAAAACAAAACTAAAAACCACCTTTAATTTTAAAGATGTGTTCTATATTTGTTTGTTTTTAATTAATTTATATCTGACCTTGCTTGCCATAATGGGACTCGGGATAGATCACAACATGATTTGAAAAACAGGCAGAACTAAATCCACAAGTTATTATATTAAAATAAAGTTAAAGAGATTGTCCTATTAAACAACTAAATTAAAGGCAATTTTAAAATCTAATTGGTTGTAGAAATAAAAGACTGTAGTCCAATCTAACCTACAGTACAAATTAAATCATCTCTAACATCTAAAAGTAAACTTACAAGCCAGTGTGATATATGGATTTTGGAAGGCCAAGATTCAAATCTCTTTTCAACACTTGAGTTCACTGTGTAGCCTGGGGCAAGTCATGCTTTTACTCTACTTCACAAGGTTGTTAACATAATAAAATGGACACTTTCATCTCCTCTCAGACAAGACAGAATTAATCTTAGAAAACCACACTATAATCATTATCTTTACAATAACCACCCTTCTTCCATTACCATCTCTTTTATGTCACCCTTGGAAGTCTATGGGCTCATATCAACCATGTGGACCAGTAAAAAATTATTTATATACCTATATGTGTCTGTACATATATGCACTTGTATATATGTACATATATATGTATCATTCATATATCATATGAATCATATATAATATCATACACACATACATACCTATATCTATCTATGAAAATCTATTCATTGTATAACCCAAAAGCTGTTTATTAAAAGTAATTAGTCAGTGGCATCCTTGCACTCACCATGCAAATCACAATGCTAATTCCAATGGTTTCTGCTCTCTAACTATGTTTTATATACCCTTGACTGAAGAACGGTACACTCCTTCTATCTGGGATGGTCATCTTCTTCCACCAAGCACACAGCTTTGGGAGGGATGCACATGGAGTGGTGAGGGAGGAAGGGGACACCCGCCTAGCCTGCCAGATCAGCTGAACCAACCCTGGCGATCAATGGGGTTTCGCAGCCAGATCGCCCTCACATCCACTATGTTTTATATGCACCCTTGCAAAATCTCTAGTATAGTGATTAATCTTCAATTCCCCAAATATATACCCAAATATATGTTCTGTATTCTTATACAGTGGCCCCTTGGTAGCTGCTGGGGTTTGGTTTCAGGATCACCACCCCCTCTGGGGATGCCAAAATCCATGGATGCTCAAGTCCCATTAAATACAGTGAGACAATAAAATGGTGTCATTTATATAAAATGGCAAAATCAAGCTTTGCTTTTTGGAATGTATATATTTTTAAAATATTTTCAAGCAGTGGATAGCTGAATCCATGGATACAGAGGCCCAACTGTATAAAGTAAAGTAAAATATATTAAAGGATGTCACCTAGAAAAATCCATTTAAAAAAGATTGTTAAATGATGAGGCAACATCAAATTGTTTCAATACTTTTCTCCATTTTATCTTAAGAAGACCATTAAACAGTATTAACCATTAAAAGGGGAACCTCTCTCTCTCTCTCCATATATTGTTTGTCTGTCCCAAATAGAGGAGACCTATTCAATTAATTGTTAAATGATGAGTCAACATCAAATTGTTTCAATCCAATTGCTTCAATAGCTCTATTCTAGCTGGGACTAACAAGAGGATTTAGGCCATTCTCTCCCCCTGCCCAATTCTACAAGACTCTAAAATGTGACATTTCAGTTCCAGATGACCAATATGTGCTTTCTTATGTCACTTCACCTAGCTACCCATGGTTTTGTTCAAATTCATCAAGAAGGAAAATTTGTAAGGATTTTCCTGTTACAAATACTTTGATAGAGATATCTTACGGAAAGTTTAAGCACAATTGTTGACTGAAAGTATCTCATTTTATCTTTACCAACTGAATCCTAGGAATAGGCATTAAGCGCAATTACTGTCATAATATTCTCTAAAAATTCTTGGAACTCACCCCTGTATTTGATTAGGATGATAGTACTGAGAAAGGTTAAAGCTAGACTGAGAAACTCCTTTTCTCTCAGGGACAACATTTGTGGCATACTGACCCTATGCAAAGGTCGGTGGTGTCAGATCTATACCTACTCGTCTTCCCCATTACACAATTTGGTCACTCTCTCTCTCTCTCTCTCTCTCTCCTTTGAAATCTGAACTGATCACTTGCCAAGGGGATTTAAAATTACACCAAGGGTCAAATTCATTCAGTATTATGGCTGCAGATTTAGCTCATAAGCAGGAGGAGTGGTTTTCCAGTTCTGGAGGTTTCTTTCAGAAGAGAAACTCTCAGAAACTCAGCTATGTAGATGTCTTTCTGAAGCAGGGACTGTATTTTTAATCTGCTGCTTATTTCTGTACAGAAACTGAATAAGTGCATTTTGAAACTGTCAAGAAAAGCTGATGGTTTTGACAGCCATGAAGGGGACAGTTGGAGCTTTTGGCATTCTAGGAAGCTGTGGGAGGATTTTTTTTTTAAAAAAATAGTTTATAGCATCTAAACAGCTATATTAAACATTCTCATAACAGAGAAGAATGCATTGTTATTCTTTCTTCATGGCTGAATAGTTTTACATATTTGAGAATAGAGCTTTAAATTTGTATGAACTTAGACAGAATTACCCATTTTAATTTGACAATTTGAGATAAGAACTGCTGTAGGGTGCATACAGATGGCTAAACCCACTACTTTCTTCAAAGCTGTACTTTATGCTGCCTGGCTGTAGTCAAAATATCAAATGGAAGTTTGTTTTTCTGAACATGTTTTATGCCCTTATTTAAGCATAATCCACACATATGCTGCCATTTACGTGATCACATAATGACAATGCATACGGTGCTCTACAGGCAAGGACCAAAACTATCCCTTTTTAACATATTATCCACTTTTATATTTAAATCAGTACACAGGGAAGGAAGGGAAGGGGAAAGACATGGACATTATAGTTTATAATCCATCTATTTACATGTAGAACTTAATAGGGGAACCAAATAATAGACACATATACAGGCAAGAATTCCTCTCTCTCTCTGCTTCTTACATTTATGCAAATGGATCTTGTAGCAACTTTGGTCCACCCCATGAACTGGAGGAGGTAGACTCAAGCCTACAAAAGCTTATGGTATGAACTTCTTTCAGATAGTCTCAAAGGTGCTAAAAGATCCCTTTGCATACTGATTTTCCATACTAACACACCTATGTTTTTGAATCTTAAATTTATGTGTAATTGAACAGATTCCCAAATTTTAGTTTCTATGATAGTGAATTTTGTTATGCCAATTACATCTGTCTCTGGATTCTCCATCCCAAATATGCATCTACGGAAGTAGGTTCAAGTCTCCAAAAACTCTCTCTTTCAGTTAGTCTCAAATGTGCTACAAAATCCCTTTGCATACTAATTCAATCTGTTGTTAATTATTCATTATTAATGCCACTGTTAGCAGAAAAGCTAGATAGGAAAAAAGTAGAATATCTTAACTGAAGATATTTTAATCTGTGAAATCTATGTGAAATAAATGTGACTGTTTTGAAAAGCACAGATATAGCAGAACATACTTGTGTGGCTATAGTGGGGTAGTGCATTGATATACTCAAACTGAATGCACACCCATTTCTCCATATTTCTATGATTTTAATACTGTTCTAAGGAATTTTAAACCTTAAAGAATGTTAATATTAAAGCAGAAGTGAAGTGCAAGTTGGGAGCTAGTTGTATGCCTTTAAGTCATTTCTTACTTATGGCAACCCTATGGCTTTGGGGTGTTCTTATCAAGATTTGTTTAGAGTGGGTTTGACTTTGCCTACAATAGGGATAGTAATCAGAATTCACCCCAGATGTGGATAGAGTGCAACTCCCAGCCTCTCTCACCATGAGCTCATGGGAGTTGCATTGCAATACCTGGGTGACTGTGTGATTATCACTGCTAACAATGAAACGCAGTTATTATCACTGGTTTCTATAATATAAACTATACAAAGATATTTTTTTTAAAAAAGTAAACACTGAAAAATAAGAGAAATCAACACATAAGCAACTTCAGCTAGGATATATCAGCTCAGAAGGAATCTTTAGATCAGGGGTAGGCAACCTTTTTGAGCCAGAGGCTGGGTAGCTGTCTCTCAGACAATTGGGGGGCCGAAGC
>CM034701.1:280993317-281004571 GCA_020142125.1 Phrynosoma platyrhinos
GAGAGTGACAGACTGTATACTAGCTATGACAGGTCCTGTGCAGGTGCAAATGGATGTTTTCCTGCACAGATGCACAGGTGTGGAGAGTTGGTCCTGTGCACGTGCACCTGTGTTTGATAACAAAAAAAATTAAAGCAGCTACTGCCAGCCCATGTGGTTGCTCCATTTCCCTTTGCGGCGTCCTTGGGGGCTGGTGGTGTGGTTGCAGGGGCTTCAATACATCCTTGGAGAAGCTGTATTGACTTCCCCCAGTGCGGCTGCTCCGTCCCCATTTAGGGCAACCTCAGGGCTGGCAGTGCAGTTGCTGCAGCTTAGGGAAAAGGCAACTTCAGGTCACCTTTTCCTGCCTGGAAAAGAGAGATCTGTCAGCATGGGGTGTTCGTTCTTCCCTCCTTTGCTCATTCTTTTAGGGCCACACGCCATCTTTGATTCCTCTGATGAATCTGTCTCATCTGAGGATTGTCCAGGATCTTTTGCTGAGATGCAGTTCTGCAATCTTTTGTTCACCCTTGCATTAGAGATGCTTTGGCAGGTAAAAGTTTTAGGATCTGTTGCTTAGAGTTGCTTCAGTTATTCAAAATGTCATTGAGACCAGCCTCCTCTCATTATTAGATGTCAGCCATGTTGGATCGTCAGCCACGCCCCCCACTTATATGTCTTTTTATTAAGCCAAAATATCCAAAAGCTATATTTGAAAAATAGAATAATGAGATATGATTCTAAGAATGTCCATATTTATTTCTGAGGTAATAGAATCAATAGAGTTGGAAGAGACCACAAAGGCCATCCAGTCCAACCACATTCTGCCATGCAGGAATACACAATCCAAGCACCCCCGACACATGACCATCTAGCCTCTGTTTCAAAACCTAAAGGAGACATTCCACACTCCAAAGGAGTGTATTCTCTTACTATAATTCCCTTAAGTGCTAGGATATATTTAATTTCACTAAAAAAATTATTTCAAATTATTTCAGAGAAAGAATAAACATTTTAAAGCCAAAAAGGTACTAATTTAGGTCATCAGACCAAATAAATTGCAGAGGCCAAATCAGATAACTCTGTGTGTTTGCAAAATTTAAGAACACTAGGAAGCAACCAAGCTCTCTTTAAATTAAGTTTTCAGTTTTACTTCTGTTGGAAGTAAATAGTAAAGGTAAAGATATTCCCCTTTGACAAGGTTGTCAAGTCGTGTCTGACCATAGGGGGTGGTGCTCATCTGCATTACTAAGCCAAAGAGCCAGTGTTGCCCGAAGACTACTCTGTGGTCATGTGAACAGCATGATTGCACCAAATGCTGTTACCTTCTCACCAAAGTGGTACCTATTTATCTACTTTCATTTGCATGCTTTCGAACTGCTAGCTTGGCAGAAGCTGGGACTAGTGATGAGAGCTCACCCCATAACACAGTGCTTGGGCCTCAAACTGCCAACCTGCTGATCTTGCAATCAACAGAGTCAGTGTCTTAACAACTTGAGGCACCATGTCCCCTTGGAAGTAAATAGAACTTGTTATAAACATGCCTTTGCAGTGTTTGATTCTTACTGGCCAAAAAAGGTAACAATATACAGAGAAAAAGATTTGATGCAAACATTGTTTACCATGTTGTTGATAATAAAGAAACCTTTTCATGCAAGCAATACTACTTTTACGCAGACATATTATGTCTTGCTCCTAAAGGAACTGAACAGAATAATCTGTAACAGTATAGATTTCCTCCTCTTCCAATTGAAATTTCAAGCAGTGTCAAAATTCTACTACTCCACTAATTCAAAAATAAAACTTTCTGTATGTAATGTGTTTATAGATGTTTACTCACGTCACATTCTCACAGACAGAACAGCGTAAAAAATTTCAGATATTTTATATTAATATTTGCAGTTCTATTCAGTTTATCCCAGATGTCCCCTTTTCAGCACAAGTGTAGAAGTTTAGGAAACTTCATAATACCCCAAAGTGAAACATTATCACATTCTTATTTAGCCCTAAGGAGATGGACATTATCAATAAGTTAAATTACCTTCAGCTTTGCCTCCGGATGTTCACATGCCTGAAGCATTCTATCCTCTCCTGGTAATATACTGTTTGCTTGCCAGATTTCTTAACCCACTATTCTAATTTGCTCTATTCCTTTAGAGTCAGTAATACTCTACTGAAACTTCATCTTCAGAAATATTAACAAAAAATAGTCATCAACATAGTTTTAATGTACATTCTAAAACTAGCCCCCACCTGGAAGCATACATTAAAATCAAAGTAATGCTATCTGAAGGCTAAAATCCAAGGCAACCTACATGTTGGTGACATCAGTAAGATTTAATAAGACTTTTTGCAGAATGTAGCATAATAAAATGTTAATGGAATTAACTTTCAGATGGCAGATTATTTCAGAAGAGTTATTCAAGTGCCAAATAATACACCTTTCTTCTTAGGTTTTTGATCTGTAAGGGATAGGAAAAGGAAGTAACTCTTTAGTAAACTACAAACTCTAGTCCCAACTTTCATGATTTCCAGAATTTCTGCAACCAACTAAGCATGAAAGAATTAGCATTTTCTGTGTTCTAGACAATATTTTCTATCTTTGACAGGTTTGTGTACAATGAGCTACAATTAAGCAAAAAGATAGCTACTTCATATATATTTGTTTACTTCATGACTTCTAGTTAGAGCAGCCATTTCACTCAGAAAATATGAAAAAAATTGGATTGTGGAATATTGTCTTGCAGAATAAAAAAAATATTTAAGGTATGGTGTTCATACATTTACTCCCCAAAGTTATTTCTAAAAACTGTGTAACAAGAACTCTTTTGGAAAACAAGATCCCAAATCCACAAAAGAGTGATTACTTTATTGGCCAGCCAAAAATGAACAAAACACATAATACAAGCTTTCAAAGATCCACTGGCTTCTTCATCAGGCAAAATATGTTAAAAAATCACACAGGAGGACGAAAAGTGGTGGTGTTGGAGTCACAAGCCTAAATTTTGTACAGTTGTTGTCTCTGCTACAGTTTAGCTGGTTTAGAGGGATCCCAATGTAGGCTATGTAGGGACCGAGACAAAAGATAGTAAAAATTTAATTTAATCCTGGGATCTGCAGTTTAGGGAAGACTATTTACAATTCTCAGCCAGAGAGATCTAGCACCTCACCAAACTACAAACCCCAGGATTCCATAGGATGGATAGCAATTTGAAATAGAATTATAGTATTGCAATTGTTATGTGAATGGGCTGCTAGTCATAGCTTCCTTTTCTCAGTTCTGTTTAGAAGAAATGAGTGCTTTACGTCTACTTGATACTATAGTGTACTGGAAGAGGCAAAGTAATTTTCTCTGCTTTACTAATATTGTTTCTGCCGTATTTATTTATTTATTTTACTGCTACTGGCAAATACAAAGTGACTCCTTACAGCTCAGGACCTTGAATTAGGAATAAATTATACAACGACATGCCGAAGCCATCCATAACTGATCAGAGGCAGGACGACACTGATATCTAGAACATCATCCAATGGCTTCAACATGTGATTATTGGCCTTTGCAGACTGCCAGAAATAGTGCAAATTGAGTCCACTTTAAGGGTTAGGGTTAGTGCTAAGGAATCATGGGAATTGTTTTTTCTGAGACATTGAGCCCTCTCTGTCAGAGAGCTCTGGTGCCACAATAAAATACAGTTCCCATGATTCCCTAACCCTAACCCTTAAAGTGGACTTAATTTGCACTATTTCTAGCAGTCTGCAAAGACATTACATCAATCTATATTAAAAGTAACTTTACAAATTCTGCTGCATTTGCAAAGCCATCTACAGAAAACTTTTTGTGTGTGACTTACTGTTACTAAGGGGAAAAAGTATTCAATGACTCCTAAAACCCTCCTGAGTTGTAGGGTTAGGGGAGGATTTTCTAATATTTACTACAATTCATCATCACTCACCTGCTAAAGGCAGAAAGAGAAATGGCTCCTCTGTTCCCTGTCCAAGATAAATTCAGCCACTGGACAAGGATACAACGAGACTGTAGGTGTTCCAATGCTGTGTCATTTATCCTTGCCCAATAAGGCTGCAAACTGAGATGAATATACTGTAAAGGATCACAACAGTGTTGATAGAGTAGTTTACATGTCTGTGATAGTCGACACAGATCTGGAACTGTAAGGTGACTCAAAACCAGTTGGATAAGCTGAATTGGAAAGAAAAAAAAATAGAGACACACACAAACAGATCAGACTGGCTGATACACAATAGTAAAATATTAATTTTCATTCTAATTAAGTTAATCATAACATATATCTTTCCCTTCCCATTTCATTCCAAGTACTTCATGTTGGGGGCCAAAGGCATTTCCAGTCATTTTTCTATTTGGTGCTTGGTTCCTTACTTTTTAAAGTTTATAAACTATAGACATTCACTTTTTCAATCTCTGGTTTTCTATCTTTAATATGGGGGGGGGGGCGTTGGATATCAGAAAAATGGAAAAGTCTATGATTCGCACCGCTTTGCATATATACAACCTCTTTTCAGATGTATGTACAAGATCAGCTATTTTACAAAATGACCCCTATCTGGCATGATGTATTTCCAAGTCCTGTTAATTTCAGTGGGAGAATAAAATACAGGTTAATTTACTTCCACTGAACTTAATAGAGCTAGATTTTGATGAATATAAAGAGAAATGCATACATCTATAAAGTACACAACAAGGGATCACCTGACTTACTCTTCTGACATTAAACCAAGATGCAAGTATAACATTTTTAAGTACATATTTTAAATTGACATGTACACATTAGAAAAATCATGTTTGTGATTAATATATGTAAGTTGAGTATCTCTTATTTGAAATGCTTGGGACCAGAAGTGTTCTGTATTTCAGATTTTGTGTTTGCATATACATAATGAGAAGTAATGAAGCTGGAGAGAGACTGAGGATCTATGAAATGGCAGGAGGTATGGTTTCCCACCATTTCACAGATCTTTGCATCTCTCTCCAGCCTCACAAATACAGTACACATATGCCCTATGCTACATGCGCTGTAGCTCAAAAAGTAATGGATTTTGGAATATTCAGGATTTTGGAAATCTAGAAAAGGAATACACAACTTTTATATTATACATTATATGAGAACCAACAGAACAACTAGTGAACCAAATAGACTTTTAGATTGGTAAATCTGACAATATTAATTGCTGGCATGTGGTCATAATAAGAAAATTGTTGAAAGAGAAGAAAATGTTGCTTTTCCTATTTCTCTGTCATAGTTTGGTTAGTTAGTAAGGCTATGAAAAACTTGATAATGTCCCTTTTAACTAATTACATTTTTAATGCATCTGATAACCCATACACTACTAACTCTGCATCAGAGATAAAAATCTCTTAACTTGTATCACCACCAGAAAAATTAATCCCACTTTAGACTAAAATTATACTTCATAATATCTGAAATGAAAAACGTATAATGAAATGTCACTAAGATTATGACATTAGGATGTAACTGAAGTACACTCATCCCTTCTCATTCGTGGACTTGGAGTCCGCGGTTTTGGTCCTTCGTGGACAGCAAGCAAGGAGTGACAAAATCGTGCACGCAGGAGCGTGCGGCCATGATAACTAACGGGGCTTGAATATCTGCAGTATTTCCGATTCATGGGTGGTGGTGGTGGTGGTGGTCCAGAACAGATCCCTCACAAACTGGGAGGGATGAGTGTACTTTCTTGCTTTCAATTAAACAAAAGTAACCGGTTCCAAGCCTATGGGCTAACACCCATTAATCTTTACTACTTTAGAGGATGATGTCTGACAGAAATTTGCTTTTCATATATGTGCATGTGTGTACCCTACCTTAAAGCACAATTTGATACTATAATGAAAATGAGAGTAGCATGACGAGTTCAGGAAAGCTCTCCAAATGCTGCTGAATATATGCTTTCAAAACCCGTAATATAACATGTATCATTTCTTTCAAACCCACTGTGGTTATTACACACTATTGCGCAGGGTGGGGTGGGGGGCAGCTGCTATTTTTTGATGTTTCTTTTTTTAAAATAGCCCATTTACATAATGTTGAAAGAACTTTGGAGGGACTTTTAAAATCTTCACAAAAACTACCAAGTTTTAATAATGACTGTGGTGATAATCTTAGCAGATGGAAGATTTAAAATAACGTTCTTTCTTTCCAAAAGGGGAAAAGAACCACAGTGTGAGTAAATAAATGATTGAAATCATAAAATTTCACAAACTGGGACTATTTTTTTCTATAATAAAGACAAATGAATGAACAAAACATGTTAATTTTTAAAGCATTTTGCATAATAGTCAAAGAGTCCCATAACAAATCAAAGGAATAGAGAAGATAAAGTTTACTCTGGACAATTGAGAATTAACAGATTTATGCTGATTTTTTCTTACATTGGTACTACCATTCTGTGGTGTGGGTTTGCGTCCTCCTGTGGGGCAAGGCATTATGCTGTCCATAGCACTGATCAGTCTTTCAGATAGGAGTCAGACTAAATGTATCAAGCACCTTAACACAGTGAGGGTAAGTTACTGGGCAGAAACAACTGTGAGTAGTGACTCTGGTGGAGAATCTCTCTAGAAACTGACCAGGTACTGGCAAACAATAGCTCACAGACCATCACTTTGACCATCCCTTTGAGTAGCATTTCTATAAAGAATGATTCTACATCTTTGTAGAATTTACAGACCACAGAAAGAACCATGCTAAGCACTAAGGAGAAATAAATCACTATGAATAAATGGCAAATCAATACAGCTGTTTCAAACTATATAGATAGAAACCTTCCAAATTTTAACAAAAACCTGGCAACAAATATGGGGAACAAAACAATGTCCCATGGATTGAAAACTCCCAAAATGCATTCTAATAAAGTGACTATCATAAAGTAATAATTATCACATTGAAGTTATTATGGTATTTTGATGAAATTTTGTCAGTGTCATCATCACCAAGTGACTTTTTCTTTTCCCAAAAATTAAAAATCTGTTCCAGGGTTGCCAAGTTGACAACACAAATGACATCATTCATGAAGTGGAAGAGTGGTTTAAGGCGCAGTCTGCAGGTTTCTATAATAACGGTATTCAAAGGATCAAGAACTTCTGGGAAAATGTGTAAATCTGGACGGTGACTAATTAGAGATAAGTTAACAACTACAAATCAAAACAAGCTTTCTGTCACATTTTTTAAAAGATGATAATTAAAACTTTACGATACCCCCTTGTATTGCAATGTATCAAATGATTTCAGAAGAAAATCCACTCATGATTTATAGATTAGAGCAAAGCCTTTGATAGTATAGATTATGAGAAAGTATAAATAACTCTAAAAGAAATATGGGTGCCACAGCTTTTTATTGTCCTGATACTTAATATATACTCTGGAAAAAGAGGCCAATATCATGGAACACAGCTGCATTTTATCATATGTTTAATATGTACAAAATATAGCACACAGAAAGCAGAATTAGAGGAAAGAGATTTGAAACAAGGGAGAAGGAACATCAATAATTTACGATATACAGATGACCTTATATTACAGTTGTTCCTCCATTTCTATCCCTTCATTTCGAGTCCACAGTCTCACTTATTGTGGACCGGCAAGCAGGGAGGGACATAATGGTGCATGCTGGAGCGCACATCCATTGAAGCCAATAGGGTTTGAATATTTGCAGTTTTTTATTTTCACAGAGGGAGGAGGGGTCCAGAACGGATCCCCTGCAAAAAATGGAGGGGCAACTGTACTAGCATAAAATAGCAAAGACTTGGAATAGTACTCATAAAAGTCAAGGAAGAAAGTGCAAAAGTAGGGTTACAGTTGACAAATAAAATAAAATTAAGACTACAAGTGAATTATATAATAGGTGAAATCACAAGACGACTTGGAAGGGCAGCTATGAAAAAAACTACATAAGATCCTCAAGTGTCCTGAAGATATATCATTAAATGCCAGAAGTCAGATCCATCTATGGCATAATATTTCCAAAGGATGCAAAAGATGGATTATGAAGAAGGCTGACATGAAGAATCAACACATTTGAAATGTGATGCTAGGGGAGAGTTTTGTGAATACCATGGACTGGCATACAGACAAATACAATCATCCCTTCTCGTTTGTGGACTTGGGGTCCGCAGTTTCGCTCTTTGTGGGATGGCAAGCAAGGAGGGACAAAATGGCAGCATGCGTGCCATTATTTTCAATGGGGCTCCAGTATTTGCGAGTTCCCATTTTCGCAGGGGTGGGGTCTTGAATGGATCCTTCGCAAATTGGGAGGGGTGACTGTAAATGGGTCTGAGAAGAAATCATGTCTGAAATCTCAATTGAATGCTAAATGACTAAACTGAGGCTATTATGCTTTGGACATGTCATGAAACAATCTGACTCACTGGAAACAAATTAATGCTTTAAAAAGTAAAAGACATTAAAGCAGCTTATTTATATACCGCTTCATATCACGCTATGGGATGTCTAAGCGGTTTACAACTGTGAGCTGACTGCCCCCCAACAAGCTGGGTACTCATTTTAGCGACCTCGGAAGGATGCAGGCCTGAGTCGAGCCTCAGCCCTGACTGGTATTGAACTCGCAACCTTGTGGTCTATGAGTGAGTGGCTGCAGTACAGGCATTTAACCACTGCGCCACCAGGGCTGAAAAGAAGATCATATTATAGTATTGTGATGAATACTTGTATTTGTATAACACTGAGAAGAACACAGGGTTTACTAAAATATACTAAGTTTATGACATTTTACAAAAAAAAAATCATTCAACTGCAGAGCCATACATGAACTCATTAACCCTTATTAACTAAATTGTTATTGCAATTCCATTTCATCCTAATAAGAAGCCCAATTTCTTTACCTCATAAGGCAATTTATCAAAGTATCCATTAGTTGTCCATTCCCTTAAGTCAGTAGCACTAAACTGTTTATTAAGACTGTCCATACTGCAGCTGTTTCTCTCTTCATCTTCATCATTACCCAGATCATTCATATCAATAACTGAAGTATTATGTGAAAGTACAGGCCTCTCTCTTAAGCCATGTAGAACTACTGCATCCAATTCAGTGTAATAATCCAAAAGAGAACTGTTTATTTCCAGTCGAATTAGATTTGTAGGAAAGTTTATCTGTTTGATACTAGGCATAAATTGACGTGCTTGAGATGAATTGACCTTGGAAGGTGGCTCAGACCAAAGGGTTTCCCACCTATAAAAAGAAAAGCACGCATATAACATTAATATTATAAAAAATAAATACTTTCATTAACAGTATTAAGTTCATTTGCAAACAAATATAACAGATTTGAAATAAATAAATATGTGATTGAAATGAAGCAGTCTTGACTGTCCATTATATTTGACAAATATTTCACTGAAAAAATATTAGACAGTATATTAAGCTTAATCACCAGCTCTTTAATGTTAATTTTCTTTTAACACATTACAAATCTGGGTAGAAGAGTTGAAGAGGCATTTCAAGAAGATAAGAATAAAATGGATCATTTAAAGTAGTGATTCCCAAAGTGGGCGGTACACCCCTCCGGGGGGCCGTGGAAAGATCCAGTGGGGTGGTGGAGGGTAAGAGGGTGTCCTTTAGACAACGTACTGTTGTGCAAGAAAGACAAGGTGGACCAGCCGTCTTTAGGACCATGGATGGAATGAGGGTTGTGTGAAACTTCTTTTCAGGGTACCTTACAGCCACCATGAAGCCTCACTGATTGCTTCATGTGGTGGCGTCTCCCCACTCTTCATCTGCGCACATGAGCTCATTCTCTTAGCCACATCTTTCGCTAGCAGTGGCAGGAAATTCTTTCGAGGCTGGGTACAAGGCATCTTTCCATGGCTTGGAGCGGTGCCATTTTGGGACAGACTGACTCACTGGAGCAAGGAGTTAGAGCACGTGGCAATGGGGGATAAGTGGTAGCAAAAATGAGCTTCAAATCTGGGACCCTGCTTAAGATTTGTGAGCTTTGCTGGGACTTGGCTGACAGGTTGGAGCTGTGCTGCTGCTCCTATTTTCTTTCATCGGACAGGCCGAGAGAAAAGGTAGTACAAAAAACAATGTTGGGCGAGGGAAGACTCCTGAACATGTGTGGGGAAGACATGTGTGGGGAAGGAGTATCTGGGGTTGATTCTTAGAAAGAATCCTTCTCCTTGGAATGGCTCCTGTAGTTAAAACATCTTCCTTTTCCTGTCCACATCAATCTCCAATCCAGAGCATGTGGCCTCTGTAAACCACCTATATGCACACTGGTTGTGCTCCTCTGTCCCAACAAAGAAAGGCTGAGAGTTCTTCCTCGTCAGGGAGAAGCTTCTCCCTTTGCACCCAATCACCCTGGGAGAAGTAACTGAGCAGCTGGCTGAGCAGTGACCAAGAAGTTTCTTGCCTGCACTGGCCAGCACTGTCGCTGCTCAGCCAGTTGCTCGGTTGCTGCTGCTTACCAGGATTAAATTTGTAGTAGAACAGTAGACCTAGTATCAAGAAATAGTAATTGGGGGGGCATTAGGGTTGTTGCCTAATAGGAAAGGAGGTGGCAGCCCAAAAAATGTTTGCGGACCACTGATTTAAAGAATTACATGGCTGGAATTATAAAGTGATAATGGTATATTAATGTGTGGTTCAAACATTGGCTGTGCTCTAGAAGTACAGTGCTACTTCTTGAGTAGTGATTTTTCTTCTGGGCAGTGTTTAGTCTTGAAATTTGCTGTTGCATTTCCCATTTGAAGGTATGCTTATCTTGGAGAAATACACAGCCTGCAACTAAGCAGCACAGGAAAACAAGCTATTTCACTAGAACTCTTGAAGTTCTATACAAACACAAAGAAGATTCAGATTAGGACATCCAAAATTTTGGAAGCAAGAAAGTTTCAATCTACTGTAATAAAGCCATTTCAACAGCCACTTCAGGTGACTGTCTACATAGCCATGCTGGTTGTAAGTTTGAGAGTTGTGATCCAGCTTGTCTGAAGAGTGTTAGATTGGTAAGGTTGACTTGCCACGATGACTTTATAATAAAGAAGCTGCTTAGCAATCCATTGCAGTATCATCCAAGTGGCCACCCACTAGTGAGAAGACTAGAACTTTCCATATAAGAGGACTTCAGTTTTTATTAGCAAAGTTGCTCATGGTTATCTACCTTGGAAAATATACTGAAATAGCAAGGTAGAAACTAGACGCAGGGGTAGGCAAACTGTCCCCTTTAAGCTCCCAGAAGCCTCAGCCATGTTGGCCAATAGTCTGGGATC
>CM034701.1:281039814-281052240 GCA_020142125.1 Phrynosoma platyrhinos
GCGGCTGCCCCTCCTCTTCCGGGCCCGGAAGACGGCTCAATTAGTCGTCTGCCGAGGCCCTTAGTAGTTTGATAGTGGGCAAAAAGCAGTTTGCTTTTTCCTGAGCCTGCTGGGAAGGGCAAGATCCTACCTTCTCTCAATACCCCTCTGCTGAGTTAAGACTACAAGTTTTGAACTTTGAACTAAATTTGCAGAAAGTGAAATAAGCCAAGGATAAGGGAGGAGGAGAAAAAAGCTGGGACATTTTGAAAGCATTTGAAAAAAAAGGACAACAGAGAATTAATCAGGACACTCCTTGTCAAATCGGAACAGTTGGAGAGTATGTATATGAATATATGGATGTAGCTGTAAGGCCCTTCATTTTCATACACAGGAGGAATTTAATGTCCATAATGCACTGAACTGCAATACTGAACCGGAATAGTCTAGCATTTAAATTTATTAATTCTTTATTTGCTAATAATCTCAGCATTAATCAGCAACACCACAGCTACAGAATGCAAGTAGGTCATTGAAAGCCACCTCTAACAGCTACTTTTTACACTGCAGCTTATGTGATTTGAATGTGAGTGAATGTGCGTGTTGTGACAAAACAATTTGTCATCTTGTCAATTGCTACAGGATATATTTTTAGCTCTTTAGGAGAAGAACTGCTCAGGTCTGGTCTGAGTGTAACTTTCATCTCAGTCCCACTCTGGCTTTGTCCCACTCTTCAAGGGGTTAAGTTCTGGCTCACCAATGTGGGCTATTTGATATGAAAACCATCATTGTTTGATATGTCAAATAAAACATTTGTCAATCAGGAATCTTTAAGCACTAGGCTATGTGACATTTACTCTTTTATACATCGACAAAGTCCCTGGTGGCCTGCCTTTTTTCCTCTCATTTAAATAGTAGTAGGAGAACAAATCATACTTCAGGGCAAGTTGATAACTGCCAGTCACGATTCCTGCCTTGTTTACTATAATGAGGAGGGTAATAAATGCATCTGACCATTTTAGCTGGCATTTGCATAGATGAATGATTTGTCCAGTCAGTTGCTCTCTTGTGATTTGGGCCTTTTTGTCAGCACAAAGAGCATTCAGTCTCTCTGGAATTTGCAGCCGCCAAGCTTTCATTAGTAAACATCCTTTACCATGAATGATTCAAATAATTACCCCTGAAATAATAAACTGTTTCACAAAAAACATTTTATTTGATGGCTTCAAAACATCAACTTTTCTGAATTGTTGACATTCAAATAAGCCAGAAAGCTTTATTGTTCAGCCACAATGATCCGCTTGTAAAAGGATGGTCATTGTTTCACCACCAGTAGACCTTTCAACTTGGCCTGCTATCAAATGGGGTCTTTCTGTCCAGCAGCCAAGCATTTTGGGTAAGCAGAGGACATGCGTCAGATGGAGATGCAGGAAACAGCATACTTGGGCTACAAACAGATTTTCATACAATTTACTTCTGATATTGTAAGCACAAAAATACCAGGCTAATTAGTAGCAGCTGCAGCTTTTTATCTGCTGACACCTATCATGGTAATAGAATTTGGACCTTTTGTTTACATTGAGTTGCCTCTGTGTATGCTGCCTTACATAATGGTATTCAATGAGTATAATTAGGTACCATTTGATATAGTTTGCTTGAACTCAGACAAGTGAGCAAGCAACAATTATACCTTGTTATAATCTGTGTTAGTGCAAAGCATTACACATGAGAGAGGTGTGTTAGCAACTCCGCTTCCTGTCTTTTTAGCATCTACTCCGTCACACCTAATTTTGAAAAGTGTTATTAAGCTGAAGTTTCTTTTGGTGCAGAAAGTATTCATGAACTCCACTAATCCTTTATTATGGTGTGTTGATGAAAGTGTGAAAATACCTGTAATGTACTAGAAGACCTGCTTAATTGGGACCAAATAGGGCAGTGTTAAAAAGTCTTTCACATCTGGGAGGAAAAGCATTTGGCAAAGGACAAGAAGATTTCTCACTACCTTATAGTAAAATGCTTTGTTTCCACTTTGAAATCAAGGGTGCATCTACACTGTAGAAATAATGTAATTTGATTCCCCTTTAACTACCCTGGCTCCATCCTACATTCTGGAATTTATAGTTTTGTGAAGCACAAGCACACTTAGGTAAAGAAGGCTAAAGACCTTGTAAAATTAAAAAACCCAAGACTGCATATGACGCAGCTACAGCACATAAAGTGGTGTCAAACTGTATTCTTTCTACAGTGTAGATGCACCCAATGGTAAATTCAGTATAGTGGTAATCACTGGATTAATAACTTACATATATATGTAACTTACATTTGTGTACATAGGTGACAAAGTACCAAAGGTGCTTCCAGATGACTGACTCTTTTTATTCTCAATCAATATTAATTGCATAGCTTTTCCATCTTTCCCATTGTAACAGGTTTTTTGGGTGGGATGTGGGAATGCAGATAAATCACAAATGGGAGGCAGTGAGGTCTGGAAAACCCTAAAAAATTGTGGAGTTAGGTAGATGATTGCATAATAAAAGCATCATCTGGTGTCATGTTCCAGCAGTCTTTGACTCAGGAACCCCAAATTTCAGTGTAAAACAGCAAACTTTATTCAGAAGCCAATGCAGTTCACAGATTGGTGATGTTATTAGAACTGAAGTATTTTGGTTACAAAGTATAATAAAAGAGCAAAACAATTCAGATCTTTTAATATACTCAAACCTCATTTGTGAAAAAATCAAAATATTTCCCCCTAGATTGCCCAGTTTTTTCCCCTTGAACCAGGCATTCTCACAGAACTGACCTTAGTAGACCCTGGTGTCTATCACCTTCCCTCCATATCTGCTCATTAGCCATCCCCAGGATAAATAACCATTCCCTTCCACCCAGCACCAACAGCATGGGATATCCCAGCATTCAGAAGCATGAAACAAGGCAGACTGAAGGTAAAGCCTAATGAAATAAAAAGCATGGCAGGAACATGAGGGACTCAAATGTTGGCATCTAGAAGCACTCACAAGAAGAGGACCAAGTAGACCTAGATCTGGATGTGTGACTACTGCTTGTTTGTCCCATAGTTATTCACAAACAGCACTAGCGCCACTCCAAGTACATATATACCAACTGAAATGCAATTCGTGAGCTGACACTGAGAGGCCTTTTGCATAACTCACCCACCATAGCAGAGCGTTCAAGGTCTGACAGCGAAGCAGTCATGTCAAGTCCACAGTCCTTATCAAGATGGAAAGCTAAGATGGAAAATAAAGAAGGGGAGAAACATTGTTGGGAGGGGTAAAGCCCATAATCTCCAATTGTTCTAGTTTGGCAGGGATGGCCCTGAATAATACTCTGTCATCCCACCTCTTCAAATGTCTCTAAAAATGTCCCAATTTCTCTCTCCTCCTCTCACTATCTCCCTTTGTCATCAGCTTACTTAAATTGCTGCAGACTGAGATCAAAGTGGCAAAATAATTTGTACTGAATTAACTGAGCAGGAGGGAAAGGAAAGGAGAGGGTGGAATAATGTGCTTCCTAATAGGGCCAGGCAAAAGCAAACTGTTGCAGCCTCTCCTAGCTTGTGGTTGACCAACTTGATCACATGCAGATGTAGCTGGCCACAGGGGCCCTGGTTTTCAACTGTGGAATATTGGAGTTTATGTGGGGAGGAGTTGTTGTTGTTGCTTCTGCTGTTAACTGCCTTCGAGTTGACTTTGACCTGGCAATCCCATGAGTGAGGTCCAAATTCTAAACCCCCACACTGTTATTTGTAAATGTTTTAAAGCAACAGCCCTAAATGCTTCATTCTGGCAGTCTATGAAATTAGAGTATTCAGCTGTCTCATCATGGCACTGTCTTTCTGTGGTGGTGGGACTGTGTGCTTCTGTAAGGCAAGAGACTATGCTGATGGCAGCAGTGCTGCTGGTAGGGTCTATCACATCAAGCTTTGGGTGAGAAGCCAGTGTAAATGTGCCAAACAGCAGTAATGGGGAGTGACACTGGTGGAGGACCTCTCAGAAATGACAGTGGCACCACAGGTAGCACTTGTGGATACTGTGCAGAAGGAGGCATGGTGAACCCCTTTTGAATGCCCTTTACCACAAAAAGCCTATGATGAGACAATTCAAAATGAAACAAGAGATATTGCCAGCTACTGGTGTACAGCACAGGACAACTATGAGTAGCACTATGACTAATGATGCAATTGGACTCAAGCTGAAAGGACATTCAGCTGTTGACATGTTCAGAGGTGAAAGGATGAAACCTGCCCAGCACATAGTATAGGAACATGGAATATGAGAAGCATGAATCAGGGAAAGCTAGATATAGTAAAACAAGAAATAGAACATATAAACCAGGGGTAGGCAAACTTTCCCCTTTAAGGGCTGAGGGACTTCAGCTCCCAGAATCCCAGGAGCTGTTGCCCAACATGGGACTATTGGCCAACATGGCTGAGGCTTCTGGGAGCTGAAGTCCCTCGGCCCTTAAAGGGGAAAGGTTGCCTACCCCTGATATAAACATTGCAATACTTGGTGTGAGTGAGCAAAAGTGGACAGGAATGGGATATTTTGAGTCAAACTTACTCAGGAAATGAAGAGAAATCTAAGAAGAAATGGGGCAGCGCTGATAGTGAAGAGAGATGAAGCAAAGGCAGTCAAAGGATATAATGCAAAGTATGACAAAATACTATCAATAAGAATCAAGAAAAACCCATCAGTATAACCATAAATCAAATCTTTGCTCCAATAACAGAGGCAGAAGAATTTTAAACATTCTCTATTGGAATCCAGGAGGAAATTGACCACAGACTAGAAAAGGACTTGTTGTCAATCATTGGGATAAAAAAAAGTAGGAACAGAGCAAAATCAAAGGTTGTTGGGGAAATTGGCTTAGGATGAAGAAATGAAGCAGCAGAACAACTGACTGAATTTTGCAAGGCCAGCAATTTTCCCATCACAAACACATTCTTCCAGCAATGAAAGAAGCAACTGTGTACATAAATATCACCTGATGGCCAATATAGAAATCAAATAGACTAAATAAGTGGAAGCATAAGATGGAGAAGCTCAATTCTCTCTGCAAAAACAAAACAAGGAACTGATTGTGGCATAAATCATGAATTGCTAATATCAAAAATTAGAGTAAAACTAAAGAACACTAAACCAACAATTGTTCCAAAATACAACTTGAAGAACATCCAGGTATTTTTAAAGATAATGTCAAAATAGATTTGCACTATTAAGCCTAAATGACCAGGAGAAAGAAGAATGGAAACAGAGACAGTGTCAGCGAGGACTGCAAAAAGACACTATCTGCAGCCAAAAAGAAAGAGATGGATGACAGATGAAACTTTTCTAGCAGTTTAGGACAGACAAGAAGCTAAAATAAAAGGTGACAAAAATAGGGTCAGAACCTTAAATGCAACTGTTCAGTATTCTATATCCAAAAATTACTTCAAATTTGCTTCATTCAGTACATTTTTTTCACAAGTTGCTTTATCATTTCATACACACACACACACACACACACACACATTAACTGATCTTACTACTTTTAGGCCTATCAACAACAGCAAGAAAAATCCAGATAAATATTTTTACAATTCAAAAATGTTACTACTACGAATACAAGACTGTCCTGCCTCAGAATAACTACCTGTGCAGAGAGTTCATCCCTGCATGCACAGGATTACACACACATATACTCAAGAAGATTTCTTTTTTTGCAATTTTGTACATTTTACTAAAAAATAAGTCACTACACAAAAAGGCACACCAGCAAAGCTTCCTAAACTAGTCAATTATTGTACATCTAGTGTACTGAGAAGAAACAGTAAAAAGTATTTTAAATTGTTGCTGTTCCTTTTCATGTCTCCTTCCTGTGTCTAATCCTGCTTTCCATGCAATATGTTTGGCATATAAATTATATAGACAGAGTGAAAAAATGCATCCTTATCTGACCCAACCACTGCCAATGGGAAACCATTCCATTACTCCACATTGGGTCCTGACAGTGGCTTCTTCTCCAGAGTATAGTTACTTATCAGGACAATCAGATATTGAGGCATACTCATTTCTTTAAGAATGATTCATAATTTTTCCTGACCTATACAATCAAAAGCTTTGATATAATCTATAAAGCACAGTCTCATTTTCTCTTGAAATTCTTTGGTGTATTCCATTATGCAACATATGATTTTTGCAATATGATCCCTAGTCCCTGTTCCTTTGCTGAGCCCAACTTTTTTGCTCCAAATATGGTAAAAGTATTTGTTGTAGAATATTGAATATAACTTTGCATGGGAAATTAATGCAATGGTCCTGCAATTACTGAAATCCCTGGTGTCCCCTTTGTTGAGGACTAGAATAGAAAACCACCACTTGAGTATTTCTTGCCTAAGAAAACCCCATGAATTTCATAGAGTCATTATAAATTGACAGGCGAATTGATGGCATATATATATATATATATATATATATATATATATATACACACACCTATATGCTCCCTTGCCCCAACAAACAGTAGTTTCTTAAGAATGATTTGGGCAGAGGTTGAAAAAGTAACTTTTTCGACTACAGCTTCAAGAATCTCCCAGCCAAAATTATAACTTGTCCAAGCTTTGGATTTAAGTCAGCACAATGGCCCAAGGTGAAAAGATTCAATGCCACTAGCCATTGTGCTATGTTCCTAATTAAAATGTTGCATTTCTCCCCACTAGATGTGCATTTAAAAGGCAAATATTAACCCCAGAGCTCCCGTTCTACTTAGGGTTGCCATAATTCTCTACCACCAAACTGGGACAAAATGTAGGGGAAAAAATGTAGGACAAAATATAAGACAAATGTAGGACAAAATTTACCCCAAAATGTAGAACATTCAAGAAAAATGAAAGACATGAACAACTAAAAGCCAAAAACATTAATAAATTTAATTTTTTAAAAAATATAAATGCATGCTTCTTAGTAGTCATGCTCAAAATGGAGGAGATTTTGACATTATTCCTAGATATAAGGCAGAAATATAGCTCCTGCTTTCCAGCCAACATACAATTATCAACAACCCACCCAGTGAGGTCTAGCAGGCCCTGGGCCTCCTTCCTAGGATTGCTATAAGTAGGAAATGACTTGGAGGCACACAACAACAACAACAACAACAACAAGATGTAAGCTGGTCCCTGTCCATTGATCCCCCCTTGAAACTTCCCCACAGAAAGGAACCCCTTCCCCCCCCTTTCTGTGGGGAAGGGAGGGAGCATGGATTCATCTATTTCTAGGGCTGCAGGAATAGCTCACTTTGACACCGCTTTAACTGCCATGGCTCCATGCTATGGAATTTTAGGGATGGCAGGTTTGTGATACATTTAGCCTTCTTTGGTCCAAAACACACTGCAGAAATAATCCAGTTTGAGACCACTTTAAACTGCAATGGCTCAGTGCTAGGGAAATATGGGAACTCTGCGCCTTCTATGTCAGAGAGTGAGCTACAATCTCCATGATTCCATAGCCTTGAGCCAAGGCAGTTAATGTGGGGGTCAAACTGGGTTATTTCTGCACTGTGGATGCAACCCAAGGCTTGTGTATGTGGTATGGGAGGAAGTCAATGGAGGAGAGATACCACGGTCCAAAACCCACTGCAGAAATCATTCATCTTGAGACCACTTTAACTGCCTTGGCTCAATGCTAGGGAATTCTGGATTCTGCTGCTGCTCACTGCCACCACTGTGCCAAAAGTGTGGAGAGAGGTGGTGGCAGTGGCTGTGGCTGAGCAGCACCCCCTATAAAACCCCTCAGCCCCAAGTGAGGCCTCCTGGAGTCCTGGCAAGCAAGGCGGTGCCTCCCCCAGCCCAACCCCCCCAGGCCCTTGGCTCTCCTTGCTGCCTCCACCACTCTCTCTCCTTCTCTGGGCCACTGCCCCTTGTGGCAGAGACTGCAGGGGGCAGGCTTCCAGTTCCTCCATCCCCACTGGCCAGGCCCAGAGGAGGAGGAGCAACTTTTCCATTCCACCACAGGCCTGCGGCAGAGGCAAGGGTAGAGGTTGGCCAGGGACTGGAACATCATTTTAAAACTGGGCCGGGACATTCCCAAGGCTCAAAAATCAGGAATGTTCCGGCTAAAACTGGGATATGGCAACCCTAGCTGTACTGCACAGGATAAGCAAGCCATGCAAAGCAGCCAGAGGGAACGTGAAAAACAATCCCTGTAAGACAGAGGTCACTTGTTCCCCTTCAGGCGTTGCTGGACAAGAACTCTTAACATCCTTCACAATTGCCTATGCTTTTTTGGGATGATAGACGTTGTACACCAAAAAATATATGGTGATCTATAGTTGCCTCATTTTCAGTAAAAGGCTGAGAAACTGTGACATCAGTGGTCTAATCTGCACTGCAGAATTAATGCAGTTTGACATCACTTTAATTGCCATGGCACATTGCTATGGAATTTTGGGATGTGTAGCTTTGTGACATATTTAACCTTCTCTGTCAGAGAGCTCTGGTGCCACAACAAACTGCAAGCCCCAGGATTCTACAGAATGGACCAATATCAGCCAAAGTGGTGTCAAACTGCATTATTAATACAGTGTAGATTAAACCTGTATGCCTTTCCTGTGGTTTACCCGCTATCAAAGGAATAAAACTCAGTCTAATATTTTCTCCTTAACTCTCTCTCCACTTAAGAAAAACTTGTCTTTTCTAACTCTTAATCAGTGCCAACTCTATTTTTCATTTCATTCTTTGGCTTGTCAAGCCCAACATCAGGAGGAGATGGAAAAAAAATCCCATTAATAGTTCAGATTTGACAGATATATATTTTAAATGTCTCATCCAATTTGGCGTTTATGAAATTATGTGACAAACAGAACTGGCTGCATCTCTGCGTTCACAGACAATACAATCAGGACAGTGTGACTCAAAATAAGCATGTTTTTTGTATGAGTGGAATCAGGGTCACTTTGTCTACACAGGTAGGACTTCAGAAATAAAGGCCATGAAGTAAGTAATGTGACTTTACACAATCGCTACCGAAAACTTACCTCAGTGGACTAGCAGTGATGGTTGGGATACTGATGCTTTCATGAGATTTCCTGAAGAGACTAATCATCACAATACATGTGAATCAGAAAGAACGTACATGTCTGAGTTCTCCTCTTGAACTGCATGCGTTTAGACATCTCCATGAATGCAGAAAGAGGCAGGGCCAATTATTCACTGCTGCCACTGCCCACATCCTATCCCCAGTGCTCATCCATAACAATGGAAAGTACTGCACACTGGCCTAAACCCAATTGTTAGTCCCAACTAGAGTAAACCTTTTGAATCAGTGGAGCTTATGCAAGCGTGATTTACCATGTTTGTGTGTGTTGAGTGCCTTCAAGTCATATCTGACTTATGGTGATCCTAAGATGAACCTATCACAGGGTTTTCTTAGCACAACATGTTCAGAGGAGGTTTGCCATTGCCTTCCCCTGAGGCTGAGAATATGTGACTTGCCCAAGGTCACCTGATGGGATTCATAGCTGAGCTGAGAATTGAACTCTGGTTTCCAGAGTCTTTATCATGTTTAGTAAATGCAAAAGAATAATACAATCTAAAGAGACTGTATTAGAAACAATGGGACTTCACCTGAAGTCCCCTTGTCCCTAATGGTGGTGCGGCTGTGTGCATACACTGCCATTGGGGACAACTGAACTTGAGCATCCATGGATTTTGGTACCGGGGGGATACTGAGGGTCCACTGTACTTGAATTGTGGTTACTGAGATACTGAGGGTCCACTGTACTTGAATTACGGTTTAAAAGCCTTGTGTGATAATGTCCTTTATTTGCTTCAAATACAGTCTGACGTTTTTTCTGCAGATGCTGGAGGGGAGACTACATTGAAACTTCTTCTGGATTATGTATGCCAGAGAAAGCAGTTGGAGAAGCAAATCTGATGAACCTTTGAAGTGGAATTAAGCGATGCAAAAACTCAAACCGCAAAAAGAAACAACTGTGCTGTAAATTGGAGTGCACTTTGATCAGATCTTGGAAGAGTTAATTTTTTGGACTGCAGATAACAGAATTCCCCTTGCTGGGTGGGGGGATTCAGAACATTTTATTCCAAAAAATGTAATTTTTTCCAAGCTCTGGCTTGTCTGTAGGATCTGTTGTTGAGAAAACCTGAAAGGTCCTTCTGGCATTGTTTATCGCTGTTACATTTAAATTATTTTATGGGATTTTCTTGATATCCAACATTATAAAATCAACCCCAGTGTTTCTATGCCTGGGCAACCTCTGACATATGACACTGATTAAAATGTAATCGAGACTTTGTGGTTTCCGGTGTGTAATAACCTACACACATTCCCCTGAAGTTATCACTGAATCTTTTTACATCTAGTGTCCAATTGTTTAGACACTCAGAATATGGCTCCACATCCTTCCCTGTTCCTCTTTGTCCTAATAGGAAAAAAAAAGAAAATAGGATTTTTCAAAAACCTAACTAGAACAACAGAGTATTACTCCTACATATTCCAGAGCTTCAGATGCCTCTCATATTTTCATCAATGAAAGCCCTTTTGGTTATTTTTCATTATGGAAAAAAATGCTTTTGAGAATTTTAGGTCCACAAAGAGGGTACTGATAACAGTTCCAGTGCTGGATATAGAATAAAGTAAGTATTTGTAGTGAGACAGCTGTGCAAAATATCCAACAACAGTGCTCATGTATACTGGAGGAGCTGATATTACCACTTTTGTTACTCATATGAAAGATCATTTATTTGTTGAATAACACAACATAGCTTGTGTTCAGTTTCTTCCTCAGTAAAAATACATTTGAGATGTAGCATAGGTTGCCCTTTCCATGTGATTCTTAAAAGCTATGTGTACAATGCAGTGTAGAAACTGGTGGTGGTGGGGAGAAAGTGAGTTGGCTTTGAAGGAAGTAGGATCATTTCATAGCAGGAGATAAACAAAAGTAGGATTATTAAGATACAATTACACCAAAAGAAGAGATGTGGAGTAGGACTGTATCCCATAAGTGGCATGAATTCTAAAAAAGATTGCAAAATAAGTTTTATTATTAACAGCCATCTCTATTACATTGTGGTTCATAGCACCCACTGGAAATTAGTAGTCCCTACTATTTTGGTAACAGCTTATCTTTACGTACCCTCAAACTTTTCACAGTTATTAATGCAGAAGACCACAGAAGCTAGGAGAAGTGGCAGCAGTTTACTTTTGCCTGAGCCTACAGGGAAGAGCAAAAATCCACCATCACCCCCCTTCTCTTCTTTCTTCTGCTACGTTAATTCAGTACAGACTATGTTTGCATTTTGAACTAGGTTTGGAACAATTGAAGTAAGTTGAGGACAAAGGGGAGAGTGGGAAAGAAACTGGGACATTTTAAAAGCACTTGAAAGCGTGGGATGACAGAGGATTGAGAATGGGACAGTTGGAGGGTATGCTTTTAGAAAGTCTTCCTTGTTCAAAATGCAAAGAAAGAAAATTTGTTAAGGAATTTACCTCAATAGTAGAGTAGATGCTTTATATGTCCCATGATCAATCCCTGGTAGCCCCAATTGGGAAAAAAAAAGGTAGCAAAAGACATGAAAGAGCACAGTTTGAAGAAGTTACATTTTGGGCAGCAACTCCCAGAATCCCCACAGCCATCAAGATCAGTGGGTAACTGCTGTAGTCATAGTCTTAAAAGTAGCATTTCAAAGCTCTATGAAAGTTCTCTGACTGAGGATCAAATTCAATGACACACATCTAGCAAATATTTATAAGAGGTGATTCCTGAAGAGATGAAAGACATCTGTTTATCATAGCTTATGCTTTTTCTCTTGCATTTAGCATGCTTTCTTTTGCGATTGGCCAGTGGAAGGTCAACAGGGACTTAATTTGCAAGTCTGACTCCTCAGATAAATACCTCTAATAAAATCCCATTGTGGATGGTTTACACATCTCGATTCTGGAGAGTTTTTACCAATCAGAGTAGAAACATGGGGCTTAGATGGGCCCCAACATGAGCAGGTATAAGGGAGCTTTGTTTTGGGGAATGATCATAGCTCAGTAGCCAGCCTAAATACCCTAAAGGCACCAGATTCTGTCTGATCTTGGAAGCTAAGTAGGGCCAGCCCTGGTTAGTACTTGGATGAGAGACCACCAAGGAATACCAGATGCTGTAGGTTATATTTCAGAGGAAGGGACTGACAAAGCCACCTTTGAGTATTCTTTGCCTAAGCTAACCCTATAAAATTTATGGGATCCCCATAAATCAACAGGTGCCTCAGTGGTAGATCTCATGCACTGAATGCAAAAGATGTGAAGTTCAGTCTAGCATCTGCACTTAAAAGGAATGGATATCAGGGGATATGAAAGATCTATGCTTGAGTCTAGGGACTGACTACCAGTCAGAGTACACAGTACTGGGATAAAAAGGCAAATAGGTTCCCTGACCCCCCCCCCC
>CM034701.1:281061249-281074212 GCA_020142125.1 Phrynosoma platyrhinos
TGTGTGAATTAACCAGCAGATTTGCCCCCGTGTGATAACGTCCTATGTCACTTCTCATTATAGGAAAAGAGCTCTTTTGGGCCTGAATTGGCTGGAAAGGAGAACAGGGCAAACCAACAATCCTCCCTCCCTACGTCGGGGGTGTTTTTGGAGGAATAATTCATATTTTGGGGAATATTTTGCTTTCTTTCAGGAAGGCAGCTCAAAACCCATTTCCAGTAAAAGCCAACAACAACCAGTTACTAAATTGCCAGCAAAAGTAAAAATGTCCAACTGCTTCCAGAGAGGAACTGATGTATGAGTAAAGCACCCACAGGATTTCGGCCAGTGTTGATTCCCAAAGCTTGGAAAAATTACCTCTTTGAATTGCAACTTCTACTGCTGGGCAAGTGGCCCCTACAGAAGTTTCTTCAGTAGCAAAGACAAAGGTGTTAAAATACCCTCCAACACTGCTCCAGTTTGGCAGGGACTGACCCAGTAAAGTCTCTGTCACCCACCTTTTCAGTAACTTTCAAAACATCCTGGTTGCTCTCTTCTGTCATTCCCCCCCCCCTGTCCTTGTTATTGTTAACTGCCATCAAGTCAACTTCAATGTCTGGTGACCCTATGAGTGAGGGACAATGAAGTCATCCTGTCATCAACATCCTTGCTAAGATCTTGCAAGCTCAGGGCAGCTTTGTCTTCCTTGGTTAAGTCTATCCCCCTGTAATGTGGTCTTCCTCTTTTCCTACTGTCTTTCACCTTACCAAGTATTACTGACTTTTCTAGTAAGTCATGCCTTCTCATGTTATGGCCAAAATATGGCAACCTCAGTTTAATCAGCTTGGCTTCTAGGGAGAGTTCAGGCTTCATTTGCTTGAGGAACTATTGATTTGTCTTTTTAGCAGTCCACAGTATCCATAGAATTCTTCTCCAGCACCACATTTCAAGTGAGTTGTTTTACCTCCTATCAGCTTTGTGCACTGACCAGCTTTCACAGCTACTCAGAAATGAACAATATGATGGCATAGAGAAGGCTGACTATGGTATTCAACGTACAATAATGTCAGAAATCAACAAAAGTGCTATCTTTATTCGGCCAACCAAAATGCACAAAATGCATTATGTAAGCTTTTGAAGCTCCACCGGCTTCTCCATCAGGCAAAGGTGTTAAAATTATACAGGGGAAAATTATAAAATTATGATGTTAGTCACAGACCTGCATTTTCTCAAGATATTGTTGTTGTGTTGTTCTGTGGAGAGATATCTATGCAAGCAGGCCCCTTCTCTTTTTCGTCATGTGGCACTGGGAGCAAAGCATTCCAAACTTCAGGAGATAAAATTTAAATTCCATTAGTAATACAGAAAGGTACTTCTTCTGAGATCCAAGACCTGGGATCTCAACACCTTGAGAAAATGCAGGCCTGTGACTAACATTGTCATTTTATATCTGTTTTCTCTTGTATGACTTTAACACCTTTGCTTGATAAAGAAGCCAGTGGAGGTTCGAAAACTGGCATCATGTATTTTGTGCATGTTGGTTGTTCAAATAAAGGTGTCACTCTTTTATGGATTTTGGATGTTGTGTTTTGCCTTTGAATATGTTTCAGGCATGTGAAGATACCGTATTTTAGCTGCTATAGGTAATCCTAAAGAGTGAGCCAATAGCCCAGGAGTTTACACTTTGGGGTTTCTACCCTCAACAAAAATAAAACATTTTTTTAAAAAAATGGGATGACATTTGACATGTTTGAAGGTGTTGCTTGCAAGATTCAATATTCAATGCCTAACAAAGTGGTGTGACCTCACAAAGGATAGAGGCATCTTGGATCTCAGTAGAAGTGCCTTTTTGTATTACTAATGGGATTTAAATTTTATTTCTTGGACTTTGGAATGCTTTGTTTCCAATGCCAAATGACCAGAAGGAGGAGGGGCCTGTTTGCATAGAAGATATCGCTCCGCAGACCTGTGACTAACATTCCCCTTAAGCAGACGGCTTAAAGGGCCGTCTTGGGGGCAGGGAAGGGGAGGGGCAGCCGCACGATCGGCACCCCAACCCCTTCCCCAGGTCATCCTCGGAGCAGCCGGCCCTCCACATGGCCGGCGCTCCGAGGAGGACCTCCCGCCACAGCATTTGCACGCTCTGCGGCGGAAGAGTCGGCGAAGGTGCGCCGCAGCCTTTTGCGGTGCACCTTCGTTGACTTGTGAAAGGAGCGCCAATTTAGTGCTCCTTTCTGCAGCAGCAAAGCTGCGCCGTGGGACCGAGATGTGGGGATGCCTCAGTCCCGCGGCGCAGCTTCCTGGGGCGGCCCATGGCCGCTCGTCTGCTTCCCCCCCATTGTCATCTTATATAATCTTAAATAATTTTTTCTCCTGTATGATTTTTAACACCTTTCCCTGACAAAGAAGCCAGTGGAGCTTCAAAAGCTTGCATAATGTATTTTGTGGATTTTGGCTGGCTAAATAAAGTTATCATTGTTTTGTAGATTTTGTGCTATGGCATGCTTGGCTACCTCTAAATGTGTTTCCTTCAGTAATCAATGATTACCATTGAATTTACCATTTAATATGGCCTAAATACCCTAAAAGCACCAGATTGTCAAACTAGGCCTGGTTAGTACTTGGATGGGGAATCACAATGAATGCCAGGTGCTGCAGGCTACATTTCAGAGGCAAGAACAGTAAAAACCATCTCCCAGTATTCCTTGCATAAGAAAGACCTATGAAAGATTCACGGGGACATCATTAGTAAATAGGCGACTTGAACGCACACTTTGTTGTTGTTGTTGTTAACTGCCCTCAAGTCGACCTCAGCTCATGGAGACCCTGTGGATGAGACATCTCCAAGACCCCTATCTTCCACTGCTCTGCTTAGATGTTGTAGATTCAGGTGCTTAACATACATACACACACACATCATTGCATGCCTTTGTCCTTAATTTGCTTCAATTCTGGGAGCTGCAGTTCAAAAAAGTAATTTTTCCAGTTAGCGATGATTTCAACTGTGACACAAGGGAAGAAGAGCTGTCAATTCCAGGAATTTTTCCTTTTCTTTTCAGGGGTCCCACAGAAGCTGTCTGTCAGTAAGAATCAGATTGGCCCTTACACAGGGTCCATTCGTGAGCTGCTCTGTGATGACCCAATGTGTGTAGTATGTGACAAGGTAGCCAACGAAGTCATGGAGTGGTCCTACTTCCAGAGAAGGTACAGCCAAGGTCCCATGAAACCAAAAATCATAAGGAAGATGCAGGAGATCTCCTTAAGGCCCACCACGCCTGGAATCATTGACTCTAAGACCACTCTGTGCTTCCGAGGAAACCTCCAGGACCATATTATGAAGAAATCCATAGGGATGAGGCTAGAAGGCTTCCCTGTGGTTGTGGAGCACCCTCAGAGGATGACTGACACGGAACAGAGGAACACACATCTGCCTAAACTTATTCCGCTTGGCCAAAGCTACCCTCAGTTGAGGAACAGGTTGTGTTTGAGCCTTCAGGGGAAAGGTGACATTATAGAGATAAACATCAGGTGCAAACAGGTCCACTTCCTGTGGGGTCTTCCATCTATCCACATGCAGTCCCAGTCCAGGTTGGTCCCCAGTCCCCCTGTGTCGTCAGCTGCATTGCTCTCCCAGGCATGCATCTGTGTTGAGTTTGATCATGCAGAGACTCCCTTCATAGCACCTGAAGAGAGGAAGATTTTGGAGTCCCATGTCCTGAAGAAGAGGCTTCAGCACAGCTGGGGCCTGCTTGGCTTAGTGCAACAATCTCTGAAACAGTTCCTTTTGCCTGTCCCAGCATCTTCAGCTCACCTGACCACCACACCTGGTGCCCAGTTTGAAGTGCAGGTGGTTATTAGCTGTTGCCAGATCCCTTTTGCCCCTTTGAGGACAATGGAACACTTGGAAACTCACCTCAGGATGAAGATTGTAGAGAGCTGGCGAGGCCAAACTAGGCGGGTATTAGAGTCTCTTGAGAGTGTTCTCTCCTCCACCCATCAAGAGCTAACAAGAGAATAGGAGGGTCTTTGTGTTGCCTCTGGAAGGCTCAGTGAAGAGCCATCCCTTGATGATGCATAACTTTTCTAAAAAACCCACAGCCTTTTCAAGGGAACATCATCCACAGCTTAGCTGGGACTGGAAGCAGAAGGCACTGCAAGGTCACTTTGCCAAGAAAACCCTGGAGATCCAGCTAGGGAGAGTTGCTCAGATAGTACAGCAACCTTAGGAAATTGCCCATTGTGTGCTCCCCAAAGGGCTCCCTTCTGGAATGAAACCTCTGCAGCGAAGATGCCAGCAGCTCCTCTTTGTGGACTGGACTGTTCTGGATCTCATCCAACTTAACATTGTGCACAAACAGCTGGTCTACCAGTGGGGACTGCCCACAATATACAACAGGTCCCTTGCCCAACTGCTGCAGGGTGCTGTTTTACCAGTGACCGTTAGTACCTTCTTGCCTAGTAAAGATCACCAGTTCAGCTTCTCTGCCCAAGACACTCCATTTATGGGTCAGAGAAGCCGAGATTTACTGGAATGGCATGTGAGAAGCAAGTCCCTGCAGCACACCTGGGGCCTCCCAGGGCTGATCCAGAGATCTCTCCAGTGCCTTCAGCCAGACACTGGCTGTGTTTTGCCCCAGAAGGCCAAAGGCAGGGGGGAGGTGGCTTTTTTCCTGACAGAGCTGCCCTCTATCAGCAAGGCCACCCAAGCCTTGCTGGAGAAAAATGTGCACCAGAGAGTCATCCATCAGCAATGGATTCTGCACAAGAGGGTCCTGGAGACACTGAGAATGCTGTTCCCTCCAAATCAGCTTTCTCATGCAACAGTCCCACAGCTTTGGATGGTGAGTACCATGAGCAGAGAGCAAGGGAGAACCAATAATGCCAAAAGGACGATTGGTGCTGCAGTCCCACAGCTGCTTCCTGTTCCACAAGCTAAATTTAGGGTGAGACTGCGGCTCCATCTGGCTAAGAAGTGCTTTGAGGTGCAGCTGGAGGCCTTTACACCTTCAGTCACACTTGTACAGTGCTGATGTCTTGACAGCCTCTGCCCAAGGTTCCTCTCTCTGGTTCCAGACCCCTGCAGCACTGGGCATCCTTCCTGTCATTTGTGCCTGCCAAAGAGGCTATGAGGATGGAGGTGTGCATGCAGCATTGCTGCCTAAGTTCCCTCTGGGGGCTGGGCCAATGTTATGTGCAGGCTCTGGGTGCAATGGCTCCTGGGCCACGCTCCCAGCCCCTCCAGCACAACAGGGCTCCTTTTGAGTTCTTCCACATGGAGATCCCCTTTCTTCACCTTCAGGACAAAGAGTTTTTGGAACGGCATGTGAGCAAGAAAAGATTGCAGCATGAGTGGGATTTTCCCAGAACTGTCCAGAGTTCTCTCACAGCTTTCATGCAGTATTTCCCACCAGAACGTGCTTTCCACAGGAGTGAGATTCACATCCAAGCACTGTGGAAGGAAGTCTTGTTTTTACCTCAGGATACATATAGGTGTTTGGAGTATCACATCCAAAGGATGAAGCTGCAACAGCAGTGGGGTTTGCCCAGAAGGGTCCTCAATTCCCTGAAGTTGCTGTTCCCAGAAGTGGGGAGTGGCAGCTTCCTTGAAGAGAGGAGAACACACACAATGAGAAGCTTCCTCTGGGACTCCAGCTTTGAGGGCCTTCATCCACAACCTTGGGCTCTGGGTGCTATGAGTGCAAAACAGTTCAGGAAGAAAATGGGGAAAATGAGAGGTGCAGCCATACATCAAACTCAGCTGTGTCTCAGCCTGAGAACGGAAGTCTGGAGACCCTGAGGCGCCACTTCATGAAGAAGGATTTGGAAGTCCCTCTGGAATGTTTCCCTGTCATTCCTACAGCCTCTTGGCAATGCTGGTTATTCAACCTGAGACAGCCTCTCCCCAAGCCAATCCATCCTGGTGTTAGGCCACTGAGACCCCAAATCCCTTCCTTCTCATTTGGCCTAGAGGAAATGGGCTGAATTGAACTGGCCTTGCAGTGTAGACGCTTGGCTTTTCTCTGGGGACTGGGGACAAAGTATGTTGAGGCCCATGCTTGGATGGGGGCACCAAGGTTGCCTTTCCCTTCCCTCCAACCAGGAAGGGCTAACTTTCAATTTGTGGGTGCAGAGATGCCATTCCTTGAGGAGCCTTCCAAAGAGGTTTTAGAACAACATGTGAGGAAGAAAAAGGTGTAGCATGAATGGGGGCTTCCTTTCCTGGTGCAAAAGTCACTCCGGGGCTTTATGAATGAAATCCCCATGTTGCCCCATCCTTCTAAGATTTTGACCCAGACCTATATCATGCCACAGGAAGTGCATTTTCTTTCAAAAAGCATCCTCCAAAACCTAGAGATCCACATTCAAAGGCAAGCCTGCCTTTTCTCACAGATAAGGCTTCAAATCATCTGGAGTTCCACATCCAGCAAAAGAAAATCCAGCATTCATGGGGCTTGCCCTCCAAAGTGATCCAATCCCTGCATGTCTTTTCCCCATTTTTCCTTAAATCACAAAAATACACATGGCAGAGCATGGCCAAGATGCGCCTATGGGAAAAAGGAGCAGTGCAGATTATGGACGTTATCACACGTGGCCCAGAAAGCGATAATAAAGTGGAAATGAGGCATTCCGAACGTAAACCGAAAATAAACCTTGATTCCGCAAATGGCTTTCACACGTAATTACCTTAATTGCGAAATTACAGTAAGTGCATTTAACGTTCACACACAAGTGAGAAAAGCCTGTAAATGTACTAGAAATGATCTTCTTGCACATGCACAGATAGAGGAATGCTCGCTGTGGAACCATGGAACCATGGGAAAAAGCAGGGAAATGCTCCCAAATGCGCTTTTGCTTTTCACATTACAGTAAATGCGAAATTACTGTAATTTTGCAAATGCATTTCCTCAAAACTACCGAATTTCAAAAGATCTCAGATAACACCAGTTTCTGTCCAGTTTCTGTGCAAATCATGTGAAATTATGAGGCACAAATCCAGTTTGTGTTTGGGATTTGTGTGGATTAACCAGCAGATTTCCCCCGTGTGATAACGTCCTATGACTCCAAGTCTCTCTTTCCTTAGCTCTGATACACAGGAGTGCCTGAATGCCCACCTGAGGCATATAGTTGCAGAGCACAGGTGGGGCCTCTCAGAATGGGTTCAGCAGTCCCTGAAGGCATTTCTCCCTCCGAGAGCAATAACTACTCTTGTAGATGACCAAGAAACAGCTTCTGCCTGTTCTGACCTGAGGCTGCCTTTCGTTATAGGTGAGGTCCAGAATTATCTGGAGTTCCACATTCAGCACAAAAAGATCCAGCATGCTTGGGGCCTGCCCACTGCTCTGTTAAAGTCCTTGCATGCTTTTGCCCCTTTCCCCCTTGACTCACAGAATCATCCTCCAGTTCGGCAAAGAAATCTTAGCACTCATAAAGTTCCAGAAGTTAGAAGAGAGGTACATATCATGGAGCAGCCTCTTTCATTCCTAAGCCCACAGACCAAAGAGTGCTTGGAAGCTCACATGAGGAGTATAACTGAAAAACACAGATGGGGCCTTCCAAAACATGCCTGAGAAACTCTGACAGCTTTCCAGCCCTCCTCACCCCCTTTCTTGTCCGGAGAAGTTGGGTCTCAAGACTCTACATCTCACAGTTTCAGAAAACTCTGAGCAGACTTTCTGGGACAGGAGGGAAGCACAGAGGGAAAACCACTGGGAGCAAGTTCTCTTGTCACCTCCAAGATGGCCCAGCTTGCAAGCAGTGCTGTGCAGCTGCCTTTTCTTGCTCCAGAGTCTTTTGGAGTTCCACATTCAGCATAAGAAGATCCACCATGAGTGGGGTCTCCCAATCACTGTTCAGAGATCCATGCATGCCTTTGCTCCGATGTCCCCTGAGCCACTGAAGAGTTCTTGGTCAGTCACAGGTGTGAGTACCAGCCATGGAGAGAGACAGAAGGCCCTGATTGCAGAAACGAGAGGATGGGCTAAGAAAGCACCAGTGGCAAGTGAAGTGAAAGCTTCAAGTGAACACCTGGACTTTGTGGCTCAAAGTACACAGGAAGAGCTGGAGAGCCATGTCCAGAACCTGACCTTAGAGCACAGGTGGAAGCTTCCCAAGCTACTCCACAAGTCAATGAAGACATTCATTTCTCAAGCTGAGGAAATTGAGGAAGAAGACAAAGGAGAGGACGAGGAAGAACAGACCTTTATATATCATTGCCATCAAGCTTCCATGGTGTCAGATGCTTCATTTCAAATGTATACAGAAAAAGAATGGAACTCCAGCTCAGAGGAACTGCACAGTGATGGTTCAGAGGCATTCTATGAAACAGGTTGGGATAGGGGAAAGCCTTGTTAGCTGGACATTGAAAAGTCTGGTTGCTGTCCTGGTACAAAAGTCCAGGAAGTCACAGCAAACCAAGGGGTGAGAGGCAGGTGGGAAGCTGGGAGAGGAGTGTGTGGACTAAGGGTGTCACAGAATATGGTACCTTCTGTGAAGAGAACTGGTCAAGAACCACCTGAGAGTCCATACCTTTCTTCATCTGTTTCCAGATCCAACAAGTCCAGATCTAAATTGAAAGACATCATAGAAATGGAGCAATCCTGTGTAACACCTACCTGTTCCTGTTCCTGTTCCTGTCATTTGTCTACTTCTAGGAAAGACTCCGTTTTTTGTTTGCAATCAGATGAAGAACAACTATGGCAGTGGCAGCAGCAAGAAGAAGTCAAGGGAAAAGCCAAGTGGATTACAAGCTCCTCTTCTTTGCAATCAGAGCTTCCTAGCAGCCAGAATTCTTCTTCATCCCTGGCAGAAAGCATGAAGGACACTTCCCTCCCAGAGCAGGAAGCACCCAGGGCGTACCCCAGTAGGCCCTTTGAAGTTCAACAGTACAAGACTTCCATCTACCAGGAACATATGGATGTTGTCCTATTGCCATATCTTCATGTTGAGTCTCATTCTTCCTATGAGGACATTGTAAGTAGGAATTATGGGCAAGCAAGGAGAGAGAAGCATGCGAAATCAAGCAGCTGACTGCATATGAGAGGGAGTAGACTCAGCTGGAGCATGGAGAAGGCAAAGGAATTATTACACCAATATCTGGGTGACACACCTGTTGCTTCTGTTGCAGCATCCCCAGCATCTTTCACAGCTAGAGAGCTAGGAGAATGGTTCTGTGAGTCCATTGCTGGGAAAATCCACTATTTGAAGACTCTCCCTGTCCTGAAAGTAATTAAGGGCTCCATTATTATGATGATTATGATGATGATGATGATGATGATGATTATGGGGGAACAGTTCCAACAAGACATACAAGCTTCTGACCAAGGTAAGGCGACCTCATCTGAGGACTCTGGAAACTTGGAATAGCATTATCAAGAGGCCTCAGCTTCAGCTGATAATCAAAACTTCCAGATAATCAAAACCGGGAAGAAGAGCCATGAAATTCCACGTCTGGAGGTCAAAGCAACTTTGTTGGAATCTAAAGAAGAACATTTATGTGGAGATGTTGGGGAACACAAACAATGCCCTCAGTTCCTGGGTGGTGCAGGTCCCACTGATGAGAAGATCTCCATAATTGAAGGAATTCTGGAGAGGAAATTAAACCTGTAGGATGGATACAAAATCTGGAAGAAGTGCCATGAAATTCTATGTCTGGAGGTCAAAGCATCTGGAACTTGCTTGGAAAGTAAGAGTGAACATTTATGCAGAGATGTTGAGGAACACAAACAATGGCCTCAGCTCCTAGGTGGTGCAGGTCCCATTGATGAGAAGGTCCCAATAATTGGAGAAATCTTGGAGAAGAAATTAAACCTGCAGGATGGGCACAAAATCTCAAAGACGTGCCATGAAATTCCATGTCTGGAGGTCAAAGCATCTGGAACTTGCTTGGAAAGTAAGAGTGAACGTTTATGCGGAGATGTTGGGGAACACAAACACCACCCTCAGTTCCTAGGTGGTGCAGGTCCCATTGATGAGAAGGTCCCAATAAATGGAGGAATCTTGGAGAAGAAATTAAACCTGCAGGATGGGCACAAAATCTCAAAGATGTGACATGAAATTCCATGTCTGGAGGTCAAAGCATCTGGAACTTGCTTGGAAAGTAAGAGTGAATATTTATGCGGAGATGTTGGGGAACACAAACACCACCCTCAGCTTCTAGGTGTTGTGAAACGCCAAAGGAATTCCAGGCTAGAAATCCCTACAGAAAACTTTTTTCAGGAGAACCCACACAAAATCATGGTTAAGATATGATGACATCTTAAGAACGAACAATCAAAATCCATACAAGATAAAGCCAGTGGAAGATATAGAAGACCTAGAAATAAGAAAACACTGGCTTCTTTACAAACAGCTAACAAATAGATTTAAATTAGACCAAGCGCAAGAAGGATTTGAAATAAAGAAATATCAATTAGACAAACTAGTAGAAGGAGACAAACAGAAATTGACCTCTAAGTTATATAAACTTTTACTTGAAAGTAAATTAGTACAAGATACTATCAAAGAGTCCATAAGATATTGGTAGAGAAATCAAACTGGAACGCTGGCATTATGCTAGGAATAGGATACTGAGATTCCCAAAAAGTCAAAACTGAAGAGAAAACTTTCAAGAGCTGGCATTTCAAAGGTACCTAATGCCAGCAAAGATGGCTAAAACATGTAAAACCACAAATAATAAATGCTGAAAATGTGAGACAGCTATTGGAATTTGGTACCACATATTGTGGAAATGCTCTCAGATAAAAAAAATTCTGGACATATATACCTTCAAATATCTGCATGGTATTGAATACAAAATCTGAAACAATTCTGGAAATCTACCTACTTCATATGACAAAATAACACAGGCATCCACAAGGAAACATTGGAGAAAAACATTATATGTAGTTTCCATGACAAAAATACTCATTGTTCAAATGTGGAAATCAAGAAATATTCCCACTACAAATGAATGGCTCCTAAAATTGTGGGATATGATAGAAATGGATAAGCTAACTAACTTGATAAATGGGAAACCAGCAGAAAAAATAGGAAAAGAATGTGAATTAATCATCAAATACTGTAACAAAAAAAATGGAATTAATCTAAAATTAATACAGAGTAGATATTAACTAAAAACACTTCACAACATCAATATAAATACTGAAGTTATCAGCTGAAAATACAAAAAACTGAAGTAGATAAGACTTATAAAAACAGTTCATATGAGTCAATGAGATAGCTGGAAGCATAGAGAAAATGAAGTAGAGCAGGTCAGTTTGGGACTCTGAATGTAACATCAAAATATTTGTAAACAAAGATGTATTGATACTGGAATTACAAGTTTGCATATATATTTGTTATCATCAACAGTGCAACAAACTGCAATATATTTATGTACTTTGATATTGTTATTAATCAAATAAAAATAAAGTAAAAAGAATCTGGAACTTTGTTGGAATGTGAAGAAGAATGTTTCTGGGCAGATGTTCGGGATGGAGTTATATTTTGTGATGTATTTCTAGCTTTAATTAATAAATCTCTATATGCCTCTGTGTTTGGGACGTCCTCTGACAGAGATACTCTAATAATAATAATAATAATAATTTATCCCACCTCTCCCTGTTGAGGATTGAGGCAGGTAAGAGCAAAAATTAAAACAAATACAGAAATAATAACAAAAAAATATCTCCCACCCCTCCCACCCCTTCAACAACCATCCCTTCGATATAAAATTAAAATAAAATCCCTATAACTAAAAAAAAAACAATTAAAAAGAGTTAATAACAGTGGCAATGTCTAGGGGAGCTAGATCAGATGGGTAGTTAATTCTGTTCAGGGCAGAGGTCAGTCTGGGAAGTCCCGCCGGAAGAGGATTGTTTTTATCGCTTTTTAAAAAATGTCAAGAGATGTAATCTGATGACTCTCCTGTGGCATGTTATTCCAAATTTTAGGAGTGGCAGCTGAAAAGGTCCTCTGGGAAGTCACCACCAGTCTAGTTTTCCTTGACTGTAGTAAATTCTTCCCAGAGGACCTGAGTGTGCGGGAAGGATTATATGGGAAGAGGTGTTCCTTCAACTAAGCTGGACCCAAGCCATGTAGGGTTTTATAAGTAATAACCAACACCTTGTACTGTGCCCAGAAGCTAACAGGCAGCCAGTGTAAAGATTTCAAAATAGGTGTTATCCAGTCGAACCTGGATATTCTTGCGATCTCTTATGACACCTATATCCTCTTATGACAGGAGCCGACCTGCCCCACGCCTCAGCCCCAATCCACTCTTCTGCTGGCCCTGGAAGGAGTGCTAAAATAGCACTCCTTCCAGAGCTGGCAGAAAGGTCACCCAAAGAGACGCTGTGTGTCTCTTCTGGATCTCTCCTGGCCCAGCATGTCCGGACACTGCACCAGAAGGACGTCATCAAAGCGCTCGCCATGTGCAGTGGTGGGAGCTCTGATGACGTCCTCAGGAAGGGGTTGGGCCAGCCGGCCAGCGGCTGTCCTTCCCCTTCCCTGGCTCCAAGACGGCACTTTGCACCGTTTGCAGAGCCCCTAAGTCATTCTCATCAGTTCACTTATTTAGTGCCAGCATGAGCTAGAATATAAGAAGGGCCTTTCAGGCCTTTATACCATTATGCACCCACCTGGTGGTGGCGCAGTGGTTAAATGGCTGTACTGCAGCCACTCACTCACAAACCACTAGGTTGTGAGTTCAATACCAGCCAGGGCTCAGGCTTGACTCAGGCTTGCATCCTTCTGAGGTTGCTAATATGAGTACCCAGCTTGTTGGGGGCAATTAACTTACAGTTGTAAACTGCTTAGAAACTGCTTAGGTGGTATTAAGTGATATATAAATGAAGCTGCTGTTGCTATTTGTTTTTAATATGAAAACAAATCTCTCTCTCTCTCTCTCTTTCCCTCTTCCTCTCTCTTCCTATCCTTTGTTGGGAAACAAAGACCTAGTTTTGGGGAATTTATAATTAGCTCAAATGTGAGAGGGAAGCGCCCAAC
>CM034701.1:281077198-281088520 GCA_020142125.1 Phrynosoma platyrhinos
AGGGTTGGATATGGAATAGGAATGTTTTTAAGCTGTATATTTTATAATACTGTAACCTGCCTCGATTGCTTCGCAGAGGGGCAGGCTATAAATAAAAATTTATTATTATTATATTATTATTACAAGTAATATTCTAACTAGCAGCACCTCTCCAAAGTATGAGAAAAACATCACCTCACCCCCCTATTACTGTGAGCTAGGATCCTTTAACTGAGGTTGTTGAATCTACAGCCTTCTACATGCAGAACATGTGCCATCTACTACTGTGCTATAACTCCAGCATTGCCTATAGTTAAGCTAACCAAGCTGATCTTCTCTGGATATCTTGAACTACAGATCCCATTAACCCTGGTCATAATGGCTATCACAATAGGATGCAAACTAGGAGTCAGGTTGTTTTGTGACATGAATGAGGCAGTTCCTGTCCAGGACATCTGCAGCACACCAGCTTGAAACGGCTGGGTTAAGTACTGGTACAGATGTATGCAGCCAAAAAATATAATTGTGGAGAACTGGACACACCTCTGTTCTTGCACTGTATCAGAGCCTCCTGTAGTTATCTATGCCACAAACCTATGCATTTGTTTATAATATTAAAAAACATGATAACATTTAAGCTATCTTTTCTTTTACCACGTGGCTTGCTTCTTGTCATGATACATGGTGGCAGGGACCACAGATTTATTTCAGCTTCTGTAATCTGAAAGATCAGGAGGGGGGGTGGGAGAAGAAGATCAGAGCTCTAGCACTAGGTGAAAAATGCATAACTCTATTAAAGTTACTGGAGCATCACACATTACATGAGCAGAAAATCTGGGCAGGATATTCATTGAAATTCTCTTGATAAACCCTGTTACAAGTGAGTTATTGAAATATATGAGGGTGCATGGCACCAAAGAAAGCAACTGTCCACATAGGGCTATATATTAAAAAGTTGGGTCCTTGTTCTTAGCATTCCCTGTGTTACTCAAAATGGAATTTGGCCAGTGGGGAGATAGCAGGGAGAGGGGGGAGAGAAAAAAATTCGCTTCTTACTCCATAAGCATCTTGAAATTTCAAGATGATATTTTAAGTTTAGTAGAAAGCCAAGCAGAACATAAATATAAGGTTGTTAAGGATAAATATAAGAAATTTAAAATATGTCTAACCCAAGTAGAACCAAGACATAACAACAACAGTAACAAACCAAATGTGCACACATATACAATCTGGCTATCTACCATAAGTCTGTAGGCCGTGTGTTCCCTGCATGAAAACCGGTCTGCTTGTTCCCATAAATATTTCATTGGAACTGCACATGAATTTGGATTTAGATTTGTACTTACATGGCAGAGTTCACAAATTGCTTGCTCAGTAAGTGACCTTGATCAATTTTGCGTGTGTAGGCAGGTAAGTGAATCACCCCTTTTTATATGAAAACAAATCTCTCCCTCTCTCCTCTGCTTTCTATCCCTCCCCCCTTCCCCTTTAAAAAGGCTACGTAACTATATTGTCAGATTTTCCAAGTTAAACTCATAAAGTTCCATCTCCATCTTGAATCTATCAGAAAGATTCACAAGGAATTACATTCCACTTAATCCTTTGTGAAAATCTAACTGAGACCTTGTAGATCTCATTTAAACTTAGTGCTGCCAGATGAAGTTTTTATTCTGCACTCATTCTGCCTCAGACATTATATCTTCCTAGTGTATATCTCAGATGACATCATCTTCTGTTTATAAACCTCCCATGTTTTGCCATGACCATTTTTCTTGCCAGAATAAAATCTGTCAAGGAGGGCAGAAATGGACTGTGTGCACAAAGCCTTTTGCTTGTTAGTGCTCAGAGTCCTCTGTCTAATCTAAAGCATCCCTAGTTTCATCCTTGATTCCAAAAATCAATCAATTAATCAATCAACATAGAGACATTCTTCAACAGAATGGATTGTGCCTAGCTAAGATCTCTCTGTTAAATAGATAGACTATGCACTGACTAAAATTTCAACAAATGTCTGTGACAAATGAATCTGAGTTTGCATTGGATTCATATAACATACAATGTGAACATTATACAGTAACAGAAAATATGCGTGTATCTTAGTCCATATTCAATGCTCCTTAATCGCTAACTTCTTTGATTTATCTAGCTGCTTATTAGGATTTAACCTAGGCATGTTATTACTTAAGGTAAAGACTGGATAGCATCCCTCCTCTATTATACACAAAAAACATCTGGATTGACAGGTGAACATTTCTTCAATACTGTCAGTTGGGCAGCATCCTCTATTATAAATGGGTCCCAAATGTTTAAACCTAGTTTAGTAATGTTCAGGTTTGCTCTTCAAGAGGCTGCCAGGGGCTCAATAGGAACACCTTGGGATTGCCACTGTTATACCCTGTACCTTCCACCTGAGATGGTTGCATCACTTTGCCTAATGAAAGACCCAGGGCTGCTCTCTGTATATGCTCACCCCACCCATACAGATTTATCAGAGTAGCTAAATTCACTTTTACATTTCCTGAACTTCAGTACAGGAAAGACACAAGTGCAAATGGTAAAAAACATATGTCACACTATCCACTGTGAATGACATGTTGAACAAGTATGGAAATGGAACCCTAAGTATCACTCCCTACATAGATGTACATCATAATTCAAAATGCAGTCTGCAGAGGTAAGTCTCACAGAGTTTATCTGAAGTATGTGTGAATTAGATTGTAATCTAAAATTAGAAATGGTTTCTTCTTATACTTCTCAAATGGGTCTTATATTAAATCAGACCTAAACTCTCACTTAGGAATGTAGTTTCTCACCAATGTTCTTGAAGGAAATTAGCAATTTTCTTCCAGATGTGAGAAAGACTTTAAAACCATGCCATTTTCAAACCCTATTCACACTTTTGGGCTTATTTTGCACAACATTCACATGTGGTTTTGCACAGAAAACAGGAAAAATTATTTATTTGTTTATTGCATAGGAAACATCTTTTTTGCACAGAAAATATTTCAGCATGGATATTTTATTTTATTTTTGTCCAGAAAAAGCTGTTAACCTACATAGAAAAAGCTGTTTTCAGTACAAATCAACCACATGCAGATTTTACATGGAATATCCCCAATTGTCATGTTTTCTGTGCAGGAAGCAAGTTTTTCTACACAGAAAATAGTATTTCCACACAGAAATATTATTCTATGTGTGGAAAAAGCTGTTTCCTGCACAAAAAAATATATTTTCTGTACAAAGTAACATGTGAATTTGGCACAGAATAAATCCTGAACTACAAAGATTCTCATCAGTCCAGGATTCTTCCTTATTGGGATTTCTCAGCAGTCAAAAAATATGTTTCTCAATTATTATTTTTAATAATTTTGAATATTCTTTCCATTCCTACTCCCACTAGAAGGCAAAATGACTAAACTGAAGCTGTTGTACTTTAGAAATATGAGATAATATGACTCACTGGAAAAGATGATAGTGCTTAGTCAAATGGAAGGCAGTAGGAAAAGAGGAAGACCACATTACAGGTGGATTGATTCCACCAAAGAAAACACAGTCCCTGAGTCTGAAAGAACTGAGCAGGGCTATTGATGACTTGGGCTCTTGGAGGGCTATCGTTCATAGAGTTGCCATCAACTGAAGATGGTAGGCCACAACAACACCTTATACCAAAACCCTTAATTGAAAAGTTCAAATGGAGAATGTTTCCAACTTCTTCAAAATCAGGTGCAAATAACATCTCCATGCTCCATGTCACCTAGGTTTCTATTTCCAAAAATTATCTGAAATACTAAGTGCCTTTATGCATTATGTGGTTTTGGCTACTTTTCTATTCACACTTATCTAGAAGCACAGACAGGTTGTGGGTTGAGCAGAAAGGCTGCCTCCCCAACCATTGCAAGGTGAGTGCCTGCCACTGAATCCACAAGCCAGTACTGTCTGGTATTAAATCTACTGAATACAGTGAGATATTCATCTAACATCGGGTCAAATGACTCACATAATAGTTTGATATTCTTGTTGTGCACACAGGAAGAAATCCATATGTTTTGTTTGGGATGGGCAGCAGCAACAAATAGATGTAGGTGAAGAGGTAGATGTGCCTGGCTACTCACTGCATTTGCATGATGTCAAAAGGGCAGCCAATTGGCACATGTATTCCAGAAATGCATCACCTGGTGCTTTAATGCTTGACTGTGTTAAGCAGTCACAATGCACCTCTTTTATAGTGTGTTGTCTGTGAGAACTAATCAGACTGGCATTAATGAACCAATCAACTATTAATGGAGCTGGACCATACCAGGATGTATGTGGTGTGATCCAGCACAGTAAATCCAACTGAGAATTTCCTTTCACCAAAACTGACTATAATCTTGGCCTAAATAAGCAAGGGCTGCCTGTTTGGCTGTACACTGGTTTCTTTCTTTCATTTTTCCACATATTTTATATATTTTTTTAAAAAAAATATTTTATTTGGTTTTTGACATAACATTACCACACATAACATATAACACAAAATAGTACATATTCTACACATCAATTTCACATAATACCTTATTAATCATGTATTAAAAACACATTTTAGACACATTTACATATTACTGTATATACTCATGTATAAGTTTAGAAATTTTAGTCAAAAAAGTGACCCAAAAAAAACAGAGTCAACTTAAGCAATGCAAGTACTGTACTTTAACTCTTATTTAAAAAAGGAACCATCCCTTGGTGAAACGCAAGAGTATAATCTGTCCTGGAAGCACTAACCCCTCTCTACTTTTTCATCCACGCAGCCTTCAGTGTAAGCACAAATAGTTATGCTGCCTGGAATTTTGTAAATTATTTGCCATTGTTTTCCTTTGTTTCATCCTTTAGATCCTTTTGCTACATACCCCTAAGTTTTACCCTCGACATTTCTTTTACTGGAGTATCACATTTTGCAAATAGTCAAATTTCCAATATTTTCTATCTCAAAAAATTATAGCACATCCTCCAGATGGGGAAACATTCATTACTATTGTAATTGTTCAGTGGAACATCACTGTGGGAAGGCACTGATGTGACATTTTTAGTGGTATAGTTAGGGATCATTGACACAACTCTTCCTATGTATGCCTGCACTATTTGTAAGGCTTTTTGTTGTTGTGTTTTCAAGGAGAATGTCAAGATTTCTGTGTGGATTGTGTGTTTTTCCTCTAGTTTTTCCACAGTTCCAGTGCAAAGGCATGTCATCAGGGTTTGTTTTTTTAAAGTATAGTACTGTAGAAATATTAGGTGTCTTTCATTGTTTCCACACTGTAGAATTAGTGCAGTTTCACACAGCTTTTAACTGTCATGGCTCCATCCTATGGAATCCTGGGTTTTGTAGTTTACTGTGGCACAGAGCTCTCTAACAGAGAAAGTTATCTCACAAAGCTACAAATCCCAAAACTCCATAGCTTTGAGCCATGACAGTTAAAGTAGTGTCAAACTGCATTAATTCTGCAGTATAGATGCAGCCTAAGTGGTCTTTCATTCTTAATGTTGTCATAAGTCGAAGTCAACTTGATGACAGTTAATAACAAGAACTGCGCCTTCCCCATTTCAGTTGTGTTCCTTCTTAACAAACATTTGTTTTGTTCTTTCTTTTTTTACTAGCAGACATACCATTGTCACATGTGACCTTTGCTTTAATTTGACTTTTATTTTGCAGCAAAAAATAACAGCTTCACTTGGGTCAGAAGCCTGTTGGTCCCTCCAGCTTTCATGTTTTCTTCCTTTGCCTTTGTTCTTTCATTACTCCCTTTTTCTTTCTTACTGTTTTCTATCTCCCTTCATTCTGTCCTCCCCAGCTTTATGAATAGAGATTTTGCTTATAATATATTAGATTTGTGACTAACAATAACTTATCTTCCATTTCCCACACTTTAAAAGTAACACTGAAAGGTTTTGATTTGGTTTTGGGATTTTGTTTTTGTTTTGGCATAACAACTAGTTTTCTCAATGTGACTGAAGCATTACTTCTGTCTGTAGCACCTCCTTTAATCCCACCCATCACCACCACCACTGTTGCTAAAAACTAATATCTTTACCTGTCTCTCTTGAATATCATTTGTGGTAGGATAATCTAAATTGGCATGATACCCAGACCCAGCTGAAGATGGCTGTATGATCTGCCCTTCCTCTGTCAGTCAAATTAATATTTCATGGTTTAGGATTATTCCTCTGTCTTGTCAGTGCAAAGACAAACCAGAGAGCCAATTCCTGGTGGGTTTGGATGTAGCACTCAATAGAGAGTGGATCTGATTTAGGAAAACTCTGTTTTCATGTATGAGAGCCAGCATGGTGTAGTAGTTCGGGTGTTGGACTATGACTCTGGAAGACCAAGTTCAAATCTCCACTTGAGCATAAAAACTCACTGGGTGACCTTGGGCAAGTCACACTCTCTCAGCCTCAGAGGATGGCAATGGCAAATCCCCTCTGAAGAAACATGCCAAGAAAACCCTATGATAAATCAAAAAATGACTTGGAGGCACACAACAATGACAGGTTTCTTGCAGTGTGCAAACCTTGCCACCGGGAAGCTTCTGTCAGGGGTGCTTTGATTGTGTATTTCTGCATGGCACTGGGTGGCCCTCGAGGTCTCTTCCAACTCTATGATTCTATGATTCTCTGTGAAAGTACACATCTAGCTATTAAAAGGGTGCTTTAAAATCAAGAGATGTTTTAAATCAAATTTTACCCCAGTACCACAGCTATCTTTCTTTCTTTACCCATTTGTTTTCAGATTGTTAATGAAGTTACAAGCAGGTAGCAAGGCCTAGGTTACATAGTGTGCTTACCTTTAACACAAAAACTGTCCAACTCAGACTGGTGTTCTGGAAAGAAAAAATAAAATCATATAAGGAAGGAGGAGTGGTCAGGAGACTTTCTTCTGTTGTAAGTGATCTGTACAGGACCAGTGAACACATTCATGTGAACTTGCCTTAACACATTTTTATTTAGAAAGGGATTTAATATGGAGAGGTGGTCCACTTGTTTCTCTTTTTCATATTAGTATGCCATCCCCTATGCTCCAGGAATGTAAATGCAGTGCCCTTGCAAAAGGACTGTTTATTTTCTGATCCTATGCACTGTGATTTGATTTTAAAGCATCTTTTGTTTGAAAGGGCAAAATGTGGCCACTCCTGACATAAAAGCATTCCTTACTTTTCCCCAAAATACAGCAATAGGCCAAATAAAAATCAAGGAAGAATTATGTTTTCAGATTACAGGTCCCAAATCCCCCAACCAGCATGGATTCTGGAAATCCAAAAATGCAACTTTTCCAAGCTTTGAAAAAACATTCAAGCTGACATGGATCTAGAGTGCTTTCAAATTATGTAGCATTTTGAATGTGTCCTACAGACACTCAGCACAAAGCACATTTCTTTAATGTACTGCAGTCCATTCCAGGATCTAGTGCTAAATGCAAATACTTTTTTTTTAAAAAAGTGGCATCTCTCTGTGTAAAGGAGGTCTTGAAGAAAAAAAAGATAAAGATGAGCATATTCTGCAAATCAAGTTGGTTCACTTCCAGTGCAAAATGTGGACTTGACTGACTGCAAGTGGAGCTGTCAGCTTGTACAGACTTCACCGTCAAGGGCTGTGTCATCTGTCAGTGTCTGTTCCAGCTCACTGTACCACATAGCAGGAATGCACTGTTGCCTCCCAATTGATAACACGCTGCCAGAAGTATGTTACTTTCTCATCTGTCTTCTTGTAGCTGTCAAAACTGCAATCCATTAATTAGTTTGTTCTTGTGAATTTTTGTTGCTCCGAAGACATGCAGATTTCAGAAGTGAGGCAGAGACACACATGCACAGATACACACAAACCAGCAGTGGAGCCAACAAGTCTGCAAGATCAATCCTAAATGGCAGCTCTCATGAACAGTGCAAGTGCTGGTCATCACCACCACTATGAGTCTCAGTGAGAGGAATGATGTAGCTCATTTCACTACCTGCCTTTTAATGAGACCAAGTTGCCTATAGAAACAGAAGAAATACATAATGGACTGAAAGGAAGAGAATACTCAAAATGGAGGTCATCACAATCAAGAAAGTACAACCTTTGTATACTGTTCTTCCATTTTGTATGTATTTTAACTGAAGGTGAACACTGATATTATGTGTCAATATTGCCCTTCCCAATCCCCACAAAAAGATAGTATATTTTCTTTCCCAGATCTCAGATCTACTAAAACAAAAGTATGAGTGACCTGAAAATTGTTCTTCTCCCCTTCCACACTGCCATTGTTCACTCTGGTATGAATGGAATGTGTGTTAGGATATAGATGGGATATACAGTTAAAGCTGAACTACAGTTGTTGATAAGAATTACAAAGTGGCTGTGGATCACAGCAGCCAGTTTGTCCTGCAGACTCTGCTGGGTGCCAAAGGGCATCACTACAACACTCATCATCCACACACGAACAATGTGTAACCCACAAATCTCCTCCCCCATTACCTTCAAAATACATAGTATTGATTCTGGTATTGAGACGTGACATCATGTTACCTCTCTGTTAGGAAGACCTTCCTGACAGTAGGAGATTTTGATAAGGGAATTGACTGCCTGCATGGGTGGTGGACTCTTCTTCTTTGGAGGCCTTTAAACAGAGTCTGGGTGGCCCCCTCTGAGGATTACATTGGTTGTGTATTTCTGCATGGCATCAAACTGGATTGAATGCCACTTGATGTTCCTTCCAACTGTATGATTCTATTTTAATGAATGTTGTTATATCTGCCCTAGAATATATATTAGATTTTCTTGGCCTAATTCCGATTGCTAGTCCCATCTTGAGTAGTAGACCTACTGAATGAATTGGAATTTGGTAAACCAACTTTAATGTAAATCTCATTGTCTCAACAAATCATCTCTGGATGGGACTAGCAATTGGATTTAGGCCAATATGTATTTTTCCCACATCACAATGTATTTCACAGATTATCAGACTCAATTAAGCCTTGAAAACAATCTTAAAATGCATCATTATATTTTATACCCAGTGGCCTTTGTAGCCTTGTAACATAAACCTAAAGCTGAAGAAGTTTACTATGATACTATATATTTCCCATGCCTCCTTAATTATGAACTCCTTTAGTAGGCCATTTGCCTAGGACCACTAGAAAATCTATCCTGCAATTTCACAATGGATTGAAATTCATACCTTTATCCAGACATTTTAGAGTTATGACCTTCAGCTATAAGAGCAATTTGCTTAGTTCTTTCCATATGATTTTGGTGTGATTTGCAAATCTAATTTTTATCTCCATGTCTAGCATTTGAAAAATCTTTTGCCTCCATATTAATTTAACATTATCTTTTACCCATTAAAGGCTGCTCACAGTGACCTTTAAATTCACTTACAAATTAGAACCCATTGGCTAATCTGGACCAATTGGCCTCAGTTAAACATTCAGTGACAAACCATTATTTCTGGCCCAGTTCTTTAATTGGCCGGAATGCTCTTTCCTATCAAATATATTCACTGTCAGAACTGCTTGCTAGCCTTTTGCAGACTTCCTGGATGTTGTCCAGGTCATTAAAGCTACATCTTACATTCAATCCTCATTTATCCAGATCCAAATCCTTAACTCCTTTTTCTTAATCAGTTGAAGCATGCAGAATTCTGGAATGGGTCACTCTGCAGGTGAAATTCTTGAAAGGGATAAGGTGAAGTGAAACATTCACATTAAGAATACATCACAGAGAGATTTCAGGAACTGTACTTTACCAAGCAAGGTTTTCCAGCAAATATAAAATCATTTTAGTATGGTGTTTTAATATATTTTTAAAAGACACAGAGTGTAACACTCAAATACATTCTGGCTACATAGAATGACTTTCTAATGGAGAGGTCAATTAAACCTTAAATATTCAGATTTAAGGTAAATCAGTTCCACTGCATGCAATGAGATGGGGTCAGCACAACTATACGCAGCCATAATTTGGCAGCCACCAAGAAACTATCCAAGGTACTGAACTTATCTGGGAGGACAGAGTTCAGTACCTTGAATAGTTCTTTTAAAATCCAAACTAAAAGTATATGCTGAAATGGGCACAACATTTTTGGTTATGCTATTGAATTAGAGCAATGGGAGAAAATGTGTTAAAAGAAGTTGAAGTTCACTTTATCTTATGATTTAAAAGAGACTTTTCACAAAATGATGTGCTGGTGGTTTTGACTCCTGATAGATTATCTAAAATGTATAAGAGAGTCAGAAATGTGTGCTGGAAATGTGAGACAAAAGAAGGAACCTTCTACCATATATGAAGGGCTTGTGACAAAACAAAAATTCTGGAGGCAGATTCATGATATGATTGTGATAATTTTCAAGACTTCTCAAATTCTCAAGATAGCCTCAAAAATACGACAGAAGCCAGAACTTTTCTTATAGGGATTGATGGACAACCAGTTAAAGTGATAACATAGAAAGATTCTACAATACATTATTACAGCAGCAAAATTACTATTTGTTCAGAAATGGAAAAATACAGAGATCCTGTTAGTTAAAAACTGGATGATGATGTTGATTGAATTTGCTGGAAAAGATAAATTATCTATTTTCATTTTAAAAAGTCAATAGACAGCTTTCTAAAAGAGTGGGATATATATATATATATATATATATTTGTAATTTCTACATGAAAAAAGTGAGATGATAACATTTGCAGGTTTTGAAAATTAGTTTTACTTTTCTGTTACAAAAGTAGTAGAAGTTCTTACATTTGGCCCTTAGTATCAGCAGGGGTTCCATTCTGGAACCCCTTGCAAATGAAAAAACCCATGGGATCTCAAGTCCCACAGATTTCAATAGCAGCCACATGTGCATACCACCACTCTGCCATGTGCATGTGTGGCCATTAGAAGCAATGGGGCTTGCTGTCTTAGATGCTTAAATCCATGGATGGCAAGCCCACAGTTGGGGAGGGTGAGTTACTTGTATTTAGGGTTGAGGGCTAACTTTCAGTAATTTTTCTGGGTGTATTAGCACAGTTTAGTTTAGTGTTTAGTTTAATAGAAATAGTCATCTAGGTGTGTATGTAATTATGTTTTATGTTCTATGTGTTTGATATGTTTTGTTTTATGTGTATTTTAACAAAAAATATGGGAGAACATACTCAGAAAGGAAGGTTATAGTAGTGATGGGTGACTTCAACTATTCGAATATTTGCTTGAAGTCAAACTCAGCCAATACTTCAAGGTCTAGCAAATTTCTCACTTGCCTCGAAGACAATTTCTTTGTCCAAAAGGTGGAGAGGCTACAAAGGGATGAGCTATTTTATATCTGATCCTAACCAACAGGGATGACCTGGTCAATGGGG
>CM034701.1:281156285-281170980 GCA_020142125.1 Phrynosoma platyrhinos
ATTCTGCCAAACCACAATAATTTAATATTTTTATAATCTTCTAATTTCCATTCAATTTCTATTCTTAATTTATTATAATTTTGTTCCTCCAATTATTGAAATTTTTTTGTAATATTTATTCCTAAATATCTAATTGTATCTTTAAATTTAATATCTATCTTTTTATCCTTTAGGAAATCCTGTTCTTCTGATTTAGTATAATTAAACAGCATTAACTCAAATTTATTCCAGTTTACCTGTAAGCCTTACACTTCCCCAAATTCCTTTAAATGTCTTTTTACTCTCTCCATTTTAATGGATCTTTAATTTTCAATAGGGTATCATCAGCAAACAAACTTATCTTATTCAATTTTCTAATCCCAGTTCCCTCCAAATTTTCATCCTTCCTAATAACATTTGCCAAAATTTCAGTAATCATTGCAAATAAAACTGGAGAGAGCGGGCAGCCTTGTCTTATACCTCTAGAAATTTGAATTTATTCTGTTAGTCCATTGTTCAGTATTACCACTGCTGTGTTATTTGAATATAGTTGGTTTATCAGTCCTCTAAATTTTGCTCCCATACCTAATTTCTTTAACATTATTTTTAATCCTGGCCATTCCACACAACCAAAAGCTTTATAAATGTCTAATACCATTACTCCCTCTTTTCATTTATTCTTCCCAGTTATGTTTATTTTATTCAATACTCTTCCTATTAAATTTGGCATTTGTCTTCCTTGCACAAACCCACATTGATTTTTTAAAAGATATTTATGTATAAACTTATTCATTCTTTTTGACATTATTGCTGTTAACATTTTAGCATCTTGATTTATAAGGGATGTAGATCTCTATGATCCTGGATCTGTTTAATCTTTCTCTGGTTTCAGAATCAATATTATCAATGAATGGTCCCATGATGGTGGGGTTCCTTCTCCATTTAGAGTTTTTGTTATATAACACTGTCAATTTAGGTATTAAAATCTTTTTAAATGTTTTATAATATTCTGGTCCCAACCCATCCATTCCTGGTGATATCCCTCCTTTTAATCTATCTATCACTTCTTCTATTTCTTTTTTTGAAACCAATTGTTCCATTATTTCTTCATCTTCCTCCTGTATTTTTATTTTCCAATGTTTCTCAATATATTCCTCATTTTTTTCCATTGACTTATTCTCTGCTGAATATAATTCCTTGTAATATTCTTCAAATATCTTTATCTTTCCTTTCATCATCATACATATCTTCCCTGTTGTATCTTTTATTACACCAATCATATTCCTCTCTTTCTTTTTTTGTGCTAATCTTGCCAACATTTTAGGATTCCTATTGCTATATTTAAAAAACCACCTCCCTCTGTAAATATATCAATTTTCTCTGGAAATCATCAATTTTATTTTCTCTAATTCATTTCTTTTTGCTTGTAATCTATATAAGTTTTTTTTTTTACTCCAGTCTTTTATGTATTTATTTTCTATTTTTTAATTTCCATTTTAATTTTACTTTTCTTTCTCCCTGTCATCTCTTTACATGACATGTTTCCCTAATACAAATCTCTCTTGCAACCGCTTTCATAGTATCCCATAACACAGCTTGAGAAATCTCTCTATTATTGATGTCTCATATATTTTGCCATTCTTCTCACTCACTATAGCTTTATAATTAAGTATTCTGGTGTCCAATCTCCATCTTTTTGCTTCTCTATAATCCTTTTTAACTACACAATCCAGGGGTAGGCAACCTTTTTGAGCTGGGGGCTGGGTTGCTGTCCCTCAGACAATGCACCATAAATAAATAAATAAATAAATAAATAAATAGATTTAAAAAATTAAAAATTAAAAAAATATGCATGCACACTCTCTCAGCCCCAGAAAAGCCATGGCAAAACCCCTGTGGAGATTTTGCCAAGAAAACCCCAAGAACAAGTAATAACAACAATAATCAATATCATCATGGTGGGCGGCAGTGGCGGGGGGCAGTGGGGGGCAGCGGTGGTGGTGGCAGGACAGGCCTGGGGCCGGTCCAAAGGCCTCTGGGGGTGCATCCAGCCCCCAGGCCTTAGGTTGCCTACCCGTGACACAATCCATATTTACTAACACATGGTCTTTAACTTTTATCCCTTCTATTCCTATATTTAATACCTTTGGAACTATATTTTTGATACAAAAATAAAATTTATTCTTGAGTAATTTTTATGAACTGATGAATAATAACTATATTTCTTTTCATCCCCTTTAATCAGTCTCCATATATCTTTTAATTCATTTCTATTCATTACTTTATTCAGAGGTGTAATGTTATTGAATCTATCCCTTGTTGTTGAGTCTGATTTATCTTTCCACTTATCCATAACCATATTAAAATCTCCTGCCATAATTGTATAATCTTCCTGTATACCCTCCATTTCCTTAAATACTTTTTCACAAAATTCTTTTTGTTTTTCATTTGGAGCATACATATTGACCAACAAATACTTTTCTCCCCCCATTGTTCCTTGTACAAGTACAAATCTTCATTTTTCATCTTTCTTAACTTTTAACACATTAAAACCACATCTTTTAGATATTATGGTTGCTACCCCTCTTGCTTTTGAAGTATCATATGCTTTTTCATAAGCAGCAACCCAATTCAGTTTAAGTTCATTTGTCCCTTGTTTTGCTTGATGACTTTCTTGTAAAAAAGAAAATCTGCTTTCTCTTTCTTCAATAATGATTCTTCCTCTTTCTTTTAATTACAGATCCCAATCCTTTCACATTTAATGTTGCTATCCTTACTTTATTAATCATATTACTTTTCTACATCTTCTAAATTGTCTCTTCAGTGTGATGCCCCTACACCCATCCCTTCCCCTTTCACCCTCCCACCCCTCCCTTCCTGCAATGCATGGTTTGATTCCTCTTCTCCAATTGATAATCTTTGGGCAAAGATCATTATAGATTTCAATTATAGTGTCACCATAATTCAGTGATCTTGAAAGTTTCCTGATTTCTTGCATTACGAGGTCTTTCTTATAAAAGGTTGTTACTCTCAAGATTATTCTCAAGATTACATCTCTGGAAACCAGGCCTCTTTTTGGAGTTGTTGCTCTATGCAGACATTCCACATCTAGTTCTTCCCAAATAATTTGAGGAACCATACTTTGTAGCCACTTAAGAATTTCCTTCTTCAAGGTCCTCAGTGTTTCATTTGCCATCTCAGGAAAACCACAGATACAAAGATTATTTATTTTATTTTGGTCCTGCAGGTCAATGGTTTTTCATTCTAATTGGTCCAGTCTTGATTAATGTTCTGAAGTTATCTTCATTGAACTTTTTGTTCTTCTTGCAATGAGTTTACTTTTTTCCCACTCTTTCAATATCTTTTTTAATAATATGAATAGATTTATTAATTTCATCCATAATTTTATTAGTTATCTTCTCTGATAGTGTTCCATTATTTTTTATTATTGTTTCTTTAAAAGCTTCATTGCTTTTGATGATTTTCTGTTAACACCTACAAGAACCATGTTTTCATTTCATCCCCTTTGGTATCTCCATTATCTGGCTGGGTGCCTAGATTTTTAGGCTTAACTCCGTCTTTTTGCATTGTGCCAGTAGATCCAGATTTCCCTTTTTTCATTGCTTTATTATGAACCTCAAAATTCTCTTGTGAATTTACTCTTCTTAAGCATGCATATGCCTTATCTGATGGATGTACAGATTGTCTCTTCCAACTTAATACTGTTTGTTTCAGCTCTCTTTTTTGACTTTGGACATCTGCCAACTTCTAATCTATGTTATGTCTCAAACTGCCGACATGCAGTTTATTATATTTTTTCTCTCCATGCTTTAATTAATATTTCAATATTTCAATTCTTCAAATCCCACACAATCCAATACATTTATTTTTAACTGTTTTACTTTAATTTTGTTTTGTAAGTCTTAACTTCCAATCAGCTCAGCAGACAACCAGCTGGCAACTGCAGAAAACAAAAATGCCACTTATTTATCTTTCTTCTTGATAAATCTTTAATTAGACAGTTCCATTCTATTCTCTGCACATTCCAATTTGTTTATTTATAATCACTCACAGTATTTTTTTTCCATTTCAAAGAAATTCTTTGGTTTTTTAAGCTTTGGCTTTCAGGAGAATGTGATCTTAGCTCCTTACACCATCACTCATGGCTCCTCCCCACCCTGCCCCCAATGCTATCCTCTCAAAAGTCATCTTGTATGCAGTGCAGCATTCCAACATGGCCATTGCTGTTTTGTCAGATAATAGGGATATGCATCTGCAGAGCCCTACAATGATCCTCAGAATGTCCCACAGAGGACTTTCTTATGGCAAGAAAATAGCTAGAAAATCCCTGCTCTTTCCCTTCTATCTGACAACATTGATATGATTGTGTGGAGGGATGTACTATTTACAGGATATGTTTTAGAGGGAGTGCTGTGTGGACAGAACAGAATTTTGACTTCTGCAAAACCCAAAAGTGAGCTGCAATGTCATAAATCTGACTTACACCATCGTAATTCAAAAATGGCATGCCAGGCTGTTGCTTTAGCTTTCCAGAGTCATTTTTTCTTGTCAAATCAAAAAAGAACTAGACCTACAATTAAGCATTCTGAGATATTGCATTTTTTGGCCTTGTTAGCTGCTTGTAAACAACATCCTCAAATGTCAGCTGCTTGTCATGTACAACATGATTTTGCAAGGGTGGAAAGAATATTCACAAACATTGGGGAAAGGATCCAAAATGGGTTCTTCAAGTGCAATGAAACTCTAAAGAGAAGAATCATAGACAGGAAAGAATTTTCTCAGTTCAGGACATATTCTACAATTTAAAATTACCATAAACACAGCCTTTTTGCAAAGAAAAGAGGATTTTCTGTGCTGAAAACAACCCTTCTGAGCAGAAAACAAGTTTCCTACACAGAAAACAGCATTTTCAAAACAAAAAAGCTGGGTTCTATGCCAAAAAAGATGTATTATTTTCTAGCTAATTCTCAAATGGCAAATAATCTTCCAAAACTTCAGCATTTTCTATGTCTTTCTTAAATATAAAATCATTCAGTCTTGCCCATGACAATGAAATTTCTAAGATTTTGATCTCTATGATTTTGTTAGTTTAAGGAAACAACAAGGAATGAAAAATGTCCCAACAAATCAAACAATGGCTTTGCCATTAGAATTCCTTATTTCATGTCAGAGAGAAATGCAATATATTGGGACAAAAAAGTTCCATTTTACTGTAATATAGTAAAACAGAAATATGCACTCTAGTTGTCAATACATTGGCCTCAATAAAGGGAAACTGAAATTTATGTCAAGAGCATTGGAATTCCAATTGGGAAACAGATGTGCATTATACCTTAACCCCTAACCACAACACTACCTAACCACAACACAATATTCTGGAATTTGTTTGGGGGGCAGGGGATGAGAAAATGCTCTGCAACCCACAACATGCACATTTTTTTAAAAAAAAAAAAAGTGTGCACTATGATTATGCAGAATTTATGCATATGAACATGCCAAATGCTACATTATCATATTATCCCCATCCTTTAAAATAATTCTGAATACATTAGATTGATAACCCTGATACCCAGCTCTATGAGCTGGAAAGGCTAACAAAGCCTATACATACTATCAGAAACAATCCAGCTTGACACCACTTTAACTGTCCTGTCTCAGTGCTAAGGAATCATGGGAACTGTAGTTTATTGTGGCACCAGAGCTCTCTGACAGAGAAGGCTCAATGTCTCAGAAAAAAATACAATTCCCATGATTCCCTAGCACAGAGCCAGGACACTTAAAGTGGCCTCAAGCTGGATTATTTCTGGCAGTCTATATAGGTCCAAAAATATATCAGTTTTTAAAACTCCTGCAATTCCTACATTTAGTCTTACAATTTAAGGATTTTAGAATGACAACCTCTGAACAGTGTAGCAATTTGCCACAGATACACACCAGAGCACTGTGACAAGATGTGATATGTTGGTCACAGTAGTGCTATAAAAAGGAGGGGAATGTGGGCTGCTCTACATTGGCCACAGGTTGTCTTTTGCAGGAAATAGTGAACTGTTTGAAGAAGGGCTGCCCACTTAGGTCTGATTCAAAAGTAAAGAACCATAAAATGGAAGTCAAGAGAGCCTGAAGTTAAGACTTACACAGCAGACGTAGCATGCACATAGGTCACGTCATCCAAATCTCCCTCACTCAGGTGAGAGGTATTATAATTCTGTTTAAGCATTATTTTGTAATTTTTCATTTGTACATATATATTAGCACATGGAATGTCATACAAATAAATGTCTTTTTTTATTATTCTTGATGTATAAGTAGCTATAACTACCCTAGGCTACATTCAGATTATCTCAAGAATCCTACAGGCTTCAATCTGAAAATGTTCTAATATTTTATAACCACAACCAGAAGCATTTCTCATAATGACCTTTTCCTTCATCCTAGAGTGAATGTAGGGACTCAATGTGAACACAAAAACCACAACAGGAGTATGGTTGTGGATCAAGATGCACAAAATACCTTTTCCTACACAACCTCTGCCCCCTGGGGTACATCTGTTTCTGTGAACAAGTCCTAATTTTACTAGAGAATTCTTAGGAATCCATTTCCTACAGAGTCACTACAGGAACCAATCGAGTATCTGCAGAACTGGCTGGTTTTGTTGCCCTGTTACTTAAGGCTTAGTACAACATATTGTGTTTTATCTGTAATGCATGTTGAGCCTTTGTAAAATCTACCCAGCATGGTCCCTAACTACATTCTGCAAAGCCTTTGACAAATATGTAAAGTTTAATTCAATATTGCTGGTTTTCTATTTTAACACTGCAAAAATTCCAGCTTTATAAATCTCTTTGTTTATCTGTGTGTGCAGAGACAGAAAGCCATGATGGATACATCTTAATGCTATCTTCTTTGTTGCAAAGAGGTTTTAATTTAATTTTGGGGTGGGGTGACATTTATTTTATCAGTTATGATTAAACGAATTCTTCCAGGGACACCAGAAAGGTGATTGAAGGTGACCCATATAATCTCCTCAGAAGATCTACATAGATGCCCCTTCTACCCAGCTAAGACATAAATGCCATTGAATAAGATTAGAGGGAGAGAGTGTGGGCAGCATTCCTGTAAGGAAGGTTTTTTTTTCTTTTACAAAAACACACACACACACACCAGCAAGTAAAAGAAGATGCATAATATAATTTGGAGAAACAAGGATTAAAGGTTTTCCATTCATGCTGTTTTCACTGTACATATTGAGTTAACAACATATGATTGTGCTCAAAGAAAATAGAGTCCACACAGGAGGCTAGAGTGATGTAGATAAATCCCTACAGCTTCTTGTAATAAATGCAGTTTTCGTGTCACGGAAGTGGCCATAAATAGTTTTAGGTTTCAAGTTGGCATAATAAAGAGAGATTGTTGCTTGACTCATGGTGCTGAACAGATAGTTTCAGTCACAGAACAAAAGAACCCCATAGAGACAAAGGAGCACCAAACAACCTCTTACTGCTTATCAACTTCTAATATGTTGATTGTCAAACTTCAGCATGTGAGCCACTCACCTTTGGTGCTGGCGGTTTTTATTTTCTCCATGTAATTGGTAAGTATAAACCTTGCCAGCAGTATCTTGCAAATAAAATAAAACTGATGAAGTTAGCAAACCCAGTGGACAATAAGATATATAGGTAGCCCAGTGCTTTACCTATTAAATTGAGAAAATGCCTTACTTCTGTTAATACTTGTCTTCAGCAAAATAAATAAATAAATAAACTGGAAAGTTTGTTTACAGAATGTACTGTACATGCTTAGGTTGTTGGTATGTTGATGAAAGCTTCTAGAAAGTAATTAAGTAATTTCCCTGAATCTTAAAAATTAAGAGTGCCAGGGAAGATGTTCTACACTGCCTTCTCCAGGACATGCTAGTGTTCTATGGCTGCTGCCACACTGCAGAATTAATGCACTTTGACTCCTGAAAGACAGTTACTTTAACTGTCATGGCTTCATCCTATGGAATCTTGGGATTTGTTGTTTGTTGTGGCACCAGAGCTCTCTGACAGAAAAAGCTAAATATCTCACAAGACCCCAGAATTCCATAAGATTGAAGCATGGCAGTTAAAGTGGTGTCAAATTGCATTAATTTTGCAGTGCAGATGCAGCCCTTGGTCTTCTTCCTCAAATGCATGAAGTGAACTAATGACCTCTAGTGTCTTGCCTTCTTGTTTATCTGTCCTATCCTCATTTGTGATATGAACTGATACATTTGGGAATGAATGCACTTTCCCCAAAGCTCTCTACCAGTTATGTTCCTAGTTGTACCTTAGCATAGCATCCTCAGTAACTTGCATTAAAGTTCTCCTTCATACTTGAAAGCAACATTATGGGTGCCTGGAGGGAGAAACATCTCAAAGGGTCAACATGCAACAAGGCATCATGAGGCGACTACTCAATCCCAGGGCTTGGCAAGTACATGGCAGGTCCTTTTAGTACATGCATTATTTCTTGGGCTGATCAATGTCTTCCTCACAAATGCCTCAAGAGAAGCAAATGACACATTTCTTAGGTAGATGGTATTCTTATAAGAAAGTGCATTTCTCTTGTTTCTCCTCAGCCAGTCCCCTTGCTCCTTACCTGGATCTCACATGCAAGCACTCTGCTTCACTGCTTTAAAATGCAACTTTTTAGACAACGTCCCAAGTCAACAGTGCCACAGTCTTCTCAGTCTACATGGTCATAAGGCATGATCAACAGCGGCAGGGCAAAGCAGAGCAGTTCAAGTTTCTGATGTATTTACTGCATACTCTGCAAAGGCTGTGAATATTTATATGGCAATGAACTGCTTCAGCATCCTGAATCACTCTCAACAGTTATGGAAGCACAATGGAAAGCCAAGTTACACAGGCAGGTCAAATATTTCAGTCACTGGTGTGATGGTGCCTGACAAGGAAGCTCTTCAGACCTCACTAATGCTGTAAAGCAAATTTGTCAAGCGCCCTCACTAAAAAGCAGCCATCAACTTTTCCATTCTGCAAGTCAAGAGGATGAGAAAGTTATATTTTGAACTACAACTCTCTAAATGCCCAGAATTGGGAGTGATAGTCCAAAAAATGTAGCTTTATGAGATGGAAAACAACAGAACAGAAAACCTACCAGTCACTAAAGTTGAAAAAATATTCAAAATCTAATGAAATCTTCCCTTTCTGATTTCATTCTTTTTCTAACAGTACCCTCATGTCATACATCAACTGGAATAACACAAGTAATACATTTCTGAGTAATTCCATATGTGTTTGACTCCTCTTCAGTTATACTTTGCATGCAATCTGTAGTCTACAAAGAGAGTGGAGTGGCAGAACTGATGTGGGGTGTGACTTCACAACAGCTAATTTGTTTCCATATTCCTGCAACTAGAGCTATAATCAAAGATGTCTCCTGAGTGTATATGCCTTCAAGTTGACTATTGATTTATAGTGACCCCATTAATTTTCATAGGGTTTTCTTATTCAAGAAATACTCAGAGATGGTTTGCCATTGCCTTCCTTTGAAATAGCTCCTACAGCACCTGGTATTCCTTTGTTGTTGCTGTTGTGTGCCTTCAAGACTTTTCTGACTTATGGCGACCTGGTATTCCTTGGCAGTCATGTAGTCAGAATCCCTTATCTCTTACATCACAATCCATTATTTCTTACTTTGCTATAAAATAAGTAAATTTTGATGGCTATTTCATATGGAATCAATACTCAGCAAGTACTAATACCCATGCAGAGTAACAATATCATATATTACCAATAGAGCAGGATGTGGGGAAAGGAAATAGGGTGGTTTAGTTTCTAGTTAGGCCAAATGGAAGTTCAACAATTGAAGTTAAGGTTGCCAGAATGAAAACTGGTGAGGCTTCCCATACCTATAATGGTTATGTAAAAAAGGGAATTTCCAAGGAGTTGCTTGTCACACAATCATGTAACAAGCAATACCTACTGAAATTCCCTCTTCTACACAACCAGTAGACCTTTTTGCTGAATACAGGACCCCTCTTCATTTTTCACTCTGATAACCCTAAGAAAAGAAGTAGACCTTTTTGCTGAATTCTGCTTACCAGATAGAACCAATGACTATCAGTGTCTTCTAGTCATGATGGCTATATATTACCTCCAAGTCTGCCTGAAATATGCCTCTGAATCCTAGTTGCTAGGAAAGAGCAGTGAGAGAGGGTTTCCCCCCTCATGTCCTGCTTGTGGACTTTCCAAAGCCATCTTGGTTGGTCAATATGGAAACAGGATACTGGGCCAGGCAAGCCTTTTGTCTTATCCAATATGGCTGTTCTTACATTATTATGCAGTTTTCTCCCAGGCAAAGCAGTTCTAGTGCTAGAAATTAGAAGTTACTTTGGGACCTACAAGTCCAGGAATCCCCAACCAGCATCATTAGAGGTCATTGTACACCTATTCTGCCTTTTCACATCTTAACGTATTTTCTGTGTTATAAAAAAAGACAATTTCTCAGTCTCAAAGGTACTACAAGATTCCTTTGCATACTGATTTTCCAGACTAACACAGCTATGTCTTTGAAAAGAAACAGTGGTAAAACATGAGAGGCTACACATAGAAGAACCCCCACCTTGCACTTAAATGGATGGGGTCAGGCTATGGTGAAGTAAAAGCCTTATCTGGAAGCACATATAACCTGAAGTCTCAAGTGGCCTCAGTCAAGACATCTCTGACTGTTGATCATTAGAGACACAAGTGAAGCTATTCCATTTATTGTTGATCTTGTTGATAGTGAAGCCATTTTGAAGAGATGGATGACAGATGAAGAAAAACTATGGAAGATATATACCCACTGCAGCATGATTGTTGTATGTACAAAGATGGAAAGAGGCAACAATACCAATAAGTGAAGACTGGCTACTTAAACTGAATGACTTAGCCAAAATGGATAAATCATCTGTTCTGGTTAAAGAAAAATCAATAGAGAAAGTTTTGTGAGATTGGGAAGCCCTGATTGTCTGTTCAAAAAAAGGATGGGGATGATATGATAACTGTAAGTTTTGATAATTAGTAGGCTTTGATTAGTAGAAGAGGCATATGAAGAAATTTTTAAACCGAATAGATTCATAGAAAAAGAAAGCTGGGGGTCATTTTTTTCTCTCTTGCAGTTTTGCATTTCTTTCTCTCTCTTTTTTTTTTTCTTTCCTTTTTCATGCAGTCAGAATCCCTTATCTCATCTGTAGTTTTTAGAATACCTGAAAACTTTTCAATACATTTTTTTAAAAAAAGGTGCACCTTCATGGGAAACAGCTTTTAAAATGTGCCACCTTGAAAGCAGTGAGGGACAATCCACTTGGTAGTCATTCTATACGTTGCCCAATCAAAATGAATAGGAGCCATTAATCACCATCATGACTCCCATTCATTACAATTGAGCTGTCAGAAGAGAATTTCTTGCCACATTTTGGCTCCAAGAAAACCTTGTCTCAAAAAACAAACAGTTCACATGGGAGAAAATTGGAAGTATAAATGGTGATTAACCTATATTTAACCCACAATTGCACTAATGGTTTTCACATGATGTCAGTGTGCAAAATGCTATTATCCCATGCAGAATCCATAATTAACCTGCATTTGCACGCAATTGCGTGAATGGTTTTCATACAACATTGAGATGAAACGTAATTAATCCATTATCCTGTGAAGAGCCAGGCAAGAAACAACAATAACTCATTCATGAAATTTTCCCATGAATGACTTTTTGCAGAGCTATTTAGGGTGGTAAGCGAACTGACACAGGTCCCGCCTGTGCAGAACCCATTATTTAACCCGACAACGGCCTGCTGTGATGCATTTAACAACTTCTTTGCAGATAAAATCTCTCAGATAAGAGCCGATCTGGATGCCAGGGTTGTAGCAGAATCAATTAATGAGGTATCCAGCAACTGTTGATGAGATTATACAGTTTGAATCGGTGAGTACTGATGACGTGGACAAGCTCCTTGGTAGAGTGAGGAAAACAACTTGCCCTCTTGATCCTTGCCCTTCATGGCTGGCCGTCCAGGGGGGTGATGCCTTGAGGGTGTTCCTGAGAGACATCATCAATGCATTCCTTAGGGATAGTCATGTTCCATCCTGCTTGAAGGAAGTGGCGGTTAGGCTGCTTCTGAAAAGACCTTCCCTGAATCCCCTGGACATGAACAGCTATAGGCCAGTTTCTTTACTACCTTTTTTGAGCAAAGTGATCAAGAGGACTGTTGCCCTTCAACTCCAAGCTGCCTTGGAGGAAACCGATTATCTAGATCCATTTCAAATTAGCTTCAGGACAGGATATGGAGTTGAGAGTGCCATGGTTGCCTTAGCTGATGACCTTCATCTGGGCATCAACAGGGTAGTGTGATCCTGTTGGTGCTACTGGACCTCTCAGAGGCTTTTGATACAATTGACCACGATATCCTCTTGGAACGCCTGAAAGAGTTAGAAATTGGAGGCATTGCACGGCAATGGTTCCGTTTCTTCCTCTCAGGCAGATTCCAGAGGGTGATGCTCAGGAACATTTGCTCAGCAAAAAAAGAAGTTAATTGTGGCGTGCCTCAAGGTGCCATCCTGTTCCCAATGCTCTTTAATATGAAGCCACTGGGAGAAATCATTCACAGGCATGGGGCAGGGTGTTATCAGTACACTGACGACACCCAGATATATTTCTCCATGTCTCAGTCTACAAGTTTGACTTCAGATGCCGTCTCTCCTCTCAGTGATTGTCTCAAAGCAGTAATGGGTTGGGTGAGGAAAAACAGATTAAAACTGAATCTAGACAAAATGGAGGTACTTACAGTAGTGGCCCCAAACCCAGGTATTGGGATACAACCTCCAGTCCTAGATGGGGTCACACTCTCCTCAAAGGACTTGTTTGCAGTCTGGGATGCTCCTTGATCCATTGCTCCAGATGATAAATCAAGTAAATGCAACAGTCAAGAGTGCCTGCTATCAGCTTTGGCTAATACGCCAGCTGTGTCCTTTCCTGGAAGTCGTGGACCTTGAAACTATGGTGCATGCACTCGTAACCTCTCGCCTCAATTTCGGTAATGCACTCTACATGGGGCTGCCCTTGTGCTTGGTTTGGAAACTTCAGTTAGTACAGAACATGGCAGCCAGGCTGGCCTCAGGTAAAACCAGGAGACACCATATTACACCAATCTTAAGATCGCTCCACTGGCTGCCCATTAGTTTCCGGGTGCAGTACAAGGTGTTGGTTATCACCTTTAAAGCCCTAAATGGCTTGGGTCCAACCTATCTTTGGGACCATCTCCTTCTGTATAATCCACCCCACACACTCAGGTCCTCTGGGAGGAATTTGTTGCAACTTATAATAACTAAATTGTCTGCAGCCACCCAGAGGACCTTTTCTGCAACCGCTCCCAGATTATGGAATGGCCTGCCGGATGAGGTCTGTCACATTACCACCTTCAACAGCTTTTTAAAAAGTGTACCAGCAAGATTCTGGCCTGTGTATTTATGTGTCACAACAGGATTGTGAGCAGGGCTATCCAAGATATTTTGCCTCCTGAATAAAGGAAATATAGTGCCCCTCTATTTCATGAACAGAAGCCAACTGGAGTAGCAGTTGAACATTACTTCACACTTGTAAAGCAAGAGAGTCCTCATTCATGCCCAAGCGCAACAAACTAGTTTGAGGGTTGTTGACTGTGCGGCCCACAGAACTCAGTCCTCCAGGAAAGGAAAAAGATCTAGGAGCTCAGGAGAAACAGTTTAGGGCTGTGATTCACTCCCACTCTCAGTCACACACAAACGTATGCTGCCTGGGGTAGTTGTTTCCTTTTGCCTGGTCACAGGACTGGATCAGGGGAAGGTCCACTAAACTTAGCCAAGAGGAAGGTCATTGCTGGTGAATACAGTGCTACAGCAAATGCTGTGTGGAACCATCATTTCAATTCCAGAAAATAATGAAAAAGCAGTATCTCAGAAGTAGTTTACGAGTTTATTTCAGAAATCTGTCTGCAAAGAATGTGTTCCTTATGGAAAATAATAGGTGCTGGAAGTGTGAATCACAAGACAATGTTCTATCACATGTTGTGGTCTTGTAAAAAAACAAGATAATATTGGAGATTATCATGGCCCTTCACCCTCATTTTGGTGGCAATATTATCATAAACATCAAAATTGTGGTGAATATCCCTGAGCTGCATCTGAACTGTCTCCTCGCCCCAGAGAGCAATTAAATCAATCGTGTCCTCCCTCTTCCAATAAATCCCTCTGCCAGCTTTCTGCAAGGAATCATCCATCTTTAATCATTTCAGAGGGAAGAGAGGAGGAAAAAAGCCAGCCAGTGAAGCTCTGCGAGGCTATAGAGGTGATCGCTGTCACAACTGCGTGAGAACCTTTTAAAAATGGTTCTGTGCCAGAGGTTGAGGGGGGGCACAAAGATTCAATAACCCTTGACCAGCTGGGAATGCCCTACCTTTCACTTACCCATGCCAGGGCTGAATCCCCAATGGCACCCATGGAACCACCCATCGATGGGGTGAAGCCTCCCTGCCACCCATGGATGCATCCATCCCTGTAGTTAATCTCTTATGCCACCCATGGGAGCACCCATGCCAGGGGAGAATTCCTGTCACCTGTGAACTGATGCAAATACGACAGTGCACAAATAATGTCAAATTATTAAAATAAACACATGGACCCATAGGTTCCCCCCC
>CM034701.1:281175708-281224912 GCA_020142125.1 Phrynosoma platyrhinos
GGTGGGTTACAACAAACAAATCTAGAAAGACATATTTGTTTATGAGCTTTTAAGTTGCCTCGTGATGTATGGCAACCCCACAAATTTTGTTGTAGCTGTTTTTCCTTAGTCAAAGAGTACTCAGAGGTGGTTTCCCATTGCCTTCTTCTACAATATACCCTACAGCAATTCCTTGGTCATTTCCCATCCAGTAACCCTGCCTGACCTTGCAAAACTTCCAAGATCAAATATTTCTGGTGCCAGTATTTAGTTCTATGATCTAGCATTAATGGTTAGTTAGTTAGTTAGCTAGTTAAAAGTTTATTGATTAATCAATTGACCATATCAAACAGTTAACGACAAACATGGTAAAATGTGAGGAAATGCAATACATAAAATACAATGGATAAAATACAGTGCATAAAATATCATGGAATAAGATAAATTAGACAAAATAAGATAACATATATTAATTTAAATTAATAGTAATAAATTGTTGTCTTATAATAAACTAAAGGATAACAAAATACAAAAACCAAAATATGTTTAAATAAGTTCATCACCTTTACATGCAGCCCCAATGTGATCAATAAAACATCTTCTCAGTTGAATAGCCCCACCTATAAATTTAGCAGTTCTAATTACCACATGTGTATTTGTACCTTGAAGAAAATGGGCTAGCCATTTGTTACATTCCCAGTATGTAGTTCTATCAAGTATTGTCTGTAGGTACTGGGTCCATATTGTGGCATATAATTGGCAGCTAAATAGGGCATGCTCAATATCTTCTATTTCAGATGCTCCACAGACACATGTTCTCTCGATGTATGGCACTTGGTGGAATTGCCCATATTTAACCATGAAATCTACCTGCTCAAATCTTGCTCTGGTTAAAGCTGTTCTATGGAATTGGGTTAAGCCCATTATCAGATATTTTTCTATTTGAAAAGACTTTTTATTTTGGGCTAACCATTTCATATTCGAAAGCATCTCAATATCAATTTGGGCATTCACATCCATTACTCTTTGTTTAAATATTCCAATGGCCTGGTGTTTAACTGAAAATTGTATTGAAAAACCAAGGTGTGAGATAATTTGATAAAGCTGACTAAACCATGAAGTGTGTTGAAAATTGCCCATTTGTTCTTCCAGGCACATTTTTTGAAATCTGTCAGATTCCAATGAAAGGATCTTCCACCAATAATTGAAGGCTTTAATTATTGTTAAACTGTAAATTGAATGGATACCTGTTTCAGCTCTTACTGCTGCTACAGGAGTGTTCCTCTCAGTCCCCAAAACAGTCCTTAAGAAACGTGCTTGATTTTGTTCAAGTGAAAGGGCCTTTAGGGCCTTTGCAGACTGCCAGAAATAGTGCACACTAAATTGAGGCACTGCCCTGGCTCAGTGCTAGGGAGTCATGGGGATTGTATTTTTTTCTGAAACATTGAGCCTTCTCTGTCAGAGAGCTCTGGTGCCACAATAAATTACAGTTCCCATGATTCCCTAGCACTGAGCCAGGGCAGTGCCTCAATTTAATGTGCACTATTTCTGGCAGTCTGCAAAGGCCCTTTGATAGCCCCCACAATTCAGCATCATATGTTAGAACTGGTATAATGTTTGCCTTATATACCTTCAGAATAGGGAGCAAGGAAGTTGGGTGATTATAACTAAGCATTTAATTAGCATTTTAGAACCTGCTGTAGACTTTGTGGAACTTTGTTTAAAATTAGTTGAAGGCCCTGTATCTGTAAAAACAACCCCTAAGTATGTTTGTTGTCCTATATTTTGAGCCCAACTGATCATATTGGTTTTTTATTGTTTCTTTTTCCATTTCAATTTGTGACAAGAATTTATATAATTTAGACATCATCCCTTTGTATTCTATTCTAATATCATCTCTAATTCATTTTTTATTCCAGTCCTTTTTCTTTATAATCTTGTTTAAAACATAATAATAATAATAATAATAATAATAATAATAATAATAATAATAATAAGTTTTATTTATAACCCACCCCTCTACTCGGCAATCGGGGCAGCACACAACAGATGAAGAGTACAACAAATAAAAACATTCCATTTGCCCATCCCTAACCCACCCACCCCTTAAAACAGGATTAAACTATCATAGAGTTAAAATGAAGTTCGCAGATAAAATACAATTCAATCCATTTAGCCATTTCCATTAGTTGTCTTAGTAGATACCAATGAATCTCTATTCCTTCCTTTAACAATTCTTCCTGTGTTTTAAACCTATATTCCTCACCCTGTCATAATATTAAGTCTTTATATCTTAGCCATTATTTAGTTTTTCCGTTCTCCCTTCTAAAAAAAGCTTTGTGTGGTGATGCTTCCAAAGATATTTTAATTCCTATTTTTTTTCTGTATTTTTCCACACCTTTAATAATGGTTTTCTCATCCAAAGAATCACAATTGCTTTAGGGTGTTTTACCTTTATCTCTAGAACCATCTTTTCTTATTGCACCCAAATATCAGATGAGAAACAGGGGGAGGGATGTGAAGGTAAATATATGTTTAATAGCACAACTTCAAATGATTTATATTAAATTGGATAGCTAAGAGATTAAAAAAAAATATCCTCTCTAAAGACCAACTGTTTTCATTGCCAGCCCAATTCTGCCCTGCCCTGTCTTTGCTACTGTGTGGGGTAAGGAAAAGTTTGTAATGACTCACACATATGGTGATATCCATGGAAGGATTGATATTTCATATCTTTATCGATGACTGGAGAATTTGCCTCCCCCCGTGTTTTGATCTTTCTGCCTCAAAGACTGCCTTTGTCATAATTTCCTCTGGTTCTTGGGGCAAAATTTTGCCTATAGAGTTGGAAAAGATGTCAGTTATTGGATGGCTTGCACTGCAGTTGTCCATCTCATACTCCTAATATGATTCAACAGCTTACTCTAGTTGTTCCCATGGATTCAGCCAATCATAAACTTTTCAGCAGTCATAACCTTCATCTTGTCTGACATCAGCTTCCAACTTTTTGTCCTTCAGAATTGCCAAATCTAGTTTTATTTTTTCTGGAGGTGAGGTGGTGGAATTTAGGTCTAACCCAGGGGACTTTGTGTTGGTGTTCTGTATGTCTGAATTCGACATAGCAGAAGGAGAGTCAAAGATGTCAGCATGTTTTTTCTCAAGATGGGTAGGTGGTAAAACCAGGACAATTAGTGTGTTGCCTTTTTGTCAACTTTGTGTGTTGCCACTAGAGTTTCTCTCATATCATCCATTGTTTTGACAATATCAGCTTGTTCCAAGTCTGTCAGGGCATTATAGGAGTTAATCAAGTTTCCTTCCAGGGCATCATTTCCACATTCCCTTGCTACAGAAAACACAGGCTGGTTTTCTGGACTTTCATTGCTCAGTCCTTAAAGTTATCTGAAATCAGGTTTTCACACTTGTACTTTAAGATTTCAGTATTCTCTTGACCAGGTTGATTTAAAAGTGGTCTGAGTTCCTCTGAAAAAGATACATGTATGGGGAAAATTGAAAAAAGATGCAAAAACCGCTCCATTTTAAACAGCATGGTAGAAATTGTAGGTTGCTTAATCATAAGTAAAATTCTTTCATGGCCTCTGTAGGCTGATAATCATTCGACCTTCTGCCGACCCACTGCCTTTTACAATGTAGTAGCTGACTTAAAGATAGAGTTATTGTTCTTTTGATCCCCATCATCCTCTATTAACTCTGTTATTTGATATTTGTAAAGTGATTTGATTGGGCTGTAGGTAGTATTTGCAGTTTGAATGCCTTTTCCTCTTTGGTGTGTAACCACAAGGTATTTATTTCTCATCTTTGTTCCTCATTTACTCTATTCTTCATTGCCCAAGTAGGGGTAAGATTGCCCATGACTTTCTTGTTTTCATAGTACATTTTATACAGAAGATCTGAGCTTTAACAGAACAGTCTTTTTGCTGATTTTCAGTAAATTTTGTGAGGTTATTCCTTTAAAGAATCTACTTCAGTTTTGATTATAGACAGCTGCTCAAAAATAGAGATAACAGTTTGCACTGTCAAAAGGCATTGTCTGGATAAAAAATCGGTTAAGTTGTTATTTTTTAAGTTTGTCAAGGGGCTTGGGATTGATTTCATTGTTTTGTATTTCTATCTTGAAAGCCCCCCCCCAATTGCTATGCAGAGGGATGGGGTATAAATAAATTTATTATTATTATTATTATTATTATTATTATTTGCACTCCTATTCTGCAAAAACTGTTCAGCTGCTGAACAGATAGTGGCAGTCTGTTCAAATGGGGTGGCAACCTCTTGTGCGAAAGAAGAGAAATCTAAGAGTTGTTGACATTATATCATTATATATTACATGGAATTCTGAATGCAAAAGAAATACAGCACCCCAAGCTTTGGGGAGTTTGACCAAAAACTGCTGTACACTTAGACTGCATGTTTATTTTTATGACTCTTTTAGGGGGCGAAATCACAAGATTTTAGATCACAGCTTTAAATGACTACTTAAAATCTTAGGATTTCTTTCCTTAATGTGTGAGCACATGCTATATTTATTCTGGCTTGAGACACATGATGTACTTTCAAGGAAATGATAGCCCAACTTTTATCAATTTTATCCAGCCAATAAAATTAAGGAATTAACCTAATCAATGTTAGTTTGTAGTTCAGTTACATGATCAACAACTATTGATTCCCATAGAGCAATCTACATGAATAGATGAAAGCAGAACACAAAACAACAAATTAAGATTATGCTTCTCCCCCACATATATTCACACACTATGGTGATATATTACTGTGTGTGTTAATATTGCTTACATCCTTTCCTGAACCAAAATTAGCACTTTCTCTTGTTCTGTGTGTGTCCTTGCCTGCGCATGTGCATTTCCATTTGATCTTATTTAAATGAACTCCTTAGCAGGTTGGCTGAGTTCTCAAAAGCCTAGGCCAGCGTGCAGATGTCTGCCTGTTCATCCACATGGCAGAACCAGGCTTTGGGAATCCCGTGAGCTTAGCAGAAGACCAGGAACTTCTTGGTGTTGGATCCAAAATGCCATATCCCTTTCCAGTTCATTAGGAGTGTCTATTGTTTGCCATATTTATCTGCCATCACTGCTGTTTGTTAGCAAATGGGAAAAGAAGTGCCAGGGCTCCCATTTCAAGCCTGCCCTCTGAATACGAGAAAGGGACTACAGCCATTGAATGACAGATGGTCCTTGAATGATATACAGAACCTCTGCCCTTGGGCCTGCTTTGGGGGAGCTGTTTTGGATTGTTGCTCAGAAGAGAGGGAGGTTGTTGTGTGATATGTGATTATTCCATAATAATTTTAATTATTTTCCCTGTTTTCAGACAATAACTGCAGCCTTCTCCCTCTCGCTTTAATTTTTATACTCACTGACTTGTGACACAAGCATTCTGGTTATGTTTTTCTTTGTTGTTATTTTGTTTTGTCTTCTTTTTGAAGGCAGGGAGAGAATGTTGTTTCCTTTATGCAAGAAAGGATTAAAAACCAAACCTTGTATCCCTTCCCAGTTTTACAAATAATCCTTGTTCAAATAAATGGTTGCTGTCTGGAGGGGGGGAAGTAGGTTACAGGGCTTTATCCTGACATGTAGAATGAGAAGTTTTAAAATAAAATAAAAACTAAAATGGCCTTTGAAGCTATGCACACACTCACACACACAAACACGTGTGGTTTAGTGCAAAATTGTCACAGTAGTAAGTCTCCTGAAGAAGCTGCTCTTTAACTCTTCTTCCCTGCCACTGAGAACAGGGCTCCAGGAGCCTCATTTACATGCATATGGGTGTCTGATTGGATCTGTTCAGAGGTACAGTAGGAGTCAGTCAGATTGCATATGATGTGCATATAAATGAAGTTCCCCAAAGTGGAGCATGATGCTTCAGGAGAGACAGGGAAAATATGCTTGCTCTGGTTCATCCAAAGGTCCAATATATATCCTTGTGTGTTTTTTGTGTGTATGTGTGTGCTTACAGATAAGCAGAAAGGACACACACATACGCATACATAAAGGCCTCCAGAATTTAAATTTTATATCACATACAAGTGAATGCTGGAAGCTCAGAACTTGAGTAAATGCTGCCTTGTCACTCTGAGATTACCTGTTTTCCACGTACAGGTGTATTCTGCATACCCCATTGCATGCACCAAAGATGCTAGATTTAATTCTTTGACAGCATGGATAGTGTGCAAGACATATCAATGCTGCCTTCTCCCCACTCCCCTTTGGCCGCACCCAAGCTCTGACAAACCGCACAATCAGCACAGATTATTTTATTGGGAGGATACAAGCAGCAATAAATCCTAAGCAGAAGCTGCCATAGAAATTCATCAGTATTCCAAACTCCTGTTTGTGCAGGGGGGGGGGGTTGCTTTTTCCTGTTGTTCATTTGTCATTCCTGAAATCCAGGGAAGGCGAGCTACTGGCATTTTGAAAATAGCAAGCAAGAAATGACAACTAAAGTTTAGTTCTGTTGTTAGCTTTTCTATACCATAATTTAAAGTATCAGTTTCTCTGTCAGTCTGTCACATGTAAAAATCCTCATGCTGGGCCACAGAATCACCAAACTAGGTATGTTATCCAATGGGACTAAAATAGTAAGATTTTGGTTATCGTCTATCAACTACAGTATTTCTGAAACCCACTCAAAAATTCACTTTAAATTTCTGTAATTTGTATTTGTATTTTATTTTATTTTTTTGCTCTAGAATGCATATTAATTAACCACTTTTGACTAGACTTGAGATTTACACAAGCTGACATATTGCCATGCAAGCTAGAGACAGATCAGAAGATTTTGACTTTTCTTCTGGAAAATGGCTGGATTTGGTCCATTTTGCATGGAATGTGATATAAAACAAATGTTAATGATTGTGGGTAGCTACCAGTCAAACTTCTCTTTTTTCCCATGCAAATCACAAGTGAAATCATTTTTATCAAATGTCTGTATACATATAAGTCTATGATTTCAATGATAGCTCTGATCAGGAAAGTCACATTTGTTTTAAAGAATCCAGAGAAGAAAAGCATAATCCAATAATCATATTCACTAGAAAGTTCTTACTAAGATCAGCTACATTGGGACTGAATGGGTCAATGGAGAGACAATGCTATCCTGAATCTTTTACATTCAAATTTCTCTGGAATATTATTGCCAGCCAGGATATTATACAAATTGCTATTATGAGGTAGAAGTCTTTAGAGACACCTATACGTCAAAATCCTCCAACAGAATGGCTGTGATGGTCCAGTTTAAAAGCCAAAAGTTGAGGGATGCAACCATAAGTATGATAGGGTAGCAGTGGTTGTTTGTCTTTGCCTTGTCAAAGATTAAAGGACAGCCCAAAATCACAATAATTTCATAGGCCTTTAGCTAAAACTTTTAAAAGTTTTCCTCCTTAGGGAAACGAAAATTCAATACAAACTTTAACACTGAGTTAAATCATCACAAATTCCTCTTCATTTGACCAATACATTCACACAATACATATTACACATGGAAGTTTAATTTTTGCAAAATTTTATTACAATATTAGGTTTGAGAATGAATTATTCTGTGTATACCAGCTGAGCTTCTTACAATATGTTGGTATCAGAAAAGGAAAAGCTTTATAAGACAAACTACTGAATATTATAGATTCTTCTGTCAGCAGATTTCCACTTCAAAGAGTATGAATGGTCAGGTTGCAAACACATGCCATGTAGTTATGACAGCATGGCAGGAACATTATAGTGCTACCTATGAAAGACTACCTACATCATATGGCCTACCTATGTCAGAGCATTGATATAAAAATGAGGTTTAAGTCTTGTTTGCATGGGCCAAAAGTCCTGCCCCGGGCCTTCTAGTCTTGTGCTATTCAGATGACACACATCCCAACCCCCGATTCTGGATCAAGCAGTCTGGACAACCTCCAACACATCCCACATCAGAAGGGGCCATTGAAAGCTTGAAACAAATTTTAAAAACTTACCAGTTGCTCTGAATCTTCCAGGAAGATCCGGAGCCCTCTGTTTCCATGCTACAGAGGCTTTCTCCACTGGGCCATTTGGCACATCCACTGCCACTGCAGGTCACCCATTCCTGAGGTCAGAAAAAGGTAACCAGCATGTGACCATTACTGGACACCTTGGACATTATCGCACATGTTTTTCTTCCAAGCTGGGCACAGGCTGGGCACAAGCATAAACCGCTTAAAAATGGATGTTTTTGCACACCTCTGTACCCAGATCAGAGGCATCGCATACCCGATCTGGACTTTGCAAAGAACGGGACTTTCCCATTCTTTGCAAAGTCTGGGAGAAGTACAGATTGGGGATGCAATGCCTCTGAGCTGGGCATGGAGGTGTGCGAAAACATCCATTTTTAAGTAGTTTATGCCTGTGCCCAGCCCGTGCCCAGCTCAGGAGAAAAACATCTGTGATAATCTCCCTTTTTCTGACCTCAGAAGCAAATCTACCACCTGCAGCAATGGTAGATGCAGGATACTCATACAGACAGCTGTTATGGTGTAGAAATAAAGGGTGAAATGGAAATGGAGAGATGCAGTTTGAGGCAGCCATGTGGCCAGGATACTCCAGGCTGCACATAGAGTATCCTAGCCAGTGCAGAAAAGGCCTCAGAGATACCATCTGTGCTCTTAAATCCCATTAAAACCAAGGGGAGGGTTGTTACATAGGTCTAGCATATCATGCATCCCAGTGTAAATGTTGCTTTTCTGTTTATCCACTCCTTAAACTGGAAAACATGTATTTGTACCATTGCATCCAAGAAGATGGCACCTGCCATGCTTTCAATCTCATAAGGTATTTGAATATTCTTGTGGCACAACAGGAGTACCCAGTTTAATCATTACATTTCACAGTGGAACACCTCTGACAGCAACAAAATAGCATTCTTCCACTCTGATGGCTTAAAACAGTTTGTTATCACAAGGTTTAAAATGTGATGCAGCTACAGATGGTTTGGTGCCTGTATATGTGTGTTTTGCTTGGAAGAATGAAGATGGCTGGGCAATGGAAGATTAAAATACTGCATGAATACAAGTAGTTTAGTGCCCAAAAAATGAAATGTTGGAAAAATCCAGAATATGTAACACTTGCTCATGTAATGGACTTCTAAGTGGGCTCATTGAAAGCATGGAAAAAATGTAATGGTTACCATATGTTGGAAAGAGAAAGAACAACAACATCTAGCCCAATGTGGGTATTTTTTTCATCATTGTAACTGCTCAGCAAAACTGAGCCAACGTGCATGGAGTCAGTCTTCTGTTCTACAGAATCCTTACAGAGGAACAAGGGAGGAAAAACCTGGGGTCTTTCCTGGGGTCTAAAACACAATTTTAGCACTGTGATTCCACTTTAACTGCCACAGTTACATTCTGTGGAGTCCTGGGGTTTATTGTTTGCAGAGGCACTAAACCTCCCTGGCAGAGAATTCTAAAGGCCCCTTCATAACCTGTAAACCCCAAGATGCCAGGTGGACATTGTTATGGCATTTAAAGTGAAATCATAGCACTATAATTGTGTAGTGTGAAAGGGCCCCTGATCTCTCTTTAAATCCTTATTCCTGAGAAAAGCACATATAATTTTAAGCAGATCATTTTGATGTGGGACAACCCCAGGGGGACTCTTAAGTAGGGGTGGGAATTCTGCAGCTATTTTGGGACTGCATCTCTCCACACGCCTACCCTACCTTCCTATGATAAAGATTGCTGGCCATTGCAGTTCAACAACATCTTTAGAACTGTAGAATTCACATTTTGCATTTTCAGTTTCTATGCATACTGACACATGTGCCAACTCACTAAAGCATGAGCTGTGGATGCAGCATATCTTGATTTCAGTAAGGCTGTTGACAAAGTTCCCCATGATATTCTTGCAATGAAGCTAGTAAAATGTGACCTAAACAGTGCTACTGTTAGGTGGATTAGTCATTGGCTGACGCTCACCAATGGCTTGTCTTCATTCTGGAGAGTAGTGACTACTGGAGTGCCACAGGAATCTGTACTGGGCCCTGTGCTATTCAACATCTTTATCAATGACTTTGATGAGGGAATAGAGAACATGCTGATTAAATTAGCAGATGATACCAAACTAGGTGAAGTTGCTAATTCACCAGGTGACAGGATTAAAATTCAAAATGACTTTGACAGATTAGAGAGCTGGGCTAAAGCTAACAAGATGAATTTCAACAGGGAGCAATGTAAGGTACTTTACTTGGGCAGAAAAAATGAAATGGACAGATACAGGATGGGAAACACCTGGCTAGACAACAGCTCATATGAAAGGGACCTAGGAATTCTAGTAGACCACAAGCTGAATGTGAGTCACAGTGTGATGCAGCAGCCAAGAAAGCCAATGCAATTATTGGTTGCATCAACAGGAGTATAGTGGCTAGATCAAGGGAAGTGACAGTACCACTGTATTCTGCTTTGATCAGGCCACACCTGAAATATTGTGTCCAGTTCTGGGCACTTCAGTTCAACAAGGATGTTGATTAGCTAGAACATATCCAGACTTTTTTAGGGAGCTGGGAATGTTTACCCTGATGAACAAAAGGCTAAGAGGGGATATGATAGTCATGTTTAAATATCTACAGGGATGTCATATCAAAGAGGGGACAGGCTTGTTTTCCATGCCTCCAGAGACTAGGACAAGGAGCAATGGATTCAAACTACAGAAAAAGAGATTCCACCAAAATCTCAGGAGGAACTTCCTGGTGGTCAGAGCTGTTTGCCAGTGGAATAGGCTTCCTTGGTGTGGTGGGCTTCTTCTTTAAAGATGTTTGAACAGAGGCTGGATGGCCATCTGTTGGGGATGATTTGATTGTGTGTTCCTGCATGGCAGGGGGTTGGACTGGGTGGCCCTTGGGGTCTCTTACAACTCTATGATTCTATTATTATTTTCTAAACATGTGCATTTTTATTTGGACATTTTAAAGTTTGCACACATTGCCAAACACTTTTTCTCCTTTAGAAAGCATCACAATCCCAAAAATGTAAGGATTTCTGACCACAGCTCATCTTTGAGTCTGCATTCAAATAGGATTGTGTAAATCAATATCTCCTTCCCCTAAATAAACCCTCAAGGGGGCAAATTCTGTACACTTCTTTAATTGGTAGTAATAACTTTCTGGATTCTTTCTCATTTCATCCTTTGGTGAGACCTGAGTCTCAAACTAAAGAGCTTATCACATTGCCAAAAAAGCTGGCTTACCTTTTCTAGGTTCAATTTTCTTCCGAGATACACCTGGATGTTATCACATGTAAGTTGCCACTGATTCTGCCACAATGCTGCTGGTCAAATACAGCCTGGGTCAGACGAGGGTCGAAGCCACGTTCAGCCGGCACTTTTTTTGGAAACTGAAGCCTCCGACTTCGAAAATTTGCTGGCTGAATGTGGCTTTGACTCATGTCTGACCCGGGCTGTATTTAGCCAGCAGCATCACAGCAGAATCAGCTGTGACCTATGTACGGTAGCACCCGGATGTATCCCAGAAGAAGATTGAAGCCAGAAAAGGTAAGCTGGCTTTTTTGGCAATGCAATAAGCTCCCTAATCTTTTCGATTCAGGACCTATTATGGAACCTGAATCTACTTAAGGAGTGGAATTTCTTGTCTGAAATTAGAATGAGTCATTAGAAAAGAACCAGGATTAGAAATTAATTTATACCAATGAATTGGTGAAGAAAAAGTGAAATCAAAACATATCACTATACTGTGAAGTTAGGTTATTATGCTCGCCACATTTTGTGTAGTTGCTAATTAAATGCTCTGGCTTCTATTAGCTAAGACAAATTATTGGTGATCCTACCATATATCCCCTAAATCAGGGGTAGGCAACTTAAGGCCTGGGGGCCGAATGTGGCCCTCCGAGGCCTTTGGACCGGCCCCAGGCCAGTCCTGCCGCCGCCCCTGCCCCCACCACTGCCCGCCATGATGATATTGATTATTGTTGTTATTACTTGTTCTTGGGGTATTCTTGGCAAAATCTCCACAGGGGAGAGGGGAGTTTGCCTTTGCCTATGAGGTTGAGAGAATGTGATTTGCCCAAGGTCACTCAATGGGTTTCCATAGCTGAGCAGGGATTCAAACCCTGGTCTCCAGAGTCATAGCATAATGCAGAGTCATACGCAAACTCAGGGCTGTGGATTCCTTGATTGAGTTTATCCAGCTGTAATGTGGCTATTCTCTTTTCCTACGCCTTCTACCTTGCTACATATTTTGTCTTTTTAGTGAGTCATGTCTTCTCATGAAACAGCAAAAGTATGACAGTCTCAGCTTAGTATTCTTGACTTCTAGGAAGAGTTCAGGCTTGATTTGCTCTGTGGCCCATTTATTTGACTTTTTGGCAGACCATGGTATCTGCAAAAAATCTCCAGCACCACATTTCAAATAAGATTATCCTCTTCTTATCAGTATTTTTCACTGTTCAGCTTTCAAAGCCATACATATAAATTGCAAATGCAATGGCATAGACAATCATGACTTTGGTATTGAAAATACCTTAGGGATAAATCAGAGGTGCTAGCCTAGTGCACACTGCCCTCAGTAAATCGCATTTGTCCAGTGTAAATTCAACACCAGATTTTCCTGCCAAAGTAGATTGGGTTAATGGAACTTCCTCAACATATTCTCCATTTCTCATTGAACAGTGTCAAAACTGTTTGCCAAGAGATCAGGAGAGTTGGCAGGTAAATTTATATTTGTGGTATGGTTTCTTTTAAGTCCACAAATCCAAGATCACTGACTGAAGCTTCTCCTTATGGGGTAAGGGATGTTCACTTAAATTGTGAATAGGAAAGAGAAGGGGTGGAGAAAAAGAGAAGGAAAGAAGAGAGAAAGAGAGAGAAAAGGCGACAGAAGGGTTGCATAAGACCCTTAGGTATGATTTGGGGCACAAATATAGCTTAATATAGGTTGACCATTTGTGGAAAAAAGTCTTGAAACTCACATCACTGAAATATGTGGATATATGCAAACAAAATCTCTGATCATTATACTATGGTTGGTATGTGGTTTTTTTCTTACATTTCTTTGCAATGTAAGGTGTTTTTGTTTTTGTTTTGGTTTTTTGCTACAGGAAGGGAATGAGAGATCCAACCATGCTGGCCATCTATTAAGTTCTAGATCATGGAAATGTAGTTGAGAAGTATAGAAGTGTCTATGAATATCAAGATTTTTCTTTCTCCTCACCTATTTTTTTAATATACATAAATCCTACCAAAGATTTTTGCAACAGCAAGTTAATATACTGCAATACATCCAGCCATAAAGGAACCACCACTGTGCATGCACATATCCTATGCCACAAGGAAACAGGACCTGCTGACACCATCAGGTCATACTTAGTTAAAAGACACAGCCCTGATGCTATGTTGGAGCTTCTGATGCTTCTGTTTGTTACCTGGCAAAGTTTAACTTGAGAAAGACTAGAATGAAATTATTTCAAGCCACCTGATAGGCTGCTGTTAGGAACAGTGGGGCCAGTGTCACTGAAACAGAATTGTGCTGCTAGTTTCTCCACCACCCACTCTGGGGTACATTCCTGTGGCTAGAAGGGTCACTCATTTTAATGCTGCAACTTCAAATGCAAGAGTGAAGAGCTGCCACTACCACCCACCTCACAAGTTGAGCCAGAAATATTTGGAAACTGGTTGAAATCCTATTTGCCCTCACTTCACTTGGCACAAGACTTGCTACACCTCCCTGGGCCCACCCCTTTGAAGTATTTCATAATACAATAACCAAAGGCTACTAATTTCTAAAACACTCATGCATGCACACACAGAATTTTGTATGTGACCATGTCGGGTGCATAATATTCATATATTTTTCCAAAATAGTTTTCAGAAGGGGGTGCCAAGACAAGCAAAGGATGCAAAGCATCTTTGGGCACATAAGCAGTGATGAACATACAGCATGAACAGAACAAAGACGCTTCTCTGACTAAGGCTTTGATGCATAATACAAAAGACAAAGCCACCCACAACATCCAGCTGTTCCTCCATCATACATGAAGTGAATGAAGCACCAAATGTCCTCCGCACATATGTCAAAAGGCAAGGGTTATGCTTCAGCAATAAGCTTACGCATTTCAAAAAATTAACCCAACCCAACATTTACAAAGGAGAGTGTATGTTCCAAGGCCAGCCTAAGATATTTTGCTGGCTGAAATACAGCAGCAGTTTATACTTCCACCCACCAAGATGGAGCACACAGTACCTGAAGTATAGTCAGCCCTCCATATCCACAGATTCTTTATCCACGGATTCAACCATCCACAACTTGAAAATATTTAAAAATACATAAATTCCAAAAAGCAAACCTTGATTTTGCCATTTGATATAGGGGACACCATTTTACTATGCCATTGTATTTAATGGGGCTTGAGCACCCAGAGATTTTGGTATCCATGGGGGCCCTGGAATCAAACCCTAGTGGATACCAAGGGTCCACTGTATCAACAACTAGTTCTAGCAATTTTCATCCAAACAGGAGCAGGTCTTTTACAAAGCTATCAACTCTCAATTGTCCAGCCAATAGGAGGACATACCAAAATACTTGGTTTTAGAACAGGGACAGATCATAACAATTGATTACTGCTTGAAAAATCAATTGCTGTTAAGTTCATAGGCAGCAAGGAAGGCAGACCCTGGTTTCAGATCTTGGAATGTAATAGTTCCTATCAATAAAGAAATAAAACAAAACAAAACACTGCACTTTATCCCTTCAGCCATTCTCGTTGCATCATCAAGAGGAATTATCTGTTGGCAAATCCCCTGTCTACAAGCTTTGTGATTATACCAAAGGTACCATACCTTATGTACCCACATGTAGGTCCTAAGCATACAGGTTGAATGCATGAATGCATGACTATGGACTCTGGGCATGATCATTCTACCTCCACCCCCAAGACTTTTAATATAACACCTGAAAACTTGCAAGATAATAATAATAATAATAATAATAATAATAATAATAATAATAATAATAATATTAATAATATTTATTTATACCCCGCCTCTGGAATACCAATCTGGGCGGCTTACAATTTAAAACATATACATATCCATAAAACACACATATATACAACAAACCCCCTCCCCCCCTTAAAACAGTATTAAATCAATGATTTTTAAAATGACAAATGACAAATAATAACAAACTCATTAAAATACAATACAAACCCAGAGTATGTACCCAGCCAGAATATCCTAGCAGGAAGGGAAAGAAGCAAGACTGTTGCCCATGGTATCTCCTTTAGGTGACATTCATGAGGCCTTTGGTAAACTAGGCAGCAGAGAAAACCCAGCACCATTCTCAGAGAGAGAGATGCAGAGTACTTACCTTTCCTAAAAGGGTCAGTAAAAGTAGTGTGTCCCTCCCCCAAGTCTCTGGATATAGCTATTGTGATAGTTATTGATTAACTCTTGTGATCAAATGCCTCAAACCATAGATGTAAATTTACACAAGATTGTCATTGGGAATCAAGTAGAAAGATGGAGGTTTCCAATTTCACTTGTTAAGGCCAGCCAAGATATTTGGCTGTCTGAGGCAAAGGGCAAGAGCATGGAGAAGCACAGTACAAATACCTATAATGAATTGCACTTGGCTGATAATGCAGAGCTAATATTTCAAAGATAACATTGCCCTGAATCCTCTTAGGACGTTATCACATGGGGAGTTGCGGGGAGAAAGTAGAAATAAACCGGATGAGCGGAAGACTTTAATTTACGAGATTTGTCCCTTTCCACCTCATCTGTTAACTAAATTCGAATTTAAAAGGGTGTTAATTTGAACAAAAATCTAATCTTTTCAAATCCTCAAAAATCCCAAAAATGAAAAGATCAGGTTTGCGTTCAAATTAACCCCCTTTTAAATTCAAATTTAGTTATCAGACAAGGCGGAACGGGACAAATCCCATAAATTAAAGACTTCCGCTCGTCCAATTTATTTCTACTTTCTCCCCGCAACTCCTCCTTAGTTAGTCTCACCTAGAGTAGATCCATTGAATCAATTGTTGATTGATGAATCAACACATAGGAAAATATTAGTGATTCTAAGGGTCTAATCTAGTTGGAATACCAAAAATGATCCTGGCCCTCATGAGTGGGAATAACAGTGTCTGTTTTGGTTTGGGATATAGTAAATAACATTTTCTGCTTACTTGTACTGATCCTTTTTAAGAGCATGGAAAGGAACTTTTAGTGGCATCTTGAGCATAACAGAATTGTTCAAGTTGTATAGTATTCTCTTCTTTATTTGTATGGATGCCAGACCACAATAATACATAGTGATAAGCAACGTAGCAGGCAATGCAGAATAAGCTGCTGTTTAAAAACTGTAATGAATAAAGACCTTTGATTACTTTTTTAACATGGCAACAACTAACAGACACAAGTTACTTCAACAGAGGGAAATCAGCAAAGGACAACATTCTCCCTACCCATGTACTGAAGAACTTCACTTTGGCACTGCTGAGGGCAAAATTATTAGAATTTTGGTTTTGGTTAATTTCTGGTTAAATCAGTTTAGCAACAACAGCATCAACAGCAAGCATGTACTCCAGAGGTATTTGGTAAAAACAACTAGATCTGAGCTTCCAGTAAATAAACAAAATACACTGGTAGGTAAAAAGAAACTTACTTTATTGTTGCATCTAGGTTCTACAAAAATAACTAATCAGTAGAAAAAACTATACTTTGGTACAGAGGTCCCAAGATAGCTGACCCCCATGTGGGCAAGTAAGAAGAAAAACATCTTTAGGAGCAAAGCCTGCTTTCTGTGTCCATGCTTAGTAAAAGCAGAGAGGGAAGTGTGCTAGCAAACAAAGAATCATAATACTTTATTACTCTCAGGTAAAGGAGGGATATGGGAAGTGACCTCTTCACAAGCAGCACTGGCCAAATGACCATAGAGATATACACCATTGTTCTGTGTAGAGCACCTCCTTCTCAAGGATAGAACTATACACAAGCAATGATGCTAATACTCCAACACCTCTTCTCATCAATGCTTGTCTTCATTTGACAAGATTCATCCTATTTCTCAGGTACTGAAATTGATCTCTAGGTAGAGGCTTGGTAAAAACATCTGCAGGCATCTCCTTTGATGTAGAACATTCACATGGTACTTCTGTCCTTGCAATATAGAAAAAATGCAGAGGTAGTACTCCTCTATTTGTTCAAGAAGAGCATCTGAGCTGTGGTTCTAGAACCCTGTCTGCTTCCTTAGCAACGTCCAGTTCCAAACCTGGTTCTGCTTGCTCATTCTCCCCTTCTGTTTGTGTACTCACTTCTTCCTCTTCAAATCTAGGCCAATATTCCAGTAGTTGGTCTACATCTTTTGTCTCTGTCTGTGTGCAATCTGTTATTGCACATGTCATGCCTGGTTTTTCACTTTCATCAAAGAATACAACACTTCTCACTGTGATTTTTCCGGTTTTCAGGTACAAAAAGCAAAAGCAAAGCAGCTTCATTTATATACCACTTCAAACCACACTATGCAGTGTCTAAGCAGTTTACAACTGTAAGCTCATTGCCCTCCAACAGCTGGGTACTCATTTTAGCAACCTCAGAAGAATGCAGGCCTGAGTCAAGCCTGAGCCTTGTGGTTTATGAGTGAGTGGCTGCAGTACAGGTATTTAACCACTGCAATACCGGGGTTCAAGATTCTATATCCTCTACTTCCAGCCTCATACCGCACCATCTGCCTTCTTCCATTCTGTCATCTAGTCTGGATCATCTCTCTGGTGGAATATGAGCATAGGCTAATGAACCAAAAACTCTGATATGGTCCATACTTGGCTTTCTGTTGTGCCATAGTTCAAATGGGGTTTTATTGGTTGCCTTTATTGACAGTCTGTTTTGTAAATATGTTGCAGCCATCGCAACCTCTCCCCAAAATTGATTGGGATGTCTAGCATCCAGCAGCATGTATCTGACCATCTCTATCAGGGATCTGTTCTTTCTCTCAGCAATCCCATTCTGCTCATGCACATAAGGAATCCAACATTTATGTTCAGTTCTTTGTTCCTTCAAGTATGTCTGCACTTCATATGAGAGATACTTGCCAGCATTATCCATTTGTATAGCTTCAGGTTGTTTTCCAAATCTGGTACTAACCATGGCTACATATTACTTCAGTAGCCCACATACCTGACTCTTTTCTTTTAATAAGTATTTCACACAATATCTGGAATAGCCATCTATCAAGGTCAGCAAATAAAGATTTCCAGCTCTAGATACAGTTTGGATTGGTCCTGAATGAACTATATGCAGAATCCTTGAGGTTTTATGCTCACAGATCTTTGGGATGGAAGGTCTAGTACCTTTTCCCTTTATGCAATGCACACAATTTGAGGTATCAAATTTGCATTCTTGTAATTTCAGACCTTTAGTCAAATTATTCCTCTTCAAATGTCTTATCCCATCCATGTTAAAATGACCTACTCTTCTGTGCCATAAGTGAAAACAGTCTGTATTTGCATTTGCACAAGATCTCATCATGTTGACCTGCTCTCTGGTACAGTCCAGTTCATAAACACCAATTTTCTCAAATGCTCTAGCACACAGTTCTCCAGTTATTGTACATAAGTTGCCACTGAAATGTACATCATACCCTTTGTCTGTTATGACTGACATGCTTGGGATGGCTTGACTTTGCCCTGGTACAAATAAAATATTCTTAGCTGTCATTAAATGTGTGCCTTTGTCTGTATTGCATCTCAACTAACAATCTCCTTCAGACATAGCTTGCAGTTTTCACAACCTCACTGTGATCAATTAGACTCAAGTTACTCAACAAATTTGAATTTCCAGCCATGTGTTTACTTGCTCCAGAGTCTATAAGAACAATATCCTCATTATTTGATTTGTGTACCATTGCTAATAAACCCATATGGTTCTCAACAATCCTGAAATCATTTGCTCTCTGTTCCTGCTTTCACTGGCTTGTAAATTGCCAAGGTTGAGAGTTACCATTGGCTGGCATTTGTGATATCACTTGTGACTTCTAACTGGCTATACAGTCCCTTTGAAAATGCCCTCTTTGACTATTCAAAAAACAATTTTAAAAAATCTCTCTTTCTTGCTAATCAGCTATTTGGTGGTTCAAATGCAAATCTGCCTTGTCTTTGTTGAGTTCTAGCAGGGAAATTTGATCCAGACTGCATTGATTCTTTGTTGAGCATGGATTCTGGCTGAGAGAAGTTACTCTCACCCTTACTTTGCATACTTCGAATCTGCTCTGCTTCTGACTTATATCTACACAATACATCATCAAATATCATATTTTCTTGCATTGATTGCTGCAAAGTTCCAACTCCAGTTACAAATGGATCAAATTCTTGTGGCAAAGATCCCAATAGCACTGCAATTTTCTGTTAATTATTTAAATGTCCACCAGCTAAATAAAGTTTACCTAGGAGCATTTTCATGGTTTGAATATGCTTCAAATAATTCCCACCACTGGGAAGCTGCAATGCAAACAGATCTTTGTAGTAATCTGTTTGATGTTTAATGTCTGCTTTGCCATAGTATTTCTTTAAGATTTTAGTCATATTTTAGAATCTTTTACATGAATATATTGATCATCTCCCACAGTTTAAGCAATAAAACACTTCACTTTTGCATGATTCTTTTCTCATGTCTGTCTCTCTCTTTCTCCTTCTGGACATTCCATTTCCAAGATATATAGGATTCCTTCTTCATCCATCTGAAGTTTCTTTCATTGAAACCAAATATTAAAATTATCCTCAGTTAGTTTAGATATCAAAGACCAGCCATATGCCACTACTTGAGCCATTTCTGCCCACACAAAACAAAACCTCCTGTTTAGAAAGCTCAGAAAGAAAAAATGCACTACACCTCACTTGTGCCAAAAATCCAAAAATCTCTGACTTCCAAAGCCACAATCAAAAAATAAAATTATCTTATGGAGATTATCTGGAGTCCATAACCTATTAGAATTTTGATTTTGGTTAATTTGTAGTTAAATCAATTTATTAGCAACAGCAGCAACAGCAAGTATGTATTCCACATCTATTTGGTAAAAACAACTAGATCTGAGCTTCTGGTAAATAAACAGGATACATTGATAGGTAAAAGGAAACTTTATTGTTACATCTAGGTTCTATAAAAATAACTAAACAATAGGGGGGAAAACTATACTTTGGTACAGAGGTTCCTAGGAAAACGTAGAACTACACACAAACACTGATGCTAATACTCCAACAAAAATATCCCCCTCCATTCCTGAGAGAAGAACCAGCATGGTGTAGTGCAGGGGTAGGCAACCTTTTTGAGCCAGGGGCCGGATTGCTGTCCCTCAGACAATTGGGGGGCCGAAGCACCAAAAATAAATAAATAAATAAATAAAAATTTAAATTTAAATTTAAAAAATATATGCATGTACATTCTCTCAGCCCCAGAAAAGCCATGGCAAAACCCCTGTGGAGATTTTGCCAAGAAAACCCCAAGAACAAGTAATAACAACAATAATCAATATCATCATGGCCGCTGCCACTGGTGGTGGCAGGACCAACCTGGGGCCAGTCCAAAGGCCTCAGGAGGCCGCATCCGGCCCCTGGGCCTTAGGTTGCCTATCCCTGATGTAGTGCTTTGAGTATTGGACTAGGACACTAGGACATTAAGGTTCAAATCCCCATTCAGCCATGGAAATCCACTGAGTGGCCTTGGACAAGCAGAGAAAGGCAAGGGCAAATCTTCTACAAGCAAATTCTACCAACAGCCCCCCATGATAGGGTCACTGTAGGGTCACCAAAAGTTAAAAATTACTTGAAGACACCCAACAACAACAACAACAACCTGCTAAGCGCTGTATGCCAACTTAGGCAATGTGGGGCATGCTGCCTGGTGCATATTTCTCTGCTGTCTACCACAGTGGTTTTCAATCTTTGGACTTCAGCTCCCTGAATCCCTGAGCACTGATCAGTGTGGCTGGGGCCACTGGGAGCTGAACTCCAGTGCAAAGGAACTGTTTCAGGCAGCAGATGTAAGGGGACACAAGCAGTGTTCATCTAATATTAACACTGAGAAGATCAAACACCTCCTTGACCAAAACCAAGTATCTGCTTTCTGTTGCCCCAGCATCTGTTTCTTTACTCACCCCTAATGTCTTCCTCCTTCTGCTTTATGGTGGGACCAGCCTTGGCACTTTTGAATACATATATATGGCACTTATATATATATATATTATTCTTTGGCTCAAAATGAAGGGCAACACTTCTTCAGTTTGGAAAAGTGATGTATGTGAGAGAGTGTGCACAGAGCAAAGAATTTCACACAACTGTAATTCTATTTAGATTGCTGTCAGTGACAGACAGAATTTACTTAAAGATATTTGTGAGCTTTCCAGTTACTCATTCATGCAAATAAAGATAGCCCTAGAAGCACTGCCCTTGCAATCACCCCCCTTGCCCTTTGTAGCTGTGGAGAGAATGCTAAATTAAAATCTCACAGCACTGGCAGAGGTGGGTTTTTTTCATCAAACCAGAATAATTATTCAGACATGTTTACAGCTGCAAGGTTATATTTCTGAGGATTTTGAAAAATATATGAAAAATGCAAACCAGCATCTAACAGGTATTCTAGATACATCACTAGATTATTTTGTAGTGCCCCCCACTGCTTCCACCATCCTAAGTCCCTATCTTCTGCATCTGCTTGAGTAAGACAGTTTACAGCCATCTAGATGCTGTTGGGCTGAAACTGCTGTATCACACACTGTGACTGATGGGTATTGCAGTTCAACAATACTTCATGGGCCACAACTAATCCACTCCTTTAATTCCTCTTTCAGATGGAGGAGACTGGCCACTTCTTAGGTCATTGTGCAACAGATGTTTTTGGATGGAGAGGATTAACCTTCATTCTTTATTAATGAGTGTGAGGTTTGCAATGTAATACCCACAGACAGTATCTGACCTATGCAAGTTTTTCAAAAACTACCCCCTCCCCAATTTTTTTTCTCCCAAAAGAAATGTCAAAGAATGATACTTTCCCATTCACCAGAAAAGTGTGCTAGGAGTCTGGATTGTTTTCGCAATGCAGCTGAGTTGAGCATGGAGACATGCAATAAGATCTGTTTTCACCCATTTAAACCCATGTCCAGGTCATGCCCAGATCAGGCAAAAAAAGGTGTGTGATAATCTCCTTAGTGTTACCTGGAATGACCAACAGGATTGTTTTATTTGTTCCTCAGGTCCTATTTTGGACCCCCAGGATACTGGGAACAATGGGCTGGAAACTATGGATACATGGAATGAAACAAATCTCAGCTTTTGGTCATATACAGTACTACTACTTCCTGTTGGAAGAGAGGTCAGAGATTTCTCAGCTTGGACCTTTTGGATTCCTGAATGAGCAAAATATATATATATATATATGTGTCGGTAAGGCTTTGCAAACCTTGGCCAACTTACAAGACAGTGGGACAGTATGGAGATGCTACCAAGCTGGATAACATGGATACTTTCAATGACTCTGTGTCCAGAGTGCACCCTGATAAGACATTAGGATCATAAGACAAAGGAAAACTGTTTTGGAGCAGTTACAAAAAAGATACTGTGAGATACAAGGCTTCCCATGCCACAATACAGCACTGAAATTCAATGATGAGAGTAAAGAGTCCAATTACAAGACAGGAACATTTGGGGGTGTCAGTGGATCAAAAAGCAGCTGAGCCCTGAGAAAAAGCTTTCCTCTTTTTCTCCTCTACCTTTTTGCACTGATATTGAGAAAAGATTCCATTTGTACACTGGGTTATGTTTTCCAGTAGAGAGTTTTCCACAAGCTCTTTTACAGCTGAATTTATTTATTTTTCTTAATTGGTATTACATGTATTGTCCCTTGGTGAGGCTCAGGATTCTCTAGTCATTTTTTTCCAGATCTCTTTGTCTTCCTAGCTTAATTTTACCAGTCTAAAGATTCCTAGACCCATCTTCCTCAAGCCACACACAAGCATTCAGGGACCTGCCTCTTAGATTAAGTAACCATTGATTTTTTTTCCTTCCTGAATATTTAGGCCTGTTAAGATCCTGGGAGTGTAGTAAGCTTTATTAAAATAGGCCTGGCAAAAGACAAGAAGCAAATGTAGTTTTTTATAAAAGGCAAACTGTGGATTTTTTAAATGTTGTACTTCTTGTCTGTGAGAGAGAAAAACTTAAAACTAATTTTCTACTCTAAGTAGTTCCAATCATTATATTATATTTTCTACATATGCATGATTTTCTTTTGATTTTGCATGATTTTCTTTTGATTTCCTCTCTGGTCCCACCCTTTTGCCCACTACAGCAAAGAGCGGACTCTTATTTTCCTTACCTTTTCCTTCTAGACATCCTGCCCTCTGAAGGAAAAGACAGTGACTACAGCCTAAAAACCCTAAAGGCAACAGATCCTGTCTGATCTTAGAAGGTAGATGGATGGGACACCACCAACAAATACCAGGTGCTATGAGTTATATTACAGAGGAAGGAACTGGAAAAACCACCTCTGAGTATTCCTTGCCTAAGAAAGCCCTAGGAAATTCATGGGCTCAGCATAAGTCGGCAGGTGACTGGAAGGCACATGTGCATATGCACACACATACTAGAAAGAGCTTCCCAACTGTGCCAGTGAAATTAAGATGATATCAACAAATGCCTTGAAGCTGTGGTCCAGTCTGCATGAGCCAAATAAATTGGCCTTTCCCCCCGTTCTCTCTGTAAGGAGACTGGATAACGCATGCCTGAACACCAATTCTGGTGCAAGCAGACCAGATAATGTGCAGCCCATTCAGTACCAAAATTGGGCTTTAACCCTCCTTAAAACATGTTTTAAAAACTTGTTACTCCAGGTCTTCCTGGAAGATCCAGAGCCCTCTGTTCTGATGTTAGGCAGCTATTCAAAATGTGTCCCACTGAGACATCCAGAGCATCTGCTGCTGCTGCCAGTCACTTACTCTGAGGTCAGACTGAGGTGCACAGCCATATGATCAAGGCTAGACACCTCATTCTGACCTCAGAGTGAAGTGACTGATGGCAGTGGTGGACTCATGAGGTGGCTCCCTAGGACACATGTGCAATCGGAACAGATGGTCTTTATAATGGGGCAGTTCCAGCACCACAATATTCTGGACTGCCCTGTGCCAGGGCAAATAGGACCTGTATTACCAGAAATGCAAATATGACTTGCAAAGCATTCAGTGAAAGGGGAATGTAGATTTTAATTTTTCAGCTGTGACACATACCGAAAGTTAGCGTGGTGTAGTGGTTTGAGTATTGGACTATGACTCTGGAGACCAGGGTTCAATTCCCAGCTCAGCCTGAAACCCGCTGGGTGACACATTGGATGTTATCACACGGGGCCTAAAGCAGTCCCATCCTCGTCGCATCCCCGTCCCATTGCGGTTCCTTTTCAATCCAGAACTTACCAGCAAAAAGAAAGCAGCATCATTCTGGTATCATTCTGGTCATGGCAGAAATGTAATTCCCAAAAGAATCCAGCATTCAAAAGAACGGGGATGATGCCGGATGATGCCGCAATGGGACGGGGATGGGACGGGGATGGGTGTGACATCGTGTGAAGACACGGGGAAAAGAACCGCAATGGGACGGGGATGGGACAGGGATGGGCGGGGTTTCTCTGCGACGTCGTGTGAACACAGGGGGAAAGGAAGCGGAATGGAACGGGGATGCGATGGGGATGGCACTGCTTTAGACCCCGTGTGATAATGTCCATTGTGCAAGTCACATTCTCTCAGCATCAGGGGAAGGCAGTGGCAGACCTGTTATGAACAAATCTTTGCCAAGAAAACCTTGTGGTAGGTTTGCCTTGGGGTCACAACTTGAAGGCAACAACAACAACAACACACTATCACTATCAGAAGTGGATATTGGTGGGAATTAGAGTGGTAAAATGAGGCATGCAGTATTTTGATGCTTCATGGTACTCCAGTAGTATGTAACAATAGCACAGCACCAGGATTAGATAAGGATTCAGCTCTCAGCACCAAACCCTTGAGCAGTGATGCATCCACAGATATAATAATGAGTTGCATTGATGAGGCACTTGAAAGGTCTCCAAACATTGTCCCATTTTTATTTAGTCACCCTTTAGCCTCCGATAATGACTGCTCTGAAAGAGACATGTCTATAAGTATGGGCAAATTATTCACTTCTACTCAAGCAGCCAAAAGATAAGAGCAGTAAAGAAGATCACTACAGTGCCAGCTTCTTAAATGTAATAACTAGTAAACCTTCCCAGAAAATGTACAAGATAAGGACTGTAACAGAGCTTACCATTTCTGTAGTACTTTTTAGTATGCAAACTGTCATAATCGATAATTTTAATAATCAGATAGTGCGAGCGGGCTGTCAACATTTTATGTTCAGTGACACAGTGAGTAAAACTACAGCAAAAGCAGCAAATTGAGAGGTTTGGGAATTCAAGTCTGCTTTGAAGTTCATGTGCTCTCTGCAAGAAGCCCTAACCTGAAATCCAGGATGGATGGTGGTTATATTGTGGTAAAGAAGGACCCTCTGTACATGCTCAAAGAACTTGATTTTTGTTATTAAATGCAATTGCATCACACTGTTTCTCTAAGGCATTTAAAGTGGAGGAAATAGGTTTTGCCCTTTATCTGTACAAAAACTCTGTAAGGGATATGGCCACAATATTGTGACTTTCCCAGAGTTGGGTGGCAAATACTTTTAAGACTATAAACCCAGAATCCCCAAGCAGGCATGGCTGCTGACTATGATAGTTTGGGATTTCTAGGGGTTGTAGTCCAAAACAAAACATTAACGTATTTTGTTGTTCACCGCCTCGATTGGCTAGCCAGAGGGGCGGTATATAAATAAATCGTATTATTATTATTGTTATTATTATTATTATTATTATTATTGTTATTGTTATTATTATTATTATTATTATTATTATTATTTTCAAAGTTCTAATACCATCTAATACCACTTAAAGAGGAAATGACTTTCTTTTATACTACACTAAATAATGTTTCCCATACTCTGAGCCATCCAGTGAGTTCCATCAAGCCAGATATGCTAAAACCACAGAAATAATCTGAAAAGTGATCTTTTTCAGTTTGTATCCTAAAAGCATGAGATACACCTTTTCTGATACTACAATCTCATCATGTAAAATATCAGATGATTTTATGATCTTATTTATTAAAATAATTTAATCTCTTCAGGGCAGTAAGAAGTAACTTTTCCAAGTTTTGATATATTTGGCATCATGAGCAGGAGAAATGTTCTTACTTACCAGGGGGTATCGTAAAGTTTTCATTATCACCTTTAAAAAAATTGACAGAAAGTTTGTTTTGATTTGTAATTGTTAAATTATCTCTGTGTAGTCATGATCCAGATTTACATATTTTTCCCAGTGTTTCTTGATCTGAATACCGTTATTGTAGAAGTCTGCAGATTGCATCTTAAACCACTCTTCCACTTCATGAATGACATCATCTGTGTTGTCAAATTGGTGATTCAACAACAGATTTTTTTATTTGGGGAAAAAAGTCACTTGGTGATGATGATACTGACAAAATTTCATCAATATAACATAATAACTTCTGGGTGATAATTATTACTTTATAATCCCCCCTCATACACCTGCACAAATTTGTAAGTTATTGTGTGCAATAACACAAAAAGGATGGTTAATAGTTTGTGAGACTTGGCTATAAGCAGAATCCTGAGCTTCAATGGGCAGTGGTGGCAGAAGAGCATGCAATAAGGTGATATTGTTCACCTAGAACTTGTACATGCAAGTAAATCGTCTGTTATAATCATAGACTGGGGAGATCTTAGTCCAAATTCCCATTCAGACAAGAAATGCACTAGGTGACCAAAGAGTATCTTTCAGCCTATCTTACATCACACACTGTACTCATTATTTCGGAATGTAGACCTGAAAATATTGGTACAACCTGTATTAAAGACAGAAAGACACAGTGACATCCCAAATGTATAAAAGCTAAATTGACAATGTTTCTCAGATTTTAGACCATTTTGTATAAGATCTTGAGAGTTCTACTAGAGGCTTGTACATATGGAGTTGAACTAGTGATCAGCTTTAAATATTACTATATAAAGTTTATTAGGAAGGGATGCACATTTACTAATATTTGAATCTCTATGTATCTTAATATCTTGCATTGCAGTGATAAATTCAAATAACTTAGCAGCTTGGATTGTTTGTAGGTTGGGCCAGGCTGTCATGGGTTTGAGATTGGGAAGTGTGCAAAAATTCTAAAATCACATACCCGGATCAGCAGGTATGTATGCCATACATTGCTAAGATACCTTGAGATTATCTGTCACAACCCAGCAAAGAGGCTAGTTGTGGTGAGTGTCATCAAAGTCAATTGGGCTTACATTTTTCCTGCCCCACTCCCATGTCATTGTTTTCAATGGAATGGGATTTTCTGGCTAATGTTTTGCCGGACTGTGCTATACTTTGTGATTTATTTATTTATTTATTTATTTTGCCATCCCACCTTCTAAAGGCGAAGGAGGGTGGCTTTCTCCGTTTGCTTTTTCATACGTCCCGACACTATTACTCAGGTTGCTTTCAGAATCCGAAAATCCAAGAAATATATTCACAGATGTTCCCTTGTTTGTTTGTTGACTCTGTGTAATTTGTTTGCCCTAATTTGTTTTTGTCTGTCAAGGGACTTCCCTTTTTAATTTCCCTTTCTCTGTTTACCACTCTTTGTGGAGCAGCGGTCTGTTAAGCTGTGAGAGGCACATGCCAAATTAAAAAAAAGAGAGAGAGGAGGCCTTGCAGATTGTTTTAAGCATAGGCTGCCCCTTTGGGCCTGCGGGCCGTGCTTGAAGCCTGCACCTGCTCCTCCCCCAGAGACCCAGGGCTCCTGATCTTTATCCCTTGCCTTTAAGCTGCCTGATTCCTATTATCCAAAGTCAAACAGCGTTCTCTACATTCACGCCTCCAGCACTTGGCATGAAATTAATAAGCCTGGCTGATATATTTCCCTGGAAGCCTGCCACTCTTTAACAGTGGTGTTAGATTAAAAATTTTGGCATGGTTAATGAACAGGGAAAAGCTGGAGCCAAAAGTTTCATGCAGCAATGCAAAGATTTGGAGGGGGGGGAGAAGGCTGGTATTATGAAAAGAATACCAACTTTGTTCGCATTTTCTGAATGCCATCCTAATTACAGAGCTAGACAACATACACAACAGAATAGACAGAGCTGGAAGAAAAGGCATGTTCTTATCCTGCCCTCGCATTTAGATTTTTATCGCCAGTCTTTTCAATCGCATACTATTATGCTATATTATCTCAAAAAGCAATAATAGCTGTTTGTGCTCAAAAAGAAAAGACGTCCGTCTCGCCTTTGTTAGCTACAGTTGCAGAAAAACTCAATTTACAGTTGAAATGTAAGCAAGAAGCTCACAAACTTTGTGAACATTAAGACATCAGTGTCTCTAAACTAAAAGCAAGATCCAGGCTTCAGGTGTTGCCAGAAATGCTCATAAATACGATTAATGGCCACTGAAATCAAGGAAAGATATGCTTGAGAAAGTTTGGGATACAAGAAATATTATCTGGAAGTTTCCTATGAATTCAGGCATGAGTTGGAAGCTAGTTGTCCCTGAATGCATGGTATTTTGAGCTCTTGTTTGTTTCATGAAGAAGGCAGCATTAAATTGATAGGTACCTGTGGTATGTTTGAACACAGGCACTAGACTCCTTCCTCTTGCTCTTCTTTTGGTCTATACTTGCTGCAGGCCTGTACTCTACAGCCATTATGTAGAGTCAGGTAGGGCCTCGGGCAACAGATGCTGTGAGACAAGGTCCAGAGTAGGCTCTGTATGTCACCTGGCCTTCTCTGAAGCTTCTAAGCAGGTCTGCTGCTCTCAAAGAACAATTATAGTAGAAAGAGATTCAGCAACCAGTATGGCCAGTTTCTCTCCATGGAAGGGAGGGAAAGTATCAATGTGTTCCTCATTTCAACCAGGAAAAGGTCTTGCGCCACCCCTGAATTAAGTGATCATGATTGGCACAGAACCTGAATCCAGTGATTAAACTCAAAGAAATGATTATATTTATCTGAATAAAGATAAATCAAATTCAACTTCTTTGGCAATTTAATAATAGTAGCAGTAGCAATAGCAGGACAAACAACAACAGTTTCTTCTTTAGGCTGACTGACATTTGCACATTGATGATGGCATAGTAAGGTATAATGACACTTTGTTAAACTAGCATCTTGCCTACTTTGTTTTCACAGACAAGCAAAGATTTTTCTATTCTGATGGGCATCCGAGGAGTAATGATATAAGGCCCATATTATACAATGCACCAAATATTGCTAATTGTTGTGCTGGTGTGTATATTTTAATGATATATGCTTTAACCTGATTTTAATTTTTTATTGTGTTTTAACTTTTGTATCTTGTGGATTTTTAATAAGTCTTTTCATTGTTGTAAGCCTCTTTGAGTCCCAGTCAATGGAAAAGAAAAAGAGGAAGAGGAAGAGGAAGAAGAAGAAGAAGAAGAAATGTAATGGTCACAGAATGTCAGACTGGGACCTGGGAGATCCATTTTCAAGTCCACATTGAAACTCCCTGAGCCATGAAACTAGGTTGAAACCCTGAGTCAGTCACCCTTTGTCGTCACTTGGCTTACCTCATGATGTTGTTGTGAAGATAAACATGGAAGGGAGTAAAATTTGAATCCTACTGTAATTGCAAAGTTGCAACCGTTTAATAAGAAGTCGAAGGCTTTCACGGCTGGCATCCATAGGTTTTTGTGGGTTTTTTGGGTTGTGAGTCCATGTTCTAGAAGAATGTATTCCTAATGTTTCACCTGCACCTGTGGCTGGCATCTTCAGAGAAATCTTCCTGAAGATGCCAGACACAGATGCAGGCAAAACGTCAGGAATACATTCTTCTAGAACACAGCCTCACTGCCTGAAAAACCCACAAATACCTTTGTAACCATTTCTCCATCATCATGGGATATAAATGTAACTACTGATTAATAATAAATATAAATGCATCTATATAAATAATAGTCATATCAAGATTTTTAATATGTTGAATGCACAATTCCCACAATTGCTCTTGAAATTGTTTTTAGAATACCTTACTAGCTGTTTTCCACAAGACATGTCCCAAGGCATGCCAACAATAATTGGTACACATCCTACATTTCATATTGGATAGTGTCCCTTATTCAGCTCTACAATGATATATCACACACACACACGTGTGTGTGTGTGTGTGTGTGTGTGTGTGTGTGTGTGTACAGCCAGAAGGGTATACTTCTGATGTTTACGTTCTTTGGCCTCCCTCATCGCTGATTTCCTGTTTTCAAAGGGGATGGTGACATCTACAATAGTAATCTTCTTATGATCTTTATCTGTGATTACTCCCTCTCTCTCTCTCTCTCTCTGGCATTTCTTTTTTCTAACTGAACTCCCATAATGGTCCACTCTGGTCTTAGGGAACACCCTCAGATTCATCCAAAAGAAGTCAAAAGCATTCCCCCACTGTTTAAGAGACCTCTAATCACTTGAATCTCCCATCATATTATCTCCCAAATGCTGTTATGTAATGCCTTGAACCATTTTGTCTAGGAGCAAATCTCCCTTACTAGCTGCATGGACTAGTTTCCTATGCTGCTTCCTATAACAGCATTCAGAAATAGTGAGTGACCTCCATGTCAGTGGGACAGTGAATTCCCTCCAGTTTTTTAGTTTGAATTTAAATGGAGCTATCCAATGATTATCTGCCAGCCTATTTGGGGGACAGGTTTCAGCACCTTGGGTAGCTCATTTAAAGTTCAGGCTATAACCTCAAACTTTAGGTATCACCAGTTCATTGATATGGAGGCCACAAACCACCACAGACATTTTCACATCAGTAGAGAGATCAAGCATGGTCTAGTGCAGGGGTAGGCAACCTTTCCCCTTTAAGGGCCAAGGGACTTCCTCTCCCAGAAGCCTCAGCCATGTTGGCCAATAGTCCCATGTTGGCCAATAGCTCCTGGAATTCTGGGAGCTGAAGTCCCTCGGCCCTTAAAGGGGAAAGGTTGCCTACCCCTGATCTAGTGTTTTAAGCATTGCATTACAACTCTGGAAACCAGTGTTCAAATCCCCACTTGGCTATTGAAACCCACTGGTTGACCTTAGGCAGGTAATACTCTCTCAACCTCAGACCTCCTCTGAACATATCTTACCAATAAAACCCCATGATAGGTTTTCCCTAAGGGTCACCATCTGTCAGAAGCAACTTGAAGGCACACAGCAACAACAAAGTAAAAAGAGACAGCAGGGCTTAGGTGTTAGACTAAGACTGTAGGAGACCAGACTTTGGATCCCAACTCAAGTATGAAAATTCACTAGGTAACTTGGGGGGTGGGATCACACTCTTTTGGCTTTAGAAAAAGGTAATGGCAAACATCCTCTGTATAAATCTTACCAAGAACATTTACAGTGGGGTTAGCATTGGCTTGGAGGCACATAACAACAACAGAAATAGAGGAGTGTTCAGGCTATGTATAATAAGTGACTTAAATCCAAGCAGAAATAGGCACAGGGTTTTTAAAAGGTGAGTTGATTTCTTCATTGAGAAATCAAGACTGTCAAGATGCATCTTACTGCTATAAAGAAAAAAGCAAAAAAGTTTCATGGCTCAGAAGCCACACATTTTACTTGACATCAGACTGATGATGAAAAGGTTGAAGGAAAGGCTGGATGCCTGAAGACCCAAAAGAGGATCAACCATCACCCTTTTACCAGAGACTTCCATGAGAAGGGAGCCATAAAAGCAAAGGATGCCTTCACCCGCATGGCCTGATGCAGCCACCATGCTCTCCTCCTCCTCTTCAGAATCTTTGGTAGCCCCAGAGGGTGTTCCTCAGTTCCCATATTACATTCAGTAATAGCAGGAGATTCCCCATCTCAAAAAGCAATGGTACTTCAGGGGTAAAGCCTGACTTCTTTAACTCCAAAGAGATTCATCATAGGGCAAAGAGCTCAAAATGCCAACCTGACAGCAAAATAACTTAATCTCTCAATTGGCTCCAGACTATTGCTGAAGCAACATGCCAAGGCTGCTGCTTTTGGGAGAACTGTAACCAGTTTGACTCTCTGTACCCAGTTCAGCCATGTGCTGTCCGTGGTGCTGATCTCTTGAAACATAGTCTGGCTTTGCCACCAGTATTCCCTGAAGCCCCAGTCTGGAACATGATAAAACAGATCTAATGCCTACATATTGAACCTCTACATTAAGCAGATGTTTAGTCCAGTAGAGAGTAGATAAGCTTACTGAAATTCAAGATGTTACTGGTTGCCTGGTCCATGTTACAAAAAGAAAAATCCAAAGCTTCCATTTCTCACCTGGGCTCTTGGTTTATTGGGCAAAGTTCCAAAATGAAAACCTTGTTGATAGAATGAGGGCTGCCTTTCCAGCCAAATCTAATTAATCACCAAGGATTCTGTTTCAATGGATAGCCAGCAATTAAAACCAAATGCTCTTTTCTTTTTATGACTTTTTTAAAAAAGAAAAAAGAAAAATAAGTAATAAAGGAAAATGAAAAAAGATGACGTGTTTCCTGCCCAAGAGAAAACATCCTTTTAGCAGCAGGGGGAAAAAAACTATACATTTACATTCACATTTCTGTTACAGAATATTCAAACACATAGCTCTGATATATTAAAAGAAGAAACTGTGCAACTGAGCAAAGAAGAAAGTTGCTGTTACAACAAAGAAGGTCATAATCACTTTCTTCATATTTCTTTGTATGCACCTTTTCCATATCTAGATAATTTGATAAAGTTTACAGGCTTAACTTGTTTCTAACTGCCCTTGAGCTGACTCCGACTCATGGCGACCCTGTGGGTGAGACATCTCCAAGGAACCTACTCTCCACTACTCTGCTTAGGAATTGAGCCTTCTCTGTCAGAGAGCTCGGGTGCCACAATAAACTACAGTTCCCATGATTCCCTCGCACTCAGCCAGGGCAGTTAAAGTGGACTCAAGTTGCATTATTTCTGGCAGTCTGTAAAGGCCCTAAGTTTGCTGGGCTCTCATTTTAGCTGTTGGAAGGCACCTCTCTCCATTTTATGAGTGTGTTTTTTCATTAAAAATTAGTGAATGTTTGCCAGACTGTCTCTTTTACATGGAGGGTGGCATTTTTAGGGAACCAAAGGAAATATGACAGTCAGTGTGATGTAGTGGTTTCAGCACTGGACTATAACTCTGGAGATTAGGGTTCAATTTTTCACTCAGCCATGGAAACTCACTCTCAGCCCCAGAAAACCCCATGATAGGGCCACTCTAGGGTCACCATAAGTCAGAAATGACTTGAAGGCACACAACAGCATGGAAATATGCTTGGGAAATTAACTTTCTATAAATATGTAGAATGATAAGAATGTAAAGCACAGACATTTCTGATGCCCCCCTTTTTTGTCAAAAAAATCAAGCCAACATCCTAACTGAGCCCAGCAAATAAAACTGTGATGTACCTTTACCTCATATGCAACAAATTCTAACTGACACCAGGTAGGAAATGCCGAAGCACAACAGGAGTGCCCAACATGCATCAAAAGTGCTCATTGTGTATCAGACATGTCCAGTGCTCATCTGGAGCACCCAATGCACATTAGAAGCATCCAATGTACATCAGATGTGCATCTTCAAATCTAAAAGGGTTTTGTTGCATTTCTGTCATGTAGCTACAAAAAGTAGACCATGATGTAGAATCTCAGCTACATTGTTCCAATTGGTATTTCATTGCCTCTTCTGGTCTTCCAACTCTTTGGAAAGAGTAGCGCCATCATAACTAAGGCATGAGGAAATCAATGAAAGACAAAACAAAAAATGTTACACAGTGCCTTTGGGACAGATATATGCTGGCCTAAATTCTATTTTAATCCGAGAGTGAATCCACTGAATCAGTGCTAACTTAAATAATCCAATTCTTATGTAAGTTGCATTGATTGAATGGCTCCACTTTAGTTTGGTTTCAGGCTATTGATACAAGCCCAAAATGCTACTTCCAACATTTTTGGTACTTTAGTACTCCTGCAGGAATGAAACATATGTGCACATAACTGAGCATGCATAGCTCACTGTTGCATGTAACAATATCCATCTGTGCACTATTTGTAAATGAGTTGTATATTCAGCAATGAAACTCCTGGGAAAGGTCGAGTCATTCCTCTCCTGCTGAAAAGTAAACAGTGGTCAATGGAAGGATGTAGGGGAAAAAATTCTCCCAGCTAAAGCTCCAGCAGAGATTTGGCACAAAATTTTTGCCTACCTCTCTTCAAGAAAAAGTGTCTCTTTTCATGGTTGTCTAGGAAACATTTTTACTTTTCATTCTCATTTATCTCCCAAATCCTTGAATATATTGCTTTCTATTTCCACCTAGACTTCCCCTCTCTCATCTTTCCCCTGATCCCATTAAATGTAGATTTCTCTGTCTCTGTACAGAGCATTAAAAGATACCTCAGGGATCAGAGTTGGCTAAAGTTTTAATGGACCAATCTTCATTCACAAACCATCTGAAGATTCTTCCTCTCTCCTTCCCTCCCCCTTTGTCCAAATTGCTTTTCTATTGTTTGAAATATATTGTTTTCATTCTTTTGTCATGCACATGTATTTTCTTTTTTACAAATAGAATAAATTGCTAGGAGATGAGAGTTATTAAACTACCTGGTTTTACCTCTCTTTCTTTCTTTTCATTTTGTAACATCTTACTTCCAGAATTTGAAAATGTTACATTTTGGACTACAGCTCCCAGAATCCCCCAGCCAACATGGCTATTGTAGGAATATATGGGTTGTAGTCCAAAAAAATAAATTTTCCAGGCTCTGATCCCTTTCTCTTCTCTTGTCCAAGTTCATTTTCAGATGATAGTATTAAATTGTGTGTGTGCGTGTATGTGCGTGCATGTGTGTGTATCTTCAGGTCACCGGTCAACTTAGGGTGATCCCACGTATTTCATAGGATTTTCCTAGTCAGGGAATATTCAGAGGTGGTTTTACCAGTTCCTTTCTCTGAAATACAGCCTGCAGCACCTGGTATCATCCATCCAAGTACTAGCCAGTGCTGACTTTGCTTAGCATCCAAGGCCTGATGCAATCTGGTGTCTTTTGGTACATAGACATGTGTGGTGGTGAAGATAGGGCAGCTTTAATAAAACACATACGTCACCTTGACTGACTCCAACCAAATTTAACAAAATCTAACAAAATCATGCTCCCTTCTCGAAGGCTAGTAACCAGTGACTAGTGAATCCGCCACAAGAAGTGGAGCAGAACCTCTCTTGGTCTTCTTCAATTTGGGGGACATTTTGGAATTTGAAAGCTCACAGTAAATAAATATATAAATAAATATGAAGGAAGTGGGATGATATTGACTCTTAATCTGGACACATTTTGTATACATTAAACCCCTTTACAATGGAACAACTCTGTGGAATGTACCTATACGAATAAAGGAACATATGAAGTGAAGAGCCCACTTCCCAGTAGAGAGCTTAAAAACAAAATGTGTCACTGCCCCACCAGAAAGTGATGTCATTGCACTTCAGGTATTAAAAAAGAAAGAGTGGTATGAGGAGAGGAAATTATGACAAAATAGACGGGGAATAAAAAGAAGGAAATCCAAATGGTTTGAAAACTGTTTTGAATTGAATGCTTTATTAAATACATTAATGCCAATGCATGGAAATATAAGCACCTTAAGGTCTTGTAGATTGAACATGTCATCCCATGAAAAATCCTCCACCCATTTCTGACTTCAGCAATGACCCAGGGAAAATGGCAGTGTCCCACCTCCTGTGCTATTATATGGGGTAGGGGAGGGAGAAGTATTTCCCAAACATTCATGCCACCAATAGAGTTTTGCTCCTCTTTTATTGGTGCTTGTGGGAAACAGACTCATTTTGGGCTCAACTGCTGAACATTGACCTTTCAGTAACAAAGTGATTAATCTCCTCTGTGCCTCAGAGTATAATTCAGCATCTACTTTCAGTTTAAAAGAAGAAGGAGAGGAATCTATTTGCACACACCAGAAATACCTGGCTTCAAACCTCCCCTTTTCTGGAACATTCAGGGATGCTGATGTTCACCAAACACATGGAAGGTGCCAGGTTCTCTCCCTTGGGTATCCCTCACACCCTGGCAGGTTTCTAGTTGGCTTTAGCTTTAGGACAGATGCTTGGCTGAATCTGTCACTGCTGAAGGGGCTGTGAAGCTGAATGGGTTTTGCTTATCAGAGAAAAAGGGAAAGATACAAATATGTGTCTTCTGCCACAGAAGCTGGGTTTACAAGGGGTGTGCCAAACCCCCTGTAAACCCAGTTACAACTAGGGTTGTAACTTGAATTCTTCAAGTAATTCAACCATCATACTTTGACATGACCATTTTAACATTGTAATTATTTCCATCAACACCTATGACAAATAGACAATATTTTAAAAGTCAGCAGTACTCACGTTGCCTGAAAAATCCAAATAGTTGCCCAAAGTATTACTTTCCACAATAGCCACCAAAATAAGCGCAAATCAGGAAGGTGCTGAAGTTAATTTAAATAGTGGCTGGCCTTGCAGCAACTACCCTGTAATAAAACACCTTGGAATCTGTAAAATGTCTACTGGACAAGCACAGTGGCAAAGAGACTGAACAACAGATCAGAAAGTTCCTGGTTTGAATTTCACCTCTTCCAGGAGTTCACTAGGTGGCTGCATACAACCACACACATACACGCACAGAGTGAGGTACTCAATCCACCATCTGTGAAATGGAGAGTAGCAGATGCAGACTGGGAAGCTCCTATAACCCTTAAAGAGGATGTGCAAATCTTTTATTATATGGTGCAGCATTTAGTGTAGTTTTAATGCTATTTGTGGGATAAGAGAAGGTTCTTTCATGAAATTTTATTCCAGTAGTAAACTTAAAGATGAGATCTGCTTTGATGTACAGTTTTGGTATTCAGTTATACCTGGGATTTGGGGGATCCAGTTCCAAGTTCTCAGTGAGCCATTAAACTCCCTGGGCCAGACTTTGTTTTTTAAATAACCTATTGCCTGGTCCCTGAAAATAATATTATTGCTGTGGGAAAAGAGAGGAGCAAAGCTGGATGTGTCTCTGCTTCTCCCCCTACACTGCAAAGACACAGAAATGGTCATCTTGGAGGAGCTTTGACAGTGGAAAGGTGGGCTGAGGTGGGATTTTGGTTGTCACATGGTTAGACCAAAGAAGTGGGCTATGATGGCATAAGCTGGGCCTATGCCATCATAATTCATTAACAGGATGCCACCCATTATGTAATTCATTATGTAATTCATTCAGTTTATGTCTGGCTTCCTGTTCATGATAATGCCAAATATGGTCATTTGGGTGGAAGAAACCCACTGTCTCTCTCATTCAGTGACCCTTACCCCCTTGAGATTCTCCTTACTCTTGCAATAGAGGCCCTAATACAGCCATGTAATGGCCAGAAGTGTCAGGCTATGTCCCGGTAGATGGACACATGATGGCATCATCTGCCAGGATCTACATCCCCAAGGATGTCTTTGTTGTTATGTACCTGCCTATGGGGCAGAGGCTGATACTGGCCAGCCACCTGTGTGGCACTTTATGCTTTGTCCTCTCACTGGGAGCATAGTGAAGGAGGATTGGAGAAACTTTCATTGTCAGACTGCAGCAGTGTGTCCTCAGCAAACAATGCAGCAAAGCTTGAGCTGGAAAAGAAATTCTACTTTTAGCAGCTACTACTGTAGCTGTGTGTGCCTGCCTACAGCTGGCAAGGTGAACGGCAACTGCCTTCAGATTCCCTGAGGCATGAATGAACAGCAAAACAGAGAGAAAGGAGTAAGTACGTAAGAGTATCTTATCATGTGCTGTGCTCCCAACATGTTAAAAAATATAGATGTTTATTTTTGGCCATTAACTGGAAGACAAAAGAGCAGAAACTGGGAAAAGAAAGTCATTTCTGGGTGCATTTTTGAGGAAGCCTTCAAGTGGTCCCTGGGACTTTCAGAGGATGCATGCATCTGAAAAAATAGGCTCAAGTCTACAAAAGCTCATGCTATCAACTTCTTTCTATCATTTAGTCTCAGAGTCTCAGAGATGCTACAAGATCCCTTTGCATACTGATTTTCCAAACTTACACAGCTATATGTGTCCTTTTCATGTTATTTATACCTCTGGTATCAAAATTTCTATTAAAGAAGTTATGCCCAGGAATACATCTATTTCATTAAATGATGTATACCTCTAACTGTAACTAGAAAAGCATGTAGTAAAAGCATCTGAGGAAGTAGACTTAAGTCTATGAAAGCTCATGCTGCCAACTTCTTTCTTTCAGTTAATCTCAAGGGTGCTACATGATCTCTCTACATACTGTAACTAGAAAAGTTGTTCACCGCATTTTTAAAAGCCCTGCCAGTATTCCCACTCAGTACATTACTTCTGAAATACAGCTTGGCATTACATCTGTACTTCCTACCCACTTCCCATAAGTTATCAGAGATAATTATAATTCATTGTTGCTGTGCACCTTCATTTCATTTCTGACTTATGTTGACTAAGACAAACCTATCATGGGGTTTTCTGGAGTTAAGAGTATGTGAATCACTCAAGATGATCCAGTGGGTTTCCATGACCAAGCAGGGAGTTGAACCCTGATCTCCAGAGTCATAGTCCAGCACTCAAACCACTACACCACGTTGGCTCTCATTTATAATACTGTAAGAGCCTTTACAGATTGCCAGAAATAGTGCAGCTTGAGGCCACTTTAACTGTCCTAGCTCAGTGCTAAGGAATCATGGGAACTGTAGTTTATTGTGGCACCAGAGCTCTCTGACAGAGAAGGCTCAATGTCCCAGGAAAAAAAAATACAATTCCCATGATTCCCTAGCACTGAGCCAGGACAGTTAACGTGGCCTCAAGCTGCACTATTTCTGGCAGTCTGTAAAGGCCCTAATTCATCAGTTGCAAACTCTAGGGATGTTATCACACGGAGTCTAAAGCAGTGCCATCCCCGGCGCATTGCGGCATCATTCCGGATCCTTTTTTCGTGTGTTCACACGACGTCGCAGCAAACCCCGCCCCATCCTGTCCCATCCCCAGCGCATTGCGGCATCATCCCCGTTCTTTTCAATTCCTTTTTGAAAAAGGAATTACACTTGCCGCGACCAGAATCAATCAAGAATCATACCGGAATGATGCTGCTTTCTTGTGGGGTCCATTCCAGTATGGTTCTGGATTGATTCCATGCTGCTTTCTTGCAGCTTTGAGACCCCGCGTGTGATAACGTTGTGAGAATAAAGTGGGGAGGAGGAGAGACATCAGCATCTCCTTGAAGTAACTGGAGGAAGAGTGGGTTATAAATGAAACTAATGAAGCAAATAAAAATGGACCCACCTGCCCCAAACTTGCAACAACCTTGTCTAACTTGTTGTTAAGTATCAGCTATGACTTACAGAAATTCTCTTAGGTAGATTGTTTCAGAAGATACTTAACACTGTTTTTCTCTTAGGCTAAGAGAGCGTGATTTGCCCAAGAATTTGCCCAAGAATTTTTGTTGTTGTTAACTGCCCTTGAGTCAATCTCAACCCATGGCACAAAACCATGGATGACGAATAAAATGCCACAAGCAATAAAGGAAAGAAGAGAACCAAAACAAAAGGGAGATGGAAACAAACGAAGAACCATAAATACAACAGTACAACAGCTAGTGTGAAAAGATAATGGAAACTAGTACAATGATCAATGCCCAAGAAGATCCTGTAGGTTTCCAGGGCTCAATGGGTGTTTGAAACCTTGCTTTTTCAGAGCCCTAAGCCCGAGAGAGAGAGAGAGAGAGAGAGAGAGGCAAGGAGTAATCAGAGGTGGTTTTGCCTGTTCCTTGCTCTGAAATATAACCTACAGCATCTGGTATTTGTTGGTGATTTCCCATCCAAATACTAACCAGGACTAACTCAGGCTGCATTCAGAAATAATCCAGACTGACACCACTTTATCTGCCATGGCTCCACATTTGGAATACTGTTTTGTGAAATATTTAGCCTTCTCCATCAGAGAGCTCTTGTGTCACAACAAACTACAGTTCCCAGAATTCTACAACATTAAGCCATGGCAGGTAAACTGGTGTCGACCTAGATTTTTATTTTATTTTATTTTATTTTATTTTATTTTATTTTATTTTATTTTATTTTATTGCTTTTCAAAATTTTGTAATCCTACTTCCATTCTAACCTAAGCATGCCAATAAACAAGGAAAGGCTTTGCAGTGTTAAATGTGGGCCTGAATTTCATTATGCATCTCCCTCTGTGATATATTTGCAAACATGCATGTAAGGTACTTCATGAAAACAGCATGCTGCACAATGGGAGTTAATGCCAATGTGTCTGGTTTTATTAGAAGAGTTTTCACAGAACCCTTCAGCTCTGCTTTTTTGGTACAGCCAAGAAAGACCTTTTTTTTCCAGAGTCCTGCCCTAGAGAAAACACTGCTTTCCAATCTTCTCAGTTTTAGGAAGCAACTGAGGTTGCATCTGCACTGCAGAATATTGCATTTTGACACTATTCTAACTACCATAGCATTATGCTATGGAATACTGGGATCTGTAGCTTGTTGTGACACCAGAGCTCTCTGTCAGAAAGACAAAATATCTCACAAAACATAGCATTGAGCCATGGCAATTAAAGCGATGTCAAACTACATTATTTCTGCAGTGCAGATGCAGCCTGAGAAGTGGATTGTTAGGAATAAGAGAACCAAATGTGTTTGTGTGTGTGTGTGTGTGTGTATGCCTAGGTTCTTACACCAGTGAAACTCTTTCGACATCATGCCATTGCACCTGCCCAGAGTCCCTGAGGAGTCCATGTAGAGCACCCTGTGGGGCTCTACACAGAGCTGGCTACTTCCTAAACACCAGGCTCTGATGGGTTCTCAGAGCCAAGCAATGTGGACAAGATGACCTAGAAAATCACCTGTGCTAATTTTTCAAGTTGCCCTGCCTGGTTCACGACCTGGGATTCTTTCATAACTAACTCTGTCTGAAGATCCCTGGAAAAACCTGGTGGTCCTACATCTAAGGCTTGACCCTAATTATCTTTTGAGTGGGTCCACGGTGATATGGTACTGATCATCCAGTCCAAACTCCTGCTGTCCAAATCTCCTTTTCTTTTTAAAGAAAAACTGCCTTCACCACACATTTTGCAAACTTATCCATTTAAAAAAATACAAAAATGAGACAAAAACAAGACAACACATTATCAAAATGGCAAAACAGTCAGTTCCCAAAGGCTTATCAAAACAAAAAAGTCTTCACCATCCAGAAGGACACCACAGAGGGAACCACGGAAGGGTGAATCTACTGTGAATTACTCTATTTTTCTCTCCCCAAAAAAGTCAATTTCACTTTAGGAAAAAAAAGTTATTTGGAAGCATTGCCTCACCCAAAAAAATGCCACTTGACTTACATTGTTTTGCACTACTTCTTTAAAAAAGTTTAGACAAATAAGTATTAGCACTAGTATTAGTACATTAGTATTATTATGTTAGAGTTGTTATTTTGTTAATACTTCTTGAGTTGCATATCCCTGTAGGAAGCCAAAGCAAATCTCAGTTCCTCATCATATTTTACGGTAAATGTTTTTGCCTTCAGTCACCCATTATTGTTGGGTGCTACAGCACAGCTTCTTCACCCCCAAATAGGTCAGATCTTTGCTAGCTCAAACAGAACCCTCTCTGAATTAGCTTTCCAGTGGTGTCCAATTGGAATGATGGTAACACCAAAGCAGGGAGGAGGTGTTCTTTTGGTTGGAGTCCACTTGGTGTTTTTAGCCCTGAGCACTGCCTCCAGCCACTTGCTCTTGCTTAAGAGGATCATTTGCCACTGATGTTTGCTTCAAGCATCAGCACATTGCAGTGGTGTGCTGGAAGATAAACAAAGCTAATGGCCAGGCGTCAGGCCAATAGGGATTACTGGGAGCATTAATATTCCTTGCTTGTTGTATCCTTTTGAGCAGCTGACCTTAACTGCAGGCATTCCAATACCCTGTATCCATGCAAGCTCTTGTAAATCCCATTGAAGACTATAGGATCTCCGTGGGAAGTATCAATTCATCCCTAATGTCAGAAATCCAGGCAGAAGCTATGACTTTGCTCATGACATTGTTAACCAGCTCTCCTGTCCTCCAGATGTTTTTGGACTATTATTTATTTATTTATTTATTTATTTATTTATACAGTGCTGTAAAATTTGCACAGTGCTTTACATAATGAACAGTCAAAACAGAAGTAAAATCTGCCAAACAGTGTACAATCTAAAAGCAAAACAAAATTATAAAATTAAAACATCACTTAAAATGATTCAACCAATATACTATGGGAAAAACACAATTAAGACACATTATCAGCTGGCTACTCGGGTGGTGATTTGGAATGCTTCCCTAAACAAAATTGTCTTCAATTCAGCCTTAAAATTGTCTAAGGAAGTGATGGTCCGTAATTGTATGGGAAGGAGATTCCAGGCATAGGGAGCAGCATGGGAGAAGACTACAGCTTCCAATCAGCTCTGATATCCTGACTGGGGCCAGTGAGAGTTGCAGTACAGAACTTCTGAAGTGTCCCAGGTGAAGAAGGGGGGGTTGCCCATATTGTTATCAGACATGCACACTTCTTCTTTGAAATTTGGTGAAACATAGTTTATCTCTGAAATATTTCTTTCCTTGTTCAGTGCTTACAGTAGTAAAGCTTGTCTGACAGAACCAAATTTCTGAAGCCCATAAATAAGTGAAGTATATGGCTGCCTTACACCAGGTCACCCCATAAGTCTGTGTGGTCCTGCCTTGTGTACTCTCGTCCAGCAAGCTGCAACAGAGGGCGAAGCTGCTGGAAGGAGCATCATTCCACCACCCCTGCTAAAGGACTATGTTTTTCTCCTCCTTCCTCTGCATCTCTTTTTTATTTTGTGTCATTTCTTTGTAGATTATAAGATTATGGGGAAGGACTGGTTTTTTTTTCTAATTGTCTGTATGTAAGTCACTCTGAGAGACCTCTTTGGCTGAAAGGAGAAGAAAAAATGCTATAAATTAAGGGAAATAAAATAAATAATCCAGATGTTAGCTGCAGAAGACTCATTCCCACCACCTGGTACCTGACTCCAGTAGCAACTGATGGCTTCCATATCAATGGAGTAGTGCATCCACTCCAAGTTTTACTAAATAATTTAATGGAACTATCCAATGTGCTGAACTCTATCCACCTCAAATTGGACTAGCACCTTGGATAGTTCCTTTAAAATTTGGACTAAAACTCAGAGCAGATTCATTTTCCCACTGCCATTAGAGCCACCAGTCACAACTGCCTAACCTTTAACTCAGGGGTAGGCAACCTTTCCCCTTTAAGGGCTGAGGGACTTCAGCTCCCAGAATCCCAGGAGCTATTGGCCAACATGGGACTATTGGCCAACATGGCTGAGGCTTCTGGGAGCTGAAGTCCCTCGGCCCTTAAAGGGGAAAGGTTGCCTACCCCTGCTTTAACTGAAGATACCATAGACAGAGCTTGGGATCTTTGGTGAACAAAGCATGAACCATAACTACTCAGCTGTGTCTCCTTTCACCTTGTGTTCTGTTAAGTCAGATATGGCTCCCTAGCCATCTATGGTGGCCTGCTAAGGATTTGGTAAGCCAATATTCACAGAGCTGACAGGACAATCTAACACTTGACAGACCACACTATATGAACAGGGCTGTATTTAGCTTTACAAGGTTGTATGTGGGTTAACTGGCAATGCAACCCAAATTAGGACAGAATGGACCAGGCCTCACCACTGAAAATGAATGGTGCTGCTACAAGTCAAAACTTTAAAGTTCAAGATTTGTCTTTGTCATATCCAGAAGCCAAAAATGTGAGGACAGGACACCAAAACAGACAGGAAGGACTGACTGGGAGGTGGAAGACTTCAGCAGCTGCTGCTGAACATCACAGAGAACATCACATTTAGAAATAGCCATGTTCAATTTGCCACCTGAGGCAGGGGCCTGAATCCCAACTAGAGTGGACTCACTGAAACAATTGCTGAATTTTGAATGAATATGTTGTTGTGTACCTTCAAGTCATTTCTAACTTATGGTGACTAGAAAGTGAATTTATCATGGGGTTTTCTAAGGCTGAGAGTATGTGGCTCACCTGAGGTCACCCAATGGGTTTCTACAGCTGAGTGGGGAATCAAACCCTTACCTCCAGAGTCCTAGTCCTCAGACCACTAGGGACGTTTTCACACGGGGCTTAAGGCAGACGCAATCCTACCTCACTCCGGCCCCAGTCCGGATCCTTTGCCAATTTTTCACACGACGTCGCAGCAAGCCCCGCCCCATCCAGTGCCATCCCCGGCGCAATCCTGCATCATGCCGGGTCCTTTCTCCGAGTGTTCACACGACGTCGCAGCAAGCCCTGCCCCGCCCCGCCCCATTTCTGCATCATCCCCATTCTTTTCAATTCCTCTTTTAAAGAGGAATTGAGTTGCCGTGGCCAGAAGCAATCAAGAACCATTCCGGAATGATGCTGCTTTCACCAGTCGATCCATTCCGGAATGATTCTTGATTGCTTCCATGCGGATTTGAGACCCCTAGTGTGAAAACGTCCTAGGCCACAGTGGCTCTCAAATCAATATATAGGGCAATCCAATTATCTCAGTGGGTTTTCTCTTGTTGAGACTAGCCAAAGGAACTCAGGCCAGAAAAACCTAGAAGTTCCCTCCCTGGGTGTAAAAAATACAGATCTAATTTCTCAAAAATTAATGGTTTGCTGCTTTTTCCTGACAGTCTTGATCACATGCCTAAAGTAGTAATCTCATTGGTTTTTTGTGGGTTTTTTCGGGCTGTGTGGCCATGTTCTAGAAGAGTTTCTTTCTGACGTTTCGCCAGCATCTATGGCTAGCATCTTCAGAAGATGCTAGCCATAGATGCTGGCGAAACGTCAGAAAGAAACTCTTCTAGAACATGGCCACACAGCCCGAAAAAAACCCACAAAAAACCTATGGATGCCGGCCATGAAAGCCTACGACTTCACATAAGTAATCTCATTCTTCCTAAGAGTAGGCTGGCTTTGATGCTCAAGGGTGTTTAACAACAACAAAGGTGATTCTCAGTAGACTCTGAGAGGCAGAAGAGGATTTGTACAGGAAGATAGAGCAAACAATGGGATGGTCTGGATCATTGGAATAAATGCAAGTAGTACAAAAGCAATTCTCACAGCAACACAAAAGCTTGGAGGAGGGGAAAAAAGCTAACATTAAGAAAGGATGAAAACCCAATGAGATGAGGCAGAGATTGTCTAGAGGCAAACAATTGTTTTTTCACTGGGAAAGAAGGCAGGGTAATGCCAGCATTGTCTTTGAGAACAGCCATTTATTTCTTTTGTGTCACTGCTGTCTTTGGTAGAACATATTTTGAAGGGTCTTAGAGCACCATAAAACATGAAAAACCTGCCAGGCTAATGAATATAGTGGGACAAGAAAAAGGATTATGTCCATCATTGCACCACCTTCTGTGCTGGGTGGATGAAGATAATCAGCTGTGGAGCTTCAAAGAGAAAGAGTTGCTGACTAAGGCAGAATCAGCCCTAGAGTTCTCTATCAATTACCATACTCTTCCTGACCTTAGAACAAAGACAGACTGGCACTTTTTTTTCCATTAGTGCTAACTGGAACTGATGGTGTACATTTTAAAAGAACATTAAGAAATAAGAACAACCACAAAAAGGAAGAAGGGGTAGGAGAAAACTACAGAAGGGTCTTATGGCATGGCTGGAGAATGGCTTGGTCACTTATGTAGAACATCACAAGACTCTTCATGAATCTTGCTTTAAAAGTGGAAAAGATACATAGGTAAGACAATATGACATTGCAATAGTGGGAAAGGGCAACTGAGAAAAGTAGGAGGAGGATGTTTCATATGACTGGATACATACCATGATAGATTGTTATATGAGTATAAAAGTAGAAGAGAGAGACAGCATGATGTGGTGGTTTTAGTGTTAGACTATAATCTGAAGACCAGGGTTCAAATCCCAGCTCGGTTATGTAAACCCATTGGGTGGCCTTGGGCAAGTCGCACTCTCTGAGCCTCTGAGGACGGCAATGACAACCCACCCACCCACCCCAAAGAAACTTGCCAATAAAACCCCATGATAGGGTTGCCATAAGTTGGAAATGACTTGAAGGAACAACAACAACAAAAGTAGAAGATGACATGTTGATGCCTCAAGTGTCATATCCCAGAAACAGGATTTCCATCCCCAAACTGGTATCTTCTAGATACGTTGGACTAGAACCCCCAGCCAATATGGCAATTGGCCATAGATTATGGAGAACATGCTGGCTGGGGATGGTAGGTGTTGTCATCCCGCATGTTTAGAAGCTGCCTAGTTAAAGAGAGGCTGCATTAAATAGAAATAGAAGTAGTGGTTCTTCAAGGGGGAAAAAACACAAATAAAATCCAGTATCTGTAGAGCTTAAGATGCTCCTAGCTGCTTGTATTCTTTCAAGGAGCCTGGCCTTGAGCACTTTGTAACAATTGTTCTTCTGCAGCTTTTGCCAGTAAGTAATACTAAGGGATTGGTAATGTTCATTTGCCATGCACTAGTGGTTAGCTGAACCAAGAAAATATGAAGAAAATGTATGAAGCACCAGACAACTGAAAATCAAATCCTCTTTCTGCATCAATGTCAAATTTCTACCTCCTGATATGATAGGAGTTCAGTGGGAAGGATGCCAACTGATTAAAATACACAGATAGGACAACTGGAACTACATCACATAAACAAATCTTCTACTGCCCTCCTGTGGTACCTGATGGAACAGCATTGAGGCAGTTTCTCTTTGTTATTTTAAGGCACCTGGTATTATTATGCAGTCTGCATTCAGTGCTCTTAATTAGCAGCCATAATATATGGAATCTTTATGTCCTAACAGTCACCATCACTATAATTTTCTAGGTAACTCACATGGTAATAGTACTGAGCATTACAGTTTAACAATTAGCAGCAAATTTGGGGGGAAATCCATCAAAAAAGTGTTAAGAAAAGAAAAAAGTGAACAATATCAAATCCAGACATTGTGACACCTGGACAAATAAAATTGCTAATCCCAACCCATTGAAGCAATGGGATTACCTACATGTCAACTCACCATTCAGCAAGTGACTCATTAGATCCTCTCCGGCCAGGACTAGCATTTGGATTTAGGACTCAAGAGTTCACGGGATATGATAAAAATATAAGAACTGGGTTTTTTTACATTCTTTAGTTTTGCCTCATTCTAACTCAGGTGGGAGTTAGTGAGGCCATTGTTCTTTAACTGATGACAAATAATGATGCATAACTTGGCTGCAGCTGAATAAATACTTTGCACACAAAAGGCCACAAGTTCTACCCCACCCCCCTTCAAGTAGGGTTGGAAAACAGCCTTTGAAAGCCCAGAAAAAAGATTTCAAGTTACTGCAGAACAAGGCTCCTTTAGCTATCTGATGTGAGGAAATGATTAGTTTCCTCTAATGCTCCAACTGGTAGCAAATTTGATGACCACTGGCTATAATTGTTTATTTCTTGGAAATTCCTCAGTGACCAGCAGCCCATGAACTGGCACTGGCCCATCTTTGAGTAGCAATTTAAAGACTTTAAATTAATAATAATTTACAAAATCAGACTAAAAGCACAGGGGAAAGGAGTGGAAGAACTAAAGGAAACAAAGCATAAGGCTGGACAAATCCACTGAAATCAAAAGGGATTTCATTAAGCATAATTAGGATGTTTTACTGGTTTCCAGAAATAACTAAATCAGAAGCCATCTCATCCCATAGAGTCCATTCCAGTGCAAGTATCCTTGAACACTCTTCTTGGCATTATTTTCATGCACCCCTCATATTGTCTCTCACCCCCATGGTGAGAAAATATCAATTGTAATAGGTTCTACTGCATTTATTTGAACCTGATTATCTTACCTATCATAGCTCTCCATCCCAGAAAAACTGGGCAAGTCAAGGGGTTAAAATGGATTGGCCCAGGAGATAATTCACTTTGTCAAACAGATTTGGTACCAATCTGATCATTTATTGCAAACAAAAGGGATTTTTGGCAAACAAAAGAACAGAAAGATGGTATATATAAGTGGGTATAGGAATGTTTTAAAATCAAATGGGCATCAAATGGTCCCATATCTCTAGGGCTGCAAACTACATGACACTTGAAACACTATCCAGTCACATAAGACTTGCTTTTCTAGTAAAGTATTTGTTTTCTTTAGTAATAATTAGTTACATTTATATTCTGACTTTTTCCCCCAAGGAGTTCAAGTCAGCATACATGGTTCTCCTTCCCAATTTGTCCTCCCCACAAACCTGTGAGGTAGGTCAGGCTGAGAAAAAGTGATGGGCACAAAGACACTAGTACCCATTTTCCCATGTCCCAGCCTGACCTCAGTGGTAGCTCATGTGAAATGAAGGTTACCTTTAAGTGACCCAGACACATGCAAGGGGCTGATTGGGCAGGTCCCAGGTAATCAGACACTTCTTGGGGAAAGAGAATCAATTCCATAGGGATTGTTAGAGTCTGGCTTTAAATTAGTAGAGTAGCAGAAGAGTGACTTTGCCTAACTATGGGCCAATGCACACGGCCCGTAAGGAGTGGCTCTGGGCCACCCCTGGGAGCAGTGGATTGAGGCTGTGGCAACTACATGCCATGGCCCTAATCCTTCTTTTTGCCACCCCCAAAAGAGCAGGCAAATGCTGTTCCTTTGGGGTGGCAAAAAGCTGCCCATTGAGCTGCCGCCATGGCTCTTTCATGCCCTTTTGGCGCAGTGTGTATGCATACTGCACCAAGAGGGCACCCTGATGCCGCTACCATGCAGACAGGCATGCAGCCTTTGGGCGGCATCAGGGCAGCCCTAACTAACTCCCCCCCAGGCCGGCCCTTTAGGCCAGTCTGCATCGGCCCTATGCTTCCCTTAGAACTTAGACTGACTCAAAAAACAACAAACACATAGCTTGTAGTTCAAAACAATGGCTTTAATAGAACAGGCATATCCATGGGCAGAGGTAGTTGATATCACCACATTGTCATGGATGGATCATTTCCTGGTTAAGGTTGGACTAAAAGCCACTATTCAACCCTTGAGGGTGGAGGACCTATTAGAATGG
>CM034701.1:281226370-281237385 GCA_020142125.1 Phrynosoma platyrhinos
ATCCCACAATGCCTCATTTTAATGAGGGTTAATTTTAGATTGATTTTAATAAATTGATTGCATTTTATGATGTTTTCTATTTTAATTGGGGGTTAGCGAATTATGTTTAATTAATGTTATTGTAATATTTTATTATTGTTATCTACCTCGATCCTTCGAGGAGAGGAAGGCTTTAAATTATTATTATTATTATTATTATTATTATTATTATTATTCTATATTTACATTAAAAAGCTAAATCCTAATCAAACTAGTGATGGTTTGGAAAAGAGAAAATATTTATCTCACCATCTTTCAAATAAAGTAGAGAACAGGAAGATCAAATAGTTCAGTTGAGAATCTTGAGAAAAAAATCCTAAGGCACATGGTTAGTTTGAATGAGAGAGAGGGAAGAGTTTGCAAGTGGGGGGGGGAGAATGCAAAGATCTTCCAACAAGAAAACGGAAACAGCATAAACTACTTCAGCTTAAGGACTGCCTGCTTGACAGTTTATCACCCCAGTGCAGCTCCCTTCGTCATTTTAAGCTCTGAGATGCCTATAACTAGGTGGTTCTATTATAGTTATGGATTTTCTAAACTCTGCATGTGATCATGCAATTTAAAGCTTAAAGGAACAGAGAGTCCAGGGCTATTGTAAAGCTTTTGAGCTGCCTGAGGCCACTGCTGTACTCAACACAATAGAGATCAGTCTTTAGACACTTTGTAACTAAGAGAGTATGTGTGCAAGTTGGGGTTTGATTTATTCATTCAAACTACCCAATACTTAGAATTCAGAATCCATTTCCAAATAGCACATGGGAAAAGGGTCAATACCCCCTCCGAAAAAGACCACTTAGTTCTTATTAAAGAACCATGAGTCTTTTTTACATTTGTAGAATCTGCAGGGAATAATCCTATCTTTGCAGGCATATTCTTAGGAGTGAGGTGAAGTCTGTCTGTTCCTCTGTCTGTCTGTCTATCTGTCTGTCTAGCTACCTCCATCCATCAGCCCATCCAAACACACATCCTTGAAGATTCATGGCTTCTTTAGTTTGAATGCAAATCAATACAAATCACAGCTATCACAGCTATTTCCCACTATCATTTTGTTACACATTGCTGTGGCCAATTGACTATGTGGTGGGCAACTTTCTGATGACTGTATATGAATGTAAATAGATAGGTACCAAGGGGGTGGATGGAAGGACAGACAGACAGTTTGTTTTGGTGTATTTCAACTGTAAGATGCCTTTGGTTTTGTTTGTTTGTTTGTTTGTTTTACAAAAGGGTATCTGATATGCTTTAAAAAGAACATCACAGGTTTAAAAATGAAAAAATAGCATAGCATAATGAAGGTCTCCATTTTATAGAATTATAGAGTTGGAAGGGCCCCATGGGCCATCAAATCCAAGCCCCTGCTTAATGCAGAATCTCCAGCCAGAGTATCCCCCGCTGTCTAACCTCTTTTTGAAGGCATCCAGAGAAGGAGACCTCACCAATTCTCTAGGCAACTGGTTCCGTTGCTGAATGGCTCTCACTGTCAGTACGTTCCTTCTAATGTTCAGTCAAAAACTACCTTCCTGTAACTTCAAATCATTACACCTAGTTCTACTCTCTGAAACAGCAGAGAACAAGCTTGTGCCCTCTACTTTGTAGTGGCCCTTGAGGTATTTAAAGAGTGACTATAGTCACACCTCAGTCTCCTCTTAACCAAGTTGAACATGCTCAGTTCTTTCATCCTCTCCTCCTATGTTTTGTTCTCCATATCTCTTATCATCCTTGTTGCCCTTCTCTGGACCTGCTCCACCTTATCTATATCCTTCTTAAAATGAGCACCCAGAACTGAATGCAATACTCCAGATGAGGCCTGACCAGTGCAGACTTCCACAACTTGGAAGCAATGGTTCTATTAATTCAGGCTAAGTTTACATTAGCTTTCTTTGCTGCTGCATCACTCATGTGGGTGACATTATTAATTGTGAAATTACTGAGAAATGGCAAAGCAAAAATTAGTGAAACTACAAGTACTCCCAGCTGCCTAATCTCAATGAAATTAAATAACCCCATTAAGGATTCAGGATCAATATGAATATAAACAATAGGGCGGAATTTAAGAGACCTTGATGACCCCATAGTCCCTGCTATGCATCCATCATACTATATATTACAATTGTTTGATGCAAATACACTAAAATTACCTATCTATTTATTTATCTAATTATATATTTTAAGTTATTAATTGCATCCTTTTGTGATCCAGAATAAATTGGGCAGAAGTGCTGTCCATTTGTTTTTAAAATCTCTTCTATGTGAGGGTCTCTTTAATAAGAATAGAAAAGGATAGTCCAATAAACAGTGTCACCTGTAGTGTGGCCCCGAGTGCCTGAGTGTTGCTGCCTGTCTCATCTGCCACTTTTATTGTCATCATGAGGAAAAGCTGTGTGGCCTTAGCAGTACGTCATGAGTTTCAGCCTTAGTTGTGTCACTGATCATCTGGAATCAAAGAGCTAGATTTAGGCATACCCATAAAATGATGGTCTTTGAAACCATGTAATAGAGGTCACAGAGAACAAAAAGAGCTAGTATGACATAATGGTTTGAGTGGTGTTATAGCAGTTTGTGTAGTGTATGACTAGGACTCTGGGAGACCAGTGTTCAATTCCCCACTCAGTCAGGGAACCCTTTGAGCCTCAGAGGAAAACAGCAGCAAACCCCCTCTGAATAAATCTTGCCAAGAAAACCCTGTGATAGGCTCACCTTAGGATTGTCATAAATGGGAAACAACTTGAAGGAACACAACAACATAGAGAACACTAGTTTTTCAGGCCATGAAGCATACATGCATTCCTAGATAATGTATTTATTTCATAGAATCACAGAGTTGGAAGGGGCTTCATGGGCCATCTGGTGCAACCCCCTGCTCAATGCAGGATCTTCAACTAAAGCATCCCCAGCAGGTAGCTGTCCAGAGTATCTTTGAAGACCTCCAGATACCGTAAGTAGACTCACCACCTCTCTAGCAAATTGATTCCACTGCCAAACCACTCTTACTGTGAAAAAAATCCTTGTAATGTTGAATCAAAATCTTAACTTAAACTCATTAGACCAAGTTCTAACCTCTGAGGCAGCACAGAACAAGGCTGCACCCTCCTCTCTGTGACAGCCCTTGAGGCAGTGGTAGGCAACCTTTCCCGTTTAAGGGCCAAGGGACTTCAGCTCCCAGAAGTCTCAGCCATGTTGGCCAATAGTCCCATGTTGGCCAATAGCTCCTGGGATTCTGGGAGCTGAAGTCCCTCGGCCCTTAAAGGGGAAAGGTTGCCTACCCCTGCCTTGAGGTATTTGAAGAGTGTGACAATGTTACTCCTCAGTCTTCTGTTCACCAATCTGAAGATTCCTAGCTCCTTTCCTCATATGTTTTGTTCTCCATACCTCTTATTGTTCTTGCTACTCTTCTCTGAACCTGCTCCATCTATATCCTTGCTCTTGCAGAGTTAGGAAAATGTGTCAGATATCCCAGCCAAAAAAACCAAAAAAACCTTGCTCTAGACCCACTGGCTATGGAATGAATCAGAAGAAGGAAATGACTTAATTCTAAAGAATGCCAAGGATTTACATAGAAATGGGAAATATGTGGTCCTCCAGATGTCATTAGGCTATGTCCCTGCAGACTGAAACTGCATAATGATGAGGAATGATGGGATGTGCAGTTTGACATGTGCATGAATCTTACATTTGACTCTATGTGAGGTGAATTTACTGGATGCAGGCAGTGAACTGAGTGAAAACAGAGATCACTGTGGTATGAAATTATATTTGTATGTTCCAAGTTCTACTTTTCATTTACTCTCTAAGGTGCTGCAAGATCCCTTTGCATACTGATTTTCCAGACTAACACAGCTATATCTTTGAATTCTATATTTGAATATGTAATTGCTAAGGAAATTCAATACAGTCTCATTGGACTTCGAAAGAGAAAGCTTATCTAAAATGAGAGGAGCAATTTAAGGGAAGCTGAATGGGAAAATCAAAAAGACCAAATCTTTCCAGATGGTATGAGGTTTACTGTAGAAACCTGATGAAAATGAGCACCAAAGCTCAGGAAAGGAACCACAGATTACAAGAGATCACTAGCATGGTGTAAGAGTGCTGTCAAGGTAACAATTCAAGAAGTCTTGACTAAACATGAAAAATGAGAAGGAATCATAAAATTGCAAAAATCAAATGCATATAGCAAACAGTAATAAGGGGTGCAAATATTTTGAAGATGCTTTCACTAATAATGACAAAAGTTTCTGGGTAAGGGATGGTAGGACTATTGCTTGACAAAGGAGTTATTGTATTATTTTAGGAAGAAAAGGAGTTCATTGACAACCTAAATAAATAATTTGTGTCTGGCAGATGTGAGCAGATACCTATTATCTGAATTTGTATCTTCAGGAAGGAGTCTAAGTCAATGGGACAAACAGAGGTTATGATGAGAAACAAATGGACAATCTGAAAATAAAGAAAGCACCAACACCAAAGGGCATCAGTCCAAAAGATCTTTTAAAATGTAATTTGGAATTGTTCTTCTTCAAGCAAAAATATATTACATAAAAATATATTACTCTCTGCATTTAAGGACTGGAAAGTGTCAACATTTTTTAAAAGGAATTTGGGGTGGAATTTGGTCCCAGTTTCTGCCAGCCTAGCAGTTCAAAAGCATGCAAATGCAAGTAGATAAATAGGTACCACTTTGGTGGGAAGGTAACAAGTGCTAACAAATTTTTTTAAAAATCCAAAAGGGGCAAATTAACAAGTAATTCAGTGTGTGTGTTTTAAATCCCAAGAATTAAAGTATGAAATGTGCTCACAAAATGTATAGGATAGCTTTAGAAACAGAATTAGACAAATCTGTGAAGTATAAGGTTATCAATGCCTTCTAGTAATGATAGCTATACAGTATTTTTTGTATCCCAGCTAGCAATACTTAGGTCATGCAAAGATGAGTGGAAAAGAGCTGTTGCACTCATGTCCAGTTTGTTGGGTTCCCAATGGCAACTGCTTGACCACTTATGAACAGAATCCTGGACTAGAAAGGGCATTGGCCTGATCCAGCATGACTTTCAAATCTTCACTCAGCTATGGAAACCCATTGGGTAACCTTGAGCAAGTCATACTCTCTCAGCCTCAGAAAAAGGCAAAGGCAAACTCCCTCTGAAAAAATCTTGCCAAGAAACCCCTGTGGTAGTTTCTGAAACCATTTGAAGGTACACAGCAAGAACAACATTTAGATTTGGAATGTAAATTCAATTTAGGTTCCTCATTTTCTCTAATACCTAAAGGTTTTATGGTTCTCTTGTATTAACTATGTCTCTTCATTTGTTAGCCTATAGGCTTTAAAAAAGAAAGGGTGTCAGAGTTACTGAATAAATAAAGTTCTTACTAATTCATTCTTTGTCAGATTGTTGCTGTTCAGCTTTGATAAAGGTCCTCTCAGATTTATTTTTTTCTTTAACCAGTCTTAGAATATTTCTTTTAAGGCTCAAATTTGAAAATAGAAATAGTGATATGATCATAACCTCCAATATTTCACAGATGAAAAGTGAGACAAATGTTGCCAAGCAACATCAGAGTGTGCTCAAGATGATAAAAGTTATTAATGGGAATGAACAAGGTAAGACAGGCTGCAGCAGTTTCCTTTTCCCTTAGTCTACTGGGAAAGGCAACAATCCTCTCCCTCTTTTCTTGCCACTAAATTAACTGAATGCAAACTACTTCTGCATTTTGAAGAAGTGGGGGAATAAGAGGAAAAGGGGGCAAGTTTAACAGAAGAGGAGTGAGAACTGGAATATTTTTAAAGCAGCTGAAAAAGTGGGATGACAGACAACAGTATGACAACTGTCCCTGCCAAACCATGATGCCAGAATCTAATGTTCTGCAGCCTGTAGGCCTAAATCCATTGTTAGTTTCAGTTAGAGTAAACCCACTGAATCACTGGGAACTTGGTAAATCAACACTGATGTAAATTCCATTGACTCAATCAATCAGTTCTGGTTGAGACTAACAACTGGATTTAGGCCTTTGAGACTACTTTAATTCACTTATTTTGCCTTGCCTTAAAAACCAGATATGAGTTTGATTGCGGAGTACCCTTGATAAATCCTTCCTGCATGTGATTCTGTTTCATGTCATCTCTGCTTTTAACATTTACTATAAGTGCCCAATGCCTCTGACATGGTATTCAGCAGAGTTAAAGATCCTGCATTGTTTACAACCTTTTCCACAGTTTGTTTCCAGTGGTTACAGATGATTTTTTAATCTAACTCATTTGGTTCAAGAATAAATAACATTACTCTAGTCCTCCAGATACAACTGGACTGCCTCTCCTGTCAACACTACCACTGGCCATGCTGGCTGAAATTGATGGGAAATCAAATAAATCATCTAGACCTAGAGAGGCAACCTGGTACCCTCAAGATGTTTTCACCAACAACTATAATCCCTAACTATTATGTGATGCACTCTCAAATATCTGAAGTACACCAGATTCATCACTCTTGATCTAAAAACAGATCTACTGGGGAGAGTGGGGGTGGGGGCGGCTATAACAGGGTTGCTGCATGGTGGATGCAAAGTGAGAATAAACTATGAAGGAAATGCACCTGAAATGTATGCTCAGATGTTATTATCTAATGCTTTTTGTACACAATTTTGTACATCAATTTGATTACTAAAATCTATATATCGCACTTTAGGGCTGCAATAAATAACAATTCTACAGTGTGAATAAATGTGAGAAACCTTTTGTTACACCAGTCAGTATTACACCCAGCCAGGTATCCAGTCTCCAGTAATGGCCCAAAGCAGCTACAAGTTAGTAACCATAAAACAAAATAAGTCACTAGAGCTATCCAATTTCAGTAATATAAAATATACTGGAACCCTGAGTATGAAAGATTATGAACCTTTTCAATCTATAAACCCATATACTGTTTTCTGTTGTAAAGTAATCTGTTTTCACATTCAGTATCAGCAGAAACTGGGCCTATATTATGACAAACAAACAAAAAACACCAACAACCTTCCTTTTGTCTAAACTGTACCAGTACTGACTGCTGTGAACTGTTAGTGCATTTCAGAATGCCGAGCAAGAGCAAGAAAGAATGACACACTATATATTTGATACCTGTTCATTGTCATTTACACATCAGTTGTGTACAGCATTGAGATCATATACAGATTTCCACACACACTTAGATATATAGATATAGATATATGTACACACACACATTGATCAACATAGTGCACAACTTAAATGTATTTTACACTCAAGTGTACAAGTTTAAATATGGCTTTTTTAAACTAGTAATAATAGTTCTGAAATAATAGATGACTTATGTAGGGTCACAGATTTTTTTAGAAAAAATAATCAATAGCATTGGTTTTGTCATTTAGCAATGTGTTATGTCATTATTTCAGTAAAACAGTTTACATGGAATAGTTTGATATTTGCTCTCCAAGAGTCCATACCAAGTACACGTGTTTCACTCATTCCCCAGTAGTCTTGGGTTAGACCCGCTGAGCATAAAGACACTGCAATTCTCATTTTCCTAAAATTAAAAAGATCATGTAATTGTAAACAAGATAGTGGGAGCATAATAAATTCAGACAACTGGTGAAAGAAACATACAAAGAAGCACACAACTCTGTGAAAATGAGGCAAGCCAACATATCTTCCTTTTCTTTGGGTGAGCTTAAGCAACAAGAGTTGAACAGCAACAACAGCCACCAATCCTGGTTACCACATTATATTGGTACCACAAAGACTAATTTTATGAGTGAATATGATGGGACTTTGGAATAGAGGATATGGTATATATTCCATCATATATTCACTAATAGCATTATGTTGAACAAGAAATATATATTTTTAACAGCATTCAAAGCATGGAAATACACTAATTTGAAACTGAATGTATATATGCAATTCTATGCTAATCTCCTATGGTTATTTACCACCATGTTCAACTCATGCTGTTTATATGATTCCATTGTGTTTTCTGCAGTGAACTTTAATTCAACCATATGTATTATGCAGCACAAATGGTAACACCAGCTCCAAAGAGAACTGATGTGATCATTTATAACGAAAGCAAGACACCACATGGTGACATTTCCCAACCATTCAATTTTAACAACGCTTTTGTATGTGCCTCCAGTTGCTCAATGTTATATTTAACTATCTCTTGATGGACACTGCAAACATTCTCTCTTTACATATATTTAAATATGTCTCCATCTCTAAGCATATGGGGAAAAGTCTCAAGGATTTTTTTTTCTAACTCAGACAATAAAAAGAAAATGTCACCTTATGGTCATGTTTTTCCACTCAAAATGATTCTATACAATAAACTCTTTCTTTTGTTGGATTTTAGAAGATCCATAGTCATCAATGGCAACAGACACAAAATACATACCATCACATTCTCACCTTCAAGAACAGGACAAACATGGCTAGCACCAAATTAGGTTGAGCAGTCAAGGTAGCATACAAAATGGTCTGTATATCATAGCCCCTGTTCAAGACATGGATTCTGCTAATCTTCAAGATATCATACCAAAGGGTAGCAAAAGATGTATAATCACTCAACAATAGCAGCAGCAACAAAAGAATAAAGGCAAACCTTCAGGCATGGCCTTCAAACCTCTCAAGCCAGAACATTGCACAAATTCCCCATTCAGGAGTGCTCACACAGACACACAAAACAGTCAAGTTTTAACCACTTTAAAATCCTTATTCTTTCCTTTCCCCATTTTTCAGAGCTCTTTGTTTCTACGTTTGGTTTTCTTCTAACAGTTTTAAGGGGAAAGGCTTTTGTGAAGGCTCAGACAGAAGAGATTTCTAGTATCAGGAAGGGTACACAGTGTGAGAAAGTGGGACACCAGATAGATAGATAGATAGATAGATAGATAGATAGATAGATAATAGGACAGACAAAGAGATGAAACAAAAGAGATTGCTTTTATTGCCTACTACATATTTCATTGTCATTCCAACCTGAAAATATTACTTTGGGGGAATACACCACCTAGAATATTCCAAGTAGATTGCTGGGGATTCTAGGAGTTGTAGTCCAAAAAGTAACTCCCGGGTCTGATTATCATGACACGGGGGGGGGGGGTGGAGGGCAACAGAACGATGACTTTGTTTTTACACTAAGCAGCACCCTGAGTGATCTAAGGTCAGCACCAAGCTAACACTTACAAACCAAATAGTAACTACCTCAGAGTTGAGGAATCTTTGGTTATCCAGATCCTTTGGACCTTGACCACCATGATTTCCACCCAGCATGTCCACTGCTGAGGGATTTGAGGAGCTGAAGTTCAAAACATCTGGAAGGAATCTTCCTTATTCCTGGTCTGCATGGGGCACAACCCAAACAGGAATAGGTTGTCACTCAGGGATAAAGTGTGGTATCATTTCCTATATCACAGGAGCTACTTGTGCATAGCTCACATGTCCTTGGTGTCTGAACTTCTTATTTTTTAAACTACTGTGTCCTCATGTCTTCTGATAAAAATGAAAATAGCCTCACTTTAAAAGGCAATTAAAGCGGCAATAGGCAACATCTCTCTTGGAGTCTTTTTTACCCCCTTCCCATTTGTGGTGACTTTGGTATTATTGGTTAGGGGCAGCAACTCAGTGGTGAGGTGGCTGTATCTGCACCTGATGTTACCTAAATATTTACAGTGCAATGTTAATTTGACATCTAACATTCTTTGTGAGCTAACAACAAAAGCAGAAAGGTGAAGGTGAGCCAAGAAATGCAACACAACTTATTTGCAAACTAGTTGTGATATTTCCTGATGCACTTGGAAAACTCATGCTCTCCTCAAAGGAAAATGAACATTTTTATAGGTTTGGCTCACCAAATTATTAGATTGGTACAACTACTGGAGATTTTAATGTCAAATGATACATAATGACCACAAATAATAAATTACTCATTAAAAAAAATCCCCTGAGGAAGAAGGAGGATGTTTAAAACATGTAGAAAAAATGAGTTTAAAAAAAAACTCAAATATCTGACAACAGGTCCTTTTGCATATATTAAGGGTCTGGTGACACACTTTTTCTTATAGTTTCATAGATCGAAAATATAAGCCCAAATGCATGTTTTTTAAATCAGCCATCACCATAACGTACAATATGACCTAAGTACGCTATTTAACTTCAGGAATTTATAATATTAAGTAATAAAATGTAATTCTAGTTCTATGTTGTTCTTTTGTATGTTTTAGCAGTATTTTACACTTTTTTGTTTGTAAAGCTTTCTTGAGTCCCAGTTTACAGGAAAAGACAGTGTATAAAAATGTAATTAATTAATTAATTAATAGAAACAACACTGTTTCTGCAAGTGAATAACAATTCTTTAACTATATCTTATAAGTAAATATACTTAGATAGCTGACAGACATGCAAGTGTGTACATGTCTGTCTCCATCCAGAATTTTTAATTCCAAAATTCTATTGCAATGGCCTAACCAGGATAAAGAAACAAGTTACTCATTTCTTCTTCCAAAATAACTTGAGTTTTGTTCATAAGAAATAAAAGGCATGTGATGTGACAAACACATTTGTGCATTTCTTATCAAAGGGAGAAAAATACAGCCAAAAACCCCAACAATATTGTGTGCAACAGACATAAGGCTGTGGCATTTGTAGCTTCTCTAGATTCTTGGAGCTTTGCCTCCTCAAAGTCACTCTCCAGATTGACAGAAGACTAGGGCAGGAGGAGAGACACCCACTGTGCTTAGAAGATTTTAAAACAAAAGATATCTAAAAGACTACACTAGCACACATCCAACACACTTCAAATTGCAGCAATTTCTTGTTCAGACTAGAGCAGGGGTAGGCAACCTTTTTGAGCTGGGGGCCGGGTTGCTGTCCCTCAGACTATTGGGGGGCCGAAGCACCAAAAATAAATAAATAAATAAAAATGATTTTTTAAAAAGTGCATGCACACTCTCTCAGCCCCAGAAAAGCCATGGCA
>CM034701.1:281237485-281264311 GCA_020142125.1 Phrynosoma platyrhinos
GAAAACTGGGACATATGTGGCCAAGCAACATCAGAGTGTGGTCAAGATAGCAAATGTTACCAATGTGGATGAAAATACAAGCTATGAAAAGCTGCTGGAATTTGTTTTTGCCTGAGCCTCCTAAACAGAGCAAGATTTTTCCCCCTTCCTTTCCTCTCCACAAAAACCTAGCTGAACTAAGGGGGAAAGCAGACGGGCAGCACGGGGCCGCCCCAGGAAGCTGCAGATCAGGGCCGAGGCATTCACAATCCTTGGCCCCGCGGCGCAGCTTTGCCTCCCCAGGAAGGAGTGCTAAAATTGCGCTCCTTCCACAAACTGCCGAAGGTGCACCGCAAAAGGCTGCCGGTGCACCTTCGGCGCCTCTTCCGCTGCAGCGTGTGCGGACGCTGCAGCGGAAAGGCATCCTCAGAGCGCTGGCCGTGCAGAGGGCCGACTCCTCCGACGATGTCTTCAGGAAGGGGTTGGGGTGCCCAGCATGTGGCTGTCCCTCCCCTTCCTTGCCCTGAAGACGGCGCTTGAGTGCAAACTATTTTTGCTCTTTGAACTCAAATTGGTGCAATTTAACTAAACTGGGGATAAGGAGAAAGTAAATGGATAAAACAACATTGTGGATGTTTTTGAAACATCTGAAAAAATAAGATGACAGAGGATTAATTGGATTATCCATATCAAATCAGGACAGTTGGAGGGTCTGCAATTAATTACCAGTGATTAATTTTTAACAACAACAAAAGGAGGACACAGTCCTACCAGAGTCTATTTTCTAAAGGAATGCCCATAATGCTATCATTTTGGAAGTCTGATAGTCTGCTACTTTAATGCACATGAGACCAAAATGCCTAGAAGGGGTTCTTTAGGAGAAGGGAGATGCCACTTTCCCCTAACACATTTAAAGACATAAGGATTCAAACTCAGGATTCTACCAGTTACATACTCAAAGCCCTGGACTTGGATGGGATAATCTACCAGTTTAAATTTCTCCAACATTCAGATGATTTAAATATCAATTACTTTCCAACCTGAATATTTGTGAATTATAGTAAATTTGTATCAAATCTGAAACAAAATATCCATCCATTACTACAGCCAACCCTAAGCTTCACACTTTAAAAGGTATCTGAAACCCTGTGCACTTGGAATCAAAGAGTTAGAATCACCACTCTTAAAGCATTTAGTCAGCTTCATCCTTGCTGAAGGGAATAAAAAAGCAGTCACTGATCTGAAGGGGGATCATGTCTAAACTAAACTAAAGTCTGGGGAGGAAATGTCATATTTCCTGGCTCCCATATCCTATTTGAGTGTACCACAGCCTCTGGAACAAGACAATATGTCCACAATATGCCCTTTCCATATACCTTGAGGTTATCTTACCTTGCCTTGCCTTAGCATCCAGTAGCCAAAACTCTGGATCAAGCTGAATCAAGGCAAGGAAAATTTGATGGTTAGTGCTGTAACAGCTGAAGGGTAGTGATTGCTCTGGAGTAGCAGAGTATATATAACAGTTTGATACTCTTATCAGTCCTGTGAAATCCTGGATTTCAGTTTGGCGACACACTTAGACTTCTCTACTAGAGAGCTCTAGTGCTATAGCTAAATGGGTTGGTTGCGGTATTTTTTAGGTGCCTTTTCTTTGCTATGCCGTCTCCCCAATTCTCTGAGATCTAGGTATTAGAAATGGACTAGTCAGTCTATTTCCAGCCTCTGACTGTTTTTTATGTGTTCACTGACAAGTCCACACTCTGATGACATACTTGTTGGACTGCAATTATATGTCAGCTAACATTCTGTTCGTGACATATCCAAGCATAACACCTGTGTATGTCTTATTTGGTTGTTGTGAAAGGAGAAATTCATCACCTCCCTCACACAATGCCCTCACACCCTTGAAAGTGACCTGGTCCTGGAGGCTGCTTTGTCATGCAGTTGAAAAACATCCAACTATGTTTCTAGAGCTGGATGTTTTTCATCGGCTTCCTACTACCTGTCAACTACTAAGTGGTGGTGTCAGGGTGCGGGGGGAGGTTCAGACAACAAATTAGTCCTTTGGGCAGGGGAGGAGGAATGCTGAGCAGAGTTCCACCTGGACAGAAGTTGATGCCCCATCTTTGCATGTGTCAGAATCTATATGCATGGTTTTGTCATGTTGGCATGATGATATGGTGATATAATGCTATAGTAGTATGTTGGCTATTGCGAAGGGGATATCAATTATGCTAAATCCAAGCCTAGGAAACAAACAGGAGGGACAGATGGCCAGCGACAAAAAGGTGTTGTAGTTTATGGCCCCAATCTTCCTGCCATGGATCTGAGCTGTGAAACAGGGGTGATCTCCTTCCTGAAGAAAAATGAAATGATAACACAGGAGGAGAAGGAGGGAAACATGAAAGGCCCTTTGATCTGGATCAAAGGGGAGTGGTCGGGGTTGGAAGGGGGGATGGATGATGGGAATGTTTATGTGATGGTCTGAGGGGGGAACATCTTCAGCTCCAACACTGAACTTGAGATGGGGAACTTTCTGTCTTGATATCCAGAATAAATCTCTAGTTTCTATTACATTACGATGTTGTCTTGGTTGTTGGGAACTGGATCTGCCGATCCTGACAGCATGTAAGTTCTCAACTGTTGTCCATGGGGCTGCCTTATACTAGTGTTGAAACAATTACACTAGCCCTAATCTATTTTCAGGCATAGGTCAAAGTGCTAGTATTGGCATGTACTTCTCTAAATAGTCTTGAATACAAAGGAGTATCGTAAAGTAATCATTATCAGCTGGATGTTATAATGGTATATTGATGAAATGTTGTCAGTGTCATCATTGGTCCCTAAGTGCATGATGTTGAGAAAATCAGCTCATTGTATTCTTTTTTGTTACAGGTTATGCCAGAAGTTACTAAAGTGTAAGATGGAGATGATTGAGGTTCACAGCGTGATAAAGTTCCTGCATTTGAAGGGTAATAGTGCTGAGATGATGGTAGTTTATGGAAATGATTGCCCATCTTATGACACTATTGTGAGGTGGAAAAGGAATTTCCAAACTGGTCACATGTCCCTCATAGATGAGCCAAGACCTGGAAGACTATCATTGATGGACGATGTAGCCACAGTGAAGAAAGTGGAGTGTTTAGTCCTGGAAGACAGACAAGCAACCATCCAAATAATTATGAATGAAACTGGTCTCAGTTATGGTAGTTTGTAGAAAGTTATTCATGATGAATTGCACACCTCTAAGGTGTCTGCACACTGGATTCCACATTTGCTAACACCTTTCCAGAAACAAACACAGTGTGACCTTTCAAGACAGATGTTAACTCTGTTGGAACAGGATGAAAAGGAATTTTTTTTGGTCATCTGGTAACCATGGATGAATCTTGGATCTATCAGTATGATCCAGAGACCAAAGGCATGAGCAGAAAGTGGAAGCATGTCAATTCCCCTCCCCCAAAAAAGGCAAAGGTGCAAAAGTCAGCAGGAAAGGTCATGCTCTCAGTTTTTTGGGACTGTCGTGGAGTCATTCTCACAGATTATCTTGTAAAGGGACAAACCATCACTTGCACATACTACAGCAATCTTCTGGACAAGTTGAGAGATGCTCTGAAAAAGAAAAGCCACAGTATACTCTCCAGAGGCATTCATCTCCTAGCTGACAAGGCACCAGCTCACTCATCTCAAGTTGCAGTTAACAAAGCAAGAGTGTGTGGCTTTGAGATTTTGCAGCATCCACCTTATGACTTTTTCTTGCTCCCAGAAATGAAAAATCTGTTGTGGGATTGCTGATTTGACAACACAAATGATGTCATTCATGAAGTGGAAGAGTGGTTTAAGGTGCAATCTGCAGATTTCTACAATAAAAATATTTGGAGGGTCAAGAAACGCTGGGGGAAATGTGTAAATCTGGATAATGACTACATAGGGGAAAGTTAACAGCTACAAATCAAAACCAACTTCCTGTCAAAAAAATTTAGAGGTAATAATTAAAACGTTATGATACCCCCTTGTAGATCAGAACAGAATGATTCCCAATTAGCAAGGGGGTCAGCCATCTATCATCTATTTGTTCACTTTCTATGCAGAAAATATCATACAAAGAGCAGGTGCAGACTCAGGAGGAGGAGGAGTGAAAATAAGAGGAAGGAACATCAACCATCTAAGACAGGGGTAGGCAACCTTTCCCTTTTAAGGGTCGAGGGACTTCAGCTCCCAGAAGCCTCAGACATGTTGGCCAATACTCCCATGTTGGCCAATAGCTCCTGAGATTCTGGGAGCTGAAGTCCCTCGGCCCTTAAAGGGAAAGGTTGCCTACCTCTGCTCTAAGATATGTGGACGACACCATCTTACTAGTGGAAAGCATTATAGACTTGGAACAATTATTAAGGAAAATTAAAGAAGAAAGTGTAAAGGCAGGCTTACTGCTGAATGTAAATAAAACAAAAATAATGACCACAGAGGATTTACATAAATTCAACACAGATAACAAGGAAATTGAAATAGTTAAAGATTTCCTATACTTTGGATCAAACATTGATCAGAATGGAGACTGCAGTCAAGAAATCAGAAGAAGACTAGGAATGGGAAGGGTAATTCATATAGAACTAGATGAGATGCTAAAGTGTAAAGATATACAACCGAACACTAAAGTCAGGATCGTCCATGCCATTGTATTCCCCATTACCATGTATGGATGTAAGAGCTGGACAGTGAAGAAAACAAAAAGATCAACTCATATAAGATGTGGTGCTCGAGAAGAGCGCTGAAGACACTGTAGACAGCCAAAAAGACAAACAATTGGATCCTAGAACAGATCAAGCCTGAGCTCTCCCTAGAAACCAAAATGATGAAACTGAAGCTATTGTACTTTGGCCACATCTTGAGAAAGCATGACTCATTAGAAAAGACAATAATGCCAAGAAACATAGAAGGCAGTAGAAAGAGATGAAGACTGCATGCCAGATGGCTAGAATCAATCGGGAGTCATGGACTTGAAGCTGCAGAACCTCTGTAGAACAGTAAAAAATAGGGGGTCTTGGAAATGTCTCATTCAGAGGGTCGCCCTAAGTCAAGGTTGACTCAAAGGCAGTTAACAACAACAAGATCAGAGCAAAGACCCCCATACCTGTTTTAAGGTGGCAGGGCTCAACAGTAGCAAGCAAGTCATTATTAATTTTGACAGTTTGCAAGTATGTTTTTATAAAACAATGAAAACACAGTACATTCCATTAAAACAATTACAATCATTATCCTTCTCCTCCAACAGAAGGTGGTAACAATCTGAGTACCATGAAAGCTATAGCAAAATAATGATCATTTAGTACACTTCTGGTTGATAATTACTGAAGGGGCCCAACTACAAAGGAATCTTGGCAGTCAATGTTTGTCTGATCATTTTGGGGAGGCTCAGTGCCTCCAGCTGAGGTCAAAGAGAGCTTGGGGCCCCCTGCCTCCTCCCCTGTCCTGGGATCCATGGTTCAAAGTTTATTTTATCTAACTTGTTCTTGTCCATGTATTATAGATTACAGAAATACAGCACTATGGTTCCAATTAAACTGCCATGGGTGTATCATATGGAATCCCTGCATTCATATTTTGTCTGAGGACACTAACTATCCCTCCCTAACTGCCAGTTCCTAGAATCCATATTATTTGGTAAGGGCAGTTAAAGTGGAATCATAGCACTATACTTGTGTCATGTTAAAGACCCCTGGCCCACCTGCTGTCAGACAGAGAGGGGTTTTGTTGTTGTTGTTTTGTTGTTGTTTTGTTATCCCTGCAATCTTCTTCCCCAGAAAAACACCCAAGTTTTTCAGCAAGGTATCAAAGGCTTTTTATTTCCCAGACCTTTTAGATTTCACTCTGTAACCCAGATTTTTTTCTTCTGGTTAAACTGGTAAGATTGATATCATGTCTGTTTGTCTATATTTATATAGGCCAAAAAGAGTTTATGTGGATATCTAATCCATTATGGTAATATTTAGGTTTATTGATGAGAAGAATGGTCACTGACTCAATCATTCAGATAGAGAGAGAGAGAGAGAGAGATAGACAGATAAATATACATTCAGTCTTGTCTCCAGTTTAGAAAGTTGCAATAATTTGAAGCAAAAGAAAAGGACAACCATATTCCTTCAGCTCACTAGACTTAAGGCCTCAACTGGGCTCCATCACCAAGTCCGAAGGTCACAGACAAGGCACAACCGATTCTTACTGTTTCTACCAACCTCTCTGTCTTTTTGGGTAGATTTTGTACTTATGCAAGTAAACCAGAGGCCTTGTTAACCTCAAATTTACAGCATGCTTTGATTTTTTTTATTTTTTTATTTTTTTTTTTGCTCATAAGAGATATCAGCTGAGCACTGGAACAGTAATAAACATACGCTGTGATTAGATTTCTATGGTTCTAAAATCAGCTACAGTTCACACACTATACTTCAAAAGAGAATATGGGTAATAGAATGATTAAGAAAACCCCAGAAACCAAATATTCCCTCAACAATGTGATAGAATTGTTGAAAGGCCCTTATCAGTTTAATAGTACTGATCTCAGCACTGCATGCAACAGCTGTGCAGATAAGATGAGATTACAAACCAGATTCATTAAACAAAAAGAAAAGAAGGTTACAATAGCAAACTTTGGTTAAACACATTTTCAAGCTGCTAGCTCTTAAAATTATCCTGCAGCAGAATTTAACTGGTGCCTTTTAGCACTTAGGGGGAGTATAAGATAAGTAACTTAAATAACATTAATTAAATGTTGTTCTATAATGTGTGACATGATCATAAATTGGAAATGTTACTGTTTTGGACTACAGTCCAAAATTCCATAAGCCAGAGTCCCCAAAACCAATATTTCAAAGCTCTGGATCTGTTGAAGATGAGCATCTCTTTCAACATGTGTCATGTGCTTCTCCTTAATTAATCATAACTAACCTCAACATACCCTTTCAGGTACGATCCTTAAGCAAAGAAAGATATCAGCTCCTAGTAGATATGAGTCCTAGCAGCACTTTTCCTTTCCAAAATATGAATTCAGCACTGCCTGCACTGTTGTGTAACAAAATCAGTCCAACATTTGTGGCATTCTGCAAAGTTTTGAAGAAAAAAGTAAAAACAAATTTAAAATATTATCTGACACATAGATTGGAAAAACTACTTTTCTTATCACAACTTTTGTATCCCCAGGAGGATTCCAGGTGTTGTCATTAAAAAGTAACTTTCTCAAGTTTTGATGCAATTTGTATCTTACAAAGATTTATGTTGTATGCTTCATTTAATCACTGGACAAACTCTCTTGTGCAGCTTACTAGATACTAGCAGAAAAAGCCTAACATTATTATAACTTGGCATAAGTGTGTGTGTATGTGTGTGCACATGTGCAAGTGCACACACATGTGCAGGAAGACTTAGGGTACATATTGGAAGGACAGGAGTGAGAAGACATGGCAGCTGCAGTAGTAAGTGTGAAAGTAGCCACTCCCTTTCAGTGGTGTAAAAGGGAACAAACATTGTACGAAACACATTTAATTACTGGAGTTGGAGCTAAATCATTTCCTATTTCCTGATGACCCCAAGCAATCTAAACACTGAGAATCACATCTTCTTAGCAATGCATTATTTCAATTGCACAACTAGATCCTAGATTCTGTTTCTTGGTCACATTGTGTGGCAGCAGACTTTATAAACAGGCTAAATGTCAAACTTGGTGCACTGTCACTTTTTAAAAATGTTTCCAAAATAAGTTAAACATTTTTAAAGTACATTTATCTGATCAAGGATGGCTGAATTCTGAATATGCGCACGCGCATACACACACACACCAAAAAACCTCACCGTAGTGTTTTTTAAACCATTGTTGGTTCTTTCTCCATGAAACTGGAGGCTAGATATTTCTCGAACCTTCTGCGTATACAAAAAGCAAGCAGTCCCTCGCCACACCCAGAGTGTGAAAATACATGGAGAGAAAGATAATTTTGTAATTTTTGAGCACATTTGAGAAGTTCTGTGTTGTATGAGTCTAAGGACTGCACTCTCCTTTTAGTTTTCTTCAGTCTGTTTCTGGGAAGCTGGAGGACATCACTCTCTAACTAGCCATCTTCATCACTTTATTTTGCATCTTACTATCTTCTCCATGATCATCATCTTCTTTTAATGCAAATCCTTATCCCTCACCCCCATTACCTTCCTTGTCAACTTTTCTCCATCTTCTTGAGTAGAATTAAAAATTGTCTATCTAGGATCCATTGGAATGCTTCCACAAAATAAAAAAACACTGAAAAGGTCCAGATAGCCCATGAAAACATCATCAGGAGCAAGGGTCTCCCTCCACACATCTTATGCCTCTTTTGAAGCTGACACAGTTGGCATGATCCCCAAAAGGCAATGGTGTTTCTGACACAAAATGGAGAAATTTCTCTCAGACACGTCATTTGCATTGTTCATGATCTGTGTAGTCGTCCATGTCCACATCAGAATCAAAGAGGGAATGTCCTGTGTAATCAGTATCAGGGGTTCGGGAAAAACTGTTCTCAGTTCCTTCATCATCAAATGTTTCTGTCCTTGAGTAAAAGCTGAAGTCCTGCAAGGGCTGTGTCTTGCTTGCTTCGCTGTTTTCTTCCGACTCATACAGGGTGTTGTCATCATCATGGTGCCACTCTGGCCAAAATTTCCTCCTTATTCTCTCACAGTACATAGCAAGGTTAATCAGTTCTCCTGGAAAAGAGGAAGGGGATATTTGGGAGGAGAGAATGGTATAACATGATTACCAAAATTGTGGATTCTCTTGTTGGTGTAAAAGGGAGAATAGTAGCCAATCCTCTACATCAGGGGTAGGCAACCTTTCCCCTTTAAGGGCCGAGGGACTTCACCTCCCAGAATCCTAGGAGCTATTGGCCAACATGGGACTATTGGCCAACATGGCTGAGACTTCTGGGAGCTGAAGTCCCTCAGCCCTTAAAGGGGAAAGGTTGCCTACCGCTGCTCTACATTAACAAAAGGAAATTTTCATATCCAGAAATTTTCAGATACTAGATTCTGGAAACAATTATCTGGGTATGGCTATTATAAAATCCTTTATGAGGCACCAGGCTGTAACTTACCCAGACAGAATATCAAGATATATTAACTACTAGTCTGATATAACATAAAAACTAGAGCTGGTATTCTGTATTTCAGTTACAGATTTGTAACCTAAAATTTCAGATGTGTAACCTCTCCATATTCACGAACACTACGTAGTCATGGTGGTGGCATTATTGCCCTAATCATAAATGCGCTCCCAAACCTACTTTACCAGGCAGTAGCCGCACCAAGAGATGGAGATCTGTTCAGCTGGTGACTGAGGCCTAGATGATGTTTCCACCTCCATCCCATGAGCAAGGCAGGCTACAATAAGGAATTTCAACTGAAGTTCTGCTTATGACTGTCACACCTTTAGTCCCTCGTGGAAGTAGAATGGAAATGTCATCCTCCTGCACCTTGACTTCCAGCTTAACAGACCATCTCTTGATGTGGTTGCTGTCAGGTAAAGTAATTTTGGGGATCAGGCCAAAAGATATTACTTTTGTTACACATTTGTAACTTAGTAGGCAATGTAGAAAATGGGCCTGGCTTCTTAAAGTTAATGTGTTGTAGCAGTTATGATGCTGGAAGTGGAAAATTCAAAAGGTGCAGATCACCACAAGGTCATGAAACGTGCAACTAATTCACTCTCAGCATAATCTATCCCATGGAGTTGTTGCAAAAATTTAAAATGGATAGGAGTTCTGTGCACTGCCTTAAGCTCACTGAAGGAAAGGCAGGATATAAATGAAACTAACGAATAAGTAAATAATAAAAGAAAAAGGGACAAAACTTCTCCAGGGAAATATAATTTTCTGTACAGAAAAAGCTGTTACCTGAGTAGAAAATGCTTTTTTCAGTTCAGATCAACCATGTGCAAAATTTTCATGGAATATCCTCAACCGCAGCATTTTCTACACATAAAATAAAGTTTCTGCATGGAAAAGGAATATTGGTTCTTACTTGTGAGATGTTCATTTTCAGTGATGTAGGTGGAAATATAATATTTTCTGTGCAGAAAAAGTAGTTTGCTGTGCAGAAAATGCTGTTTTCTAACAACCATGTGAATTTTGCACAGAATAAATCCCAAACTGCAAAGCTCATCAGACAAGGATTTTCTCATTAAGGTTTCTTGATATTTGGAAAACACATTTTTAAATCATTTCTTGAATATTGTTTCCATCTCTACTATTCACTAACAGAGACTTAACCAATTTCTTGTAAAGGAATGTTCTTTTTTCCCCATATATACAGCCAGTATGGCATAGTAATTTGTGTGTTGGACGGCAACTCTGGAGACCAGAGTTCTATTCCCAGGTGGGCCATTAAACCCCCTGGGTGACCTTGGGCAAGTCACATGCTCTCAGCCTCAATGGAAGGCAATAGCAATCCTCCTCTAATCAAATCTTGCCAAGAAAACCCATTATGGTTCACCTTAGGGTCGTCATAAATTAGAAATTACTTGAAGGCACACAACAACAACAGTCTTCATTGTTTCAAGTGTCTTGTAAATAAATCTCAAAACATTACATTCACACACATGCACACACATACACAATGGTGTTGTTAGGGTGAAACTTTGGCATGCAGGAAGGGACAAGGTTACCTTGTCTTCAAAACTTGCTTTGCTTCTAAACTATCCAACTGCAGTTTGGGAAGGGATTTTTTAAAAAAAACAAAACATATCAACTGCAAAAAGGCACACAGGGACAATGTGGGTCAAAACATACTATTTAAAAAAATTGCACTAAAGGGTCTCCAACACTAACAATCTGTTTTTAGTACCACTGAAAGAAATAAAAAGATATCAAGGAATCAAGTATTAACTGGGAGAGTTAGAGGTTAATTGGGAGAAAGGAATTTCTGTCATAAGCATTCATGGAATACAGCTGGCACCTGAGGAAATGAACTGTAGTCCACAAAAGCTTATACTATATTTTTCTCCCAGAAAGTCTCAAAGGAACTACTAGCTTTCTCTGGGGACGTTTTCACACATGGGGTCTCAAAGCCGCATGGAAGCAATCAAGAATCATACCGGAATGGATCCTGTAGCTTCAGACGGTAAAAGCAGCATCATTCCGGTATGATTCTTCATTGCTTCTGGTCGCGGCAAATGCAATTCCTCTTTAAAAGAGGAATTGCAAAGAACGGGGATGATGCTGCAATGCGCCGGGGATGGGACAGGATGGGGCGGGGTGGGGCGGGGCGGGGTGGGGCGGGGTTTGCTGCGACGTCGTGTGAACATGCGGAGAAAGGGTCCGGCATGATGCAGGATTGCGCCGGGGATGGCACTGGATGGGGCGGGGTTTGCAGCGACATCGTGTGAAAAAGAGGCAAAGGATCCGGCATGGGGCTGGAATGAGGTAGGATTGTTTCTGCTTCAGGCCCCGTGTGAAAACATCCTATGTCTGAATGACTTTCTATAATCAAGAGATGTAATGTGATGGTTTGAAGGCATTTTGTGCCACCAGGTGGCAGCATTGCTTGAGAGAAACGCAGTTATCAAAAAGATCTTTACAGAAAGATATTCTGAAGAACTTTTTAAAAATATTTCCACATTCAGGGAGATTGACCCAAGAGATAAGAGCATAAACTGCATGCAGGGGTGCTGCTAGGCATGAATCTATGGGGCCTAATCCATTAATCTATTTCCCAGGACCCTGAGTGTCACTGGTGGCAAGAAAAGGCTTTTCAAAGGCTTCGCTGATGTACAGGGAGAGAGACAATGTTCAGGAGGGAAATCACAGCTAAGGAGTGTGCTTTCCATGTGCTGGAACCCTCTCCCAATCCTAACCAAATAAAGTACAATATTCCTGTGGAAGAAAATGATATGAGGAGGAAAAGAGTTCAAAAAAGGACTCCCTTTAGGGGTAAGTGACACAGAGAGATAGGTGGAAGGAAAGGTAAAAAGTATCTTCTTCTCCTACATTAAAACTGAAATAATATGAGAAAGAGTACCTTCCCTGCTTATCCTGAATGCAGTGAAGGGTGGTGGTTTGGAAGTCAGTGGGGTGGTGAAAGAAGCATCCTCTTACTGACATGCACACAGGAGGCTTACAATATACTTATGTTTCTTAGGCATCCAAAAATGTCCTCTCCCTAGATGTAGCCCAGGGAGCAATTCTCTAGCCCTCTGCATCCTATCCAAAACTTCCCCCTGGCATCTGTCAGGGCACAGGCTTGCCCCAAGACTCTGGAACTCCCTTCAATGTTAGAAAGGATGTTAGAAAGACACCTACCCACCCCGCTTGCTGTCTTTCCATTGGCAGGTGAATGCTTTTTTTATTCCAACAGGCTTTTGAGAACTGAAGATTTTTAAGGGAAAGGCTTTTAAGAAGGTGCTGAATTGTTTTAATTGCACTCTTTTATAACTGTTTTTTGCCATTTTAAATGTATGCTTTCATTTGTTTTAGTATTGTCAATAGTTTAATTCTTTTATTAAAGTTGATCTTTTGTATGTTTTTAACTATTATGTTGGACTAATTTGAATTTGCAAACTATTTTGAGTCCCAATCTGGAGGAAAGGGCAGGATATAAATCAGGGGTAGGCAACCTTTTTGAGCCGGGGGCCGGGTTGCTGTCCCTCAGACAATTAGGGGGCTGAAGCACCAAAAATAAATAAATAAATAAATAAAAATTTTAAAAAGTAAACATTTTAAAAAAAATATGCATGCACACTCTCTCAGCCCCAGAAAAGCCATGGCAAAACCCCTGTGAAGATTTTGCCAAGAAAACCCCAAGAACAAGTAATAACAACAATAATCAATATCATCATGGCAGGCGGCAGAGGGGGCGGCGGCGGCGGTGGGGAGGGGGTGGGGGCGGCAGCAGTGGCGGAAGCAGGGCTGGCCTGGGGCCGTTCCAAAGGCCTCGGGGGGCCGCATCCGGCCCCCGGGCCTTAGGTTGCCTACCCCTGATATAAATAAAGATGGTGATGGTGATGTGGTGGTGGTTGTGGTAGTCGTGGAGGAGAGGGAAGAGAAAGAAGGAGGAGGAGGAGGGCAGCAGCAAAAACAAAAACAGTAAAGGTCTCATGGGAATCCAGTTGTGGAGCTGATAATGTGTAACCTGGGGTTATGCATTCATGACTGTTTTGTATTCGTGGTCCCTATGTAGTACCCCAATCACAACTTACAAGGAAGCAGCCACAGTGATAAATGGGGGGGTCTGTTCCCCTGTCAGCTGACCAGCGTCCCACCCACCCCCTCCAGAAGCAATCCCCAGCATGAGAGTTTGTGAAAGTGACCCTGCTTCTGACTGTTGCACCCAAGATCACTCACAGGAGATGGTGGGATTGTCAATGAGCTGCTTCCTAAGCAGAGGCATCACCAAGGTGGTGCAGGGAACACCCACTACACCAGATGATACACTGCTTCCCAAACATCTGGCTTTTAGCAGAAACAGGCTGTGGCATTCACCTGCATCCCTTTAAAACACTAAAGTGATGGGATGAATGGGGCAAGGCTCAGTGGGAGGAGAAAGAAGAGGCCTCAGGTTCAAAAATATTTTTTTAATTTTATATTTAAAAAAAATAATTAAACATTAAATATTTTTAATCTTTACATTTTTCTTCAAAAACTTCACATATTACCAAAATTTCACTTTAACCATATGTAACTACGTACATGTAAGTCTATTTAGGCTGTGCATATGATATTGTAATTAAAAGGTATAATTTTAATTTTGCTAGTTGTTTATGTCACAGGTGCCATTACATTCAATGATATGCCAGAATTACTATTTATGAGTAACATTAGTACAAAAAACATTGCTAAGGATTCTGTATGGTGTGGGATGGGAGGAGCTCAATGGGGTGGTGACACCATGAGTTACTGCAACCAGGCGACACCAACCCTAGTGATGCCATTGTTCCTAAGCAATAAAGAAATGGTTCCTTGTTGATCCTGCTGGCTGCTGCCCAGTAAGTGGGGACTGGAAGGGCCAGGGCCAGATTTACTGCCTAGTTCTGTAACTACGGTAGCTACACATTCGTAACTGACCAATTGGATTGCAGCCAATATTACTCAAAGCTTGGCTTCTTGCCAGTGAGAAAGAAAAGAAGCATAGCAAACATTCAAAACCTGCATTTCAAGCAATACTCCTTGTTTAGTCTCCTACCTTTGATTAGCCTCTCAGGTCTAGTTCCTGGTAATGTCCACATTGCCTGTGCAAGATGGCCAAATACAGTAGCATCTAAAGTGGAAAGTTTAGGTCCCATGATGTACTTTTTATCACCTGCAAAATAAAACAGAGTCAGAAAGCATTTATGGCTGTGCTGGTAGTTCATGCCACTCACTTAGTTGCTTAATGGCACCCTGCTATTAGCTTCAAATCATAAAACTCGGCAGCCAGCCTTTTAATCACATCAGTATCCTTTGCGCATGCATTCTAATCAGTCTGAAGAATGGAATGAGTAACTAAAGTCACTGCAGGGATTTTTGGCCAATTAATCCAACAAAAGGAAAGCAATGCAAAATTTGAGATATGCTGTCGGAGAGTACTAGAATGAGTCATTATGCATTCCAGAAAAAATGCCCAAATCCTAGAATTCTGAGCCAGATTCTCAGCATCACCACATCTACAGGTTCCTTTTATCAGGAAATTGTCATTTTACAGAAATAAGCAGGGTTAAAAGAGTCAAGACTGCATTGAAAATAAAATGAGAAAATCATACTTCTGAACACTATACATGTAATCAAACATATGAAACCATCTCATCATGTCTTACTTTTTCAAGGTTTTGCCATTTAGAAGTGAACAAAAAAGATAAAGCAAATCTAAGGTGTGGGGGAATGGTGAAATCTCTCCTAATCTATGGATTCATGCTTCTGGAAGAAATACATTCATAGAGTTGGATGAAACCACAAGGGCCATCCAGTCCAATCCCCTGCCATTCAGGAACACACAGCCAAAGCACTCCTGACAGATGGCCATCTAGCCTCTGTTTAAAAACTTCCATCACTCTCTGGGGGAGTGTGTTTCACTGTTGAACAGCTCTTGGTGCCAAGAAGTTCATCCTAATGTTTAAGTGGTATCTCTTTTCCTGTAGCTTGAATCCATTGATCTGTGTCCTAGTCTCTGGAGCAGCAGAAAACAAGCTTGCTTCATCCTCAATATGACATCCCTTCAATTATTTAAACAGATAAGAACACCATCTATGAGACACTGCAGTCCTATGAATGTTGGACTAGTGCCATTGAAAAGCTGAGTTCAGATCCCCACTCAGCTATGAAGATGATTGGATGACATTATGTGTCAGCTTGCTCAACCTCACATGATTGTTGGGAGGATCAATGGAAGGATAGGGGCAGCAGGTGGCTCTGATGTCACTAGGGAAGTGAATACATTCTGGGTTTTAGTCTGAAATTTAAAGGAACTATTCAAAGTGCTGAACTACTTGGCCATTTGTAAAAATCCTTTAAGGTTTGGATTAAAAGCCAAAGGGGATGCACTGCCCCATTGCCATTGTAGCTATTAGCCTCCACTGGATGGGTGGAAATCCTAACACTAATTCCCTTAAAAGAATAAATAATAACAACATCATGAAGGAGAAGGAAGAGGAGAAGGAGAACAACAACGATGATGATAATGACGATGACAACAACAACAGTAATAATTAAAAAATGTATTTGGAAATATCCACAGATAATATTTTCTTCAGCAGCTTAGCTGTTGATGATGCACATCTTCCATTGAACTCATATGCAGTGCAAAGGGGCCTGGGCAGAGACTGGCATTGTTACTTGTTGGACTACAACTCCCAGAATCCCCATCAAAGACAGTCCACCAGCACATTAGTCCAGTATGGAAACCAAGCAGGGATGCCATAAACTTTCAGTTTTAATTCTCGTACAAATAGAAGGAAGAATGGTCAGAGTCTTAGCATGCCACAATACAGAACCATTTGACTTGCCAAATGTTAGGTTGTATAGGCCTATGTGAAAGAAATAACTCATGTTGTAGTTCATCTGAATCAATTGAAAATTTTAAAAAGATTTTTAAAATGCCAAATGAGTTTGCACATGATGGTGTGCAATAGAAAACATAATCAAATACACTATGCATTACCCAGAAGACCAGCTAGAGAGCGCATATCCTTCTCCATCAGTGTGTATATCTCTTCCTCAGAGAAGCGGCCTATGCCATGTCCATACATTTCCCGCTTTACAATTCCTTTGGTTATGTGGCACAGAATCCACTTCAGCAGGTCACTGAAGGGGCCACTGAGTGAAAGCATCTTCTGAGTCTCATGGAGATTGTCCACCCATTGACAATATGCCAAGGTCCTAGAATAGTAGAAAAACAGCTTACAAACAGCATACGTTGCAATACACTTCTCTGATCTAGACAAGAGAAATTTGACAAAATACACTTATGGAAATGCACAGACACCTTTCTGCATCACAATCCACTGCTCCTGTTGTGCTGTTGTGCTAACCTGAAAATTAAAAGGAAGGTATTTCAAGAAGCATCAGGATGGCTATCAACCTAGACCTACTACTAAGGAGAAAAGTTGCATTATAGCTATAGCTGGTCATATACTTCTGTTGAAGAATATTTGAGTGGGGAGAGAATGATTGGGCAGAAAGTAACCAAAAACACATTTTAGCACATTGTATTCTTTACTTTAAATGTATAAACAGGACTAACTGGATCATTAGTTCTTCCTAGAGTAACCCAATTGAAATCAATGGGACCTTTGTTATTTGTGACTTCCAAGCCCCAGTCCTTTCAATAGTTTAATCCTAAACAGCACTAACATTGAATTTAATCTATAGCCTGTTCACAAAATGTCCAAATTGTCTTGAAAGATTCAACAGATAGGTTTCGCAGAAGCTCAAGTATGAGTAATCACTCTTCCACATCAAAAGCAGACAAACTCCAGGGGTCAGTTGTCAGCCACTGGACCCATGAAGGGCCTTACAATCCCCCCTTAAGTGTTCAGAAGTCAACTTCTGGTTTTGTTTTCAAAATTCTGTGGGAGGTACTTAAGGGCCAAAACAAAGTTCATCAAGTCCTGCCTTGTTTTACAAGAGACTTTCCACTCCTGGAGGGTTCTAAGAACAGAAATACCCATACCTCATCCCAAAATGGGAAGGGAAGACATAGAAACATTTGAGGAGGACTTGGGGTATAAAAAAGTACATTATTTCCACCCTATTCTAGGATCTAGGATGGCCCAACTGGAGAGTGGGCTCAGAGGTGGGATACCTTTCTCTACAGCACTGCATGTGGCACTGGTCCCTTATTTGAGTAATCTGGTGCTGTTTGCCAAGTAGTCACTTTATGAACTGCATCTTCGGTTTGTGATGGCATTTTTTAACTTTACAATTTTTTTTCCAAGTCTGATTTCCTCTTTATCCTGTTTTCATTTTGTATTGTGCCTTTCAGACTGTAAACTTGAAGGCTATGAAGTACATTATACATAACCCACTCTGGGAACCTTTTCAGCAAAAGAATATGATGAAAATGCTTTAAATAGACTATTATTCTTGGCCTGGAAAGACTAGTTTGTGGACTGGTCCTGCCACAAAGCAGCAGGGTAGCTCCGATGGCATTTGGGTTCAGTGTAACACTTTACAATTTTATGATCATACTGGTAACTGCAAAGTAGCAACTAGAGAAATTTTTGAAGCAAAGTATTGCCTTGTAGATTAATAATAAGGTTCTATAAGAGTGCTTGCTTGAGTGTGAAAGTTGGCTTTAATGAGATTGCTAATTATCACTCACCGAGCTCCACTTGAATATTTCCCTTTTGAGAGAACTGCATGCTGCTGGATTTGGTAGCATGCTTGTCAACACAGCATATTAATAAAGACTTTCAGAAGCTAAAAATGCAAGGAAAATGCTAATAGCAGCTCTGCTCTCCCCAGCCTCTTTAAGAGGACTATTCCGGGAAGCAGAGCTAAAAGAGAGATAGAGAGAGAAACAGCATCCTGAAGTTAGGCCCTGTAGTTTTCCATCAACATGCATACCGGATGAAATATTTATATATTCTAAGTGGGGTCAAATCAGTTCATCTACCCTACAAAGACTCTTCTGCCTATCCACTACAGTTTCCCTTCCATTTTTGCGGACTTCAACTCTGCGTCCCTTGCCCATTTGCAGGCAGCAAATGGAGGGGGATAAAATAGGGCACTTACACCCATTCAAGCCTATGGGTCTTGAATATTTGCGGTTTTTCATTTTTGCGGGAGGGGGTCCAGAAAGGATCCCCCATGAAAACGGAAGGGCAACTGTACTTCCTTCTGTCATCCCTTCACAGTTATTGAATTAAGATGAACTGTGTATTACCCTAGCAATAGAACAGAAGGGCCCATACGGTGGGGGAGCAGACCTCAGAAAAGTGTTTTGTTTTGTTTTTTGGGGGGAAGTTGGGTTTTTTTGTTGTTGTTTTTGTTTGTTTGTTTTTTGGACTACACAGCTTCTAGAACTGTTCAGCAAGCTAGCTAGGGAATGCTAGGAACTGTAATCGAGGTCTGGTGGAAGGAGGACAGGTACCTGCCTGGTGATCAGGTTCATTCTCTGAAAAGAGGTCTTCACAGTATGGAAGTTGGTGGTTCCTGTGCCAATAGGACCATGATTGTCCTCTGGATTTTACCTTGAACTGTAGAGGATCTATCCAAAGTTGGGCCCAAAGTAGATTCAGCACTTTCGATCATTCTCTTACAGTTCAGACTAAGGGTGCATCTAACCTGTAAAAATGATGGAGTTTGGCACCAATTTAAGTGCTGTAGCTCCATCCTATGAAATCCTGAGATTTGTAGTTTTACAAATTTGTAGTTTTACACTGTCAAAGAGTGCTGGTACCTCACAAAACTACAAATTCCAGGATTCTGTAGGAATGAGCCATGGCAGTTACCGTAGTGTCAAACTGCATTATTTCTACAGTGTAGATGCACCTAAAAGCCAGAGTGAATTCACTATTCCACTGACATAAGTTCACAGAATTCTCCTTTCCACCATCTAGTCTTGATGTTTGTCAAACATTCCAAACATTAAGAAGAACTTCCTGACAGTAAGAGCTGTTCAATAGTGGAATACATTGCCTCAGAGTGTGGTAGAGTCTCCTTCTTTGGAGGTCTTTAAATAGAGGCTGGATGGCCATCTGTCAAGGGTGCTTTGATTGTGAGTTCTTGCATGGAAGAGGTGTTGGACTGGATGGCCCTTACGGTATCTTCCAATTCTATAATTCTATGAGTAACACTTTGTAGGATGGTTGTAGAGATGGTGGTGATAAGGGAGTTAGAGATTCTCAGCATTGGAATTCTGATCCTCAGCAGGACCCATTCACATTACACAATTATAACCCTATGATTCTACCTTAACTACCATGGAACTTCCTATAGCATCCTGTGATTTGAAACTTAGAGAGAGGCATTTAGAATTGTCATGCAAAGAGCTTTTGGGCTTCACTAAACTACAAATTCCAGAATTCCATATGATGTTGCCATGGCAGCAAAAGTGGGATCATAGTGTTATCACTACGCGTGAAAAGTGCGTCTACTAACATAACACTGACAGAAATCAGAGCAGTCCAACTGCAGAAAGTACCCAATAATTTCTGTGTCTATGTCTGTTTGCTTCACAAAGGTCCCTAGGAGAAGATGCACCAGCTCACACAGTGACTCAAAAGTAAACTATCCTGGAGTAGACAAGAGAATGGAGGTGAGTACTGGAGTAAGAGGGAAGAGAAGAGAAAGGGATGGATGTCTTGCCAACACAATGTAAGTCTTCTGAGGCTTGGACCCTTAATTATTTATGAAGCCAGACTACTTGCTAAAGTGGAGCACAAAAGACACCAATATGGATAATTTAGGAAAACAACAAGGAAGTGGTTGGAGACTAATGTAATAACCTCCCAGCATCCTCCTGAATCATTATTGCAGAACAAAAGAAGCAGAAGAAAAGATCTTTAAGATCATTTGAACCACACTTGGTGGAACTACCATAGTGCTGCAAAAGAGAACAAAAATTTCATTTATAAACATTTGCCCTGACTCTTTAATTATTATTTTTCATACCTGATGGGTATAATACATTACTTTACCTTTCCCTATATGTATTTTATTATATTATGCATTTCACTACATTTTCTATGTAATATAATATAATATAGAGTTGCAAGGGACTGCAAGAACCACCTAGTCCAACCCCCTGACAGCAAGCACTCCTGAAAGATGTCCATTCAATCTGTTAAAGGTCTCCAATGGAGAGTTCACCACCTTCCATGGTAATCTATTCCACTATCAAACAGCTCTTACATTCAAGACATTCTTTCTGATATCTATGTTTGTATCTATACATATGTGCATACACTTTGTCTTCCATATCCATGGATTCTGTATCCACAGATTCAACCATCCATGGTTTGAAAATATTTTTAAAAAATATAAATTCCAAAAAGCAATCCTTGATGTTGCCATTTTATATAAGGGACACCATTTGATTATGCCATTGTATTTGATGGGACTTGAGCATCCACGGATTTTGTTATCATGGGTGATCTTGGAACCAAACCCCAGTGGATACTGTATAATATATACAAACAGCATTTTAGGTAATTCTCAGTCAGAGCTCAAAAGAGTAGTATTTTGGAACTACAGTTCCCAGAATCTCACTTTCAGCATGACTTGGCAGTTATAGTTCCCCCCCCCAAAAAAAAGTTAAGGTTCCTAAACTTTGCTCTTAAGCATGGATAAGACTTTCCTAAAGGACCTGGTCAAACCTGAGGCAAACAGTCACACTTTAAAAGTTCAGTATGCTTCCACAACTATGATACAAATGGGTCCTGAGCTGAAGAACAGCTGAGCAGTCACTCCCCACTCTGCCTACATACAAACACACAGTGCTGGACAGAAAAGAAGGTGTTGAGCTCCAACCCTTGCAGAGTGGGAATTGTGTGGGCCTCTAGGTTTTCTTGAGTGTATTGTAACTCCCAGCATTCCTCTCTATGAGCTATCCTAGGCTGAAATTCTGGGAGTTGCAATCTAACGACCTGTGTTCTATTTCAATTTATACTGTAAGCTGCCTTGGCTTCCATGTTGGGAGAAAGGCAGGATATAAATTAAATCAAATTAAATAGTTTTGTAGTAAGGCAGGGTAAGCAACTTGGGGCCCTAGGACCACAGGTAGCCCATAGTTTGATTTCATGTGGTCCTTGGACTAATTTCAACAGTTCTCTGTAAGTGATCCATTCATCTCTCCCTTCCCTGGAAATGGTAGGTGGTAAGAAAGAGGGAAGAGCAAGAAGACTATGACAGAAAGAAAGACACAGAAAAAAGGGTGTCAGAAAGATAGGTGGCAAGAAAGGGTGGACCTGCCTATGTTGGGTCTTGTCCCTGGACGTTTTCACATGGGGCTTAAGGCAGACGCAATCCTACCTCACTCCGGCCCCAGTCCGGATCCTTTGCCAATTTTTCACACGATGTCGCAGCAAGCCCCGCCCCATCCAGTGCCATCCCCGGCGCAATCCTGCATCATGCCGGGTCCTTTCTCCGAGTGTTCACACAACGTCGCAGCAAGCCCCGCCCCACCCCGCCCCATCCTGTCCCATCCCCGGCGCATTTCTGCATCATCCCCGTTCTTTTCAATTCCTCTTTTAAAGAGGAATTGAGTTGCCGCGGCCAGAAGCAATCAAGAACCATTCCGGAATGATGCTGCTTTCACCGGTCGATCCATTCCGGAATGATTCTTGATTGCTTCCATGCGGCTTTGAGACCCCTAGTGTGAAAACGTCCCCTGTCCACTGCTGGCTTCAGACAAGGGAAATAGCAATGGGAGTGTGGGATGAAGCCATTGCCCCTCAGACATGAATTCTATCCTTTCAGTCCCCAAATTTCTAGCATTGTCATAACTGAAAACATCAGTTGAGCATTTAAAATTTAGAATTTAGTCATCCAAAAAAAGGGACAGGCAATTTATTATGGATCAGAATTCTTATTTTGAGGGACAGTGACCTTTTTTGTCCCCTTTAGCTACATGCAATGCCAAAATATGGGCCCTGGCAAGTTATTCCTCACATAATCAACATAAATATTTGCCTACAGTAGTCAAAATAATCATGTTCTGAAAGGTGAGAAGCAACTGATTTCCCATGGGTTTGTAAGGTATGACCCAAGACCTGAAAGAAAATAAACCAGTTAGAGACATAGGGAAAAAACGGCTTACCTGATCCGGTTTAAAATTTAAAGCAGGCGGCATTCTGATATTATCAGAAGGATTTAGCCACCAAAATCGCTGGCCAGGTCCATCCCAGGTCCATCCCCCCTCCCAGGGCTGCTCCGGTAGCCATTTTCTTAAAACAGAAACTTCCAGCTTCGAAAAGAGCTGCGCTGAGCACCCCTGGGAACAGGAATGGGCCCGGGATGGACCCGGATGACAATTTCAGTGGCTAAATCCTTCCGATAAGATCAGGATGCCACCCACTTTAAATTTTAAACTGGATCAGGTAAGCCAGTTTAAAATCAATGTGATATTCTCCATAGGCAGTAAGCAAAGCATCATGCCCAGTATTTGTGGCAACTTACCAGTAGAAATGCTCCTCTACCATTTTTGTCACTGCTCTAGAAACAGCTCTCTCGTGTGGATCGAGGTGCTTGTTTAAATTCACTCCAAGTTTCTCTTCCAAAAAATCAATGATGAACTCTGTGCCAGACACCTTTTTGCTATTGTATTCAATCCATGGCATTTTCCCTTGAGGAGAAAGTTTCCCATCAAAGTAGTTCTAAGCAGAGAAGCACCAAAACAAAGACAAAAAGAAAATGAACACACAAACTAGTGCATAGAAAGCAGTCAATCAGGTTCATCTTCCTGTACGACAATAAATTCTCTGAGTGTCCTTGGACAAGGCCATCTTTCTTTGCCTCAGTGCTCCTTCATGTAAAATACAAAGGAGCGTTTAATATTGCACCAAACCTGTCTGCACATATGATTATGTGCTGAGAACCCCTTTCATGTATCTTATATGTAATAGATAATAGAGATAACACAATATGATGGGGCAACTACATTGTCTCAACTGTTCCTCCTTTATCAACTGAGGCCATCCTAGCAGCAGGGACAGACCTGCCATGAAGCAAGATACACTTACTTGGCTCAGGTGGCATGATGAGGGAAGACAGAAATAAACGGAAGTCTGAATTTGTATCTTAAGGGTGCAGCAAGACTTCTATATATGTTGGCCCTCTCTAATGTGAGAATAACATGTGGGCCCTGCTTCAGACATCTTAAAACTGAGTAACACTGTCTGGAACCAAGGCAAAACAACAACAGCCCCAAAACACCCAAATCTCTTTTCATCCACACAGCCATTTTTTAAAACATTGGCAGTGATATGTTTATTAGAATTGTTCCAGCTTTTTCCCTCTACTGCTTTTGTTGCATGAACATATTTTTCGTCTTTGCAAACTTCTCTACAATGTCAATGATGAAGGATACAACAAATAAATATTTTAAATAACTACCAAAGCAGTAATTGTGATCAGTAATTTAAATAACATCAAAGCAGTAATTGTGAGGATAACAGGTGCATCATGAAGCACTTCTCAAGCTTATAGGGCACTGGCAGTAATGCTGGAACCTGGCCTCATCTACTAAAACTAATTGGTGGAAGAGTCACATGAAAGGAAGTATATCTTTCCAAAATACTCAGTTAAAGTATGGCATTCACTGCCACAAGATCTTGTGATGGCTCCCAACTGGGACAGCATTAGAATTTGAAGAAATTCATAGCATGTGAGACTAATAATAATAATAATAATAGGTTTTATTTCTAGCCCGCCCCTCTGCTCAGCAACAGGGGCAGGTTACAACATATTTAAAACAAAAGCAGTTTAAAAACATTCCCTCAACCCAACTATAATCCTCCCACCCATTAAAACTGGATCAAACTAATTAAAGAGCTAAAATAAGAATAATACAGTAACAAGAATAAAAACTACTATGAGGTCTTATTCACAAGAGTGATATGCTTCCTCCAACACTAGAGACAGCATGCCTTTGTATAGTAGTTGCTGGAAACAAGAGATCTGATCTAGCATGCCTTTTCTTATGAGGTATACAAAAACATGGTGTATGTTTTTTCATAAGTGGTGGTACATCATTTTTGTTACTGAATTTTATTTATTTATTTATTTATTTATTTATTTATTTATTGGCTCTTGGAATCTAAGAAAGATTCCAGACATCTTACAATTAAAAAATAGAAACCCTAGAAACAAACAATGTTTAATATAAATCAACATCCCCACCATGCTAATAACAAATTATAGGGAAAATTGACTGCCGAGCCAGCCAATCACATTCCCTGAAATGCCTTTTTTTATTTTTTTTTTTAAGGGCTTAAACCAAAGCCAAAAAGGGCCAGGGAGCCTCACTGTGGAAATACATGCCATATGTGGCGAGGGTTGGTCCACTCCTTTGACACCTATGTCCAGGCCATTCTTAGATATACTCAGAGGAAGGCCTCAGATGTTATGGGCTCATGAAGAGAGATTTATTATTATTATTATTATTATTATTATTATTATTACTAACTTTATATCCTACCTTTCCCCCTAGATCGGAACTTATGAAGGTAGAAATATATTCACACATACACGAGGATATACTTCCTAGCACTCTCCAACAAACCCTTATATCTGCTGCTGAAATATGAGATAATGCAGGCATTTTTTTTTTCTTTCTCATTGTCCTTTTGTCTACGTATTTTTGTGTCTGTTGCAGCAAGGGTTCCAGCAATGCTGCACCACAAGTAATGAATAGGAATAGGAATGGATGGAGACACAAGTTTGGATTGGGGAGAAACCACTGCAAGAGAAACTACTGCAACCCCATCTCCAGATTCTGTAATATATTTCAACAGGCAAGAGAGCAAGAGATTTGGGTGCAATGAACAATTAAGATCCCAAAGTGTGTCAACAGTGTTTACTGCTCTCATCGTTTTCTTCAAATCTAAACACTGGAAGGGGGGGGGGGAAAGCTAAGACTATTTATTGTGTTTATTCTATTTATCATATTTATATCCTATTTTTCTTTCAATGTTGTTAAGGCATTGTAAATCCACAGACCCTTTTATCAAATCCTAAAAGAATTATAAGCATTCCAGTAAAGAACATTTTGAAATAAAACTTTTAATTTGAATATAAAACTTAAACCAAAGGAAGTGTGCTTTATTGATTTGTTTTCCCTAAGCAAATATTTCATTTCTATTTTGGGGTTTCAGGAGAATCAAATGCTTAACAATTTGGTTATAAATATAATTATAAATTAGCAGGGCATACTGTTTTTACATAGTCTGGAAAAGGTTTTGGGTCAGGCAATTTAATTTCCAGAATCTCCTAGCCAGCACTGCCAGTGCCCATGCTAGATGTGGGATTCTGAGAGCTGTAGTCTAAAAAGTACTATTTCCAACCTCTGTTGTTGGTTGGTTTGTTTTTTTAAATTTACTAAGTCACATTAGGCTGCTAAATCATATCTCAAACAGATGATGACAGCAAAACATTTTCTGGGAAGTTTTCCAATCAAAATTTTCCATAAAACCTACTTCACTGGTAATGGTAGCCATGTACTTCACCCTCATTTATCAACAAAGAGAAAGAGAGTGTTTTCTTTATGATCCAGAGCCATTTGGGACAAAAATATTATTTCTATCAAAGACACAATCCTGAGGGAAAACATAGCAAAGAAGCAACATTCCCCATAAGGCAGAGATAGGAATTTTGCACCCTCCAGATGGTTTTAAACAGCAATGCATAGCATTCCTTACACTAGCTCTGCACTGACCTCATAGAATAGCTTGAATTCCATTTGGCAGTCTACTCAAAACATAAATTAACACAAACACAACTAGTTTCTTTCTCTGCACTTGACATAACAAAAACCAAAAACAGTAGCTAATCAGAAGATATTGATGCAATAATTGCTCTTGAACAGCAATTGGACTTCCCTGCAACAAGAAACTGGAAAAGCCATCCACACAATGTACTAATACAATCAGGCATGTTAGGCAACTCCTGGGCAGATCTCAATTATTTTGCTTTGTTTGTTTTTGAAAGGGAATGTTTTTTTTTTCCTACAGTAAACTCCTTGCTACAGTTATTCACATTTTTCTCTTGTCTGTTCCTTCAGTGTTTTTCTATTAATCATTATACCCTTTCTGACCATATGCACTTCTTTCTCTTGGGACCTTGGGCTGCTGTTTGGGTCTAGCACAGTTTAATTTCAGACTGAATTTGTGTGATGATTATACAATGCAGCCCTAAACAGTTGCTCTGTCAGTAGGGGATTAGGGGAGTCTACGGAGCTTATTGTTCCACTAAACTAAAGCGTTTAACCTCTCCCAAATTAAATTCTAATTCGGGCAGCATCTGGATACAATTGCAGGGATTTTGTCGCTGAATCTGCCGCCCAAATACAGCCCGGGTCGAGCCCGGGACCCTGGTGCGCTGAGCACGCCTCTGTTCCAAACTGGGAGTTTTCTGACTTAAGAAAATGGCCGCCTGAGCACTCCTGGGACCAGGGTTGCCCCAGGACTGTATTCGGATGGCAGATTCAGTGGCAAAATCCCTGTGATAGTATCTGGATGCCACCCAAATTAGAATTGAATTCGGGAGAGGTAAGACACTTTATTTAGCAGAGTGATAGGCTCCAACATCTTTATGAAATCTGGGAGTAGCAAGAGATGTGAAGTCACAAAAACATCATAGGCTAGGTAGGGGAAAGAGGAAGGTCTAAACCAGGGACAGGCAACCTTTTTGAGACCTGGGCCGGTCTCCC
>CM034701.1:281273613-281289355 GCA_020142125.1 Phrynosoma platyrhinos
ATTGGGTGCGTCTTATATGCCGGAGCGTCTTATATGCCAAAAAAATACAGTAATTTGGGGGTAATGAGGAGCCATTTGGGGATTGCTGTTTTTAAACAAGTAGAAATCTGAAATCTTCTGTATATCATCTAGAGATCTACCACTAGAACCTGATTTACTTTCTACCAACTTCTAAGCTAATTCATACATTCAGAGAGAGAAAATTCAAACGGTCATCCTAATCATTTTTCCTCAGACAGAAGTCCTACCAAGTTCAATAGACCTCCCTGGTAAGTATATTTAGGACTGCAGTCTCATACAGGACTTCAGGTCTATGCACACTTCCTTGTGACTAAAATGAACTATTTTTAATTAACTTCACTTCGTAAACAAGAGAGCCAGTATGATGTAGTAGTTGGCATGCTGGATTAGGTCTCTGGGAGATGAGGGTTCAAATCCCTAATCTTGGACAAGTTACCCTCTGGCTGCATCCACATTGAGCCATGGTAGTTAAAATGGTGTCAGACTGGATTATTTCTGCAATGAGGATGCAGTCCCTCTCAGTCTCAGGAGAAGGAATAGTTAAACCTCCCTTAAACAAGAACAACATGTGACAGGATTGCCAAAGGATACAGTCAAATTGAAGGTACATAAAACAAGTAAGTCAAGATGTCTAGGATTGTGCTTTTATGGTATAAGACTATACATATCTACTCAATTAAATCCAACCAAATACAACGGGACTTCATTTACTGTCATTCTGAGGGAATTACAATCATAGTGATTTAGCACCTTTAAAATTGTTTTAAAGCTTACAAGTTACAAATCAGATTGAAAGAAAAGGAAAATACTTGAAGACTTATAAAAGTTTTATGAGTCACTATTAAATATGAATATAACATAAGGAAGGAAGATACAGTGAAATTAAATGAGAACGTAAAGCATAACACTTAATACTTTAGTGGTAATATTTACTTAAACAAGCAATTCTGAGCTCACATATCCCTGCAAGTAACTGAAAAGTTCTGAAGCTACAGCAAATGTAACTGCATTAAGAAATTACCATTGCAACACTATGCACATTTATTTAGGAATAAGCCTCATTGAATTCAGTGGGAATTACTTTTGAATAGACATGTCTAGAACTACCCTATGCACAGAAATAGTCTATGACAATATTATATTATTTTGTTATACTGACTGATCAACAGTTTCCAGTATGGGAACTGTGAGTCTTCTTCAAGAGTACTGTATAGTCTTACAAACACCCTCTGAACAAATCTAGCCAAGAAAAACCTGTGATGGGTTCACCTTAAGCCATCCTAAGTTGGAAGCTACTTGAAGGCACACAACAAAAACAAATTCCTTTGCAAAGATACTGGTGTGGCCACTGAAAACCAGCTTTTTTACAGTATCAAACTAGGACTGGAACATAGGCAAGTTTGAATCCGTAAAATACTCTGTCATAAAGCTCTCAGATTGATGGTCAGCCATTACATCTTAAGGCAACTTACCTCACAAGGTTGTTGTGAAGATAAAAATGAGAAGGGGACAACATAGATTGTCAGCAACTTCTTGGAGGAATATATTGTGGGGTATAAGTGGACTAAGCATATAAAATAAACCCATCTAGTCTGTCTCAAATAAGTCAAATTCAGTTTACTGAATTCTCAGAATGGCCATGCATTTAAAACCATCAAGCCCAAAGGTTGAAGGGTATCAATATTATATTGGTGATATGAAATTACCAATGGCTATGATCTTCGCTTGCATTACAAAGTCCCAGCTGTTGCCTCAGCCTATGTATCCTCTTGGCCAGAGTCATGCACAGTGTTGATAAAGGAGGTGCAATGGCAGCTGGTAGTTTCCATGTCAGTGTGCTGGTGAATCCACTCTGTTTTAATCCAAATTTTAAAGGAGCTATCCATAATGCTAGACCTGTTTGTGAGACAGTTTTGAAAATCTAGAGTTCAGCACTTTGAATAAATCTTTAAAGTTTGTACTAAAACATTGAGCAGGTTCACTGTCCCACAGATAAGGAAGCCATGAGCTGTCACTGAGCAATGGGCAAACAAGATATGGCAACATAATTTCCCTCTCTGAAGTAGAATAGGTCCCTTCTAAGCACAAACTCTACTTCTCTTTACCTATCATGTTACATTTGGGGCCAAAGACAATGTCACTGCCACTTGGAAGACCCTACAGTTAATGAAACATCAAATAAAGACAACTACCAACTGGACAGTTCTCTCCCTTCCAAAAGTTGGGGCTTCTTTTCCCAAAACACTTTGGAGTAAGACAGCTATTTGCAGCACATGGCGATCATGTAACGTTTAATATTTGGGGTGGGGATGATAGGTTCGCATTAGGGTCACCATAAGCTGGAAATGACTTGAAGGCATACAACAATGTTTTCCTAAATACCTTTTTTTTACCTTTATCTTCCTATCTGTTTAGTCATATGGATCTTCCTTAGATTTGCATCAAATAAATTAGCTCTAAAGTCTGGGTGAGAAAAAAATCTTACTCTTGCTAGATCTTTTATAATAATAAGTATAATATCAGTATATATATTTATAATATCTGTACAATAAGACTGATAATGTGTGGTGTAGTGATTTGAGTGTTAGACTAGGACTCTGGAGACCAGGGTTCAAATGCCCACTCAGCTATGGAAACCTGCTGGGTGACCTTGGACAAGTCACACTCTCTTGGCTTCAGAAGGCAAAGGCAACCCCACTCTGAATATATCTTGCCAAGAAAACCCCTTGGTAGCTTTGTCTTAGGGTCACCATTAGTCAGATACATATTGAAGGCAAGATTGCTAAATATGAAATTAATATGCAAATACATAAAGATATACATAGATTTTGATATGCCACATATTATATTTGGAAGGATTTTGTCTTTCAGAAGACTACAAAGCCTAAAACACTGGACTAAAAAGCTACAGTTTTAGACAACAAACCACCTTAGCTGAGCAGCAACAAACAGGGAATATTTTTCCAGAGAATTCAACTTTGTTTTTTAATGAATTACTGGGCTGATGCTGGTTTGTAACTAAACTACTGGATAAAGATGTGTTGGCTTGACTCTTGTTCTCAGCTTTTGCATTGCACTGTCTAACAAAATACAAACAAAAACTTAGGGATATCGCTAGTTACATACACTAGTTACAGGTGAAGACTGTTATTCTGGTCCAAGCAATGTAAAGGAAGAAAAGCAAAGAACAACCAGCTAATGTCTTTTAGTAAAGCATCAAAGCATTCAGCAAATTTTCAAATTCCCCTAGAAATCTACTCAGATTTTTAAAAGGAAGGAGGAGAGAAAAGGCAAGGTTTGCCTTATGGGAAGTTCCAGTGGCCTGCAATTAGTAAGAGTTTTATTGTTGTTGTTGTGTGCCCAAGTCGTTTCTGACTTATGGCAAACCTATCACAGGATTTTCTTGGCAAGAGTTGTTCAGAGGAGGTTTGCCATTGCCTTACCCTGAGGTTGAGAGCATGTGACGTATCCAAGGCCACCCAGTGGGTTTCATGGCCAAGCGGAGAATCAAACCCTGGTCTCCAGAGTAATAGTCTAACACTCAAACCACTATGCCATGTTGGCTCTATACTGAGACTCAAAATGATCATACAATCAAAGAGAAGGGATGGAGAACAAATGAGTGACTTTCAGATGTTACTCTACTATAAATTCCCTTATCCGGATGCTGCTGGACAACTGTCCATTGGCAATGCTGGCTAGGATGCATAGGAATTGCAGTCCAATAACACCTGGAAAGCCACACATTATGGGCAAAAGTCATATCTAAAATGTGTGTAGCAGTGTGGCTTGATGGAAGTGTTACCAATCTCATGAAAAATCTTAAGGGAAAACTATACTTGATCTCACCCTGCCTCCCCATACACTTATACTTTTCATTTTGAATGTAACACTGGCATACATTTCTCATTACGCTTAATGCATTAAGCACAATTGAAATGAACCAAAGAATCTGGGTGCATATAGATAATGGACCCAGTCCACAAGATAGTGCTCATGTTTAGCTGCCATACATTTTGTGGGAAAGAATTTCCCAGTGGGTATTCATCCTTTACACCTAGCCAATATTATTATTTGACTGTCCCACATCATATCAAATTATTTGCAACCAGAACACAAAATCTCCCTGCAAGTTAGGAGAGATCATGTTGTTGTTTTTAAATTGTGAATCAATAGTGTGCTATTTTGTAGTTGCTGTGAGCCTCTAATTCATTTTTTACTTAAGGCAACCCTAAGGTGAACTAAGGTCCAAAACACACTGCAGAAATAATCCAATTTGAGACCACTTTAACTGCCCTGGCTCTGTGCTAGGGAATCCTGGGAACTGTAGTTTATTGTGGCACCAGAGCTCTCTGACAGAGAAGGCTAAATGGCTCACAAAGCTACAATTCCCAGGATTCCCTAGCATTGAGCCAGGGCAGTTAAACCGATCTCAAACTGGATTATTTCTGCAGTGTGTTTTGGACCATAGAAAGCCAGGATTACATAGTGGTTTGAGTGCTGGACTATGACTGTGGAGACCAGGGTTCGATTCCCTATTCAGTCATGAAACCCACTGAGTGACCTTGGGCAAGTCACATGCTCTCAGCCTCAGGGAAAGGCAATGACAAACCTCCTCTGAACAGATCTTGCCAAGAAAATCCCATGCCTTAGAGTTGCCATAAATCAGAAATGACTTGAAGGCACACAACAACAACAAGGCGAACAAATCATGATATGCTCACCTTGTTCTTGTTCTTGTTGTTGTATGCCTTCAAGTATCTAAAAACACAATAGGCATAAACAATGGCCTTTGTTCTTTATCAGAGGTGTACAATCCACATTTTTATTTGTGTAGGCCTTGTCGTAAGTAAGAAACAGCAATGGTTTAAGAAGCTCTCCTTCCTTAGTCCCACAATACATTCACCCAGTGTCAGAAATGCAGCCTATATATTAAAGTATATGGTCAAGTATTTCACACTGAGCCTGCTGACAGCTGAGACTAGTTCCAACCTCCTTTCAGAGGAAGGCCTCCATTCTCAGTGGCAATGGCCCAAAACGGCTTGAAGGTTAATATTTATTAATGCCACTTGTATGCCGCCTTTCTCCCAGACAGGGACCCTTTCTGAGCTTGGATGCCTCCCTCTGGGGGGGGAAGGGGGGTTAACTTAGTAGTGCCTTCTTCCATTGGTGGCAAATTGGACTAGTTGGCCCTTGGGTATCACTTCCAGGGCTATCATATACAATGAAAGGGAATTGAGGAGGAGGAGGCCCAGGGCTCTTGTTTTTTTTTTTTGGGGGGGGGGGTTTCCTGGCAGGACTGATGATGACCTCCACTGTTGGGCCATAGCATCATAGCTGGTGCTCCCATCCCTTCCCAGTACACTTTGTAGGATTTTCCTGGCAGGACTAACGATGATCTGTACTGCTGGGCCAAGGCATCATGGCTAGTGCCCCCATCCCCTCCCAGTAAGCTTTGTAGGATTTTCCTGGCAGGACTGATGATGATCTCTACTGCTGGGCCAAGGCATCATGGCTGGTGTCCCCATCCCTCCCAGTAAGCTTTGTAGGATTTTCCTGGGAGGACTGATGATGACCTCCACTGTTGGGCCAAGGCATCATGGCTGGTGCCCCATCCCCTCCCAGTAAGATGTGTAGGATTTTCCTGGCGGGACTGATGATGATCTTTACTTCTGAGCCCCCATTCCCTCCCAGGAAGCTTTGAAGGACCAAGCAACCCTCCTGATGCCCTTGGGGTGCCATTGGGCATCTCTCTCTCTCTCTCTCTGTATGTGTGTCCCAAGGGAAGGACCCACCCCACCCGGTGTTTTGCTTCCTTCCTTCCTTCCTTCCTTCCTTCCTCTCTCACCTGATGGCCAGGAGTTCATGGAGCAGGTAGGCAGCTGCGGCCAGGAGGGCCCCCCCGGTCAAGTAGAGGGTCTTCTTCCACCAGGAGTCGGAGCCCAGCCCGGCCATGATCCCGCCGTAATCGTGGAGGGGGAAAGCCAGGATCTCCCCATAGAAGGAGAAGGAGAAGGGCTCCTCCTCGGAGCACCAGAGGCTCTGGTTCCGGCTGAGGTCCACCACGCAGGACCGGGAGGAGGCGATGCCCACTCCCCAGGGCATGCTGCGCGGAGGGTCCCCTCGCCTCCCCCACCCAGGAACCATCCGTGGGGGGCTGGCAAGGCTTACTTAGCAGAGGAGGAGGAGGAGGAGGAAGGAGGGAGCATCCGCTGCGCTGGGTCTCCTTGGCGATCTCTGCTGCTGCAGCATCCTCAGCATCTGCATCCTTCTCAGCATCCTTCTCAGCATCCTTCTTTGGCTGCCTCTCGCCTCGGTGGCTTGGAGGGTGATGTCATGCCTTGCCTTGCCTTGCCTTGCCTTGCCCTAAAACCCTGGGGAGGACCACGGCCCCACACCGGCTCCCAGGCCTGGCCCGATCCCCCCCAAAAAAGGGAGGAGGCTGGAGGACAAAAGGAGGAGGAGGAGGAGGAGGAGGAGGAGGAGGAGGAGGAAGTCAGGCACCCAGCAAGGAGAGAGATGGACGCTTAGTTCTTGGGCACCGCAGGGAGGAGAGGGAGGCAGGGTGGAGGCTGCATCCGCACTGCAGAAATGATCCGGTTTGACATCACTTCGACGGCCATAGTGGCTCCAGGCTAGGGAATTCTGGGAATTGTAGTAATGTGAGGCATTGAGCCTTCTCTCTCTCTCTCTCTCTCTCTCTCTCATTCTCTCTGTCTCCCGACAGCCCTGCTGAGTGAGACTTTGCACTCCCTCTCAAAAAAGAAAGCCCTGGCTTTCTTGACAGATGCCTCCGCACTGCAGAAGTGATCCGCTTTGGCGTCGCTGGAGCAGCCAGGGGTCCATGCTAGGGAATTGTGGGGTTTGTAGTTTGTGGCGGCACCAGAGCGGAGCTGGTTTGTTGTGGCACCAGAACTCTGGGTCAAGAACCTATTGAAAGCATTGGGTGTTTAGCCCTTGTTTACCCTTTCCATTGTTGTTTCCTTTTGTCTTTTTTTAAAATTAAAAAAAGCATGTAAGGCTTTGGGGGAAGGCACCTGTCACACCTGTTCAGTGTATCTGCATATTGTGATTGCATTTTAGTCCACTCTTCGAATCATAGAGTTGGAAGGGACCTCAAGAGCCAACCAGCACAGCTCTGGTGCCACAACAAACTACGCATCCCAGCATTCCATAGCACTGAGCCCTGGCAATTAAAGTGATGTCAAACTGGATTATTTTTGCACTGCAGACCTAAAAGATAGAGTCTGCCTGCCCCGGTTGCCTTTCTTGGCCCATTCAGGCCCTTCTTGGGTTCCTTGCACCCGTGCAGCTTTCATGGACTTAGTCTGGAGCCCATCATGTGGGTAAGGCTCCAGGCGACATCTCTATATTCCTTGGTAAACAAAGACAGCTTGCCAAGAAAAGCCCATGATTAGGTGTCCAAGGCACACAGCAACAACACAAACTACAGCATTTTAATCAGGGTTTGTTTGTTTGTTTATTTAGGGGGTGTGGCTCCCTCTCCTTCTTGCTTTAAATTTTACTCAGTGGGTTTTCCTTCACACATTCAACGAGGAAAAAGAATTTTTGTTCACTGCCCTCAAGTGGATCTTAACTCCTGGCAAGCCTATGGATGAGACATCTCCAAGACCCTCTGTCTTCCACTGCTCTGCTTAAATCCTGCAGCCCCTTAATACCCATGGCCTCCTTAATAGAGTCCATCCATCTGGCATCTGGCCTTTCTCTCTTCCTACTTCCCTCCACCTTTCCCAGCATTATTGTTTTTTCCAAAGAGTCCTCTCTTCTCATGATGTGTCCGAAGAACAACAGCCTCAGTTTGGTCATCTTGACTTCCAGGGAGGTTTCCAGCTTGATCTGCTCTAGGATCCACTTGTCTTTTTTGCCTGTCAGCACTCTTTTCCAGCACCACATCTCAAATGCGTTGATTTTCCTCCTATCTTCTTTCTTATTTGTCCAGCTCTCACATCCATGCATGCTAATAGGGAATACAATGGCTTGAATGATTCTAACTTTTGTTCTGAGTTGTATATCTTTGCATTTTAGAATCTTTCCTAGTTCTTTCATTGTCACCCTCTCCATTCTTAGTCTTCTTCTGATTTTCTGACTGCAGTCCCCATTTCTATCAATGTTTGATTCCAGGTATGGGAATTCTTTTACTATTTCTATTTCTTCATTGTCTAGGTTGAACTTGTGAAGGTTTTTGTTGTCTCTATGTTCAACAGTAAGCCTGCCTTTGCACTTTCTTTCTTGATCTTTCTTAGTAGTTGTTCCAGGTCTGTGAGGTTTTCTGCTAGTGTTAAAGTGTCATCTGCATATGTTAAACTGCTGATATTCCTTCCTCCTATTTTCACTCCTCCTTCTCTCCACAAATACTGAATCTTCATAGTTGTGTTTTGTTTTTGTTTTCAAATCAAACGAAGAGCAGCCTAGGACCCTCTGGTCTACAGATTCTGGAGTGGTGGTGGTGGGGTTGTTGTTGTGTGCCTTCAAGTCATTTCTGACTTATGACGACCCTATCACAGGGGTTTCTTGGCACGATTTGTTCAGAAGAGGTTTGCCCTTGCCTTCCCCTGAGGCTGAGAGAGCGTGACTTGCCCAAAGTCACCCAGTGGATTTCAGTGTTGAGCAAGGAACTGAACTCTGGTCTCCAGAGTCATACACTGAGAGTCCAATACTCAAACCACTACATCACACTCACTGAGGCCCATTTCCCCCACTGGTTTGATGACAGGGTCCCACTGCCATAGACCTACATTGAGAATGATGCAGTCCTCCCCTGATGTTGTTGTTGTTTTGCAATTCCCAATATTCCTCGCTGTTGGCTATCCTGGCTAGTGGCTGCTGGAAGTTGCATTCCAGGAACACCTGGAGGGTTGCACTTTGCCCAGCCCTTCCATAAATGCTGCTAATCTAGGCTACCTCTTTTTTTTCTGGGGGACAGAAAGGGAAGTGTCATCTTTCCAATCTGAGCCAAGGCTGACGAGGAACCACCTGCAAGCCGAAGGCAGAGGGCACACACTCCTGCCCCACTCTTGCCCAAAGACCCATCTTCCAAGTGTGCAAATTGTCACCAGATTACACTGCACATGCTCACACATTTTTCCCCACATGCAGCTGGGTGGATCACTCAGTATTTTTAATTTCCAGAAGCTCAGAATGGCAGAGATTGCATTATCTATGAAACACAGCTGTCCTTGAGACAGGACTAGTACACACTTAAAAGCCAAGGATTCAAAGTTTCCCCATTACTGATTTGTTCCGTTAACGTAACCTACAGTCTTTGTTACTGTAAGCCTTCGAGTCATTTCCAATTTATGGTGCCCACAAGGTGAGCCCATCACCTTCCTCTGAAACAGAGTGAGGGTGACTTGCCCAAGATTACCCAGTGATTGTCTAGCAAGGATCCAAACTCTGGTTTTCCAGAGTCCTAGTCCAGCACTTAAAACTATATCAAGATGGTTCTCAATAATCTATAATTTATTACTACAGTATTTGCAAAAACAAGTTCTCTTTTGTTCTTACTTCTTTTTCCTTTCTCCAGTTCATCTACTATCAATTACACTTTGTCATTCTCCAACATACCTGCTCTTCCCATTTGAAGATGAAGAAAGGAAGTTAAGCAGAATTTAGTCATATATATTTAAGAATCCATCAGTAGATTGGACTCATATCAATAACTGGACAAAGAAAGCATCATGGTTATGGGAATATTGTAATGTAATCAGACAAATGACCATTAACAAATCAATGGAGACCCCATTAAGAAAATCATATATTCACTGTATCTAACTGGGCATGATTTAAGGAGAAAGTTATTAAAGCATTTTTTCTCTCTCTTAACTTATGTCTAGAGAATAAGTGTAGTCTAGACTAGCCCTGGGGAGAGACAAGCCAAAATCCATATTTACCAAGAAGCTCACTGTGTGATCTTGGGATAGTTCAGGGATGGGAATTCTGCAGTCCATGGGATGTTTTTGGACTGTGACTTCCATCATCCCTGGCCAGAATAGCTAATGATGAACAATGCTGGAGGATGCATTGCTTTGGTCAGCCTGGTGGATGATCTATAATGGGAACTGGCCAGGAAGAACATGACTGTTTCTTTTGGTGCCTTCAACCATGGCATGATTTTGTCTGCATCAGCAGGCTTGTACTTGAAGATACTATTTAAGAGCCCTGGTGCCGCAGTGGTTAAATGCCTGTATTGCAGCCACTCACTCATAAACCACAAGGTTGTGAGTTCAATACTAGCCAGGGCTCAGGCTAGACTCAGGCCTGCATCCTTCCGAGGTCACTAAAATGAGTACCCAACTGTTGGGGGGCAATGAGCTTACAGTTGTAAACCACTTAAACATCCCATAGTGCGATATGAAGCAGTATATAAATGAAGCTGCTTTGCTTTACTATTTTGTGGTGGTTCTGGTACTTTCTGTAAGGGTGAGCTCAGGGGCTGAGGTAATCTTATGGATTCTGGCCACTGGCCTATAGAAACATCAATGCTTTGTTTTTTGTCCTCTGCAATGTAATATATAAATGAAACCACAAGGCAAACTGGTCTGGAGTTGGGGATTTGGTGTCACTAGCATACTGCTAACACCAAACCTTATTTCTCCTTTCCATCTAAATGCAGGTAAGTGGTTTTGGTTCTAAGCTAGTGTTTATCATCAGCTGGATAAAGATATGAAAGCCTAATTCAGATTATTACAGAGATGATCCTGGATAGTGAAAAGGGAGAATAGGTATTCTGTGTGCACCAACTGAGGTTGTCCCCCTGCTAAAGACATAGGTTCTTAATTTGGATGTACTCCCAGATTCGGTCCTGAGGATGTACAGGCTTCAGCAAAAGTCAGGGTGCACCATGTGGCCCCATTCCTGGACCTGTCCGGTCTGGCTATAGAGATGCATGTGTTGTTTATATCCCATGTGTGTACTGTAACATGCTCTGCAGGGGCTGTATTTGAAGAGTATTTAAAAACTTCAGCAGATCCAAAATACAGTTACCACATGCTGAACAAAGTTCTATTATGACAACTCCATTGGCTACCAGTCCATTTCCAGCCACAATTCAAAGTATTGGTTATGACTTATCACATCCTACATAACTTAAGATCCCCCATCAGCCTGCCTGAGTTTTAAGATGTTCAGGGAAGGTTTTCCTCTCAGTCCCAATATACAGTGATGAGAACATAAGAGAGAACTCCTCTCCAAGGGCCAATTCACACTACACAGATGTAGCACTATTACTTCATTTTAACAGCCATGGTTCTATTATGCAGTCTAGGGAGGGGCATTTAGTAATCTCAGTCAGAGTACACCAGTGCCTCGCCAAACTACAAAACCCAGGTTCCATAAAATGGAACCATGTCCATTAAATTGTAATAGTGCTACAGCTGTGTAGTGTAGGTGGGCCCAGGGGAGGTTATGTTGCTCTCCTGTTTTTTCCAATTAGCAAACATTTTTTTTTAATTATATAGGTTTTTGGCACCCAACTGGCTGCAAAGGAAGGGGTCAGGGAGGGTTGTTATATTCTTCCTTTTCTCCACTTTATTTTATTTAAGTACATACAAAGAAAAATAGGTGCATTGTCAGACATGAAGAAATGTCTGCCTGTTTTTTCACAAATATGTATATTCCCTGATTTTCAAAGAGGCAGCTATGAGCATCTGCTTAATATAAAAAGGGAAGGGGAAAGTAGTCTTATGGCACCTTTAAGACTAACTGGTTTCAACTTAATTTTACATACTCCATTTCTTCATATACTCTTGCATGCAAACATGTGGACTATTGCCTGTAAAAGCTTACATTGAAAGGGTGACACACGGCTATTCTCCTCTTTTTGATATTCTCAGAAATGTAATTCACAAGATGTCACTTCTGTTTCCCTGCCCAACCTTTCCATATAGGAATAATATATCAAGAAGTTATGTGCTCACTTGTACCTTGAACAGGAGTCTTCCAGAAACAGGCTTTACATTCAGTTCATCTTGTTACTATTCACTATATCTAAAATGTCACAATTCAAACACAAAATTACGAGCTGTCAAAAGTAAACAGTGTGTTTGTAAAACAGGCAAGTTGCAGAATCTGGATAAGAAAAGGAATTCAGCTACTTTAGAAATGCAAACTGCTGCTCTTTAACTGCAGCTAAGGCTAAAGCCTTAAAAATATTGCATGAAAAACCAAATCTTGCCCAATAATCTGCACAGAACACCTAATCTTTAGGCATCCAGTTGACCTCTTATTAAAAACTCCTCATCTTTAGGAGCTTTGTGCCACTAACACTGTGAAGAAGAGGGGGAAAAATTCTGCCACAAGATTGAGTTTAGGAGATACATTTAAATGCCCAGCACGGTCAACACCAGCCTGCTTTTTCTTTACTGGTTCAGTATAGGCATTTATGCCAAACTGCCAATCTGTCTTCATGTTTTAACCAGCAGTTCTGATGCTAGCTTCTGTTTGGGGCTGTTCTTTCCCCACCTCCTGAAATGTCTCCTTTGGATCCAAGCATTCTTGTGTACTTGATTTCACAGCATGAAGTGCATAGTTAATGCTAGTGTTTCCAGTCCAGCTCCAAGACCCAAAGAGAGGGTTGTATAACATTCCTTTCACTGTCATGACTGAAAAGCCATCTGTAAGAGAAGAGAGATACACACCAGGGTCAGAGGGCTATTTTCACCTCCCCATCACAGGTCACCAGAGATAGTGTTTTCACATTATAGAGTTATAGCACTATGACTCCACTTTAATTGCTATGGTGGGATGCTATAGAATTCTAGGATGTGTACTTTGCTGAGGCATGGGCTCAGAATTTGCAATACTCCTCCATAAATAGCAAATCCTAGGGAGGTTGTCACAGAAGCCATAGTGAAACCACAGATCTATAACTGTACAGTGTGAAGGAGTACAAAGGTCACTTTGGTCACTTCTTGCTTTTGAGTAATTACCCCAAAACTTTATTTGGAGCCTAATATGACCCTCCAGAGTCTCTCTCTCTCTCTCTCTCTATCTATCTATCTATTTTTTAAAGCAAAAAACATACAATTTTTTAGACAAATTCCTTTGGTGGCTAATTTGGGAGTAGAGATTCTGTGTACTGGGATGACAAGAGTTTCAGAAAATCCTCCTGGGCTGCATGAGTCTCTGCCTTGTCCCAGTTTTGAGGTGAGACTGCCCCATCCTAGCAGCAATTTGTTAAATGAAGTCCAAAACACACTGCAGAAATAATCCAGTTTGAGACCACTTAAACTGCCCTGGCAGTGGTAGGAAATCCTGGGAACTGTAGTTTATAGTGGCACCAGATTTCTCTGACAGAGGCGGCTAAATTTTTCACAAAACTACAGTTCCCAGAATTCCCTAACATTGAGCCAGGGCAGTTACAAGTAGTCTCAAACTGGATTATTTCTGCAATGTGTTTCAGACCTGAGATAGCAAAAGAAACAGGTCTAAAGTCTTGAAACCTTCAAAATAGTCAAGTATGTCAATTCCAAGCAATATGTCCCCTGATAAATTAGGAGTACTACAAATTTTAATGCAAATGAGAAGCCTGTCAATTATTTTCATACTGTCTGAATCCACAGGTTAACATATAAGTAATAACCCAAACAAATTTAAAACCATATACAATTGTTGTTTTTTTAAAATTTGAAATAGAACAAACACTTATAAAGGCTAAAAGAATTAGATTTTTTTTCTGGTTGCATTGCATGGCCCTTACAAATGAAAGCCCAATACAAGAGTTTGGTTCTGTTGTGTTTTTTTTTAAACTAAACAGATGTGTTATGGATATTCCATCATTCTATTCAAACTTTGACTAAGCACCACAAAAAACAAACACCAACCCTTCATGGTGGCCTTCCATGTGGCAGATGTAATATTTGAAACTGCTTCAATATATGTTTTAGCTGACACATGGAGTAATAATTTAGTGCCAACGGCACCTGCTGCCAAGGTCCTATACCATCCAGTTGTGTAATGATGGAAATGTATGTTAAAGGGCTTCCAAAATGTTAGGTCTATCACAAGAACTTTTTAGCAACCCCATGTAAGGGCTCGGATGTTACGGAAAGAAAATATGGCAGGCTCAGTGCCAGCAACGGAATAAATTTGTAAAGCATCAGGTTGGAGAAGCTTGGTGCACAGTACCTATTTTTTGTTTTGCAAAGCTATCTGATTCAACTATGCTTTCTCTCAGCAACATCTCTACTACAGAAACATCATGGTCAATTGGCAGCCATACTTTGTTATGTCGTCTATTAGAATGTTACACTTACTTGATTCGAGAAGCCGCTCTAGCTCTTCAGGTGCTATGAACTTCTCCCACTCATGGGTGCCGGCTGGAACAATGCCCAGCACTCTTTCAGCAACCACAATGCCAAAGACATAGGACAACTGTGTTTTGTTGATTGTAGTAATAAACAGAGAGCCTTCAGGCTAATTTGCAAGAAGAAGAAGAAGAAGAAGAAACATGGAGAGTTTGTTTGTTAAGTCAGTTGTTTGTCCAATTAGCAGCAATCATTATCTCAATTCTAATACTGAAAAAAATGTATGTAAATTTCAAGGGTGTTCAGCTTTGCTGGGTCTGTGAGGAAAAAATGGGCTATTTTTTATGGGGTGTTAAAACTAACTGCTGACACTGAATTTATTTTAAAAATCTTAGTAGTTAGTTTATATTGATTAAATATCCATACATTTTGCATACAAATAAATTATTTTAGATGAAGCATTTAAATTTTCTTAAGAAGAAGGGCAGAGTCAAAATGCTTTTTTCATGATTATACCTGTCATCCACAGTTTTCTAAAATAAAAATTAAAATAATGAACAATTTAAAACAATTTTAAAAGTCTGCTGCCCAATTATGTTGGGGGACATATTTCTAATTTTTAAAAAAAGATTATTATACTACGACTCTATACATACTCTCTGGGAACAAGCCTCACTGAGTTCAAAAGCACTTACTTCTCAATATACATAGTTAGGACTGCACTATCAATTGACAAAACTAACCTATCAACTGACCATTACAGCCCTAGTTAAACTACATCTGTATGGAACAGATCACCATTGAAAAACATTCATATGCTATACACTTAAAATAATTTTAACAATCACAGTCCTTCCAGGAAACTGGAAAAACTGAAATTTTGTGAAAGTGTTGAGAAGTTTGTGCTACAGAAAATAGTCTCATTGAATTTATGATACTGATAGTCTAGGTGCATTCATATTACTAGTTTCGAGATTGAACTATTAATGCCTAAAATATTTTGTACAGCAATCTGTATCACAACTAACCTAGGTAAAAAGATTCAGCTAATTCAGTAAAGCTGGCTAACTTTGCTTTCAGTCACTGAAATGACAACAGGGTATAAGTATTCCTGCTTTCATGGTTTTTGTATGGTTTTATTATTTATATAATATTTCTAGTAATTTATCATTTGAGTCTGTTAGTTTCTCATAAAAAGAGAATAGTCAGTTACAGCTGCTAAAAAAAAATCCATGTTTCCAATCATCTTTATGAGAAGTTCAGATACAGTATTCAGCTGGGCACTAAACATATCAGAAAAAAAGAAACATAAGGAAATATTAATATGTACTAGTGGTGATAGTAAACAACAACAGCAACAGAATCTGTTTCAAAACAAATCTACATAAGAGACTTTCCTTGTTGTCCAACCATTCGACCAAGGAAGAGGAGGAATACCGTATTTTTCGCCATATAAG
>CM034701.1:281297590-281340850 GCA_020142125.1 Phrynosoma platyrhinos
CATGTCATGATATGCTTCTGAATATATCTTGCCAGGAAAACCCCTTGATAGGTTTGCCTGAGGGTGGCCATAAGTGGGAAACAAAGTGAAGGCACACAACAACAACAACATTGCTAAATATGAAACTAATGTGCAAATACATTTTTTAAAAGGATATATACATAGATAGATTTTGCTGTGCCACCACCTATATCAGGGGTAGGCAACCTTTCCCCTTTAAGGGCCAAGAGACTTCAGCTCCCAGAAGCCTCAGCCATGTTGGCCAATAGCTCCTGGGATTCTGGGAGCTGAAGTCCCTCGGTCCTTAAAGGGGAAAGGTTGCCTATCCCTGACCTATATCATATCTGCAAGGATTTTGTCTTCTCCAGATGACTACAGAGCCCAAAGTGCTGGATTACAGTTAACCTTCGTTAAGGCGACAATAGCAACCACCACCACCACCTCAGGCCCTGCAAGGCCCCATAGAGAAAGCCAGGGGGACTCCAGTTTACTCAGGCGCTACTCACCCAGAGGCAGCAGCGTCCATTGCCTCAGAGAGCGGCAACAGCGCTTCCAGCTCCCCGCCGCCATTCGGCCCTCACTAGACTCTCACAGTGCTGCTGCTGTTCTTTACTTTAACTGCTCTGGCCGCTTCCTGTTGCATTGTGGGATTTGCAGTTTAAGGAAGGACGTTTAGAATTCTCAGTCGGAGAGCTCTGAGGCCTCACTGAACTACATAACCCAGAATGCAACAGGAGGGAGCCAGAGCACCGTAAGAGTGTAGTGAGGTAAACTAGCCAGAGCTGAGGGAAAGGCAATAGTGAATAGGGAGGGGAAGGCTCTGGTTGTGGCCAGGAGAGAAGGCCTCGACGGTTTCTTTCCTCTTCTCTGCCTTCAGGGAATGTATGTTTCTTAGGGCCTGAACAGACTGCCAGAAATAACCCGGTTTGAGACCACTTTAACTGCCCTGGCTCAGTGCTAGGTAATCATGGGAACTGTAGTTTACTGTGGCACGAGAGCTCCGACAGAGAAGGCTCAATGTCTCAGAAGAACTACAATTCCCATAATTCCCTAGCATTGAGCCAAGACAAATTGGATTGCTTCTGGCAGTCTGTTCAGGCCCTTAGTCCTGCTCAAAATGGAGGACATTTTGCAATCCCTCCTGAACAAAGGTCCTGGGAAAGGAGAACAGGGTGCCACAAATGGAGGACATTACAAAACAAAACAAAACAAACGTGTGGAATAACAGGACAGGGAACACTGTCCTCCATCTGACAGCAGAGCAAACCTTTGCTGCTCCAGTTGTGTGGGTGGCACTGTTCTCCTCCATCTCAGGGGAGTTGTTGTTGTTGTTGTTGTTGTTGTTGTGGGCCTTCATGTCTTTTCCAACTTATGGTGACCCTATCCTGGTGTTTTCTTGGCCAAATTTCTTCAGAAGGTTTTGTTTTTGGTTTTTTGCCATGAGGCTGAGAGAGTGTGACTCAGCCAAGGTGCATCCCCAGTGGCCGAGCTGGGAATCAAACCCAGAGTGACCAGGCACGTCCTCCTTTTCCAGGACCAGGACCTACATACATTTCAAGCCTTCTGTCCAGGAGGAGTTCCAAAATGCCCTCCATTTTAAGCATGACTAAGAAGCATGGATTATATGTCTATGAATGGTTTTAACTTTTAGTCATGCCCTCCATTTTTCTTGAATGGCCTATATTTTGCAATGCCTTGGCCTCCTTTCTGATTATGAGGACATCGGGTCATCCCTGAGCCCAGGAGCCTTGTGCAAGGAGTGTGCCTTCAAGTCATTTTTAACTTGCAGCGACCCTAAGGCGAACCTATCCTGGGGTTTTCTTGGCAAGTTTCTTCAGAGGCGGGTTGGCATTGCCTTCCCCTGAGGCTGAGACAGTGTGACTTGCCCAAGGTTACCCAATGGGTTTTATGGCAGAGTGGGGATTTGAACCTTGGTCTTTAGAGTCATAATCCAACACTCAAACCACTATGGTACGCTGGCTCCCCAGAGGAATTAATTCTCCCAATTTGCTCTTTTCAACCTATAGGAGTTATAATGCCACTTTGTTCTACTTTGGTCAGACTTCAGGTGCATCTGCATTGCAGAAATAACACAGTACAGCACCACTTTAATGGCCAAGGCTCCATCCTACAGAATCCTAGCCCTATTCATACACACACACACACACAGAGTATATGGCAATGGGAACATGTTTCTATAAGGAAGAGTTATAACAAGTGGGACCAAAGAAAAGAATGGCATACATGAGAAATGGGAGGAAAGACAATAGATTAAAGAGAGGAAGCACCTTATGGATGGGGGTGCATCTACACTGGAGAAGTAATGCAGTTTGACACCACTTTAAAGGCTATGGCTCCATCCTACTGAATGGCTATGGCTCCATCCTACTGAATCCTGGGATTTTTAGTTTTTGTGAGGCTCCAGCACTCTTGGGCAGAGAAGGCAAAAGACCATGTGAAATTACAAATCCCAGGATACCACAGAATGGAGCTATACCACATAAAGTGGTGCCAAACTGAATTATTTCTACAATGTAAATGTACCTTTTATCTGGAATACTGTGTCCAGTTCTGGCACCACAATTCAAGAGGGATGTGGAGAAGCTGGAGTGGGTCCAGAGGGCAACCAAAATGATCCAGGGTCTGGAAACCATGCCCTATGAGGAAAGACGTAGGGAACTGGATATGTTTAGCCTGGAGAAGAGATGGTTAATGGGGGGTATGATAGCCCTCTTTAAATATTTGAAGGGATGTCATATTATGAGGTTGGAGCAAGCTTGTTTTCTGCTGCTTCAGAGAACAGGACCTGGAGCAATGGATTCAAACTACAGGAAAAGAGATTCCGCCTCAATATTAGGAGGCACTTCCTGACAGTGAGAGCTGTTCGACAGTGGAGCAAACTCCCTCGGAGGTTGGTAGAGTCTCCTTCTTTGGAGGTCCTTAAACAGAGGCTGGATGGTCATTTGTTGGGGTTGCTTCGATTGTGGGTTCCTGCATGGCAAGGGGTTAGACTGACTGGCCCTTGTGGTCTCTTCCAATTCTATGAATTTTTGGGGCAATTGCTTGGAAGCTTGTGCTCATGTGTTGGGAATCAGGAGTAAACCAGATCCACTGAGCAAGCCCATCCTTAACTGAAGGGCCCCAAAGCGAGAAGTCACTCCCCATGAATTTTGTGGGATTGGCTCTCAGGAAAATGTGTGCATGAGTCTTCCAAGGTTTAAGCTAACTCCATAGTTTTGCCCCCTCCCAAATAATTGTTAGAACTAGACCCTGATTTAAGAATCTAAAAACTGAATTTACCGGTAAAATATTATTTTGGCATAGTGGATTGTGCTCGAATATTTCCAGAAAATATTGCAATCAAGAACTTTTTGAATCATATGAGTCTGCTAAAGTGTAGGGACCTATGTTTGGATGTATCGACACTGCAGAATTAAACCAGTGTGGCACCACTTTAACTGCCATGACTCTACCCTACAGAAAACTGGGATTTGTAGTTTTACTAGGTCATTAGCCTTCTCTGCCAAAGCATTCAGGTGCCTCACCAAACTACAAATCCTACAATTCTGTAGGATAGTCATGGCTAAATTGGCAAATGTTTGCATTCAAAAGCAAACTTTGAGATTGACTACCTCAGTCCCTCCTTCCACTTGTCCAAATTTTGGGGGAATGTATCTCTCCACATCTTTTCATTTGATATCGAGGCCCCATCTTCAGTCATGCCCAGGTTGTCTCCTGACTGCTGCACAGGTTTCTCCTTGCACTTTGTAGGGGTATAGTCTGCAGGAGGCAGCTCTAACCCACTTAAAATTTTTAAAAATATTTAAATCAAAATCAACAGGCTTTAGAACACCTCACTACTTCTTGTTGCTTATTTTTGAGTAGGCAAACAAGTTGTTTAAATGATCAGCATTTGTAAATAATAAAGTCAAAGTAATGCTAACTGTAGCTAGTTATTTTAAGAAGGAGGAACTGGCAAAACTACAGCTCAGAAGTAATGTAGCAAGCAAGGGTAAAGCTACTTGAGCAATGACTGGCTAGCATTTTGAAACTTTTTTGACAGGTATTTTCCAAGTTTTATGCCATTCATGTATCCTTTTTTTAAGTATTTGAAAATTAACATGTTGTGCAACAAGTGATGCAATCAATAAATTACCTTCCCACTATTGCAACAACTAACAATGGTTTTGTTTTCAAATACTATGAGTAGAGAACAATTTAAAAACTGTTCGTGATAAGAGATGAACATTGTGTGAGCTGTGATGGCCTATTTGCTTGAGCTAAAATTCAGACTTGATTCCCAGTTTCTATGTGTGTTGTTTCCGAGGTATCCTGGGGTTTTCTTGGCAAGATTTGCTCAGAGGAGGTTTGTCATTGCCTTGCTCTGGGGTTGAGAGGCTGTGACCTGCCCCAGATCACCCAGTGGGTTTCATGGCCGAGCTGAGAATCGAATCTTGGTCTCCAGAGTTACAGTTCAATAGTCAAACCACAATGCCATGCTGGCTCCTCACTTTCTCTAGGGAAGTCTAAACATTGGACTTTTCTTTCATACTCTCTCACCCTTAAAATCAAGACTGCATTATCTGTGGCTCTTCACATGTTCCTGCACTCCCTGCCAACGTGGGTAGTGGTAAGCAATGATTGGAATAGTTGTATTTCAGAGGTCCGAAAATTCCCCCCTCATGTTCTAAACATAGAACATGGACTGCACTAATAAACATATCAGTTTCATGGTACTTTAACTGTTCACTCCTCTGAACCACAGCACTAGAACTTTTTAGCACAGAACTCTCAATACCCAGTACTTCCACAGAATGGAGTAGTATTAAAAGCTCCTATGAAAGTATGTGTAGACACATATACCCCCTTAATACAGAAATATACAGCCTAGGTGTATGCGTGGTTTCTGTGCTGCTGAAGGTAGTCTAGAGTTGCATTGGCTGACTGGCAGAGTCATTCCTTATCATAAGTGGGAAATGGTGACATTATACATTCCTGCAAAAAGCTAACCGCTACTTTAGTAATACAATTTGTTTGAAGTACTCTTGGTATTTTCCTTGAAAACCTCCTTTTCATATACAATCCCACATTAGCAGCAAAAATAGAAGGTGCTGCAAGCAGTGTACATGGACTTTCCTTACATTTCCTAAATATTAAAATAACTCTGACCTTAAATTCTAGAAAGCTTGACATTTTTTAAAGGGCAATATGAGACTGAATGGATAGTCCAGGAGTAGGCAACCTTTCCCCTTTAAGGGCCGAGGGACTTCAGCTCCCAGAATCCCAGGAGCTATTGGCCAACATGAGACTATTGGCCAACATGGCTGAGGCTTCTGGGAGCTGAAGTCCCTCGGCCCTTAAAGGGGAAAGGTTGCCTACCCCTGGGATAGTCTCTCAGTTCTAAAAGACATAGATTTTAACTAGAGCAATTAATGCAAGATTGTGCCTTCTTGTAATACAATCAATAGTGACACCCTGGGCAGAATAAGGAATTTTGCCTATTGCTGACCTTTTGTAAATACGGTAACTATAAACTTCTAGTTTGCAAATGATGAAGATCGGAAAGGGAGTGTTCCTGAAAGGCTGCATTTTGTAAGCCTTTTGACCTTCCACAAAGAAGAACTCTCTTCATATGTATCTTCACGCAGCAGATGGAGGCTCTATTTGTTACTACACAACACTGGTTCTACAAGCATTTACCACTTGCAGGACAAATGATGCAAATAACACTGGAGGGGAGTGATATGCACATTAGTTTGAACAGAACTTGTTGCTGCATAGGGATTTTGGGGAGGGGGAGGACATATACTTTGAAGTTTCTCCACAGTAATGAAAAAGCAAGCCATTTAATTTATCTCTGTACTGTGACTACACCTTTATAGATGATGTAAAAGTGAACCAAATGGCTCAAGATAACTCAAGTGTAGGTGCTCGATATATGGCATTTCTCATACACTATGGGCTGGTTCCAAAAAGGTGTTATGTGAGAACAAAGACATTTTTACTTATGCAAGCTGCTCCCCCCAATTCTGGGTCCTCTGTTTTTATGAGAAATGAGAAGAGGTCACAAGGCTGTAAGAGACAGGAATGGAAAAGACCAGTTGCACAGAGTTCTGCCTGCATTTCTTTGGATACAGGTCCTTTAATATGTTTGCTTTATTGCAGAAGGAAAAAAAATATCCCAAGACATCTTCTAAAGCGCAAATAAAGCAAGTTGCACCTTTATTTAAAGGTTCATTGCTTTTAATGGAGAAGATCCTCAGGTTTAATAGCATATTATGTATCAAGTAAATAACTAGAAGATTGTTACACTGACAAAAATAAAGGGATGGACAGCATACATTAATGCTGACTCTTTCCATTCAAAATGAAAGGCCTCTAAGCATAAGATTACATTTTAATGTACATGAGGGTCAACTATTTTCAACTCCAATTTTTCTCTCTGATGGACGTGCCATATATATCATTAACCAAAAATCTATTCTAAATACAGTTTGGCACATAGTCATTATTGAGATCAGTGCACTTGTGTGAAAGTGAATGCAATCTCCACATTTACAGGAAGTGATAAATCCAGGTGGTGGAATATATAAGACACTTCATGCACATTCTTGTTTATTTAACAGATATCAAAAGTCTAGAATTTTCTTAAAAAGCAAATGCAGAATATCATAGAAAGCTTGTATACCTCAGCAATTAATTTTAAAACAAATGGGGGAAGCTTAGTATCCCATTTGTTTCTGAAGTGAATCTCTTCCTGAGATTCTTGTCTAAAAGCACGTTTGTCAAATAATAAATCTATTTTTCTGAGCTTGCCCCCTCTTCCTGCCACAATTAAACTGAATTTATTGGCAAAGGCTACTGTGCAACTCCTTTCTATGGAGGGAAGATAAAACCCAGTGAATTAAGTAGGACTTTCCCCCAAAACTGACTGTATGGTTGCAATGTTAGATAAAATTGTTTTCCTGAAAAGAATATGTAAATTTAGAGTGCAAAATGCCAGGAGCTTCCCTATCCAAATATCTTGGCTGGCACTTTGAAGATCACAAGAAATGGATGCTGATGGCTCTTTTTAGGAGGAACAGTAATCCATTTTCAAAAACCTGTTTTCATAAATGCTCACTTTATTCAGTTCTGTCAGCCAAAACTCTCTCTAGTCAATCTGTAGTCAAGATTAAGAGCAGCCTTATTTTTATAGTGCAAATAAAATTATAGTAATAGTTACAAGACCAGAACCAGTTATGCTTGTTAACCTTGTAATACATGAAGTTACTTTAATGTTTAATGCAGTAGTTAAAGAAAATTAGCCAACATACATCCCAGCTCCTCAACTATACAAACCATCCATGTTGTCCTTTTGGATACTAAAGTATGTACAGATTGAGTATCCCTTATCCAAAATGCTTGGGACTAGAAGAGTTTTAGATTTTGGATTATATGCATAAAAATAAATATAATAAGACATCTTGGACATGGGATCGAAGTCTAAACAAAATTTGTTTATGTTCCATATACACCTTCTTATACAGATTAGCCTGGAGATAATTTTATACAATATTTTTAAATAATTTTATTCATGAAATAAAGTTTGTGTACACTGAGACATCAAAAAGCAAAGATGTCACTATCTCAGCCACCCATGAAAAGTTTTGGATTCTGGAGCATTTCAGATTTTCAGATAAGGGATATTCAACCTATATTGAAAAACAGGGTTCCAAAGCTACCAACTGATGTCATACATTTATGGTTACTTGTACTTCATTACTATTTGTGCCTCACTAGTTTTGTCATGTGTTACAATCAGAATTATCTACATTTCATTCACATTACAGTATGATGATGATTTACGAGGGTTTTTTTTTTTTTTTTAAAAAGCAACCCTCAGTTTTTACCTACGGACTGACCTTGACTTATCCAAGTAGAAACCAAAAGTTAAAAACATACTATTAAGTAGTTTACAAAAAAAAGGTGCTTTATAAATATACTGTAGTCTTAAAATAAATTAAAATACAAGAATTTAAACAAAAATGAACTAAAGAACTTTATTGACACCACAGTACATTCAATAGCAATTTTAGAACATTACAGCTGAAAGAGAATGGCATATTTTATAGTCTTAGTAAGCACTACTGTTCTGAAAAAAATGTAAATACAAAGAAATCCTAGCACATACTTAACTCCGAGCAGATTTCCAAAAAATACAGCTATTTACAGATTTTTTAAAAAAGGGGTTCAGTTTTCACCTACACAGCCACAATAGTAGCCTCTATAATGAGCCTCTATAATGAGACAAGCCCTTTAAAACTCATGGAATTTTTAAATCGTATGACTAGTGCCATATCATTTCTCAGCGTTTACGACGAGGAGGTGTCACTGATCTGAAAGATAAAGAGAAAGGAAAGGAAATTAAAGACCAATAGATACATTAAATTAATGCATACTTTAGGCTTAATAATATTCACTTTCTTAAAAGGAAAAAATATACTATCAAGTCATTCTCCCACCCACTAAGAGAACAATCTGAAATGATTATTTTAATTTAAATATATAGATATAAATATAGATATGTTGCAGGTATGACGATGATTAGAAACATAAATAAATATATAAATCAAACAAGATACTTAAAAGAATACTACCTTGATCGTGATTTAGACTTGTGTTTGCGGCTTGCCTTCTTACCAGACCTTTGAGATTTCTCCACGGATCGCGACCGACTATGCTTTGATTTCTTAGGCTTCTTTTCTTTGCTGCTTCCTGGTGACTCAGAACTGCTTCTGGTGCTAGATTCCGATCCTGAATGCTTTTTGCTATCTTTGGTAGAACTTCTCTTGCTTTCTTGCCTAGAATCATGCCTGAACATTTTTGAAGATACTGAATTGCTACGAGAGAGAGTTCTTTCACTATCCCTTTTCCTTTTTAACCTTTCATCATGACTGCCTGATTTACTGTCTTTTTCTTCTCTTCTCTGTTTTTCTTTGCGTTTCTCTTGGTCTCTCTCCCTTTCTCGGTTCTTTTTTTTATCTTTTTCTGTGCTCCTGCTGCGTTCTTTCTTTCTTTCCTGAACCTTACTATCGTGACTGTGTTTGTGCCTGTTTCCAGTTACACTTCTATGCTGGTCCTCACTTTTACGTCTATCTCGACTTCCACTGCGAATGGAATGACTAGCAAGTCTATCCCTTGAATGACTGTCACTTCTGCGCCTCTCCCAGTTTCGGTCATGGGAAGGACTACGATTTCGCCTCCTTTCCCCTCTTTCTACACTTCTGTGTCTACTGGACCTGCGCCTGTCTCTTACCTTGCCCCTACTCCTACTCCTTTCTTTCCTGTTTCTATGTGAATAGCTTCTACTTCTGCTACGTCTGACCTTATGTGAAGGTGACCTGCTGCGACTACGCCTCTTTTTCCGTTTAGGGGAGGAAGAATGTGAAGAGCTACGACTGCTGCCAGAGCTACTGCTGTAGGATGAACTAGAGGCCGTGCTGCTACTGCTACTACTGCTGCTCCTGCTATTGGCACTTGAGCTACCACTACTTGAACTTTTTGACCTACTCCTTCCTGTTCTCTCTTTTTCTTTAACCTCTTTTTTTGGTTCATTATCTGGTGTCATTTCCTTTGGAGATTTTTTCTTTTCACTAAACACATCCTCCTCCTCCACTTCTTTTGCATCCTCTGGTGGTGAATTGTTGTTTTGCTCCTTACTGGCAAGTTCACTCATCTCTTTTGCAAATTTCTCATTTTGGAGCTTTTCTTCTGCAAATATATGAAAAGAAATCTCAAAATCATACTAAGTGAGTTGGTAAAAATATAGCATTTTTATTATGTTTCAATCTATGTAAATGTATTACACATTAGTCAACAAGAAAACACAGTCTGTCAGTTCTTTCCAAGCTCATTGGAAAGGCAGTTGAGTTTACTTTAAAATAAACACACATTTCAACCAACTGTTAATTATCAACAAATCCTATTTTCAAAAGCAATTACAAGTAAGAGTAGTAATGGAGCCTAACATTAACAATAAATACCATCAAATTTAAGAACTCGTATAAGTTTTTTCTTCCCATCATGAAACTTAAAAGTGCCCCAAACCACTGAAACTTAAGAAGGAAGCGTACATTTTACTGTACTCTAATCCAAAAGTATTCAACTGGCCGGTTATAACTCAGAGACAAGTTAGTTGCACTATCTGTCAGATCATTGGGAAGCTGTTGCCTTTTATGTTTTAAAGCCATGCTAAAATGCAATTTTTGGGAGTCGATGTGCTCCAAACAGAAAGTCAAATTCCAACTTCTGGTTCTCATATGGATGCCACTTTATGCAACACAAAACTATACAATAACATACAGTTTGTGTCCGCTGCCTTCTCTCCTCTTTTGCAACTTCCAGATAGCATTCCAAAAAACAGATGTGGCTGAACACAACTCCATCAACTAAAAATCTCCCTCTTAGGGAGATAAGCCAAGACACTGTGTTTCAGACTTTCTAGGCCTGAGGCAGAAGGGTGCTCTCAGAAGCAGAGACAGGTTGAAGCCAGCAAGACCATTTTCCATAACAATAGGATGGGAAGCAGCAGGAAAAAAGATGTATGGAAACCTTAGTTCAGTTATTATTAAACAAAGAAATATTTTATAGAGGTTTTTCTTTGAATATGTTTGTAGCAAAACAGAATACCAACCAACTGCATAGTAATAAAAACATAGGAAGGGTCTCTTAAGGATGGAAAAAAGGTTATATTTCAACTAACATGAGAATTTAAGTCAGCAAAGGAATGTTTTTTTACAAGCTATATTTAACAAATAAAGAGAAAAATGTTAATGGTTTCCTTTTCCTGTATTCTGCATACATCCTTGAACTTAGTAGTACATTTATCATGCTTATGTAGAATACACTTCTTTAGACCATTGGGATTTAACTGGTATGTTATTATCCAGCTCCAGCATTCTCTTGCATTTGAAAGAATCTCATTCTAATGTGTCCTTCCCTGGAACTTCTGCACCAGAGTTTGTGTGTGATCCCTGAAGATCTTTCTATGCTTTATTTCTACTCAATTAGATCCAGAGTTATATCTTTGGGGCTAGGAGAAAATACATTCCTTCTCCCAAAAGCCTCCACAAAATACTCCAAAGTTTGCAGGAATCTTCAAATTTCTTCCAGACCTGTTACACAAGCCTAACTATGCATCTTTTTGTCTTGATTGAATCTATGTTCTGAGGGAAGATTCTAACCCAGTGGCTCTCAAACTGTATGGCAGGACACCTCCCGGGGGTTTCAAAAGTTGCTCAAGTCAAACACAAGACTTTGAGGCCCTGATCCCTTTTCCTCCTCCACTTCACAAACATTTTATCTCCTGGAGGGAAAGAGAAAGGCAAGGAGGATTCTTGGAAATGCTGCCTGAGGGAGAGGTAGAAAGATGAGAAAGAAGGACAGGTTGCTTACTTGTAAATGTAATTCTTCAAGTGGTCATCTGCGAATTCACACAAATGAGTTATTCTGCACCTGCACAGAGCCATTCAGAACCGTCTTAGAGCTATTAGAAATGTTTTGGCGGTAGCCCCACCCACTCTCCAACTGCCTTATTGGCCAGTTTCCTGCCTAAACACAGTTCCATGGTCACCAAAGCAGCAGCCTAGGATCAAAGGAGAGGCAGGGCATGACTCTGAGGGGAGGATGGGTGGGATTTGTGTGAATTTGCAGATGACCACTTAAAGAACTACAGTTACAGGTAAGCAACCTGTCCTCCTTCTTCGTGGTCTCTGCGAATCACACAAATGGGTTAGACTGACAAACTTTAGTCAGTGGAGGAGGGAGTGCCATGCCACATAAGAAAAGCACACTGCTCCTAAATAGAATCACCATTTGTGAATCCGAGCCCAAGGGCATGTAAAGATACAGACGAACAATCTCACTAATATGATGACTACACATGAATTGAGCTGAAATCCAATAATGAGATGTAGTGAAAACAGTTACCAATGCAGGTGAGAACATGCACAGTGGCAGAAAAAAGGCTTGCCAGGTAACCTGTATGTTACACATACTGTTAGTAAACCCTGATGACAAAGACATTTTGTAGGTATAGACCATCTCTGCTCTACAGATGAGTGAGAAAGGAACAACTCTGGAAGATAGCACCCAACAGTGCTTAGACAGATATATAGCAAGAGCAATGGCAGTAACTATAGCAGTTAAATCAATATACTGTTTAGCAATTGAGATGGTCCGTAATAAAATGGCAGGTGTAAAACTATGGTCAACAGAAAAAACTCTGATCTGGACAACACAGGTTTGTTAGCAATGGAGATTAATGTAAACCAACGTGAAAGGCAATAGTCTTATAATAATGTGAGTCTGCACAGGTTGGGACATTGGTAATAGAGAAAAAGGGGCTTGCCAAGCTCTTGAAAATTGAAGACGTGTCATTCAAGGAATCTTGAAAGTGAGGAAAAGGGCAGTGACCTGATAAAGCCTTTCGAAGCCATTATATCAGGGGTAGGCAACCTTTCCCGTTTAAGGGCCGAGGGACTTCAGCTCCCAGAATCCCAGTAGCTATTGGCCAACATGGGACTACTGGCCAACATGGCTGAGGCTTCTGGGAGCTGAAGTCCCTCGGCCCTTAAAGGGGAAAGGTTGCCTACCCCTGCATTATATGAAAAATATGGCATCAACAGACAGAATCTAGAACACTAAAGCAGTCTAGGGCTAAGTATCCTCTTTAGCATAGAATGTGAAATAAACAATCTGTGCTTGATAATGAGATGGGCTCCAACGTGGGCAGTAGGATGCTTGGGCATCTGGAAATAAACTGGAGAAGAGCTCAAGTAACACTTTAAGAAACTATGGTGGACATAGGAGAGGAAGGAATAGTACCTCATTCAGTTGTAACAACACAATGACAACAAGAAGCAGTGAGAAGATCACAAGATCCAATGGCCATGACATACAAGACACGATGCACCTAAGCCTAATGTATTAGGCTACCAGCATGAAAACGTGTAGTGCTTGGTGAAAATGTCAGAGAAAAAATAACAGTGGCTGGTCTGATGTCCAGAAGACTAGTCACACCATTATAAAAGTAAAAGGATTCAACACTGTCAAGTGGAAAGAAATCCCAGTGGTAACGTTATTCCATCCCGTGATGTCCTGCAGAATTTCTATCAAGGATACCATGGCATGCCAGAAATGGCCAGAACTGCAGGCAGGGGGATGAAAGAGATATTTGTGAAACCCTACTGGGGGGTGTAGGGATTCACTTGATGGGGGCAAACTAAGGAACTTGCCCGGTAAGAAGATGGACATAAAGAAAAGTATATCCGATGTAGTGTGAATAATCAAACAAGTGATATGGTGTCAATCCATCATGAATGAGTCATGGATAAAAGAATTCTAGGACAAGGGAGCTGGAATAGACTTCAAGAGCCACAAAGTCAAAGCTGCCTATCAAGAAAAAAATCACTGTTCACTTCTATGGATAGGTCTGTAAGAAGAGCATACATTGCTGAAGAATGCACAGAGAGCAAACGTAAGGCAAGGAGTAGCGGCAGCAATTGGATATCCAGAGCAAGTGAAATGTCAGGGCATAGTAACAAGGAGAACACAAGCTTTTCATCTCTGGAAAGAATCTCCAGAGAGATTGTAGAATGCACAGTATCTTATTAAGACTGCAGGTGGAGACCAAACGGAACAGATATGCTTGACCTGAGGTCTCGAAATGTCCACAGAAGTGGAAGAACCTTTGAAATAGAGGCTCAAATTGGAAGGATGATCCCAGAGAATGTTCCTGTCAGGAGCTGTAAAAGGATTGAGTGACAAGCCTTCAGTGTAGAGGAGACACTAGTCACAGAGGGGGGTATGACCACCCCTGTAACTGGTTTGCGAAACTTGCAAGGATACTGGCCCTCTGTATGGGGGGGGCACGGTCAGGGCTGTCAATACCTTTGTGTAGGGGGTAGAAGTACGTGCTCAGAGCATAAGTGATGCTACTGAAGTCCCCCCATGGAGGGAATAAGACAACCACAGTCATGCTGGTGCTGAGCGCATGATGGTAGTGCACCTAAGTATAGAGGGAGCAAACCAATCCTCGAATTTAATCCCCCAGTCCCCAGAGCTGCCCATATGGATAAGGCAAAGGTACTGACACTTGGCATGGATGGGAAGTGATGACTAAAGCATTGTCCATGCCGAGTGACCGCTGGCAGTGTCCACAAGTAATAGAGAAAACCCATGACATCAGATTCGGACGTCCAAAATAAGTGATGTTTAGCCATCCTTGGTACGGAGGACAAACTAATGTGAACAGAGAAGTAGCCACATTCTCATGAAAAAGTTATGAGTGAAAGGTGGTAGAGTCCCTTGTTATGGATGGAGCTCCATGTCCTCAGAATCAACCACATAAAGATAGCAATACCACCAGGTCTTGGTATGGTGGGAATATTCCTGCATGCAGCGGTGACCATATATGGCCAGTGAAGATGCTCAGTATCAAGGGAGTAAACTTAAATCCTGCTTGTTCTCAAACAAAATGAGAGGCAGCATAAAGCGCACAATGGTAGAAGAATTCAGTATAGAGGCAGTAACCTCTATACAACCTCGAATCTGACTAAGCGTGTGCCAGGGTAGCCATGGCTTGGAGCCAGCCAAATGGTTGATGATAGCGGCTCGAGGAAAGAATGGTGGGGGTCGCAATGGACCTAAAAAGGAGGGGACAATCATGGCTCCAAATCCAACCAAGCACTTGCAGTGACTCTTGGTATGGAGGGAGTCTCGAACCAGGATGAGCGTGAGCCTATATGGCACCTCGGTAGGGAGGGAATAATCATGGCTTGACATCGATGGGAGTGCTTGCTAGTAGTTGTCCTTGGTACAGAGGGAGTAACTACAGCCTTGAATCCAAACCAGTATCAGCCATATTCGACAGTAGCTGTCCACAGTTCAGAGGAAGCAACTACAGCATTGAATCCGAACCAGCCGCACCAGTCAACGGTGGTTAATCGCAGCTTGGGAATCAAACAGGCGGGAGCGAGGAGCATGAGGCGGTACCAATAACGGGCCCCAAAAATGGAAAGGCCAGCTGCATTCGAATCCTCCTGTGCAGCTTCAGAATGGTACCAAACTTTGGGCCCGTAATATTTCTTCTCCTGAAGGAGTATCAGGACAGTGTGCAACCATTCCCTGATGCCAACTTAGTGACCACCCAATGCTTGGGAAAACTGCCATGTAAGACCACCTGCAGGCCAATCGGTGTGATCCCAGAGAGTCAGGGACCGATGAAGATCAAAGTAGGGCTGTGGCCACGACTCCAGGGAGTCAGGGATTGATGAGGATCAAAACCGGGCTGCAAGCCAATTGGTTTGACCCCAGAAAGTTAGGGACCGAGGAGGATTGAGGTAGGGCTGGGAACAAGAAGCCAATGATCACACCAAATAGATCCTTTCTCAATTGCCCATGAACCCTAATAGGCTGAGTTCATCCAATAGAGCTGTTAGCCTCACCTCCGAAGTATGATGGGCCTTTGCCAAGCATTACACTGAAGCGAGCAGCCATTTAATCACTTCTTCTTAGAAGTGTGGTGGCCTTAGCCATGCGTGATAGCGAGGCAAGCAGCCGTTCATATGACTCCTCTCCAGGAGTACAAAGGCAATTAGCAGAGTGTGACATAGAGGCCAGTGGCCATATAATAACTTCTCCTCAGAAGTACGATGGGCCTTAGCCAGTCATGAGAGCAAGGCAAGCGGCCATTTAACAGGTTCTCCTCAGTAGTAAAGGCAGCCTTAGCCAAGCACAGAAGTGAGGCAAGCATCCATTTTATAACATCCTCAGAGAAATGAGGGGTCTTTGCCAAGTATACCAGCGAAGCAGGTGGGCATTTAAAAATGTTTTTTACTCAGAAGTTATGATGGGGCTTGCCAAGCACAATGGCGAGGCAAGTGGCCATTTTCAAAAATTTTCTTCAGAAGTTAAATTCACATTTAAGTACGTGATCCTCAGAAATTGCAGCGCTCCTCTTAAAATATGAATGACAACGTTAAGAAATACCACCAAAATGCAGACTGATCCTGTCAAACAGAGAATTTAAAATCTGACAAGAAAATTAATCTCTGAAGAGTTCCTCTAGATCAGGGGTAGGCAACCTTTCCCCTTTAAGGGCCGAGGGACTTCTGCTCCCAGAATCCCAGGAGCTATTGGCCAACATGGGACTATTGGCCAACATGGCTGAGGCTTCTGGGAGCTGAAGTCCCTCGGCCCTTAAAGGGGAAAGGTTGCCTACCCCTGTTCTAGATGCTGCTGGTGCAGCAGATAAAAAAACCTGAGTGGGCAGGGCTATTGCCCAAACGCTTCTAATAGCTCTAAGAAGGTTCCAAATGGCTTTGCGCAGGTGCAGAATAACCCTTTTGTGTGATTTGCAGAGACCATGAAGAAGAAACTATTTCCTCATAAAATGTTTTTAAAATGTGTGAACAAAAATACGCGCAGTAAAACAAAATATTTTTATTCAGATACTACATCATATGCATACACTATGTCAAGCAGGAGGGAGCAACATCTTTATGTAGATGTAAAGGGGGCCATAAGAGTAAAATGTTTGAGAACCACTGCTCTAATCAATTCTATCCATGGAAAAAGTTTGCCTGTGAACGCATTTGTTCGATGGCTAAGGCATTTTTAATGGAACCACTTCCTGTCTGTGCAGTCATGGCATAGGTGAGGTCACCTTAGGTATCTTATACTGCGAACCAGTATGAGAGCCGAATGTTCAAATTAAAAGGATACAATTTTTTTAAAAAACGGATGTTTCACCATTGATTTCATAAGTTTTAAACCAAACACTCATCTTACCTTCCAGCTGTTTCTCTAACAATAGTTGTTGTTCCCTCTCCTTCCTCCAAAATGCTTCTTGTTTTTGCCGGATTCTGTGTCGCAGTTCCTCATCATCTGTATCAGATGACTCAGAGCCTCTGTCACTTCTCTCATCGTCACTGTCTCCTGATCCATAACCACCCAGTCCACCTGCGTGCATAAAGCCTAGTCTATCACGAGGAAAGATTAATCCTGGTTCTTAATATTTCTGCAGAGCAAAGAGGAGAGCATATTGCCCATCTTTCACTTCTTCACTGAAGAAGCCACTTATTCTGGAGGAAGTGCCAATGCTGGTTGAGTGAAGTGTTCAAGGACCACATATTCAGTACATGGATTTATTTCTTCTGGAATTGCTTGCCATGTTTTCCAGCAAGCAAACATTATGATTACATTACCACTAAATATATAGGTAAAAAGGCTCTTTACAGAGCCAGTACCAAATACTTAGTATACATCAGTGAGAGCATATACACAGAAGTGCAGTGACTAAAACCTGTCCTTGAAGACATCTTTACAGTGATTTCAGCCAGCTTCAATATCCAGGGCTTTAAAAAAAAGTACCAAAGGCCAATCAGTGTTCTAATATTCAGAAAACACTGTACATCCAAAAGTACAGTTATGGAATAAGAATGGACTTCTCTTCCCCCAAAAGATAAATCTGAAAAAACTAACAGACTGGTAGAAAGTATTCTTGAACATCTGATACAGAGGCGTTTTTACTTTCTTTTCCAGGCTTTCAATATAAAGTTCACAAAGTACATTTATGCTAAAGTGAAAGAATTCATCACTAGAGGTCAGAATATTTATTTATTTTGTATTACATAATAATTAAACATTGCATTACTGATGTTACACTGACATGCAAAAATAATTTTTAAAAGATCTATTACATTCCAGAATGCAATTCTGAATTTCATATCCAGCATGCCACACTATCACATAAATGCCAGCTATGAGAACTCAAAATGTGCATTTCTTGTGTAGGATTTTTAGCAAGACAAGATTGTACTTATTTTATCAAGTGTATTATCCAAAACTAAGAAAGATGAATTAAAAACAGAGGATCTGCTATATTTAGGGATTTAGCTATTTGGCCAAAAAAATCTCAAGTTCGCTCACAGGACAGGCTTACATTACGCTTACAACAAAAAAGAATGCTAGGGTACAACTCCATGTTTCAATGTTATTTGCAGAAAATGTTCTTTATAAGACACAAATATGTTATCAGATATTTGCCTAATGCACACTGGGTACTTTCAGTCTAATATCAATACATATTTACAAATGCAAGCCAGAGCTATCTCCCCCACTTAGTCCCACTCAAAAATCAGGAACATACTTACCAAGTCCAGTGAGGGAAGCCAATGCACTGGACTGTGCCAGCTGTTTTGCAGGAGCTTTGTATCACATCAACAACAGGAACAACATGTTAACACAAATAGCCACGATTTCATAGTCATGAGAGTCTATGGTATTGTTAAATCTACTACTATTGCTGTTTTGTGGAGGAGAGAAAAAACCATTAAAAACGTATCATCCATTGCAAGCCCAATAATGTTCTGGCCATGAAAGATTAGAAATTTAAACAGTTAAGAGAACACTGGATAGATTTTTTTAAAAGTCAGTCTTTTCATAGTTACACATCTCAAAGTTAATTAATTTAATTTGCAATCAGCACATATTTATACATAACTACATGAATAAAATTCTCTATTTTTGTAAAAAAAAAAAAATAACTGGCTAACAGAGAAAGCAAGTCTGTTATTCAAAGCTTGCCTTAGATTTTCTTCAGATACATTTGATAGTAATAATAGTAAGTGGTATATAAACATATAATGCTTTTAAAAGTTTAAAATAAAATTCTATAGGAAAGAAATGAAATAACTGAAGTTAACTCACAATGCACTGCACAGAACAACACTGCACAGGACAACAATACATGATTATTACAACTGAATGTTTTCATCCTTTCTACTTTACAATGTTTTTAGGTGCATATATTATGAATTTAAGATGTTCTAGGACATGCAGAAGAATATTCAATGGAACTACTAGAAAGTCTAAGTGTACCTTTTATTGCTTTACGGTGAACATCTTTAGCCACATAATAAATTTCTTCATTTGTAACATCCAGGAGAATTTCTGTCAGCAGCATTTTTGTCAGCAACATCTAAACAAATGGAAATATATAAACATGGGTTAAATTTGTTCTCAGCTACACCTACACAAGACAATTCAGTAACTTTTCACATTAAAAAGCATAATAGGTGTTTTACCCACAATTTTCTTAAATTACTAAGGACTACATGAAAACGATGCCATAAAACTGCTTATTTGATGGTATATTCAACCACAAGCAGTCTGTCTTATTAATTTTAAAATGTACCTATCTGTATATTATGTGCAGCCTTAACAGCAATTCACCTTTGCAGTCATGTGAAATAAAATGTAAGGGAAAAGAAATTTGGTTCATGAATGAGAAACAAGCTTACCTTTTCCTCTTTATTCAAGGAATGTAAGCCAGAAATCAAGATCTTGAATAAGGAAGAAGTTGACTAGGCCAACACAGGCTTTTGGACATGGCCAAAGAACCTGCCCCAAGTATAGCCAACATTTATCTCCTACAAATCAGTCCATTGCCAAATGAGCACTTTATCTGTAATATGCAGTTCCATCTTAGTCCACAGCCTTTTCACTAATAACATGCCAAATGTAAAAACCCAGTCCCGTCCTTATGTTTGGTTCCAGGCAGCAGCAATTTCCAAAGCTTGAGTTGAGATTGATTATCACCACGTCAGGCCATACATGCTGCCATTTCCTTTCTGCTTTAACAGCTTCAAGCACTTGTAATGGAAGTTTAATTTAAAAAACAAAAACAAAACACTGTTCACTCAGCCCACCATGACTGCCTGCCATCTCCACCATAACAATTTATTCCAAGCAAACAACTGTCCCAATGACTAAGGCCAAGCAACAAAGAAAAATTAGAAAACAAGTTTCTTCTGCTTGCTACAGCCTGCAAAAACCTGCTTCAGAGGATTTCCCAAACTGCTGAGCAGGTTCTTCAGGAGGCCTTGAATCCTAGCCTTGAGCTACATTACTCTGACTAATCAAAAATCAGTACAGTCAACTACTAAAGCCATCTCTTGTTCACCAAAAAGCTTTCTAACCTACGTATAAAATTTTAGATGACAGCTACCTCTGTAAAGGAGAAAATACTTAAGATAGCACATGCTATACCATTAACTATTTCAATCATATGGAAATGTAATTAAATCTGTAACATCTGCATGAAAACAATTAACTTATTTAATAACTAAGAATTAGTAATCAATTTCCTCTTAAATAACCAAGCATATAGAGGCAATGCTAATCAAGTGATCACCGAATTATTCATACCATCTGATATTCCTTTTCTTCCTCAGTCATTTCTGGTTCACTCTGCTCCTCATGAGGAGCTGGAGAGGGACTCCTACTGATTTTTCCACTACTTGTAGCCTCTACATTATCAAGATCTTCATCTTCATCATCACTATCCTATTAAAAAAAAGGAAAAGTAAGACTGCATTTAAAATTCCATAAATTAATATTGCTAAACACAAATGAGGACACACATTCTTTATACATATCTCTCAGATGTCTATCTCTCAGAGCAGGGGTGGGTAACTGTGATCCCCCCAAATGCTATACTACTCCCATAATCCCTGATCACTGGTCATCCTCTTTTGGGTAAACAGAGTTTGAACTCTAACAACATCTGGAGGTCCATGGGTTTACCACTCTGCTTCAGTGGAGTAAAAATAAGCTCAGTTGTCTCTACAACAAATGCAGGAAAAAATTAATCTTGACTTTCTAAAGGACACAGTACAATTAAACTAAATATGCATTTGTTGTTCAAAAATGTAAATCTTAAGAAGGAACATCCCCACTTACAAATTTACTTTTTTGGGGTAACCGAGGCCCATCCTCTTCCCCTGGTTCTATATGCTCCTTCTTTTCTTTTTTAGACAGCTGAGAACGCTGCTGTTCCATTCTCTCTTTCTCTAGCTTCTTCTGTTTTTCTCTTTCCATCTTTTCTAGGCCCTCACGAATCCAAGCTGGTAGAGTTCGCCGTTTAACTGCATCTAAAGAATCAGAAAAGGCACAGTTAGCCCTCCATATCCAGATTGAACATCCATGGCTTGAAAATACTTTTATTTCATTTTTTCCAAAAAGCAAAGCTTGGTTTTGCTATTTTATATAAGTGCCACAATTTTACTACAAAATGCATATAATGAGATTTCAGCATCCATGGATTTTGATATCTACAGGAGTTCCTGGAACTAAACTCCAGCAGATACCAGGAGCCCACTGTAATTTACTGAACAGATGCCCTTAACAGATAAATGGTTTTCAATTCATTACAGCTTTCAAAGTCTCTCTCTCCAGACCAAACTAGATACTAAGCCAACAAACAAATATATGAGCTAGGCTACATCTAAGCTCTTATAAAAGGCATGGCAGATAAATGTGCCATTTGAAATTAAAGGAAGAGCAACTGGGAAGGAAAAGATGAATCCATATCCTGCCCATGCTTTCCTGGGTATTTTTTTTCTCTCTTAGTGGGGCTCAGAAACCTCAATCCACTTGCACATTAATCCAACCTCTAACAAGAAGAACCAGCTGGGCCCAAGCTACTACAGCCATATTAAAGTAAATGTGCTGAAAACATACCAATCTGAGGGGGCTCCTGCTTCACAGGCAAAGTGATAGGAGAACGCTGGCGATCTCTGAATGCTGGACGTTCCCTTCTGTTTTGGGAGGGTGCAGGAGGTGCTGGAGGCCCTGGAGGCCCTGGTGGACCAGGCTGCCAGTAAGGCGGATGAAACCCACCTTGTGGTGGACCAAAAGTAGCCCCATGCTGAAAGAGTAATGGAGTTCATTTTTCTTCACATCAATGCTATGCCCTTCCTAATTTTTAACCTTTTGCTTCTCTGCAAAAGGTAAGCTAGAAAGAATAGGAAGTCAAGCACACATAAAACCCCATAATCTCTACAAAAAGTTTTCTATCTTCTATTATGAACTTCAAGACTCCACATCTTGAAATGGAAACATTAGCTGGGATCCAGAGCTATAAGCAGGTACAGTAGGAGTTTTGCTTTTGAAACTGGGAACAGTAGAGGCCCATCACATGTTAGAAAACTGATTTCTGAAAGACCGCTAAGTTGAAAAGCAGTTTATAATGCAGCAATAGAGGCTGCCATTCAAGAAACACAAGCTCAAAGTACCCATGCAAGTAGTAATTTTTTGGGGACCCTAGCTACTTAAAAAAAAAAAAGGCATCAGAATATTCCTTATGTTTTTATCCTTTACAATGCAATAACTGTGATTTACAAAGAGGAGTCCAAAAATTAAATCTAATAAACAGAATGTATAGTTTTTCTGTAATATAAGTGAAGTAGCATCCAGTTGTAGCAAGAACTAGGTTTATGTGCTTGAACTTACACTATCAAATGATTTCCAAGCAAAATGTATCGCGGACACTTTAAATAAATTAGATCTCTGATTGAAATCATCTGATAGAAAACTGCCGAGCTAATCAGTAAAAATTATGTACATGTATGAGACACAGTTCTTTTTTCTTTCTTTTAGTAAAATATTAATAATAATTAACGTATGCACTTTCACAAAAGACAGCTGTGTTGTAATGTCTTTTTCAGTGTGAAGTAGAAAATAAATGAGGATAGGGGAAATGAAGAGACCCAGCAGGACTTTTTGAGATTAAATGGTTTATTTTAAAATTTTCACAGATATCAATCCACTCCTTCAGATGCACTAGTCGAGTGAACCAAGGCTGCATCTGCCTGCAGAATTAATCCAGGTTAACACCACTTTAACTGCCATGGCTCAATGTCATCGAATTCTGGAAATTGTAGTTTTGTGAGACATTCAGCCTTCTCTGTAAAAGATCTCTGGTGCCACAATAAACTACAATCCCAGAATTCCACAGCATTGAACCATGGCAGTTAAAGTGGTGTAACCTGAATTATTTCTGCAATGTGGATGTATCCTGAGCTGCAAACCATGAAAGTCCATAATAAAATAAACTAGCTAATCTCAAATTCCCTTCACACACAACTTTTCCCATTTTACATTTTCAAAAGACCAGAGTTCAGTCAATGCATTACCCGGCTTTAAGAGACTTTCAGATTACTAAAATCTCAATAGAAACATGCATTTTGAACAAACTCTCTGAAGCTGTTGATGACATATTTAAACATTTTGGCCTAAAGCCAGTTGTTAGTGCCAAACAGTAAGCCTACTGAAGCCATGGTACCTGGTAGATCAGCTGTTCTCTAATGAATTTTATTTTATTTTATTCCCCCTTGCCCAAAATTTCCTACTACTTTAATACATCCAAACTAAATCTGCTAAATTCAACTTGTAACCTGCATTGTGGATTGCTAGATTTAAGAGCTGGATTGACTGCAACTGAGAATAGATTGAGCGCTGTCAGCTTCAGTTGCCTCTCTGTCAAGCATGCAAAGCATGCAGATGAAACCAAGCAGGTAGTTTGAGTTGTAGGCTAAATGGAGGTGACTGGGTCAGCAACTGTTGGTGATAGGGGGCTAACTGGCTCTCCCATGGGACCCTGGAGGGCCAGGACTCCATCTATTTTTTTAACTAAAAACTTTGTTTACCTAAGGCTGCCTTCCCTATGGTTTGCCTCCCCAACAGGATATTTTAAATCAAGAACATTTTTCAAAAAACAAAACACCAGAACAGCAATGCAGTGAAACTGCCCCCTCCTTCATATACTCTAGAGCCATTTTTGGTACAATATATCAATACAGATATAAAAATAAATAAAATGGAGGGAGGGGGTTGGGGAAGCCCCCTGGGGGGATCATCACAGCCTTGAGGATTACATGCGGGCCATAGGAGTCACTTTGTTCAGCATACTCTACATCAAATCATACATTTGTTTCTTTTAAAAAAAATACTCTGTACTTGAAGGAGCTGACGTTTGCATCCTGCATGGCAATGCCACCTTTAATTTCAGACTTATCAATTTGAGCAGTACATTTTTATGTTTGTTTAAAGATTCAACTGAACAATCTACCAAATACAATAAAGCTTGCAGTGTTTAAGTATTAAAAACAAACCAAGACAGATTAAACACTAAAGATAAACTAGGCCAGAAAAAGATAATTTTCAATGTCTTATGTGTGAATGAATTTAAAATCTGAGAAAGGGGAGGGGGAAGAAATGAAATAAAACTCTAAAACAGCCAAACATCTCCACTAACAATGACTTGCTAGACAAAATGGCTCAAGGATGATTATCATTTACTTCACATTTGACAGCTGAATGCTTGACTTCATCTCTGAAAGGTTGCTCTTAAGAAAATTCTGGAAAATTCAGGCATACCTAAGTGACACTAAAATGAATGGAACTTTTGATACCTAATTTCTTGATTACAACAAAGAGTTGCATTCATAAATGGGGCACAAATGCTGTATGTGCAACAGTCCTCTCCATCTTCCTTCTATATATATGCCCAAAGAAATGTTGCTCCTTCCACTAACTGTTGATCTCTCCACTAAAATGGGGATACTTCTACATGCAAAGAAGCTCCCTGCAAGCACTGGAACTTTCTTGTGTAGGACATACAGCTGAATGTCAGTTATGGGATGGAATTTTGCAACACTGTAAACTAAAATATAATGATTTCAAAATGGATTAAACATGCCTTATTCTGTGCAGGATCTGATTAACTGCTGATCCTTATATTATTCTTTACATTAGGGATAGGCACACATCTTTGGCACACCCAGACCATGAGTGGACTGGATCCACACAATTTTTTGTAACTGGAAGTGAAATTTCTAACAACGCAAAATCACTTCCAATCACATGACTACTACTTCAGAGTACCACCCACACCCTGAAACAGCATTTAGGGGCAAAAATCTGGTTTGGGGGAGTCTGGACAGCCTGAGGGACACACACACACACAACACACAGACAGGGACTGTAGGTAGACCATGAACTGCATAATTCTCACCCCTGCTTCACATACACTATACATAACTATTTCCAAGAGTAAAAACAGTAGATAAAAAGTCATCTTTATTCAGAGAATCAAACCAGTGAGAGAAGGAAACAATCCATTCAATCATCTGGGCTGTATTCTTAAAAAGACTATTCCTACTTACAATACCTTGTGCTCATAGTTTGAAACACTTTGTCCTCTCAGCTTTATTTTCCTGTTTTACAAAAAGCATATTGCACTGAAGAACAAGGAGCTATTTTAAACACCAAACAATAGACTCTGTTGTAGATTCTGTTGAAAACTGGAACTAGAGGAAGACCTCCATGGAAGGGACTCCACACGTTTACAACACTTAAGCAACAAATGTTTCACCTGATAGTCAAACTGGTTCACTGGCCCCATTGCAAAGTTATCTGGTGGTGGTCCCCCAAAGTTGTGATTATTCTGGTTAAACATATGTCTGTTGTCAGGGGCAAATTCCCCGCTGTCCTGACTGTTACTGTCTTCTGATGGAGGAACAATATCCATTGGCCCTGGGGCTGGAGGAATCCATGGCTGATCTGGAGGTGGATGAGGGGGTTGGTGGGGCATGCTCCATTCTGTTTAGATTTAAACACAATCATGTTAAAACCACACTTGTAATCAGATTCCTCTCTCTAGATTACCAAATTCCAAGCAGTTGATGTAAAACAAGTGATAAGAATAACTACAATAAACCTTAATACTCATTTCATATTCATACTATCACTGGTACTCTTAAATTTATGTATAATAGCTTAACAGACTATCACATCTACCACTATCGGGAAAAGGCTGTGTTGCATCTCCTAAAATAAACTAAGTAGTAACTGTGAACTCATAAAAGGCTTATGAGGTAAACTAGGGCAGGGGAGAACAGTACTGTCACTGACAATTCATACAAATATTCCCTTCAGATCCTGTTCTTCCCTAAGCATGCACTTATATCATTGTAATGAGATGGCACCCAAAGATACCAGAAAGACAAACTTCAACTACAGATTTCCCCAGACTGTAGCCTTTAAACAGCTTAATCAGCAACACACAATAAGTGTGGGACCCGAAAAATCCTTTATGTTTCTAGCTCTGGAACACACTCCAATATCACGTGGAATGCAAAACTTTAAACAGCTTTCAGGCAAGATTAGTTTCCAGTTTCCTTACAAAGGGGATGAGCAAGATGTAAATCTAGGCTTAAAGCTAAAGCCTGTCAGTAAATAAGGCTAACAGCCCATCACCAAGGAAAGCAAGAGCTTATACTGATCACCTTCAATTTGTGAAAGTAGTTTAAAAAGAACTGCATTTTTTATTTGCAGTAAGTTTTGTTACAGCAGGGATGGACAACTTCTAGGCTGAAGACTGTCTATGTTGTTGGGTTTGTGGATGTCCAAGGACTATGCATTTGCAGGTGTGCACACACTGAAGCCTACGGATACACATACACACCCCTCTACAAGGCTTACAGCAAATTGCTAGAAGGGAAGTTTGGAAGTGGTAAGATACAAAAGCAGAAAGGAGTACATCAAAAGAACAAACCTGGCTGCCACATTCTGTTGAAGTTTGGATCACCCTGAAAGTTACCATGGTTGTTTGGGCCTGGCTCCATTCCTGGCATCTCCTGGCCATTTGGCATCATCCCTTGCTGATCCACTACACTCTGCTGACCCGATGCTTCCCGCTGTGCAATCCATGCTTGAGCTAATGCAGCCCAGTCAATTTGACCTAGAATTAAAATTAACATTTTAACTTACAGCTTCCCACAGCAAAATAAGGAAGGTGCAATTGTAAAGCCCATGGCAACAGCACCCCACTTACGTTCAAGTAGTACAGGTTCTAATGCAAATCCCTCACTCAGCACTCATGCCTGGTGTTCTTGACTTGATTTGCCACTTTAGTACTATGATTACAGAGCACTACCACTCTGATTTTTGCCATTTGTCAGAAAAGAAAAGCCACTCCCCTAGAATAACATAGTGGGAAGGAGGCAGACCAGCTGGACTATATCCATCAGCTAGAGAAAGAGCAATTACAAGAAGCCCCCTCCTGTCTTGGCAAAGAAACACCTGTAAGAATTTTAAAACTAAGTTTATTTCTCTACTACTCTTCCAATCCCTTCTCCTTTGTTTCTTTTACACTGTAGGCATGAGGGGTATTACTGATGATTGAAAGCTTGTCTCAGATTTCTTTTCAGCTAAAGCGTGTGGTTAAAAAATTATTTAAACAATTATAACTGGAAGTACTAACATACTACATAATTATTTTCTCCATTATAGAGATGAAATGTAATACATCTGTAATGTTATGGAAGGCAGTTTCATGGCAACTATCCCACAAATAATCACTAGACACTGGCTGAAATATTTTGAAAATCAACACAAAAGTAAACCCCATTGAACAAAGTGCAACTTTTCAGTCTTGAAGTCTAAAACACATTTATCATCAGATGCAGCTGATAAACTGGACTGTAATCCCCCTAAATTTGTGCCAAAATAAATTGTGGCATTCTTTAAGCTGCTATAATACTCTCTGCTGTTAACAATGGAATGGGCCAACACAATTACCCAGTTGGAAAAGGTTGCAGTCAAGGCCTAAACACAACCGTTAGTCTCCAACTAGTTAACTCATTAAATCAATGGAAATATGATAGGTCAACAATAATGTAAGTTCCATTGATTTAGGGCCTTTGCAGACTGCCAGAAATAGTGCACATTAAATTGAGGCATTGCCCTGGCTCAGTGCTAGGGAGTCATGGGAATTGTATTTTTTCTGAGACGTTGAGCCTTCTCTGTCAGAGAGCTCTGGTGCCACAATAAATTACAGTTCCCATGATTCCCTAGCACTGAGCCAGGGCAGTGCCTCAATTTAATGTGCACTATTTCTGGCAGTCTGCAAAGGCCCTTAGTAGGTCTATTTTAGTTGGGACTAAATCAGATTTAGGCCTAAATTTTAGTGCACTACTCTTCAGTCAGTACTTCTTTATATTACAAGTGGTTTCAACAACTTAATAGTTTTTAAAAATTTACTTAAGAAAGGAAAAGGCATACAGACAGAGGATAAAGGTCAACACATAGATCAGAAATTGGAAATCAATGCATTACACCAGGTTTAAATTTAGGTCTGGAAGACTATTTCACCAGAGGGACGATTTCCTTCAACAGTCATGCTTTACCTCTCTATTTTGATCTAATGAATGTTCATTGGTCAAGGACAGACACTGCATTGCACAAAGATTCTAACAATCTTAGTATTTGTAAAAGGTTGGTTGAATCTTAATAAGTTTAAAACAAGGATTTAATAAGGTTCAGAAATGTTCAGTTTTGCTGTATTAAAGACAACTCTGATCATTTCTGGGGGTTTTTAAATCACTAAATTTTCCATCTGAATTCAAATAGTCCATCTAGAGTCCTAACCATTATTACACACGCAAACTCAAGGCAACAGATAAACCCTAATATGCTTCCATATGTTCCAGAGAAATATTTCTCTCAATATATTGCTATCCATGATACATCAATGGCAAAACAGTCATGATAATAAGATACTGTAGTGGCAACAATCTAGAAGCATCCAAGATTTTTCTTCCTTTTCCTTCTTCCCAAGACATTCAAGTAAGGATGCATCAGAGTAACCATCTTCTATTCTATACGATTCCTACTTGCTAGAGAATTTTTCTATTTTCTTCACAGTCTTCACTTGGAAATACATCATAGTAAAAGAAGTCATGCTTTAGAACAATAACTTTAACAGACTACAAGAGATTCCCTAGCTGAATGCAGCAAGATGAAAATCAAAAGGTGGAAAACACAGAGGAGATTAGCTATAGGCTTTGTTATGATGGTATATTTTTAGTTCATCAGTGTATATTTTTCAAGATTGATGAAAAAATAATGCCCTAGATTAATTCCTAACACTCAGGTTATTATGTTGGCTTTTTGTCTTGTAAGCACCATTTTAGCTGTTAACTTACTTGGATCTTGCTGGTGCTGAAAGGACTGCATCCACTGCTGCTGATTCAAAGGCCACTGTTGCCAAGGCTGCCCACCTTGATCCCACATCTTTAGTTCTTTTTATATTCTGTATTTAATCAAAATAACATTGCATATTTTAATTAAAGCTTCATGTGTTCTCTAGCATTCAAATGTATACAGCAACACATTCAAAAGGCACTCAGGCTATAAACAAGTTACACTGATTTAAGTATTATTTCAAAAAGACCACATATCCCCTTTGTCCCAATTACCAGTAGTGTCCAAAAGTACTTATATTTTTTAACAATTTATGATGTAGGACTGCCATTAGGAGAACGACAAGGCACAGTGTATTTATAGAACTGCACACTTTCAACAACCTGGTAATTTTAGAAATCAAGCAGATAATATTACCTAAGTATCCACTAGTCTCCCTGTCTGAATCCATTAAAATGTTTCACGGAAGACAAGCAGAAGCACATTCGAGGGAAAATGTATTATGCTTATTGTGACCAGAACAACTGTCAAACTGTAATACAGTACCTGTTAATTTAAAGAAACCCTGAGTTGTGAAAGAACACCCCAAAGCACGCAAAGAGTGAGCATCATCTGGCAAGAAATGTTTTCTCAAAACATATGGAATAATCTGAAAAGAATGGTGCAAAAATAAATCTGTTCTTATCTGGTTTTGCACCATCTTTTTTGAATCACCCTGTACTTTTGACTTTCGGGGAGAACTAAAAGCAAAATGAACTGAAGCAACACAGTGACTACTCTTAAACATTTATGTTTCTAATCATATGAACCTCTGCTGAACTATATACATTTAGGATGTTACCAGTTCTGATTGATGATAAAGAACATCATGAGCATGTCTAAACTGGTCAAGATACTCTGGGCTATCTCTGGACTACTTTGTCTGTCAAGCTGCCCCATCTTCCCCCTTTTACTCATACGTTCTGCAGTATGACAGACGACTGTCTACACAGGTCCTGGTGCAAGTGGCTCCCTCAGAGGCCAGAAATGAGGAGCCCAGAGTTAATCACATGACCGAGTGCCTCACTGGACCACAATGGAGCAACTTGCACTGGTGACAATGGACGGCGCAGCAGGACGCTGTATAGGCGGCCACTTGCCATTGCTGCAAAGTGCTCTGGATCTTCCCAAAAGATCTGAAACAAAATTCTTTTAAATTCTAGTTAAGAAAGGGATAATCCAAATTTGCTGTGGGGCTGTTCTTCCCACATGAAGACAGTCCTCAGTAGAATTGGGCCTTTGGTCTTGTGTCATCTGAAAAGGGCGCCATGGAGTGAAACCTGCTGCAAATGGCCCATGTAGATCTCTCCCATGAGGAGAGCACTTTAAAGTCCAGCCAGAATGGGGAAGAAAAATTAGCATGATGCTACATTGTTATCTTTTTGCACTGCAAGGCAGTAACCATCATGTATATTACCACAGCAGACATCCCAATGTATAGGCAAAAGTTGCACAGAATACCCTGTTTCAATAAATACCTCAGCAAGATAGTTACCCTGTGAGTGCCATGAGAAAGATTATAGAAGTCTGTGTTGTCTATTCCACAGACAAGTTCACAAAACAAGAAGGAACAAGATGTTGGTTCTACCAGCTGGGCTCTCATGCATAAACCAAACAAATACATGTTATACAGTACTGCTAAAATGTCCACCACTATCAACCCCATTATCCTCAGTTCATGCACTGTACAGTTTTTTTGTATTGCCTCTGGAAGATACACAGGACTTAATGAATCTCAAAAGGAAGCTTTAGATCTGGGAATGCTACTTCTTACTGGTAAGTAGAAGGCACCACTGAAAGAAAACTAAAATAAAACAGGTGCAAAGGGAATCTAAAAACATCAGGCCCATTTTAGAAACAGGGATCTCCAACTGAAAGCATCTGTTGCATTCAGGAATACTAAGCATATATCCATGACTGCTGAAAGACCACTATAAATCCCCAGATTCATTCTAATCAAGAAATGCCTAAGAATAGTATCACTCCCCCAAAAAGACAATTTTGACACTCTTTACTCAGTTTGGGACAACAAAACATCACATGGATACTCTGAAGCAACTCTGTCAGTTTCTAAAACAATAGTTCTCCTGTACCCAACTGAATGTGTGACTCAGCTTGAAAAAAGAAAACTGCCAAATCAAAAGCTTAGAAAAAAGAACTTTTTAAGAAATATGTTTTGTATGCTCATAAAACAGAAACCTCTGGAATTATAAAACATGACTGCATTTCTAAAATTCTATGCATGTGGTCATTAGCAGCAAAAACTACTTGGAGAGTAACTTTCCATGTTCCAGAAAAAAATTTGTTGAGCCACCTCCTCTGTGCCAGTGTGCTGGCCAAGGAGATCATCATCTGACGCTCTTCCCAGATAACCTCAATATCTAAAACATGGTAATGGCAACCAGGGAGAGTACCTTTTGAACAAGGGTGAAGGCATCTCCCTGCAGAATGTAATCCCCCAAGAAAACTCACCTGGCCAGTCATTTCCCTCCATAGGCCTTTTAATCCTTTGTTCAATACTAAGTGTTTTATTATCCTCTGAGCTTTTATTTGCTATATTCTGCCAGTTTCATGATGCTGCTGTTGTTAACTGCCCTCGGCACCCCTGTGGATGAGACATTTCCAAGACCCTGTCCTGAAGACAGGGTTCCTGCAGACCCATACCTGTGACCTTCTTAATAGAGTCCATCCATCTAACATGCGGCCTTCCTCTCTCTCTGCTTCCCTCTGCATTATTATTTTTTCCAATGATCCATGCCTTCTCATGTGGCCAAAGTACAACAGCCTAGTTTTATCATCTTGGCTTCCAGAGAGATTTCTGGCTTGATATGCTCAAGGACCCATTGTCCTTTTGGCTGTCCACAGGATCCTCAATACTCTTCTCCAGCACATCTCAAATGAATTGATTTTCTTCCTATCTTCTTTCTTAACTGTTCAGCTCTCACATCCATACATGGTAACAAGAAAACAATCAATGGCTTGTACGATGACTAACTTTTGTGTTCAGTTGTATATTGTTTCATTTTAGGATCTTTTCTAGTTCTTTCATAGCCACTCTCCACATTTTTATCATATTCCTATTTCCTGATTGCAATCCCCGTTTCTATCAACGTTTGAACTCAGGTATGAGAACTCTTTTACTACTTCTATTTCTTCATTATTTAGGTTGAATTTGGATACATTCACCATTGTCATTATTTTGATTTCCTTATGTTCAACAGTAGGCCTGCCTTTGCACTTTTAATGCTGCTGCCACATTATTTATTATTTGAATTTATTTTTATTATTCCCATCATCATCATCATCATCATCATCATCATGTAAACTGCCATGGGAATGTTATCTGGTGTTGAGGGTACATAAAATACATCTTAGAAATGACTCAATAAATAAAACAATGGATACAAAACCCACAAGATTTTTTAAAGGTGCTAGCGCAGTTCCACAAGTGATTGCTAACAAGTTCATGTACTGTTGTTGTTTTTTTAAAAAATGAACACTTTATAGCAGTTTAAACTTCCACAAAAGATGCTGGGACAACAGTCATCAGTCTGAGAGAGCACAGCCAACAATGAGAGATGACAGAAACTGCAGGCCAACAACATCTGGTGGGCTACAATTTGCCTACTTCATCCTACGCTATTTGGCAAATGTAAAATGTACACAAGTATTCATGATTAGTTGGATCTACCAGGCTAGTTAATTGGAGAATGAAATGTATTGGACTATAGCTGTCCTTAATGCCCCGCATGAAGTCTAGATAGCATCTGTCTTCTATCCTGTTTCCAGCATGTAACCAAAAAGAACTGCATGTTTTTTTCTGATACCATTAGGATGAAAATATAGAAATGAAGTAATATCCCAATTATTCATACATTTATACTTGTTCAGATTTTCTCTACAGAATTTGAGGTTTTTTTTTTAAAATAATGAACTTTGAAAGAATCAAAAAATACAGCGAATAGATGAAAAGCTACCCTGTTGTATATTTGCATGTACAGGTTAAGCGTCCCTTATCCAGAATTCTTAAATCCAAAATATTCCATAAACCAAATTTTTTTTTCACAAGTGGCTGAGATAGTGACCCTTTCACTTTCTGGCAGTTCAGTGTGCATAAAACTTTTTGTTTTGGGCACAAATTTATATTAAACATAAATAAATATTGTTTAGATTTGGGTCCCATCTCCAAGATACATCTTATTATGTACATATATACAAATACAAGTATTCTGAAGTTCAACAAAATCAAGAACGCTTCTGGTCCAACATTTCAGATAAAGAAGACACAACCTGTCTTTTTTTAATGTTACACTAGAGATGTTAAGTCTTTTCTTCACCTTTATTACTGTATTCCATATATTAGAAACTATGTTGGCTCAGATAATTTCCAAAGATATTCTTAGCTGCCACTGCAACATAACTGTAAAACTTCAGTCTACTTAACCTTTAACCCTTTTACTTACAAAAAAGAAGTTTCCTAAATGGGATATTTTCCAGTTGTTTTTGGTGTATTTCTCCATTCCCTTTTTGTAAAAAAGTACCTAAACACAAGATGATGTCTGTTGATCCTTGGCATCCCTACCTTCTGTTGTTGCTATGTATCAGGGGTGGGCAACTGTGGACCACATTAACCCCTAGGAGACCCTAGAACGCACACCTGCTCCTGCATAAAAACCAAACCAAGCCAAACCAAAGAACTTCCCCCTAACACTTCTAGAGCATAGGGGGGAATTTTCATCATGTTTTGAGTTTTTAAAAAAGGCCTCTCCTGTGCCTATATTGGCTGTGTGCTCCCACAAATGTGTGGAAATGTACCCCATCTCCCTAGCAGACATTTTGGAGCATCTGGGGGCAAATAATTTTTTTGGAAATTTTTTACTAACTTTGTTTTTGACTCCTAGAGGGCCTCGAAATGTGATGGAAATGCCATCCACATCCCCTATGGTGCATCTGTGGGTATGTTGTTGGGGGGGGAGATCTGGGGGAGCCTAAGGGCCACCCTTTTTCCTACCCCTGCTTTATATAATTTCCAGGGTGAAAAGAGCCATTCTCTAAGGCAGGGGTAGGCAACTTTTCCCCTTTAAGGGCCGAGGGACTTCAGCTCCCAGAAGCCTCAGCCATGTTGGCCAATAGCTCCTGGGATTCTGGGAGCTGAAGTCCTCGGCCCTTAAAGGGGAAAGGTTGCCTACTCCTGCTCTAAGGGAATAGTTTCTTCTCTGACAGTGATTAAAGTACAGTACTCACACTGACCACTTCTGTAATGCACTCTACATGGGGCTACCCCTGTGCTTAGTTCGGAAGCTTCAGCTGGTCCAAAACATGGCAGCCAGGCTCATTTCTGGAACATCTAGGAGGGACATTACTCCTGTTTTGAGGTCCCTCCACTGGTGCCTATTAGCTTCCGGGCCCAGTACAAGGTGTTGGTTATCACCTTTAAAGCCCTCAATGGCTTGGGTCCAAGCTATCTCAGGGACCGCCTCCTCCCATACAATCCTCCCCGCGCTCTCCGGTCCTCTGGGAGGAATCTGCTGCAGCCTCAAAAATTAAAGTTTGCGACGACCTCCCAGAGGGCTTTCTCTGCTCTCACACCCAAACTCTGGAACGACCTGCCGGATGAGATCCGTCAGCAGACATCTTTAGACAGCTTTAAAAAAGCTGTCAAGACAGATCTCTTCCGGCAGGCCTTTCCATATTAATTATCCTGGCCTTGGGCTTCCCGGCCCCCTTCTTCCTCTCGTGGCCCCATCATTTCGATGGATGAGGAATGCCTTAGAGGTTGTCCGGGTTTTGCTGTTTTATAAATGTTTTTATTTGTTATTGCTTATATTAATTGTTTTTATGTCTATTGTTATTTTAATTATGAGATGTTTAATACTGTTTTAAGGGGAGTGGGTTGGTCTTTGGGGTTATATTGTATGGGGTTTTTTTATGTAAGCCGCTTGGATTGTTTTTTCAATAAGCGGGATACAAATTATTATTATTATTATTATTATTATTATTATTATTATTAAGCCAACCCAGGTTTTAGGGGTCAATTTTTTAACATACATTTCTAGACTTATACGTGTACATATACAGCATGTGATTGTAAGCTAGACTCGACAACCTTATAACTGTCTCATATTCACATCTGCAGTTGTGGCAATGGTGCCACAACTGCAAATAAATGCCCATGAAACCCTTCTTAAAAGCCAGTAAGCCAGTAAGAATTCAAAGATGTTGACAAGCAGGTACTGCAAAGATGATGTGGACAGTCCCTTCATAGCAATGGGTGACAGCACAAGGCACTGAACCCTGCAGCAGTCCCTATCATGGCTCCTCACAACCAGATAAGACTGCTGGATAGATGGCTGACTGGCTTTTAAGGTGAAATGTCAAATCCAATCACTGGATTTTTTTTGCTTGCACAACCATTTTCATGATTCCTCAGACAACTCTTGGCTTCATGATGAGAGATGTTGCTTTTACTAGCTGTTCCTCAAACTACTAAACAGCTCTCAGTTGATCTGGCAATTAGTATCAAAACACCACCACTACCACTAACCCACTTTTGCTAATTTGTTTTCACATGCTGTAATCTGTTAATGTTTTCCTTCTTAGGAAATCTTAGCATCTGCATCCCCTCATATACCGTTGTCACATAGCAACTGGAGCTTTCAATACTGAATTTATAAAATATAATTAGACATATTACACACACACTGGAATGCCAACACACCCTGATGCATGCAGGCCTCACAACACTGATGGGAATACAATAAAAAGGATACAGGGTTGCAATTACATGCATGTTGTTAGTACAACAGCACATATACATTCCTATGTACAACTAACACCAAAGGTTTCAAAAGGGTTTCTTCCTCAAATGAAATGCAGTGAGTGACTAAAGAAAAGCCCTTCCCTCAGTGGTGGTCTTAAGGAGGTTCATCTGGCATCTACCTTGATCACTTCTACACCAAGAATAGACTTTATTTTCTCAGACTTGTCAATTGTTTGTGCCTTATTTTTATGCTATTTCGTGTCTGTATATTCTACGCACGGAACTATGCAATGATTTATTTCTTTAATCCTTAATTTTTCTAAATCACATTGGAAACCTGTTGAATGATGAGACATAAATCAAGTAACTAAATCCATGTATAACCATCATGGGTCCAAAACATACTATAGAAATAATCCAGTATGACCACTTTAACTGCCCTGGCTCAATGTGAGGGAATCCTGGGAACTGTAGTTCTGTGAAACATTTAGCCTTCTCTGTCAGAGAGCTCTGGTGCCACAATAAACTAAATAAACTACAATTCCCAGGATTCCCTCGCACTGAGCCAGAGCAGTTAAAGTGGTCTCAAATGGGATTATTTCTGCAGTGTGTTTTGGACCGAGATCTACTGGAAAACTAGTGGCTGGTTTCAAATTTAGTCATACTTATAGCAGTTCTACTGAAACTAGGGGATATTAGGGCTATGCCGCGGATCGGGGCCGTGACAACTAGACACTGCGGTCTCAATTCTCCCTTTTGCCGCCCTCAGAGCCAGCGCTGCAGCTCTTCCGTGTCTACATGCTGCGCTGGGAGGGCGTCCTAATGCTGTGCGCCGTGCGTGCGGCTTTAGGACGGCGTTGGGCTGGGGTGGCCAGATTGTGGCTGCCCCATGCCAATTCCACCCCCAGGCTGGCCCTTTAGGCCGGTCTGCGACACCCCTTAGTTATTATGTGTGTGTTGTGTGCTTTCAAGTTGTTTCCAACTTAAGGGTGACCCTAAGGCAAACAGGGGTTTCTTGGCAAGTTTCTTCAGAAGGGGTTTGCCATTGCCATCCTCTGAGGTTGAGAGACTATGACTTGCCCACAGTCACCCAGTGGGTTTCATGGCCGAGTGGGGATTTGAACCCAGCTCTCCAGAGTGACAGTCCAATGCTCAAATCACTACACCACACTGGCTCTATTGCTAACATATAACTTTCATTGGGTCTATTCTGAGCATGATTAACTCTGGTTCCAATCCAGTATTCTTCCACTTCACAAACACACACACAATTTAACCATAAATATAGTATCATATGTAAATGCAGCCTTCCCCATCCTGGTTTACTTCTGATGGCCTAAAATTCACATAATCCCTAGCCCAGATATTGATTCCAGGCATTTAGAAGAGGTACTTTAAGCCTTGGGGTTTCTTATCATATATTTTTTTAATCTAATACAACAGCCTGTCCCATCCACTATTAAGAAAGATAATGCTTCCAACAAGAAAAATATTGCAGAGAAGCCACTGCAGCATTTCCTCAACATCCACCACTGTTTTTATAAATGGTTTTTTACAAAGAATCCAGCAATTGGCCAAAATGGGATGAAAGCATACTGGCTGAAGAAGTTGTAGGATCCTGGCCAAATGTAAACTTGGATGTAGATGTTTTCAGTGCACAAATACTTTCCAGAAGTATTTCCAATCATGATCCAGCCCATGGGCTCCACCAGCAAGGACCCCTACAGGGACACCTGGCTCCACTACCTGGGCTATGCCAATGAGGTTGGCAAATTCTTCTAGGCCATCGTGCCTTTCTCCTTGGTCTGAGCCAGTTACGGCATCGGCATAGCCTACATGGCCACAAATGCCATCGATAAGCACAAGAAAGCTGCCGCCATGGGAAAACCACAGGAAGACGGGAGGACCAGATGGGCAACTGTGGTGGACACCTTCATCCAGCAGGTCCTGGCCTCTGTCATCGTTTCCGGCTTCACCATCAACCGCATCTGCGCAGCCTCCCTCTACCTCTTGAGTATCATGACCCACTAGCCCCTAAAGTAAGAAGAAAACCTTCCCTCCAGCCCATCTGTCATGGTCCAGGCTTCAGAGGGAAAGAAGAACTGCTGGAATGATTCCCCTTCCCACAGCCATTCTCTTCTCCCTTTGTGTAATGTCTTTTTTAGATTGTAAGCCTGAGGACAGGGAAATGTCTAATTAACTATCTGTAGGTCACTCTGGCCACTTTTCGCTGAAGAGCAGGGTATAAGTACAGTAAATAAATAAATAAATAAATAAATTTAATTTTTGTTTGAACTTTCCTCCATTACCATCTGATGCCATCTGGGGGGAGAGACACTAGGCCGAGCACCATCAGGCCTAAAATAAGAAGAAGAGCCCTCCCTCCATTACCATCTGATGTCATCTGGGGGAGAGACACTAGGCCGAGCACCATCAGGCCTAAAATAAGAAGAAGAGCCCTCCCTCCATTACCATCCGATGTCATCTGAGGAAGAGACATTAGGCCAAGCACCATCGGGTCTAAAATAAGAAGAAGAGCCCTCCCTCCATTACCATCCGATGTCATCTGAGGGAGAGACACTAGGCCGAGCACCATCGGGCCTAAAATAAGAAGAAGAGCCCTCCCTCCATTACCATCCGATGTCATCTGGGGGAGAGACACTAGGCCGAGCACCACCCAATCTAAAATAAGAAGAACTCTTATTTCTTAAAGGATGGGTGGGATTCGGGATTTTATGTTTTGTTTAATGGAAATTGTAATATTGTAAGCCGCCCCGATTGTTCTGCAGAGGGGCGGGATATAAATAAAAAGTATTATTATTATTATTATTAACTTATTTTGACAGCTACAGTTAAAGAGTCATTTAGAGTCAGATAAAGAGCTATTTTACTTTCTAAGTATTTCAACTAGTTGTCCTGTTCCTACTGCATTTTACACTTGAATTAGTCATCATGAAATTTTGGAAGGAATGGAATAAGAACTAAAATAAACATTCGGATAGTGAGTAGTACAAAGCCCTGGTGGCGCAGTGGTTAAATACCTGTACTGCAGCCACTCACTCATAGACCAGACCACAAGGTTGCGAGTTCAATATTAGCCAGGGCTCAGGCTAGACTCAGGCCTGCATCCTCCGAGGTCGCTAAAATGAGTACTCAACTGTTGGGGGGCAATGAGCTTACAGTTGTAAACCGCTTAGACACCCCATAATGTGGTATGAAGCAGTATATAAATGAAGCTGCTTTGCTTTGCAAAGAACTTTAGGAGTTATCAAGAAAAAACAAAAATGAATGGAAGCACTTTTTTTTTTTACCTGAGAGAATACCTCTCTAGGAATCTCCAGATCCTCCAGTGCAATTTTATGGTCAATTTCCAGCAGAGTTGCTCTGGAGGACCTAGAAATTCCTAAAGAGAACACATTACTCAAATCTGCAAATAATCAAATCCACAAAAGTCAAAGCTGCAAACATGGAGAGCCGGCTATACAACCACTTGTAATAATCCAAACCAATATTAAGGAAATTACAAACTATGCAAGGGAAGTTGATAGTTTGTAAAAATAAAGTACATAAAAAGCCATGGAATTGTCTGAATACAATATTTAAACAATAGTAAGGTGCTTATTTTCCTAACAAAAAATTCTGTTCAATATGTGTGTGTGTGTGTGCGCACACGCGTGCATGGATGCTTTGAACTCTCCTGTTTACTTATGGCAACCCCATGAATTTCACAGATTTTCTTAGGCAAGGAGTACCTAGAGGCAGATTTATCAGTCCCTTCCTCTGAAATATAGCCTATACCACCCCGGTATTCATTGGTGGTCTCTCATCCAAATACTAACCCCAGGTCTGACCCTGCTTAGTTTCCAAGATCAGAAGGGATCTGGTGCCTTCAGGGTATTTAGACTCTGCTTCTTTGCAGGGTAGGCAGTGGTAATGTCCATTTGTGCTGTATGTATTATCAATATACATGGCACCTCACCGAATTTCATCAGCAAGAAACATAGTCATCTTGCCCCAAGAAATGTACAATCTAAATTAGCAAATTCATCCCACACTTTAATCTCAGAGACCATATCCTTCCTATGCATACAAGTATGAGATGGTTTTAAATTACTTCAAAAAAGATACTTTACATCAATCTCCTTATTTTAATGAATACCATATTTGGTCTATTGCACTGTTTCCTATGAAAATTTTAAACTCCAACACACAGAGATCAGCAGGGGCTGAGAAGGTCAACTGTGAATGTCCTGGTTCAAATCTCACAGCCAAGAACCTGGTGCATGGTATTAGGCAAGTCATTATGCCCACCTCTCCTCTCCCTGCTCCTCTTCAATGTCAGAACAATGCTCCCTTATATTACAGGAATCCAATAGAATAATTACTGGGATATTTTATGTAAAGCCACCTGAAGACTGAACTTACTTGAAACCTTAATTCCTCCAGCCCACTAAACATACTTCTGGCACACAAACTGGTACTGATATTATGAGGGCAAACTAACCAGAATGTTTCACTTGGTACACATGTTTTTCTAGCATGATACATATGCTTGCAAACATATCTCCTTTTTATTTATTTATATTTATACCCCACCCTTCTTTCATCTTATAATTCACGGTGAAGCAGAAGAGGTTCCCAGATTATCTCTTCTTCAGGTACTGATGGAGCTCAGGCCTGCTTAACTTCAGCAAAGTGGATACGTCATGTGTCCTCAGATCATGATGAAATGTAAGACTCATTTGGGGTTGCTGTAAAGACCATCAACATGTTGCAATCTTATCAAATATGCCCTTGCACACATTCTGTGAACAAACCTCCATGTCGTTAAAATGCAATTTTCAACAAGAATACCTCTGTACAAAAAATGATGAAATTATCAACTGTCTTAAAAGACAAGTCAGGATACTGCTATAATCTCATTATACAGGCTGAGTTTCCCTTATGCAGAATTCCAAAATCCAAAGTTTTCCAAAAACCAAAACTTTTTCCAAGGATGGCAGATACTGATACCTTTGCTTTCTGATGGTTCGGGGTTCACAAACTTTGTTTCATGCACAAAGTTATTAAAAATACAGTCTGCCTTCCATTTTCATGAGGGATCTGTTCTGAACCCCCCCTCCCCGCACAAAATCAGAGACTCGCCAATATTCAAGCGCCATTGTCTATTGTCTTTAGAGATCGGTACCCTTTCCAAGATATCTCATTATGTATGTATATGCAAATACAGGTATTTCATAATCCAAAATATAATAATCCAAAATCCAAAGCACTTCTGATCCCAAGCATTTCAGGTAAGAGAGACACAACATGTAATTGTGACTTGGTTTGATGGTACAAATACGTATGTATAATACTGTTCCTGGGTATTTGGGCTGCAAATCGTAGTAGGACTATGCTAAACTGATACCATAATAGTACTGTAAATTAAACAGGATAATGTTCTTGCCTATTTGCACTACACATAACTGATAACTAACTGTACTTCCACACAAATATTAATAGGATATCCACATACTGAACTCCTAATGCTATTTCAGCTTCTACTTCCCTCAACATATACTGGACAAATTGATCTCATTGGTGTCCCTCTCTAACTACAGAACCAAAACCCACACCTATCTTCACTTTAAACGAGCTAGAGAAGAACTTGGCATCACCGTCAGACCTTAAAATAAACAGGAATATTCCAGCTGCAAGCTGTGAACAGGAATCAAAAACCTATTACGATTCCTAGTGACCAGCATCAATTTTTCGACATTTAGGCCTCAGAGAACTAGATTTTTTAACCACCTCACTTCGCTAAATCTCAGGAAATCTGCCACACTATTTCAGTTCTAGTCTTTTGGAGAATCATGTTATTAATGCTCAAATGTTTAACATTTTAAGAAGTAGACACCTCAGGCCCTTGCCTAGGGAGCAATCAAAAGATATGATCCTGGCTGCCTTAGTATGGAACACTTGCAATGCAGGGATGATCTTCAGGCATGCAACCATAAACAACAAAACTCCTAAGTACAATTATGAAATGCCAAAGATCTCATTGGTTCATCAACGGACTGCATATATTCTATATATGTATCTGAATAACCAGTATAGTGGACAGAATGGGGAAATGATTTGGTTCATTCCTTCATAACCCCTTAGAAATAAATAAATGCCTCCAGTCTTACCTACTTCGTAGAACTGATATGAGGGCAAAACAGGAAAAATCCTATGAATGGTGGCTTAAGCTCCTTGCAAGAAGGATGTAGACAGTACAATATTTACACAGTACAAACTCAAAAAATTTAAGCAATACGCACACAGCATATTCCCCTAACTAATTCGATGCTTCTTAAGGTATCTAATGTGGAAGACTGGCATGGTCCACCCCCCACCTTCATGCACCAGAGACTGTCATATTTGTGTGCATTGACTACAGTGATTTCTTTCTTTTCTGGAAAATTGTCGGAATCTGCCACACTAACCAAAAGTCACAAAAATAGTTAAAATAGGGCCTTTGCAGACTGCCAGAAATAGTGAAAATGGAGTCCACTTTAAGGGTTAGGGTTAGTGCTAGGGAATCATGGGAATTGGTTTTTTCCTGAGACATTGAGCCTTCTCTGTCAGAGAGCTCTGGTGCCACAATAAAATACAGTTCCCATAATTCCCTAACCCTAACCCTTAAAGTGGACTCAATTTGCACTATTTCTAGCAGTCTGCAAAGACCCATAATACAAAACAGTCATTGATTCTCCAACAGGTATTCCTCTGTTACATTCTTACTTGAGAAACACTGGATGAAAATGAAAATTACACAAGAAAGCAGGGGTAGGCAACCTAAGGCCTCAGGGGGCCAGATGCGGGGGCCCCGAGGCCTTTGGACCAGCCCCAGGCTGGTCCTGCCACTGCCACCGCCGCCCACCATGATGATATTGATTATTGTTGTTATTACTTGTTCTTGGGATTTTCTTGGTAAAATCTCCACTGGGGTTTCACCATGGCTTTTCTCTGGCTGAGAGAGTGTGCATGCATATTTTTAAAATTTTATTTATTTATTTATTTATTTATTTATTTATTTGTTTTTGGTGCTTCGGCCCCCCAATTGTCTGAGGGACAGCATCCCGGCCCCCGGCTCAAAAAGATTGCCTACCCCTGCTATAAAGCATTCACGAGGATGCCTTGAATGCCTCTGGGCTGGAGTATATACTGTACTTTGCAGCGTATAAGATGACCCCCAACTTTCCCAGTTAAAATATAGTTTGGGATATACTCACCGTATAAGACTACCCCTCTTCCAATGCACACCAAATAATTTTTTTTTAAAAAAATCAGATTTGATTTCAATATGGTAATTTTAATTCAGATGCTTATGACATGCAGGTACCTAGCAGGAAAACTGTCACTTATAAACACAACAAACTACAGCTTCCATGTTCTCTAGCATTTATTTCTGCAGTGTGCTTTGGACCTTATTTTTTAAAAAACAGTCCAGATTTAAATGCTGCTTTAAAAATTATTTCCATCTCCCAGCTATGAGATGGCTGGGGGTAAATGAAAAAGTGTTGGGAGGAAGGACTGCCAATATACCAGGTGATGCATTCTGG
>CM034701.1:281340950-281351933 GCA_020142125.1 Phrynosoma platyrhinos
GAACAATTTGAAGACACACAACATACACATATAACCTCCAAGTTAAGGGTACACACACTCACTCTCTCTCACACGCATTGTGCAGAACTATTTGTTAAAGAAGCCATGCCCAAGCAACACATCAACTTTGGCTGTGTCTGCATTGCAGTAATTTATTAAAGCAGTTTGACATCGCTTTAACTGCCCTGGCTCAAGGCTATAGGAATTCTGGGATTTGCAGTTTTGTGAGATATTTAGCCTTTTTCTGTCAGAGAGCTCTGGTACCACAAAGCAAACTGCAGATCCTAGGAGTCCATAGGATGGAGCCATGGCAGTTAAAGCAGTGTCAAACAGAGGGGCGGGCTACAAATAAATTATTATTATTATTATTATTATTATTATTATTATTATTACTACTACTATTACTATTACTATTACTATTATTATTATTATTATTATTATTTCTGCAGTGCAGATTCAGGCTACATCCATACTGTAGAACTGGCTTCCTTCTCCTTCTCCCCTCATCCGTCTCCTCTCTTGTTTCCTTCTCCTTCTCCCCTCCTCCTCCTCCTCCTCTCCCTGGCTTCCTTCTCTTTCTCCCCTTGTCCTCCTCCTCTCCCTGGCTTCCTTCTCCTTCCGTCCTCCTACTTTCCCTGGCTTCCTTCTCCTTCTCCCCTTGTCCTCCTCCTCCTCTTCCTTCGCCTGGCTTCCTTCTACTTCTCATTCTCCCCTTGTCGTCATCCTCCTCCTCCTCTACCCACCGTATAAGACGACCCCCGACTTTTGAGACCCTTTTCCAGGGTTAAAAAGTCATCTTATACACCAGAAAATACGGTAGTATTTGTTTCCACCCAACAACATCTCAGCAGGTAGGTCTATAAGGGTTACTGGCCCTCAAAAATTATTAAATTCCTATCTGCACACAGAAACAATCATGTGCCAAACACCTAGCTTGTGAAAGGAAATATCCATACACAAGTAATTGGGCAAGTGTTTTTTTTATAAATATGGAAACATACATTACAACCAATTCAGTATAATGCCCTAGAAGTGTAGTTAGCACTCACTTGATACAAGGGATGAAAAACTGTACAGCTATAGCCTACTGAGATTCTGCAACTCTGTACAACCGTCCAGTGAGATACCAATGTGCGTTGTTGGCAATCAGAATTACTACTCTCCCTTTAATGATAAATACATATAAGAACTCTTCTGTCAAATCTATCAAAAGATCTATCATCTAGTACAGGATTCTGTCCCCCTCATACACTCAACTTGATCCTTCATATAAGCTGCTAACTATGCTATGTAGAGAGCAGATCTTCCTTGCCAGTGCCTTAATTGGGATTTCATTCTGAAAACAGATTATGCAGCATCTTTGAGACTAACTGTGCAAAAGTTGCAGCTTAAGCTTTTGTAGACTTGGTCTACTTCCTCAGAATCATGGAGTGACTTGACTAGGACAGTGGTGCTATCTGACTCTATCAGGGAGAGCACAGCTCTGAGTCTGCAAGACCTCATGAGGGTGACTTGGAGGCCTCTCTTTCATAGGGTCGCCATAAGTCAAAGTTGACAACAGTTGTTAACAGTTAGCAACAACCACCACCTCTCTGACTAATCAGTCTGCAAAGGAATATTGTAGCACCTTTGATACTGAAAGAGAAAAGTTGATAGCATGAGCTGTCATAGATCCATGGAGTAAAGACTAGAAAGTCCAGGCACATAGATAAGTAGACTGTGCATGGTTCATAGGACTCTTTGACTAAGATTGCCATTATGCACAAGTTTATTCAGAAATGTTGTTGTTGTTGTGTGCCCTGAAGTCATTTCCTACGTAAGGCAAACCTGTCATGCGGTTTTCTTGGAAAAATTTATTCAGAGTACGTTTGCCATTGCCTTCCCCTGAGGAGGCTAAGAGAGTGTGACCTGCTCAAAGTCACCCAGTGGGTTTCATGGCTGAGTGGGGAATCAAACCCTGGTCTCCAGGGTTGTAGTCAAAACACTACACCAAACTGACTCTCACCAATATACCTAAATGGACTTTTCCTTGTTTATGCATACACAGTATACAGAAGGGAATCTCTTCAGGTCATTTTTTCAACTACTCATAGCTTTTATGCTTCTTGCACAGACAGTCCTATGAACATTCCTACAAAGCCTGCTTATATGTGTATGTGCAAGTGCATATGTGCATATACAAACACACACAAATGTTTATATGTAAATATATACATAAGCAGTCTATGCATGGGAATGTTCACAGGACTCTTTGGCTAAGGTTGCCATTTTCCACACATTTCCTCAGAAATAAGCCCTAGTAAATTCAACACAGCTTACTTTTGAATAAAACACACCTAGAACCAGATGAGTTAACCAAGGCAACCCATAATAATTCAAACGGAGTGTTAGCCTGTAAAATCAGTATGCAAAGGTTACAGTTAGAAGTATACCTCAATTAATGAAACAGATATACTCCTGGGGATGACTTCTGTAATAGAAAATTTGATACCAGAGGCATAAATAACATGGAAAGGACACAAAAATATAGCTGTGTTAATTTGGAAAATCAGTCTGCAAAGGAATCTTGCAACACCTTTGAGATTCACTGAAAGACTGAATTTCAAGGTATAGCAATGTTAGTCTGCAGAATCAGTATGTAGAGATCTTGTAGCACCTCTGACACTCAATGAAAGAAAGAAGTTGGTAGCATGAGCTTTCCTAGACCTAAGCCTACTTCTTCTGATGCATTTAGTGAAGTGGAAACCAGGGAGAGACATATATATGCCATTGGTATGGTGAGAATGTCAATTCAAATTCAAATTGTATATGGACATGAAGTCCACTAAGCAAGTCCATTCCACTAAATGCATCTGGGAAAGTAGGCTCAAGTCTGGGAAAGCTCCTGCTACCAACTTCTTTCTTTCAATTAATCTCAAAGACTGAAAGACAGAGGTTGGCGGCAGCAGCTCTCCTAGACTTGAGCCTACTTCCTCCAGAAGCCTTTAGTAGAGTGAGGGATATATAAAGTGGTAAGACTTTAAGAAACCTCTCTGGGGAAGAAACGTTGTGTGTCGAAGCTGAGATGTTCTCGCAACGTAAGGCCACACAGGTGGAGGAGTAAGCCGCCTCCATTCAGGCCCTGGCCAGCGCTGCGTCCTTTGCTCTGCGCCAGAACCCTCCCGGCGACGGGCTTTATCCCTCCGAACCTGGAGGGCAGCGGCGCATGCGCACCACGGTTTCCTCACGGGCCCCATCCCAACTCTACAATCCTGCGACCACAGCGGCGCATGCGCACAAAGGGGCCTGTGGGGACCACGAAGGGGTCTGCCCCCGGCCGTTACTAAGAGTAGCCCTCAGCAAGTGGCGGTGGGGGAGGAGTCACCCCCTCACGCTTTCCGCGGCCATTCTTCAAGCCCAGCACCGTCTGCGGCCTCTCCCCTCACCCCACCCCCTCGGACAACACCGCCCGGCCTTCCGAGCGCTTTATCCGGCGGAGGGAAGCCTCGCCCGGCCTCGGTCTCCGCCTGTGCTCTTAGGTCTTCGGGGGAACCGTTACTCACCGTCGCCGCCCGGTTCCTCCCCCCCTAACTGGCGGCGCTGCGGCTGCCTCGGTCTCCCCGGTCGCCTTTTCGCGAACCACACAAAATGGCGCCTGCTGGCCCTGCCCCGGAAGAACAACTGCGTCATTGAGGTCCGGAAGGGACAGAAGACTTGCCCTCTGAGCCCGTCCGCCATCTTTGATAAGGGCAATACTCAAATTCGATAGAGGGAAGGGGAAGATGGCGGAGGGAACGAACTATTAGGGCAAAGCTTGGGGGTAATTCGTAGCACCCCCGAGCACTGGCTGAGCAGGATGCGGCTAGTGGGAGTTGCAGTACGAAATATGTTGAGGGATTGCCTCACTGCGCCTGTAGGAAAGAGGAAATTTGCTGTGAAAGCAGGAATGGCTTATACCTGGGTGGCAGGGTTGAAAAAGCATTCAGGGCCCTTATGCTCCTAATAGGGGAATGAGTCCTTTTTTACTGCCCTTTTAATATAATCACTTTTTTTTAAAAAAAGCTGGATGAAGCGGCATCTTTGTTTAGGGCTTATATTGAGGCGTTTCTCCGGGCGCCATTTTTAGTGAAGGCATGACGCCCTCCTCTTTCCGTTTGCGAGGAGTCCGTGCTGGCTGCTGCAGACGGTGGCGCATGCGCACTCGCACTTAGACTGGCGTTTCTCCTTAAGTGGCAGTGACGTCACACTCTTCCCATTCAGGATTCATTCCTAAGGATTCATGCAGAATCCTCAGGAAGGTTTTTTGGACTAGTGTTACCCATAAATCCCGATTCCCATATTCTGACACAAACAACCAGCAGAATTAAAATTATATATATTTTAAATTATATGTAAATTAAATGTTAAAGCATATTTAAATACACAAAGCCTAAATGGACTTTCCCTCAGTAAGGCCAGTCTACTGACAATAAGAGGATGCTGCTTCTGCTTTCATGCATCATGGTTTGTGGGGAAAGGACAGACAACTTCTTTTTTTGGTCCAAATACAGTATGGACAGGAAACAATACCCACCAATGGCTCTCTCTCAATCTCTCTCTCTCTCTCTCTATATATATATGATTGACAGGAAACATTACCCCTCCATACACACACACATATATTGCTATTCCTGTCAATACTGTATTTGGACCATATATATATATGGAATAATTTTCCCCCAACTGTTTTTGTCTGTACATAGTAAACAGCAGGAATTTGGGGGAACTGTTTGCAACTTTTTATTTGAGAGCAGCCAAGATCCTGCCTGGTGCTTGCCAAGCATAAAGCTCCAACAGCTGCCCCTTCATGTCCTCTGCCCTCCAGTCCACCTGCATGCAACCATTTAGTGGGCAAACAGATATTCCTCTGTGAATATGCTTCTGTAGCCAAATCAAGAACCATTTGCTGGCTGGAGCCCCTGCAGGGGAGCCCCATGAGGACACCATCACCGCTATGGTCCAAAACACACTGCAGAAATAACCCAGTTTGAGACCGCTTTCACTGCCCTGGCTCATTGCAAGGGAATCGAGGGAATTGTAGTTTATTGTGGCACCAGATCTCTCTTACAGGGAAGGCTAAATGTCTCACAAAACTACAGCTCCTAGAATTCCCTAGCATTGAGTCAGGGAGTGAAAGCAGGGTCAAACTGGGTTATTTCTGCAGTGTGTTTTGGACCCATGTCTCTTGTTGCAGAGAGATACTCCCTGGCCACACTTGCCCTCCAACAACCATTAAATAATGGCCATGGAAGGGATGTCAACAGCAGGAAGGAAGATTGTGTGTTGAATGAAGGAGGGACTGAATGCCTCCTTTGCAAAAACCATAAAAAGGTATATATGCAGGCATAATGTCTGTGTATGTCACCAGCAGGATTCCAGCAACTGTCAATAAAATTCCTACCTTGTAATTCAAATAATGTATAGATGCTGCAACAAGATGTGACTGGATGACTAAAATGTCCCATTTCCATGGCTGAGTGTGCTGAAGGCAGAAGTGTACTGAAAACCCTCAACAGTACTTTGCCTTTTGACTATCAAGGACAAGATGGTGCTGCAATTATGTTTTATTGCAAAAGGACCACTGTAAATCAAGTGTGAAAAAGACAGAGGACAAGTCAGAAAAGAACTTGAAATACTTCCTCCGGGGCAGTGGATGCTACATAAAAGTACTGTAGTATGAACCATTCCACCAATAAAGTGGTAGCTGTTTGATAGTAGGATACGCTGCCTCTAAGAGTGATGGAGTCTCCTTCTTAGAAAGCTTTTAAACTGGGGTTGGATGGGCATCTGTCACAGGGAGTGCTTTGATTGTGAGTTCCTGCATGGCTGGGGGGGTTGGCCTGGATGGCCCTTGAGGTCTCTTCCAGATCTATGATTCCAACCAAGGACAGCAACTGCAGATTCAAGTCTTACTTCTGAAATGGACCTAGCTCAAGTTATTCCCTCAATTTCTTTTCTGTAAAATCTATAAATAAAACCAATGGCTCCAGTGGCTAGACATAAGAAGAAAAACTTGCTATTCTTCAGTTGACCCCTGCCCTCACCCCAGGTATGCAGGGCAGAATTCGCTACCCCCACATGAATACAGTAGAACATGCACCACATTATTTGTGGTCTGAATTATTATTATTATTTTAAATTTCTATAGGGATACTGTAACAACATAGCTATATTAACCACCAGCCCAAAGTAAGCCACTTCCTAGCCAAAATTAATATACCTTTGGTTAACTTCATTTATATAACAGAGCCAACCAGGACAAAGAACAAGGATCCAAAATATATAATTAAACGTTTATCTCACAAGTAAGACTTACATTTTTCATTTGAATAAATGTAAACAGAACATTTTCCTAAACATGTGCACTGACCTTATATTTTATTTTTTTTTGGGGGGGGAAGGTAATATTTTATCTTTGCGTCCACAATACTTAGCAATCATTTTGATATTTTTTCCCAATTCTACTATTTCTATTGAAAATTATCTATACATTTCATACAAAGTATTTGTAAAAAATACAAGTTTTGTTTATTCCACATACAAAGTAAATTCTGCTTGCATTTGTACTTGCTAATCATTATGAAAATAATAAATCCCTTTGCAACCCTATATCATTCATTAACTGCCTACATATTGCCATTAAATATAATCCTACTGTATTGGGCTGAAACATAGAAGAAAATCCATTTCTAAAGCTCCTTTCAGAATTATCTGTCACATCAAGTCAGTTTGACTATTGCATCTCTCAAGTGAAGGAAAAATGTATTTTCATTTTTTTATGAAGGCAGTAGAATTTAGGTATATAAAACAAATTGTTGATTTTTTTATTTAAAAAAAGCTAAATTAAAATACTGTACTTTCATCTGAGCAATGAGAATGTTGCTGATACCGATTTTAAAACTAACACACCAGCAGACACAGTTACAGATCAACCATTACACAGCAGAAAAGGCTTTTTAGTTTAAAAAAAAAAAAAGATTGGCTTAGTAGGCAGTCAACTGAAAGGAGCACCCAAGCACTTCAAATCCAAAAAGAGTGATCCAGTACACTGGAGAACTCGTGCAATAATGCTTTTGTACCTAGCAAACAGGGTTGTATATATGGTTCCCTTTCGAGTCTTCTTGCAGGGCTGGTCACCTATTGGGAACACAGATTAGATCTAAACTTTTTGTCCAAAGTCCTCTAGCATCCCAAGTTTGTAAGTATCTATGCAGTACTCTGTTTTGGCATAATTGCTAACTGCTTTTGATACTTTGTAGCCTCTGTTCCAATAAAAGCAGGTTTTAAGGTATGCAGTTTCAATGCCAAGTCAGAAGATGGTGCTACTTGAATTACTATTTAGTTGCCAGTGCTCCTAACAATTTATTAGTGGAGGCATTTTACAATGAAGATGGAATTACTATAGGCTGAATTATATATCAGAGGCAATGAGTAATTTATGAAAATGCTAGATCTCCAGAAAAAGCAAAGATAGAAGAGTACGAAAAAATGGCTGTTTTATAAACGGTGTTGAGGGAGATGTTGGTGGAGGACACTTTAATACCAAGACAATTTGAACAAGGTATTGGTGTGAAACTTTGGAGGCAGTATGAGGAAAGTGCCAAGAAAACACGGGGTAAAAGATGCTTTTGCCCCCAAGTATTACCGGGGGTGGGGGGAAACCATGCTATGAAGCAAGGAATAGAAAAAAACTCATTAGGTCTATTATAGAGTGTCCATTTGATGTCATAGGCAATGATCCTGTGAAGCACTTTTAAATTTGCATTAATTTTCCATGGGACAATCAAAATGCACTTAATTCTGTCCTCTAAATTGACAACTTATCTCTTTGGCTTGCATTACAATTCCAGTGCCATTTATTAGAGTTCTGTACCTCTGGACAGGAGCAGCTCTGCACAGCTTTCTTTGTTGAGTGGCACCTCACCCCAACAAAATGGATAAGAAAGTCAGAAGAAAATTGGAGTCTCCGTGCCCTATTTTACAAATAAGAGGCTGGCAAATTGTTTTTTCCTGGTATGCTAGGGGTGAATTAGATCACACAAATATATGCATGTGAATCCGGCCTGAACTCACTCTTCCTCCTTCTCTTTCCAGACTCTGTTTCCTTCATTTAGCAGTCCTTGTTCTAACCTTCCTCACCTGTAAATCTTGCCTGTTCTTTTCCTCCCTTTCATTTTATTCATCTTCTTCCTTGCTTCCACCATCTATCCAGCATTTTGAATGTAATTATAAATTGTTTTTTGTGGGTTTTTCGGACTGTGTGGCCATGTTCTAGAAGAGTTTCTTTCTGACATTTCACTAGCATCTGTTTTTATAAATTACTTTAAAAAAATTTAACTTAATTTCTGAAGGTAATGATAGATGAATAGGGAATTTAACTGAAGAGAAAAAGATGAAATTTTAGCTCAATGGGGTTTAGGGTTGATCTGGCCTTAGCATGCTTTTCAAATAATGTTTTTGCAGGACTAAGTTTTTGGCAGCATAATGTGCTGGTTTGTGGGTATGTGTTTGTAAAATTGTCCATGTAAAAATAACAGTAACTCTTTTGTGACTTTTTAAAAAACATTTGTTCCCAGCCACTCAAAATTACTGTAAATTGAAGAGGAACTAGTGTTTGGGATGGGGAGGAAAGTAATGGAAGAATGTATTATATTAAGACTGATTTGGGTAGAAGTAATTTTATTGAGGCTGATTGGGTCAAGATAGTAAATTGCCATCTAAGAAATTTAAATGCATTCTAATTATATCTAAAACTGTATATATAGATATATGCAATTGCCATACGGATTTGAATCCTATGATCCTGTGGTCTAATTTTTTAAAATTGCTTAATAAGACCCATTCTTTTTAAAAGTAGCAATAACAAAACAAGTTTTATTTGGCATACATTTCTGTAGACTGCAGAAACATATCAACCCAAGGAGGTTTATGTAAAATAAAGTGTTTTAGTCTTTTCAGGAGCCAAAAGATTTTACTGTTTTTACTGAAATTAATGTAGGTGTAGGTGAGCAATGCAGCTGGATTTACACAGTTCCATTTCCATTTACTGCTGTGTTAGGCCAGGAAGCTACAAGTGGATGCACTTGTGAATGACACATATGCACACACCTCCTCTCATACCACTGCCAAAGAAAAACCAACGGAGCATCAGGAAAAGGTCTGCTTGTGCCACCATTCATTTATGAATTGGATCCAAAAATAATGAAATCAGGGCAACTAGTAGAAGCTATCTTTACCACTCTCTCCTCCCCCAACAGCCCCTTCACCCTCTCCTCACATCCAGGAATCCTTTTGAGTGAGGTACATTACGGTATGGGCCTGGTGGAGGCCCTGAAAAACTAGCAGATGTACCTTCCATCTCATCTCCAATTTTCAGGGGATTCTCCACACATCTTAACATGAGAGTCCATTCTACCACTTAGAAGAATCCCTGAACCTTTGGGGAGAGGACTCTGGAGGGAGGGCTGGCTGTCAGGAAGAGCTAGAATGTCCATTTCCACTAACCTCTTTTTATGTGTTTATTGCTGGCTCTAAGCCAATGGCTACAATTTAAAAGCCTATTTGAGTACAAAGATATATAGTGCAAACTGGGACCCTTGATCCTTCCCATACTAAATAGCAGCAACCGATATAGGATAAAAGTTTCCTTTGAGAAATACTCTATGTTCTAAAAACAGTTTGATATGTGGCACGGGGTGTGTGTTTCAAGTGTCATGGGAGTGGGGTAGCACATATAGTTCTGTACTGTATATATAAATAAAAATATTGAAAATAAGCAAATGAAAAAGTAGAACCAGTTCTTTTAAGAGTCACTGATTATAACCATTAGTATACCTCCACTCCTATTTTTAATACATACGCACTGAAATAAAGCACATAATATATATTTTGTAAATAATAAAATTATATAAAGGTTGAGTTCTTCTGGAAAATGTAGAATCAGTCAATGTTATATAGTATTTAACTCCAAATTTCAGGTGTGAAATAAATCAGCACATTTGATATTTGCTCTGCAGACTGAGAGTTACATTCTATCAGTCATAGAGAATGACAAACAATTATCAAGTACTGTTAGAAAGTGTGTACTAATTTGCCAATCGATTTAGACACATCTGAGCAAATCACAAAAAAGTTAGGTGGTACAATCATCCAAGGTCTGTGCCACCATCAGAGTGCAAGGGAATGCTTGTTAGAATACACTGCCATGCTAACTTCCTGAATGTAGAAAGTAGATCAGGCAAAACGTTTCTATATTAGCTTACTCCCTTAGGCGATAACATTTCCACATGTTGCAACATTTGGTTTAGAGGAAAGCATATTCAAACGTGGAAAATGTCACATACATTCTGAAGTGATTCAGTAATGAGAGCTGTGCTGTGTGTCTTTTTTTAATATATGAATTGGTTCATAACCTTGTCTAGCAACCATTTTGTTTCCTTCCTCCATTTATTGAACGTATAACTTTATCTAATACATTCAAGAAAATCCACATGCCGACCAGATATGATATACAAGTATCAGTATGCACCAGTCAACAAGAAAATTTAGGCACTACTCAGTTTTACCAAGATCATTTTTGGTATGATATTTTTAATGTTAATTTTTCCTGCTCATACTGTAATATCAGATTCAGAGCAGGTTATTTCAAATGAATTCTGGGGATTTACAAAATAAACACTTGGTCTTGGATTCAGAAAAACAAAATTGCCCCACTCACACATAGGGGATTATTAGGGCCTCCTTTTGGTGGCAACTCCCCACAGCCTTCACAAACTAACCTGAAGCTTAGGGCATTTTTTAGCAGAATCCATTTTTGTATAGTAGGTGGCTACTAGTCAGCAGAGTTGGCCAGCAGAATGTGGGCATGCATCAAAGTGCTCTGTGCAGACTTTGGCTTTTCTGGATCCAAGCCATAGTTATAGAGCAGGGGTAGGCAACCTAAGGCCCGGATGCGGCCCCCTGAGG
>CM034701.1:281352183-281362223 GCA_020142125.1 Phrynosoma platyrhinos
GCAACCCGGCCCCCGGCTCAAAAAGGTTGCCTACCCCTGTTATAGAGTAATAACTTTTATATTTATATTCAAGATCATATGAAGGCACAAGATTTACACATACTGCCATTTTCTTGCAAGATTAAATGAGTCTAAATAACAGGTCATTTTCATGACTTCAGTACTGATTGTAACTACTACATTCTTTCATAGAAAAGTAAATAAGCTTGTGAATTTAAGACTCTTGATTCAGGAACTGCTTGTACATGGGTATCACTGACAAATACCCACTGTCCGGCAGATGCTCCTCCTGATTCTTTTAAACCTGCAACACAACACCATTATTCATTAATCTCAACAAAAGAGCAGGAAAGAAAACAATACAACCAAGTAAGCAACTTTTAAGATTCAGAAGCAACTATAGTACTGGATTAAATTCACTTCAGAGTTTGCTTTTACATCTTAGCTCTACCCTGTTGGGAGGTTTTACAGATGGGCATGAAACTGCCCCAGTAAAAAGACACTATGAATCAAGGAAGGTGCTTATGGTAATGCTTCTCTGACTGCTTCATGATGCTAACTAGTGTCCTCTGAACTATTCCTCCAAAGGTGCCATGTTTGTTAGATATCTCCAACAGTTGATTTTGGGACAGGGAGGCAAGGGGGAGTAGTTGGAGGAGTGGTGCAAACAAAGGTGTTTACACAACAAACCCTTATTACACAAACAGCAATTTCCCCTCATTTATGACTTCCAGTATTACACCAGAAAAGTGCCCACATTAATAGCACAATTAGCTGGATACTTTTTTAAAGTACTGAAAAAATGTGAAAATATATATCATACTCTATTTGTTTAAATGCTTATACTTCACCCTTTATCATGAGATCTCACAATGGCATGCGTATAAACATGATTTAAAATATGTTTAAAATAAAACAGAACCACTTGTAGTGCTGCTTTGAAAAAGTCTTGACCCTCCTTTACTTGGAAAAAGGTGAGTTAGTGTTCTTAAAAGTAATGCTGTCCTCTCTGCTGTTCATGACACAATATGTAAAATTGAAAAGGCAAAAATTTACACTACTGAGAAGAACCAGATGTGTTTGATCCAATAATGTAACATTTTCCTTAGGTACCTACCTTGAACATTTTTGTTGCTAGAAATGTGTTCCAAAATCCTTTTTGATGGTGTCCTGACTTTCACATATGCTGCATAGTGACCTCCTCGCATTGACCCACTGTGCTCCACTATTCCATAAAGAGCATAGAGAACTTTCCCACTTTCCATCACATTCTTATTTGCAAACCAAGAAAAACAAGAAGAGAGAGTAAAAATATGATTTTTTTACAATGAATTTGGCAAATGGATTCAGGCACAAACAAAGCCCTCCTATGTATTATTGGACCATGTTCTCTGCAATCCTGTTAAGGAGTAAAGCCAACAAAAAGCTAACACAAAGAATTCACTAGCTTTATGAGCTTTGACCATTAAAAGAAGCCCAGTGAATATTTTAATTTAGCAAGAGAACTTCTTACCTATTACTAAGCCAGTATTTCTGGATAAAAGGGTGATGAGAACAAGAAAAGGGGCCCTCATAATTGCCACACGAAAAACTTGGAACTTTTTGCCCTTATGTTAACAGCCTGTCTGACTGCATTTCGTAGCATGGCACTGACATTCCTGTTGGGGCAGGACTTGTTTCTTGAGTTTTATATAATACTGTATTCATAGTATATGCATTCTTGTATTTTATAATTTTAATGTTTTTTATTCCTTCTAACTGCTGTTAGCCATCCTGAGCTGCACATAAACCAAAGAAAAGTGAGATAAACATTTTTGCATAAATAAATAAAATAAGTATCACTGTCTTGACTTGACAGATTGATGAGACTCTACGTAATGCAAAAGTCTGGCTCAAGAGCATGGTATTAAGATGTTCATTTTCATATTTACTTTAAATATGGAAAAACAGTTATAATTGGGGAAAATTGATCTAAAACTGATGAACAAGAAATTGAGAAGAAATCAGGCTTTAAATTAGAGAAAAAAGTGAAATATTTGGGTCTTACTATAATGAATAAAAGCTTGGAGTTACTGTATATGAGAACAACTATAAAAAGATTTGGTCCCAAATTAAAAATGATTTGGTAAGATGGAGGAAATTAAACCTATTTTTATTAGACAAAGTTGCTACTATTAAAATCTCTGCACTGCCATGAATATAATTTCTCTTTCAGATGATTCCAGTTATTACAACAGTAGCTCCCTTTAAAGAATGGTACAGGGATAGTTCCAAATTTCTATGAAGTGGGGGAAAGCCTAGGGTGAAAATGAAAATACTTCAGGATATTCAGGAGAGAGGGGGTTTGGGAGTTCCAAATTTACAACTTTATTTTGAAGCTAGCTGCTTAACTTGGATAAAAACATGGATATAATTAGATGACAAAAAACTGTTGGAGATAGAAGGTAATGGTCTGTGATTTGGCTGGCATGAGTATTTGAGATATGATAAGGACCAAATTAATAGAGATTTTAATAACCACTGTGTAAGACGATCATTGTTAAAAATATGGAAGAAATATAAGTATAGGATAGCTCCCCAGACACTGTTATGGGTTTCTCCATTGGAAGCATTAAATTAAAAAAAAATCAAATAATTGGTTAACATATGAAGATTATTCTGAAGAAACATGAGGGAAGTTACATAATAAAATCTCAATTAGAACTAGAAAATAAAGGGATAAAGTTCCAATGGTATATATACAGACAGATATATGAAAGATATAAAATAGATGATAGAACAAGAGGAATATTAAAAGAAAAAACTGAATTAGGGAAAATATTGTGGGATACTGCAGGTAAAATTCTAGAATTTATGAAGCATTATGAGTATTGGGATGGAAGAAGAACTTATAAAAGATCAAATGATTTTGTGGGCTAGAAATTTCAGTCACCCAATTCTTTTAACCCAATGGGAAAAAATATGGAAGAAAGGAATAAAATATTCAGTGTCATATAAATTACAAGAAAACGTGTATAAGATGTTCTACCGATGGTAATGACCCCAGAAAAAACTGCAAAGTTATACAAAAAAATGGAGAGTAGATGTTGGACCTGCAAATTGGCTAAAAGATTTTGGACAACAGTCAATGTGGTAATAAGCATTATATTAGGAATAAATCTCCAACTGTCTGCTGAATTTTATTGATTAGACATTATGGAGGAAGAACTTGGAAATAAATATGAAAAACTCCTATTTTACTTGATTACAACAGCAAGAATAGCCTTTGCTCAAAAATGGAAATGCAAAGACATGCTAGAATCATAGAATCATAGAGTTGGAAGAGACGACAAGGGCCATCCAGTCCAACCCTCTTCCATGCAGGAACTCAAAATCAAACCATCCCCGACAAATGGCCATCCAGCCTCTGTTGAAAGACCTCCAAAGAAGGAGACTACCACTCTCTGAGGAAGAGTGTTCCACTGTCTAACAGCTTTCACTGTCAGGAAGTTACTCCTAATGTTGAGGAAGATGACTGGTTATACAAAATATATGAGGCAACAGAAATGGATAAATTAACACAATTATTAAAGAATAGACAAAATAAATAAAGAATGGAAGTTGTAGTGGATTTTCTTGAAAAGAAGTGGGGGGAAATTGCAGTGACAGGGTTCCCAATATAAGTAAAATAGGATGATAAATTAGATAGGATTTATTTTACTACTACTCCTTTTTGCTCTTTCTTTTCCTTTTTGAGGGGTAAGTAATTAAGATTTATAGGAAATGATTATAGAGATTGGGTTGATTGGATAGGAAATAGGAATAGCAAGGAAGTCATGGAAGTTTTGTTTTTATGAACCAGAGGAGTCAAGGGAGGAAGTCGAGGTGTGTAAGCATGAGAGTATGAAAGAAGGTACAGTAAGTGATAGAAGGTATGAGTACATTTGAAGAGTTGGAAAGAAGATAGGAGAAGGCTGTAGTAAGGAGAAATGGGAGAAATAAAGGGAGGTATGACAGAAGAGAGAAAGTGGGAGAAAGGTAGAGTGGAAGAAGGAGAGAAAGAGGGGAAGAGTGAGAAAGGATAGGATGGGAGTTAGTTGAAAGAAATGAATGAGGAGAGATAGGAGAGTAAAGATGAGAAGGGACATCTAGATATAAAAACTGAGATTAAATAGAGTTCAAAAAGTGAAAGTAAGTGAATGGGAAGTAAGACTGTGATGAAGTGAAGTTTATATAGAAAGAAGGTTAGTTTATTGGTAGAAAGGATGGTGGGTTCATTAAATCTTCCAAGCAGACTATAAAATTAGATTTATATATGATAAGTATTGTATGTTTGATATAATGATGAGTTTGATTTGATGATAATATATAAGAAGTATTTATGTATTATTAGTATTGTATGTTTGTTGTAGAATTTTTTTAGAATGTTGTGATATCTATTTATGTATAGTGAATTACAATTAAAAATATATTAAAAGAGATATTCATGGACTTTGTTTGAAAACAAAAGCTACAGAATTGCTGACCAAAATATCTTTGAAGTATCATCTTCTAGTATTACTGTGACATACCTTGCAAGAAGCAGAACAAAATGGAGCCAAGTCCAAAACTATTGGGAAATCCACATGGCGGTTTACTTTCCTTAGACTCATACCAGCCTTAAAAAGAAATGAAAAAAAGGTATTTCTACAAAGGTGCCATTTAAATCCAACTCTGCTGCAGAATCATATATCCTATGCATACACCTATATAGCAGTTCATTTTCTTCTTGGTATGAGCAGTTTCATAACAAGAAGACACTAGACAAATGTTGTGCTTTTTGAAAATTTGTCTTGTATACATCTATGACAGCAAAACAGGGTTTATCCTTTATTACGTTTCACAAATGAAGTTCAAGGAGACTTATGGACAGCCTCAATTTGGTCATCTTGGCTTCTAGGGAGAGTTTGGGCTTGATATGTTCTAGACCCTGCCCTATATCCTTAACATCTTAGGGCAGCTGACAAATAACATTAAAACAACAGGTTAAACAGTTTAAAACTGTTTAAATTCAAATGAGTTGAAATATATTAACATAACAGTGAATTAAAACCAGATTTAAAAGTTTTTAAAAGTATGCACATCAGTATTACAGATAGCAGCTTCATTAACAGCAGCTTGCCGTAATTTATATACCACTTCATATCGCGCTATGGGATGTCTAAGTAGTTTACAACTGTAAGCTCATTACAACTGTAAGATGAATCAATGAGGCCCAAAGGCCTTAGTGAATAGATTTTCACTTGGTCACTAAATGAAATGAATGTTGGCACTCCCCTGGGTCAGGGGAGAGCATGGCACAATTGGGGTGCCACAGCTGAGAAGGCCCACTCTGATGTCCCAACAAAGTGTACTGACTTCACTGGTAGGACCCAGAGGAGCACTCCTCTCCTCTGGCAGACCTCAATCCTTTAGGCAGGCACACTCCATGTAGGCTTTTGCTCAGCTGGTGAAAGTCTTCACACAATGACACTGGGTCTGTGCCTCAGATGCTAACGGCAAGAGTGCAGGTGCCAAATGGGCTGGTTGGCTTTGCCTGCTCTACATCTTTCCCCCTTTGGGGAAGATGCAGGGCTAACTAAGCTGGCTCTTTAGAGCTAGATAACAGCAAGGCACAGCAAATCTCTCTCCATGTCATCTAGAACACAGAAGGCTCAGTGAAGTGGTGCCTCCTCCTCCTCCTCTCCCCATCTATCTCGGAGTACAGATCCTGACTGAAATGGAGAGAAGTATTTTGGAGTTAGGAGACTTGTATCTGCAAATATGCTTTTCACGCTCAATAAATTTTTGTAACATTAGAACATTCCTTATTACAACTCCTTTCCAATAAGCCTTTTTAGAAAGAGAGCTTCACCTGATGGAATCTTTTCAGATGGAGAACAAGAACAGCAGGAACAGAAGAAATCAACAGCTGCTTCCTGGCATTTGTATACACACCTTCTGTTTTCTTTTCTGCAAAGAGAAAAATGTAGTAATTAAAAAGGCACAGATTATTACATCATTTTTGTAGTAATCTTTAGTATAAACAGTGCAGTACAATCCCCACAAAAATCCATTATTAACAGGTTACTAATATTCCCAGTTTACACATGGTAGCTCAAGTTGGGCAAGTAATGATTTCTCTAAAGCCATTCACATGGCTAAACATCTAAACAAAAGTCTCCAAGTGTCAGTTCCATCAGGCTTTCCACTGAGAACACTGACTCTCAGAACATACAAAAATGGTCAAATGCAATTAGGTAAGCAACCAAAAAAGTTGCAATTTCAATTATTTGTTGTCTTTTTTATAAAAAAGAGTGTGGCAGCTGTAATGTGCACATCCCAGAGGGAGCTTGACTGATTCTGGTTATATAGTTGAATGGTAAATATATCGGCCTTGTTTAGATGTAACAATCTAAAGGCATTAAGCTGTGCCTTAGCCTGAGAACAATGTATGCGCCTGTCTCACCTTTTCATCATGCATCCAACCTCAATGTTCTGTGCCAGCTCATTTAACTTACATTTTCCATGATGTCCAATACCCTCAATTTTGTATCTTGGATTGTAAACACTGATTAAACCACCATTTTGTGATTTGAACATCATGAGAAATTGTGGTTCAAACAAGGCAGACCAAAAAACTAAAGATAGGCATGCAAGAAGAGGCAGAACATTAATGAATGTGAACTAGTTCAGTCACTGGGGTTTGCATTCCAGCAATGGGGTCAAAACCAAAAGTGAATGCAGTTACAGATGTGATTTGTACCTTTGTTTATTATGTGGAGGGGGGTTGTGCATCAAGACATTCTCTTTTTACAGGTAGCTGGGGACAAAATTAGAATATGGGATCATGCCTTATACTGAGACAGATTACTGGTCCATTTAGCCTAGTATTGCAAGATCAGTTGCGTAACCAGGATGAAATGTTGGTATAATCAGTGAACAGGAATAAACTAAACTAAAACCAAAGGCAGAGCCAGTCATAGGGCATGGACTCTGGTTGGTCCAGAATAAGAGGCCTGGATATCTGTCCCACTGGAGAAAAATTGTTCATTCTTGGATTAGAGAAACTCATTAAAGCAAATGCAAAAGGATCTTGCTGCACCTTTGAGACTGTGTGAAAGAAGTTGAAGCATGAGTCTGCATCTACTTAGACTACTTCCTCATATGGATGGAAAGCTCATGCTACAAAGTCTTTCGCACACAGTCTCAAAGGTACTCCAAGATTCCTGTGCATACTGGAGTTCCAGACTAATACAGTTATGTCTCTGAATTCATCAAAACAAAGTTTATCAATGGGGTGAAGCAGACAGGCAGGAAGGAGCTCCCAGCCCAAAGCTGCTCCCAGCCCAATTGCCTGGGGCTGCAGCAAACACACACAGCGGCCCTGAGGGAACCTCCTGCTGCACTCCCAAATAGGAGCGGAAAAGACCCACTCCTTTTAGGGCTGGTTTCAGGCAGCCCCGGTGCAGCTTCTGGGGGCATGCATCGTGCAAATGCCATGCCCCCATCTGCCCATCTGTTTCACGCCAGTGTCTAACTAACCATGAGAGCTGAAGCAGTGTCTCCATTTACAGTGGTTTCTAAATATTTTACTTATATATTAATTTTATTTTAAAATTATATTCCATATTTCTACCCAATATGACACAAAAGGTCACCAATAATAACATTAAAATAAAAACAAGAATACAGTTAAAATATAAAACCAGTTTTAAACCACAAGTGAAATACCGTATTTTCCGGCGTATAAGACGACCCCCCCCTTTTTCCAGTCAAAATAGAGTTTTAGCACCTCTATCCTCATTATCCTTATATCCGACGTATAAGACGACACCCCCCCCACTTTAGCCACAGATTTTGCAGGTAAAAAAGTAGTCTTATACGCAGGAAAATAAGGTATATGAATTGGGGGGGGGGGGGGGGTAACAGCATCTGTTAAGCCAGTATAGTGTAGTGTTTTGAATGCTGGACTACAACTTTGGAGACCATGGTTCAATACCCCGCTTGGCCATGGAAACCTGCTGGGTGACCTTGGGCAAGTCACACTGTTCCAGACTCAGAGGGAAGCCAAGGCAACCCCACTCTCTGAACAAATTTTGCCAAGACAACCAGTGTGATAGGTTTTCCTTAGAGTCAGAAACAACTTGAAGACATGCAATAAGAAGTTAAAACTTGTTTCAGAAGTGACCTGAAATGCCAATGGTCTCTCTCAAAATAGGCACCTTTGCTTGCTTTCAGAAGGAAAATAAAGAATGAACCAGTCTTGACATTTCAGACAAGAACAAGCAACCTAAATTAGTCAGAGCCTAGTCTGCTATAGCAAAGCACTTCCTTTTTTAATATGCTATGTCCTTCATGGAATATTATTTTGCCATAAGCAAAATATTACTAAATGGCTTTACTACCATGACTACGGATGTAGCCATACTGAAGAATTAAAGCAGTTTGACACCACTTAGCTGCCTTGACTCTATCCTACAGAATCCTGAGATTTGTAGTTTGGTGAGGTATTCAGTCTGGTCTGTCAGAGAGCTCTAGTGCCTCACCAAATGACAAATCCCAGGATTCTGCAGGACAGAGTCATGGCTGCTAAAGTGGTAAAAAAACAGCTTTAACTCTGCAGTGCAAATATACCCGCCATCATTCCACAAGTTTATATATCCTAAAATCCACCTCATATTCCTACACACTAATTTTGTCTTGAGGAGATGTAGGACATGGTGATCCAAAAGGAAGCTGAAAATGTGCATATATTTCTGCCACAAAAGGACATAACATACAAAACAATTATAGTAACAAATACAGCAAACATTTGAGGTACCTGGAATACATCACTCAAAACAAAGTGACATATGAATAAACTTAATTGATTCACAAGCTTTATACTACCTAGGTTCAGCTATTTTTTAATGGGCAGTAGCACCCCTGGGGGCATTAGAAAGCTCCAGGGGGGCACTGAAAGAAAAAAGAGCAGCAGGGGGCACGGGGGGGGGGGGAAGGGGCAGCAGGGAATTGTGGAGATGGGGTTTGCAAGTAGGGTTGCCATTGCTGCTGAAAAACCATGAATGTCCCAGATTGAAGTCTTTGAAAAGCAGCATGTCTTGGATTCCTGAAGGCAGGAGTAAAAATGGGGTGGGGGGGGGCCTACTCATCCAGATCCCACCGTTGAAGCTCTGGGTGGTACTGCGCAGGCGTGCCAGACCCAGAGCCCAGAGGCAGGAAGGGAAAGGAGGCAAACAGAGGCTTGGAGCAGTAAGGAGGCTTTTTTGTGACCTGATAAATGTGTGGTGATACGGTGGAACTTTTTGCTTGCTTAGAACTGTAGCTGCTCTTCCCTCTAGCTCCATCCCCATATAGCAATGTTTGTGTGTGTGTTTGAAAAGGGGGGAAACCAAAGAAAGTCCAGAGCCCCTCTTTCATCTTAGTTGCATGCTAATGAGCTGTCACTCCCCTTTCCTCCATTTCCCTCCCCCATAGAAATGTGTATGTGTTTGCAAAAAGGGGGGGGGCATATGGGCTCTGGAAGATAAACAGTGAAGTCCAGGCAATAACATTTACAAATAGTTCCATTAGCAGCACAATGAGAAACCTCCTTTCTTTTTCTCTCCTGTGTGAAAATACCTACCCCCTTTTTTGGCAGATAATATTAAATTTCTCAAGAAGTCTCTGTGTTGTTGCATCTGAAAAAAACTTTTAAATGCTGCTTAAACACATCAAATGCAATCCCATTTAAAAATTTTGCTGGATTTTGTTTGACTTTTGTTGGAGGTAAAAGCCTCAAAAAGTTAAGTCTCAGTCCTTTGTTCCCTCTTGTTTAGGATTCCCATGTTCTCTCTAAAATGCAGTATCCTGAAATCTAAAAAGCATATCCAGGAGTAGCAAACAATAACATCCAAAATCCACAAAACAGTGATACCTTTCTCCTGTTTGATTTTAAACACCTTTGCCCAATGAAGAAGCCACAATTGAGCTTCAAAAGCTTGCTTCATCTATTTTGCGCATTTTGGTTGACCAATAAAGGTAACTAGATCCATTTCAAA
>CM034701.1:281413057-281424189 GCA_020142125.1 Phrynosoma platyrhinos
ACTCAGGACAAGAGGCTACTGTCAGAACAGAACATGGAGAAACAAAATTGGCAAAGGAGTCAGATAAGGTTGCATAATTTCACCCTATCTGTTCAACTTGTATGCAGAACATATGATAAGAAAAGCAGTCTTGGATACAGAAAAGGAGAAGTGAAAACTCCCTCCCTCATGAAATACTATGGTAACACAACCTGGAAAATAAAAAGTATTCTTAGGTCCAAAACACACTGCAGAAATAATCCAGTTTGAGACTGCTACAACTGCCCTGGCTCAGTGCTAGGGAATCCTGGGAACTGTTGTTTATTATGTCACCAGATCTCTTTGACATGAGAAGGCTAAATGTCTCACAAAACTATAGTTCCCTGAATTCTCTAGCATTGAGCCAGGGCAGTTAAAGTGGTTTCAGAGTTATTTCTGCAATGTGTTTTGGACCATAGATTAGATTACATTATTTGCATTGCAGGTCAGTAAATTGGAAGGCTGTTTTGGGGAAGTGGGACTAACTCTTTCTTCACCTCCTCTGCTTCCCATTAGAAGAGTGCCACTGAAACGTGCCATTAGAAATATGCCATCTCCATTTTTATCTTCATCATTTGAATGGTCACTGATGGCTGGATACTAAAGGAAATATAGTACCATAATATGCAATATAGAGCCACTGTTGTCTATTTACAGAGAAAAATGGAAGAGTGATGACTCAGCAATGTTAAGGAAACCCCGCATGGAAGCAGTTGAGGAGTACTGTCCTGTATATACTCATGTATAAGTCTACATATTTTAGTCAAAAATTGACCCCAAAAACCTGAGTAGAGTTGTCCATGGGTCAATGTAAGTACTGTACTTTAACTCTTATTTTAAATAGGAACTATACTCTGGTGAAAGGCAAGAGTGTAAAATCTGTCCTGGAAGCACTAACCCCTCTACTCTGTCATCCATCCAGTCTTTAGGGTGAGCACAAACAGTTATGCCTGCTGCAATTTTGTAAGTTCTTTGGCATCATTTTCTTTTGCTTTGTCCTTTACCTCCTTTGGTACATGCCCCTAAGTTTTACCCTCAACTTATCCATGCGGGCAACTTATAGTTCAGTATTTATACAGTAATCTCTTTTGTCTTTCTTTTAAATGAGTAAAATTAGGATTTAGTGTGACATCAACTATACAGTGTATATGCATGCTATGCTGTGCTATGATGACATAGTATGAGATTGTAGGACAGTCCCCAGATCCTATACCATAACACACAAGTGTACTACATTTATTTCAGGTAAAATGAGTTCTCCACAAAAATACTTTGAATCAGCAGTGGTACATCTGGTCTTCAAAGGGTTGTCCTTAAAGAAGACAGAGGGTGATGAAAAACTTCTGGATACAATGTTAAATACTACAGAACACTTGAAAGCATTAGGTGAGATCTCAGAAATCAGGATGGAGCTGTTTTGAGAAGCCAGTGTTACAGAGGGAAATAATTACTCACAACCCTATGAAAGTTTTTATCTGCTAGTTTTTAAACCTGGGAAAAGGAGGTATGCAATCATAAGTCTTGCATCTTTGTCACAATCACATTTCAGAGTATGGGAAGATATTTATCCTTACCTGCATGACAGCATTGAAGAAGCATGTATTTCCTAAATTATTAATGCCTTTGACTGGAACAGATGCGCAGCTGGAACTGACACCTTTCCCCTTTAATATATCACTTGCTTCCTTGTTTTCTTCATGTAGCCATATAACTTTTGAGGGTGAACCTTTAATGGGATAAGAACAGGGTCAGTGGCTACTATGTACTTATGAAATGTATAAAGAAAGATTAAATAACGAAGACTGTTCATGAACACTGATCAAAGAAAGCCGACTTAAGAGTGACAACACATTCCTAAGAACATGCTCTTCCATAGATCTGCAAATATCTAAAATTACAAGGCAATAAGTATTCAGATTCTGACTACCAAACCTTTCTATGGCAAGAATACATATGAATATTATGGTGCATATATGAGGTTCAGGTTAGACATTACATTACATTAATGTATTGTAGACATTACTGCCAGGGTCCAAAAAAAATTGCAACTTTTTTACTTTTTCTTCAACAAGATATCTTTTTTTTAACTTTCAAAAACAGTTTGTAATATGACATGGGATCAGGCATATAAAAAATATAGACTATACTGGCACAAATATATTGAATTTGCTTAAGTCTCTTTAGTCCCATGCAACAATGACAGTGGAACAGAATCATATGTGACAGAGCTCTAGCTGCACAGTTTCAAGTTCTCTCTAGATATTAGCAGATCATATTACTGAAGGGCCAAAAAATCAGAGCTTTTCATGTGTTCTTAAAAGGTACATTAAGCATTGCTAATTGCTGTTTCCAAATAATGCATTAGCCATTGCTCATTATTTTAAGAGCAATGTGTTAGTAATCAATTCCTACTTACATTATGATCACTAACAACACCACACTTAAAAATAGGAAAATGACTAAACATTCCCCCAAATGACCCTACCAAACACAAAAGTATTACTTATGAAAATAGAAAAAATAATGGTATTGCTGGTACTTATGTTATTTCTTTTAAAAAGTGTCTTTATTAACCCCATCCCAAATTAATACATTTCCTGAGAAAAAAAATCCAAAGGCTGTATCGCACACAAACATACAAGCCAATTTCTCTCTCACACAATGCCTCAGGTGTTTCTCTGAAGTGCACAACTTGGCTTCATTTTTCAAGATGGGTATCGCTACTGGCATTAGAAGCATGGGTACTCTGTGCTCCAAAGGCATTTGAGACCAATTCAGCTGCGCTCAAATTTTCATCTTAATTTTTTTAAAGAAAAAAACAACACCCCATTATTTGCTATGTGCCAACACACAAACTGAAGGACTACAGTGAAGCCAATATTTTTTAATCTAGACACTTTTCTGGCATCACTCCAAATAATTCACAGTCAAATGCACACACCCAGTTTTTAGCCCTTTGAAATATACAATCTTCATTTTTGTCATCTATAAGAAATGAATGCATAGTGCAGGGAAGAGCATTATTTTCTGAAATAGTCAAAAGTAACACTGGGTTAGATTCAGGATCCAGACTGCACTTACTACCCATCAAAACCAAGGTAGCAAATTGGTAATATCGTATTGATTTCAACAAAAGACAAGTTCAGTTAAGAGCTTGGATCCAGAATTTGATTTTTTACTTTATATTTTTTCTATTCAGGAGAAATACAACATTCTCCTCCATCATCTGATTACCATGCTGTGTAATGTTGAGTACCTAGCCGCTTATGAAACTTGTAAACTGCAAAAGATACCCCATTCCTAGAAAGTCAAGTTTGTTTGGTTTAAAAAAAAAAAGGGGGTTCCAATGATGAGGTAATGAGAATTATGCAGCAAAATCCTATCCATGCCTACTCAAAAGTAAGACCCATCCAATTCAATTAGTCCAGTGTGGGAAGCATGATGAATGTTGAACAACAACTCTCAGCAGTTCCAATCATCATAGTCAATGGTGAAGAATACTGAAAGTTGCAGTCCAATATAATCTAGAAGCCCACATGATTCCCAACACTGAATTCTAGGTATGTACTGGTTTTCAACCTTCTCCTCCTGCCCACAGTGTGCAATCAAGTATAAAAGAGTTCAAATCAATATGTAGTACATCTTCAACAGCTAGAGGAGTGTCATGTTGGCCCCTATAACGTACCTGTGCATTGGACTATAAACCTGTTAAACTCAAGCAAAAAAATAAAAGGAGACTACAGAGATTATCGCACAAGGATAAAAACACGACTTATCTCTCCCAAATTCAAGTAAAATTCAGGCTGCATCCGGGTCCTATCGCATGGCTCTTGTCGCCAAATCAGCCATCTGAATGGACTGCATTTGGGCTGCATTCGGATGGCGGATTTGGCAACAAAAGCCATGTGATAGGACCCAGATGCAGCCTGAATTTTACTTAATAAACCCTGAATTTTACTTGAATTAGGGAGAGGTAAGTCGCATTTTTATCCTTGTACGATAATCTCCTACTATTTGTTTTAAACCAGTAAAATTCAATATATTTAATAAATTATACTGTACAGTAATGTGCTACCAGTACATCGTCCTTGTATTTTCCTATTTGCCTTATTGCCTAAATAGATACAGGGCAGTGAAGTTAGACAGTCATTAACTTGTAGCCTAGAGGTAATGAGAAGACTTGAGACACACTATTTAGCCTAGATTTCTACTAGCAACTTTCATATTGTCACGACTACAGTACTAAATATGAACATTACTGACATCTGCAGCATTTCAAGTATTGATTAACAATGCATGTCAATGTGAACAAGTTATGGACTTAATGGATGCCAAGAGCTGCTCTGCTACAATCTACATTTTGACATATAAATTCATATATTTGTCCTAATGAGTTACATACTAAGGACTCATTAAGTGTTCTTGCATTAATGGAATTCTCATGCCAAAATATTTCTCAATGCATTACTCTTAGATACGTGCATCCTCCCTTGAAAAAATAAGGATATGAGTAGGAGTGGGAGAGAATTATAATTAAATGGGGGGGGGGGGGGGGGGGGGGAGAAAGCAAACATAGTTAAAATACCTATTATATTTGACATCAGATTGTTGGCATAATCTGCATGCCTTCCACTCAAGACACATTTTTAAAAATTATGCCTGGGTTTATAATTCCACCCCCACTCCTTCAGCCTCATAATGATATGGAATACTTCCTAGTCCACTAATGCAAGCCAGTGAAAACCAAACTAAGAATGCCAGGAGATTCAGTGGATACCTCATCTGTTACTCTCCCCCATTACCGTGCATAAAGATAACATGTCTCAACTGCACAATTCATATATTCTTGGCAAAGCACAAGCACTGTACTTCATGCATTAAATAGTGTGTCCTTTTTCCTAACCAGGGGTAATCTGTGAAACTCACCATATGAAGCACTCCTAACAAAGATATTTAACAAGCACTGTGCCTGCTTGACTACCTTTACCATCAAGTTCACAAGCAAGTTAAGAGTTCAGCTCTTCTGAAAGCAATAAAGACAGCACAGCAATATGGCTAGCTCAAAATATTTTATTGCCTGAGGAAAAGAACAAAATGACATATCTCTCTCCACCTCTCATTCATGTACAGAAGCCTACTGAACAGGCAGCTTAATATTACTTCAACACTAACAGGGATTTCATCTGGTGGCTACAGGTATATCACACACTTCTGCTATTCCCCTCCCTTAGCATGTGCTGTTTGAGGCAGCTGCCTCACTTAGCCAACTTTCAGGGTTGGATCCTGCACAACAGCAGTGCAGTCCATATGAACTGTTTACTCTGCTCTATTTACTTTCCATCAATGCACAACTAAATAATTAACAAGATCAGCAAAGCATGTGTTGTCCAAGAATGCAAGTCAGCAAGACCTTCCATAGCATAAGACGTACAGGATACCCAGAGCAAAACACTGGTAATTGGGGAAGAGAAATCTTTATTATAGCTATCTCTCACCAAAATGGAGGCAGGCAGTGAATTTTATCCTACCTCAATGATACATACATGGATTAGGAAGTAGGCTCAGATCTGCGAAAGCTCATGCTACCAACTTCTATCTTTCAGTTAGTCTCAGAGATGCTATAAGATCCCTTTGCAAACAAGGGTTATGTTCCTTCTCCTTCCCTACTTCATTTTATTCTCAAAAACTAACCCTATGGGATTAGGTTAGGCTAAAAGATCATCTATTCCAGCATTACCCAAAGAGCTTTATGGCAGAGCACAGAAACCTAAGTCATGTTGGTTTTAAGTCCAATATCAATCCACTGCCCCATATTGGTTCTCATCTTTAAAAAATGAATTAAAGCAGAGGGCATTTGCACTTCAAAATGTATAAACAGATTGGTTACTCTTTTTCTAAAACAGCCAAAACTGTGTACATAATTTACATACTGAATTGCCACAGTTGTTGCATTTCTCCATTGGCATTCAACAACATCTGGGCCAACATCTTAAAGTAAACAATGCTCACAAGGCCATCTGGACAAAACTGCGGGCAAAAATTAGAGCAGAAGCATATGGAAAAGCAGATTTTTCTCTCCCCTTCAGCAGTGCAGGATGACAAATGTCAAACCTAGATCTGTCCACGCTTCACTGTGTTATGCTTTGCAGCACCACCTGGCTCTCCTTGCACAGCCACCAAATATGGAGAGTACTGCCACAGAGGACCATATCTGCAGGGCAAACTCAATAAAAGCATTTCATTTCATGGTTAAATGACAGCTTCACACAAGTAGCAAGGTTCTGTTTACTGAATCTTGAATGTGAATCACTCAGGAGGAAAAAATAAAACAAAACCCCCACACAAACATAAAAAACAAGCAAACAATAAACAGGACAGTTTTGTTGCTATAGATGAATGCTCACAGAATTACAGAATGCAGGAAGCCATAATTATACATATGAACAGCACATTAGCTTAAGCAGGACAGAAACATTAATGAAAAGGTATTTTATTAGTTCTTAAAATCCAATCTACAATTCATACAATCCTAAATACAGTTTCCTGGGAGAAGAGACACTTTAAACATCATGGGACTTGCTGATAAATAAATCTGCAAAACATTGAACTGTCTAAGTAAGCTGAAATCTGTGGAGGTCAACTAATCAAAGCTACAATTCTATTCACAGTAGCTTTTGAGTAAGTCCCATTGGAACTATTTTTGAAAAGCAATGTATCAGATCAGACTGTTCACCAAATTATCATGGGATATGAAATTTATGCTCATCACCTTAGCTAGTCTCTGCACAGAAGGTACTGCTTTTAGTAAACATGATAAATATGTACAGTTGGCCCTCAGTATTGGCAGACTAGCTATCCATAGACTGAAGTATCCGTTGATGGCCCTGCCCCACTATTGTCAATGGCAGCCCGTGCACACAGCCATGCCAATGCGGCCATCATTTTTCCTATTCGGGGGGGGGGGATCCAGAATAGAACCCCTGTAAATACAGAGGGCCAATTGCACATATTCATCATTAATTAGACTTCTGCTGACCTTTTAGCATTAATTGGCTCAGGCTTCTTTATTTCCTTCTCTGACCTATTTTATAAACCTATTTAAAGTTCACAGTGGGATATACCAAACACAAGGATACTCATGCACTCCTCCCCACTGCAACCTCCTGTGAAACCTCCAATGCCTCTCTGAAATGTCTAGAGACCCTCAAAAAAGGCCAGACAGGTGAGGTTGAGAAGACAGCATATAAGTCTCACCAAGTTCTGCAGACCCAAGTAAACTTGGCATAGGATCCCAACCTCTATTTAACTTCTTCTGTCTTATTCTTCTTGCACTCAGGGTTGCTGGATGGAGGAGTTAATGCTCTTAACTCAAGCTCTTCCTACAGCTTGCTCTGTTGACCTAACAGGCATACAAGTCTGAAGTGTACTTGACATTCATTTATTCTGTGAACTCTCTGAAAGATGACATCAAATATTTTAATAAATAAATACATAAATCATGTTAACTGTACTAAGAGTTTTGTGTGTGTGCATGCACATAGATGCACGTGCACACACATACATATGCTTCCCACATTCTTGCTAAAACAGAAAATTAACAGAATGAACAGCTAGTATATAGCATGTTAAAAAATCTAAAATTTTTGTTGTTTTGCTTTCATCTAGGGAGTATGTTTCTGCTTCCTTTTTCTGCAAAAATATTACAAAACCAGGGAATGATTTCCAAGGTTAAGACTTCTCTGTTATCTATTCCTCCAGCAATTCAGCTGTAGGGTTACATGATACAAAGCAATCATCTCTTTTTACTACAGTCACATCATGCCACCATTATAAATATATTGTGATGTCCACTGTTCTTTTCTAGAAAACTGAACTAGCTTTTTTTAATCTGAATTTTAAGAAAAAATAAGTGACCATTCTGTTCTTATATGATTGCTTGGAGGCTTACATGACAAATTTTCCATTCGTTATCACAGCATAATCCATGTCAAAGAATGCAAACTACTGTTTTAATTATAGGGCAGAATAAAAAGACATTGCCCAAATCTATGAAATACTGACAGGCTCTAGAAGACTGTAGATACTGTCCAGGAAAAGTCCTTAATCTAGAAAATATTTAATCCTTTAGAATCATCTCTGTTTTCATCCTCTTCATCTGGGTGACCTACATATCATATTGCATATTTCTTAAATTAGAAGTATTCACAGAGGAGAATATACGAAATACTCCTTAAGGGAAACAGCTTATCTGAAGAAATTCTTCTTACTTTGTATTCCCCTCTTTTCATATCTGCAGCACCATTTCCATGCCAGAAGATCAAAAGCCTAGTCTGTGGTGAAGCCCAAAGAGGTTCTTTGAGTTTCAAGAGGCAAGTGAAAAATTGTTTTATCATTGAGAGCCTTTACGTCACATTTTAAGCTGAGGATTCATTTTTAATCCTTCCCTGTATTTCTTCCTTTTGAAAGTACTGTTATATTTTGATTTTTACATATTGGGATCACAGTCCAGCAGAGAATTAGGCAGGTTTAAATCCAACTCAGGTAAAAAGAATAAATCCTTGAGGAAGTTAATGTTCAGAGCCCAGTTGCATATAGTTAGGCACTATTTATTACAGCCAAAGCTTTTTAAAAATAGATTGATAAATATTTTCAAACCTTTGCAAGGTTTCCCTTCTTCCTTATGCCAAAGTCCCCCATTCTACAGTCCATTGTTCCATGTATGGAAGAGTGTATCCTTTTTTGATATCTAAGGTATTACTGTATCATGCAATACTTTATTCCACAAATTAACTGAGAAGATGCTTTTTTGTTTGCTTTAAACCTACTACCTATTTCAGTGACAGAATATTAGGTATATTAGCTTGAAAATGCTCCCTGAAATGTACTGTATATACTCGACTATAAATCGACCTCATGTATAAGTTGAGGGCATGTTTTGGGGCCAAAATTATAGATGTTGATATGATCCATGGATAAATCGAGGGTAAAACTTAGGGGTATATAGCAAAGGAGCTAAAGAATGAAGCCAAGGAAAACAATGTCAAAGAACTTATAAAATTCCAGTAGCCACAACTCTTTGTGCTCACTCTTAAAGCTGGATGGAGGAGAGAGTAGAGGTGCTTCCAGGACAAATTATACTCTTTCCTTTCACCAGGGGATGGTTCCTGATTTTAATAGTTAAGATACAATACTTACATTGGCCAAAGGATAAGTCGACTCAGGTTTTTTGGGTCACTTTTTGACCTAATTTCTAGACTTATACATCTGTGTATAAGTCTAAAAAAAATGTTGGTATAATGATAAAAAACTATCATTATACCAAAACATAACCTGAATAACATTTCAGATGAATTCAAGGACAATGTAAGAAATAGATTTGAACTACTGAATATAATCAACCAGGAACCTGAAGAACTGTGGACAGAAGTCAAAGACATAATTAAGGACGAATGCAAGAAAACACTAACAGTGGCCAAAAAGAAAGAATGGATGACAGATGAAACACTTCATGCAATAAAAGAAAGAAGGAAAGCAAAAGCAAAGCGAGATAAGAACAAAGCCAGAAGTATGAACACAACTGTCTAACATCTCACACACAGGGATAAGAAGAAATACTAAATTACCAATGCAGATAAATAGAAGACAATAACAAAAAGGGAAGAACGAGTGACCTCTATCAAAAGATCTGATAAATAAAGTCAAGTTCAAACCAATGGCAAGGATGCTCTATGGAGAAAAAAAGAACATAATACAGGAACAAGAAAAAATAAAAAGACGCTGGAGGCAATACATAGAAGAGTTATACAAAAAAGATGAGGGAATGAATGATATTTTGAATGAGGAGCCATATAAAGTCGAACCCCAAATTCTAAGAAGTGAAGTGGAATCTGCAATAAAGGAAATGGGAAATAATAAATCACCGGGAATAGATAATATTCCAATTGAACTGCTACAGTGCCTACATACAGATGCAACTTCAGTGCTAACTAAAATATGCCAGAAAATATGGAAAATAAACCAGTGGCCAACAGATTGGAAACATTCGATATACATACCAATCCACAAGAAAGGAGATACAAAAGACTGTAGCAACTATAGGACAATAGCACTAATTTCACATGCAAGCAAAATAACGCTCAAAATTCTACAGCATAGACTCCAACCATACATGGAGAGAGAAATTACAGAGGTGCAAGCAGGATTCAGAAAAGGAAGGGGCACGAGGGACCACATTGCAAACATACTATGGCTAATGCAGCGCACCAAAGAATTCAAAAAAAGAATCAGAATGTGTTTCATAGACTACAGCAAAGCATTTGATTGTATAGATTGTGTTGTTTATTGTAACTGTTTTTATGCTGTAAACCGCCCGGAATGGGCAACCATTGGGTGATATATAAATAAATGTTGTTGTTGTTGTTGTTGTTGTTATTATTATTATTATTATTATAAAAGCTATGGAATGCACTCAAAGACATGGGGGTGCCACTACATCTGATAGTCCTGATGAGGACTCTGTACCGAGGACAAAAGGCCACTGTCAGAACAGAATTTGGGGAAACAGAGTGGTTCCCAACAGGCAAAGAGGTCAGGCAAAGCTTCATCCTATCACCCTACTTGTTTAACTTATATGTTGAAAACATCATAAGAAATGCAGAATTAGAATCAGAAAAAGGAGGAGTTAAAATAGGAGGAAGCAACATTAACAACCTAAGATATGCAGACGACACCATAATATTAGCGAAAGACATTCAGGAATTGGAACAGTTAATAAGAAAGGTCAAAGATGAAAGTGCAAAGGCAAGTCTGATGCTGAACATAAACAAAAATTAAAATAATGACCACGGAAGATATACACAAATTCAATCCAGACAACAAGGAAATTGAAATAGTTAAAGAATTCCCATATCTAGATCAAAAATTGACCAGAATGGAGACTGCAGTCAAGAAATAAGAAGACTAGCAATGGGAAGGGTAGCTATGAAAGAACTGGAGAAGATACTGAAGAGCAAAGACATACAACTGAACACTAAAGTCAGAATCGTTCAGGCTATTGTATTCCCAGTTACTAATAATAATAATAATAATAATTTTTATTTATATCCTGCCCCTCT
>CM034701.1:281452741-281482974 GCA_020142125.1 Phrynosoma platyrhinos
AGAGAGATCTTGTAGCACCTTTGAGACTAACTGAAATAAAGAAGTGGGGAGCATGAACTTTCCTAGACTAAAGTCTACTTCCTCAGATACATCTATCTAGGAAGTTTAGGTAAAGCTCATACTGCCCACTTCTTTCTTTCAGTTAGTCTCAAAAGGTGCTACAAGATCTCTCTACATATAAATGATGTTGTTGCTGCTGCTGCTTTTACTTATGGTAAATCTTGCTAAGAAAACCTCATGATAGGGTTGCTTTAGGGTCGCCATGAGTCAGAAATTACTAGAAGACACAAAACACACTCACACCTTCTGTTCCTCTTTTCATTAGCCTGCCCTCTCTACTCCTATTATTACTATAAATGTTGTTGCTGCTGCTATTCTTTTAAATGCGTTTTAAACTACTTTTTCATCTTTTACATTATATTTTATTCTTTTATACGCAATCTGTTTTAATATTGTGATAATTTAATTCGCTTTTCTGTGTTTTTAATTGTACCGTTTTTAATCTTGTAAGCCACTTTTTAAGTCCCAGTTTTGGGGAGAGGATGGGATATAAAATAATAATAGTAATAATAATAATAAGTGCTGCTTTTTATTTTATTTTATTTGGAGTATTTATTTATTTATTTATTTTACTTGGAGTATTTATACCCCCGCTCTTCAGCCACAAAGGGCTCTCAGAGTGGCTTACAAATGGTTAATTAGAGGGCTCCCTGCCCTCAGGCTTACAATTTAAAAGCCATGGCACAAAAGGAGAAGGGAATGGCAGTGGGGAAGGGGAATAAGTCCAGAGTTCTTCTTTCCCTCTGAGACCTGTGCCATGGCAGATGGATTGGAGGGAGGACTCCCCTTCGTAATCTAGGCTAGGCCCAATGGAGATGGCCAGCCTCTCCCTCTGAGGCCCTCTGAGGCCCTCTGAGGCCTGGACCATGGCCACTACTATTATAAATTTTGCTAATGGTCGCCGTAAGGCTGCTTAGGCCAGGGATAGGCAACCCTTCCCCTTTAAGGGCCGAGGGACTTCATCTCCCAGAATCCCAGGAGCTATTGGCCAACATGGGACTATTGGCCAACATGACTGAGGCTTCTGGGAGCTGAAGTCCCTCGGCCCTTAAAGGGGAAAGGTTGCCTACCCCTGGCTTAGGCCCTGAAAGGCCTCAAAGGCAAGGCACACCATCACCGTGCGAGAGCCAAGCGAGAGCCGCCTTTTACACAAGCGCAAAGCCCTCAGAGGCGGAGGAGAGAGTCAGGTAGCGCGGCCCACTCTAGGCCTGGAAGGCCGCCCAGAAAGGGAGGAGAGAAAGAGAGAGGCTGAAAGAAACTGAGGCCTTCTCCGGCTCCGCCTTCTCCTCCTCTCTGGTGGGAAGCCATGTGGGGCCGTTGTCGGAGGCAGCTGGGCCGGGTAGCCGGTGCTTTAGCGGCCCAGCTGCCTTGGCTGCCCCCTCAGGTCCCGCTCCCTCAGGCGGCCTTCTTGGAGCCTCCTCTCAGCGTTTTTGGCTGTAAGTGGCTCTGGGCCGGCGAGCGGGCGAGTAGAGACCCTGCTGAAACACACAGCAGAAATAATCCAGTTTGAGACCGCCTTAACAGCCGTGGCTCAGTGCTAGGGAATCCTGGGAATTGTAGTTTATTGTGGCATCAGAGCTCTCTCTGACAGAGAAGGCTCGTTCTTTCCACAAAGCTACAGTTTGCTTCAAAATTCCCTAGCATTGAGTCAGGGAAGTTAAAGCAGTCTCAAACTGGATTATTTATGCAGTGTGTTTTGGACCCTGGTCGCCCTAATGGTTAATTAGAGGGCTAATTAATGGTTAATTAGAGGGTTAATTAGAGGTAACCCGGTTTGACACCGCTTTAACTGCCATGGCTCCATCCTGTGGGATTCTGGACGTAGGAGTCTACTCTGTATCTATGACTTTCTGGGATTCTGTGCTTTTGTGAGATATTCAGCCTTTTATGTCAGAAAGCTGCTGGTCCCACAACAGACTACAAATTCCAGGTTCCCAGCAGTTAAAGCTGTGTGAAACTGCTTTAATTCTGCAGTGTGGCAGTTGCCTTGCCATTATGTTTAGTATTAGGAGCTGCTGCTGCTGGGTCTCTTTCTCTCTCTCCCTAATAGAGACTAGCAGCCCACATCTAGATTAAAATCTCAGTTTATGTGAGTGGCTCTGGCAAGAGGTGCTTTTTTGTTTTCCACCCTCAGTTCATCGTTTCTAAAAGAGGATAGATAGATCTGTAGGAACAACTGGTTCAAAAGTTCAATGAATTCCGCTTTGTCCAGAACATTAATTCTCAAATAGGTGCTATTTTTTGGCTCTAAGTGCACAGTACCATCATATACTGTATAAATAACTTCTGTAAACTGCTGTTTTAGGAGCAACATTAATCTTCACTGGCGGCTTTATTTGAGATACTCTAGTCAAGAGAAAAGTAATACTTATAGTGGATTTTTCTTTTCCTTTACAGATGCTAAAACCAGACAATTAATTGTTTGCCATTTTTGTACCACTGCGGATCATGATGTCTCCTACAAGGAACTCAAGGACTTGCTGGATTCCAAGGCCATTTTGCTTATTGATGTCAGGGAGAAATGGGAGATTGGGCAATATGGAAAAATACCTGGATCCATCTGCATTCCATGTAAGTTACCAAACTTTCTGGTCCTGAGCATGGGAGAGGGAAACCAAAGGCATGTAGCAGGACGTACATAAGGTTCACCTTTGTTGTTGTTGCTAACCACCCTCAAACAAATCTTGATTAACCAGTCTTGATTCATGGCAACCCTGTGAGTGAGACATCTCCAAGACTCCCTTATCTTCCACTACTTTTCTTAGTTCTTTCATATTCATTCCCATGACCTCTTTAATAGAGTCCATCCATCTAATGTGTGGTCTTCCTCTCTTTCTACTTCCCTCCACCTTTCCTAGCATTATTGTCTTTTTCTAATGAGTTGTGTTGCCTCATGACATGGCCAAAGTATGACAGCCTCAGTTTAGTCATCTTGGCTTCCAGGGAGTTCTCAGGACAGATCTGTTCATCAGTTTGTTTTTTTGGCTGTCCACGGTATCCTCAGCACTCAGCACCATATCTCAAATGAATTCACCTACAATCTGGATTTCATTACCTATGGTACTTTGTTTTACTTCAGACTAACTTGTCACAGAGGAAACTGATAAACACTCATTTTTATTCTTGCAGTGGGTGAGGTTGCAGAAGCGTTACAGATGAGCCCACTGCATTTTAAAGAGAAATACAATCAAGATATGCCTTCTAAATCGGACCAGTTAGTCTTTTCCTGTCCGGCAGGAGTGAGAAGCAAAGCAGCACTAGCTGCTGCAAATTCTCTGGGTTTCAGCAGGTGAGTAAAAAGACCCAGTGTAGGCCTGGACAAGTTTGTTGAATTTCTTGGAAAAAAATAATTCTAGCATGGTAAAATCTAAAACAAAGGTAAACCTAAAGCAAAGGTGGAAGTCAGGGAAGAGAACACAGTACTTACTTTGATGTTTTTGTTCTTGGTATGGTGAATTAGCAGTTCCAGAAATCTCATTTATGTTTCTGTATAATTTATGGGTGGCTGAACATCTAGACCCAAATGAGCTAGAAATTTGTCACCAGCCTTTCATCACTACTCACCACTTGAAAACTTTATACATGTACAATTGAAAGTAGTTATACTTTAATGTACTTCATAGCTGTTGGAACGAAGCTTATAAAACAAGTGTGATTTCTTTCTTTCCTAGTTTGACTGGTTTTATTAACTACTTTGGAATGTCATAGATAGTGGATTTGGGGGAATAAATCAGATAGATAATACTGTAATGTAAAGATCTTGAACATGTACATTGAAATCAAACTGCTAAAAGGTCTGCTTTGAAAACAAGGTGAAAAGCGTATCTTATGAGAACACTCAAGTAAATAAGTGCTGTGGGATCACCTATACAGGAATATAGCAATGCCATATTTTAAACATAATGCATTACTTTCATTAAATTAAAGTAACTGTATGTCCATATGGGGAACCAGGGTGATGCAGTGGTTTGAGTATTGTACTGCTACTCTGGAGACCAAGGTTTGAATCCCTAGTTGGCCACGGAAACCCACTGACTTTGGGCAAGCCACATTCTCTCAGCTTCAGAGGAAGGCAAAGGCAAACCTGGTCTGAAAAAATCTTTCTAAGAAAACCCCATACCATAGAGTCTCCATAAGTTGGGAATGAATTGAAGACACACAACAGCAACTACGATCCATATGAGTATCACTATTTAATTTTAGTGTGAGCAGCTACAGAGAGTCCATTGAATGAACCCCACCCTATTGTAGGTTCCTACAGTTCCCGATGGGATGCATTCGGCCCTCTGGGGGGTGGGGAAGACACTGAATGCATGAAGAATTGTGCTTTCTTTAGGCTTGATTCTCTACATCATGCACATAAATTCCATAGACTTTGTGGGGCGGTTGCAGGGGTCACTTAAAAGGCCCCTGCTAACCATCCAATTCTCATTTCTGATTTATCTGAACAAGATTAAATGCTATGGGCTGTTGACTAATCTCCTTGGTACTGTTTTTAACATAGACTGTCCTTTATGCAGTACTTTATTATCTGAAAAGGTATAGTTACTGGCATCTCATTCTTTTTTTCAGTAAGAAGCTGGAGTCAAACTATGACTTGCTACAGTTGAATGAAACAGTATGCTAAAGTTTCTGAATTCTAGCTACCTATGGTCTAAATCAGGGATGGGCAATTGCAGTGGGCGAAGAGACCAGTTTAATCCCTGCAAACTTGCAGGGCTATCAGGCTATTTGGGATCAAAATCATCTGAAAATAGCACTCAGAAATTAGTGGAAGTCACCTTACAGTTTGATCTACTTACAGGATTGATCAAAGTTGTAAATCACCACTCTAGAAGCAGCAAGTGACTGTTTGGGGTCTTTTTTAAAATCCTTAAATAATTAAAGTTGGTAATGTTAGGAGCTTTGGGGACTGCAAGAAGGGTGGTTAGGGCCTCTTGCTGCTCACAGGTTCTTCACTTGTGCTATACCTTCAATTGCTACCAACTAGGTAGATTTATTAAACAGATTCAGTGGGTCTGGTCTAGCTAGCACTAGTGATTGGACTTAGGCTTATGATTTTCTCTGTGTCTGCATAAAAGCAGGAAGGGCATGTAAACCTAAGATTTGTTCACAGTCCAGATAAGTGATCTGAAAGATTCCCCACATAAAGGTAAAGAAACATTCATGTAAAGATGCTGCTCCACTTCATTTGCACTACAAGCAGTCCAAAAGTCACACCACCCAAGTCGTAGTTAAGCCACTCAGTATAAACAAACTTTCTTGCAACATTTGTAAAGATCACTTTTGTAAAAGAATGGAACATTAATTAGTGAGTTAAACAAATTCAAGACAATGAATAAAGCAACAATGCTTAGACAAAATACCTTGTACAGTTAGCACAAACAATGTTGTGGAGAAAGTAACTTAGTATTTATATTTGCAGCAATATGTTTTATTTTCCCAAACAGGTATGCCTCCACAGATGGGTTTGATCCTTGTAAATCTAGTAGTAAAATATTCCTTGAGAACAGCCCATGAAGATTTCCTGCAGGCATTTTATAACTTTCCTTTTTGAAGCAAGTTCAGCTGCAACCAAAGAAACTAAGGGGATAGTTTCTGTCTAATCTGTTTTGTCACATTCTCCAGAGACCCTTATTACTTTAAGCAGAATTTCAGGAGTCCTGTTCTACTAGCTCTTGGTGGTGGCCCAGAAAAGCTAAATAGGGTGATTTCAAAATGAGGTTTAATATTAAGAGGATATTGTGGACCATACTATTTGTCATCTGAGACATGTGTCACATACGTTTCTTTGTCCTTAGCCATGTTACCACTGCACCAGTGCAGCAGAGCACATCATATTCATGCCCATTTACTGCAGCGATTTCTTTCTTTCCTCATAACTTGCAACACACCAACAGCCAACAGTTTGTGGACTGGTACCAGTCCATGGACCATGACCTTTGAGTAGCAGTGCTCTAGAACAGGTAACTGAAATAACATCTACAGTGTGAAATGTGTTAACAGATATTGAACTGTGTTCTTTCAGAGCTAAGCACTATGCTGGTGGCTTCAAAGAATGGGCAGAATATGACTCTTCTGAGAAGAAGTGACTTCTGGAATAATTATTCAGCAAATTGAAACTACACAAGAATATTAATACCACTTCACTTATCTCAAGACCTTTATTATGGTTAGACAGCAGGAAAGAACTGATGATTGTTTCTAGTATTCAGTTTGACTTTTCAGAATTACAGCAATCTTTTTAAAAGACTCGCAGATCAGCCTAAAATTCTTCTTAAATAAAATGTTTAAGGTAAAAAAATTGAAATGTATCATAATGGTATTTTTAAGCATTATAGCATTACCTGTGGTGATGAAATGTGATTTTACTTTAAACTGCATATGAGACTTCTTCAGTCATGATGTCACATGAAAGTTGTGTATTATAAAAATATTAAAGACTAAGCTAGCAAGAAAACTTCAGCTAATTTTCCTAGCAGAAATATGCTTTTGTTCAAGCAGGGAGAAGTGAACAGAATACAGTATCTATTGTATATAATAGTAGTTACTGTGCATCAAAGCTACTACAGTTAATGAAAGATGCAATCCATTTTTATTTTTCAGGTACTAGGGTTCAATTCTTTTGTTATATCTAGTTTATATGTCTTGACGTGAATTTTTCGTTATTGAATAAAACCAGTCAAACTTGTCCATCTGCATTTGCCTTTATTCCTACACAGCTAGTCCATATTACAAATAAAGTTTATCCTTCAGGAATAAGACATTTCTAAAATGCTATGGACACAGTCTCTTCAACCAATCATGTTAGCAAAGGTATGGTATAAGATCACTGGCATTTACAAAACAGAACAAATAATGGGAATTTAAAGAGGCCAGAAATACATCACGTCTCACAGAAATGCTGTTGTAAATCAGTATGGAAACACATTTTATAAAAATAATTTCCAACCATTAAGTGCAAAGAGCCCAAGCATTTGCATACAAAAACACTTTGGTGACACTTAGTTGAATGACAGATCAAGTAAAGGCAGGCACTCCTGCCTTTTTAAAATCAAGTTTTAGAACAAGCACCATATGACTAGACTTCTGTTTCAATCAACATTCTTTTGTTTCTATAGCTGTATAATAATGTTCTCTGGGAGAAAAGAGATCTTGGATTGAAAACTGGTTATTATTTTTACCTTGGATAAGAAGCAAACACATTATGAAATACACAGTCTGTTCATTAAAACCCTAGGGCTTTAGACCAAATCCCATTTTCAGTGGGAGGTCTGCCTGAGTAAAAAAGCACAGGATGTGGCCCTCTGAATAAAAAAAGAGCAGCTGATTCTAGATTCTTAAAGGTAATTTACAATAAATACTTATTATGGAATCAGAGCTACTCTCATCTCAATAGTTGCTGCTTTCTCAAGAGGCCCCTGTTAAAAATCATTCTTATCAACAATAAAGGCAGACAAACTTGTAGCACACAACACACTCACCAGTACAACCTCAAATAGATCAGATTCTTTGCTTCACAACTTGATTGGATTGCAAAATTTGACTTGCAGTTTGTAAAAAGTGAAATGTTCCCTAAAACAGCCACAACTTGCATTATACATATTGCACTCTTCTGGATATGCTGGTTTTCATGTTCCACTTGCAAGCTATAGGTACCAAGAACATAACTTTTACAGTTCAGATGAGAAATGCAATGTATCCTTACTTTTGATGGGTTTTTTTACAGTCATTTACTAAAGAAGTGCATTGTCCTTCCTGTACAATGTCCACTGGCCTTTAGAGAATATATTGTACCTAGAAAATCAGAATTTCACATCCAACATTTCAAGCCACCTCCTGTACTCAAACTAGTACTGGGGCAACATCAATCCAGCTATATTCACCCAGCTTCATATGAACATGGCTTCTTAAACTCTTTACTTTTTAAGTATTGAACTCTACCCTCTCTGAACTGAATAGTGAGTGTTTTTCCTAGCCTTAGCTAAGGCTTTTGATTCGACTGGTAACTTTTTGTGGCACAATTCAAAATGTTAATTTTTTAAAAGAAAACTTTCAATAAGCTTGACAAAAACATTCTTCAAGTTCTTTTTGAAAAGCCATTATTGAAACCTTTTGTCCATGTCTTCCACAAAGGAAAACAAAAATGAATCCCAGTGTGTCTTCATCCAAAATGGTCCACAGTGAGTATCTTTGGAATGTCTTAAGCCTGGCTGTAGCTAGAATTCTGACTTCCATTTGGCCCTTGGTCACCTTCACTGTTTGGAACAAAGCAGGTATCATCACATCATACATCTGAGCTTGAAGCATGAGAGCATCTCTCACTGTTAACACGCAAACAGCAGATCACAAACTTTATTACTGAACTTTCCACTTTGAATGTAGTCTGAAGCCTTCAAGATCCAGCTCTCAAAACAATTCATGTGGCTGTGTCTTTGAGCATAAATGACAAATACGTGGGATAAATAGTCTCAAAGAGATTTGTTTCAAGTTCTAAAAGTTCTTTACATTGTGAGACTTACATAAATCAGTTGTTAGGCATTTGTTTGAAAAGGCAAGCTGGATCATTACCTCACCAAAACTTATGGGCCAGATGACATCTAGTTTAGGTGCCATGAGGCTCTTTGTTGAACATGTTAATTCAATTAACAGTTGCACTAAGGATGATCCTCACGTGGCCCCATCGATTAGATGGAGAGGATTGTCGAGCCAGGCTTTTTTAGACTTAATTTGGTATTAGAATTTTAAATTTTAAACTGAATTGTTGTTTTAAACTGTTTTTGATTTAATATTGTTTTAAGGGGGGAGGGGGGTATGTGTATTATATGTTTTATCATGAATTGTATGTTTTAATTTTGTAAGCCGCCCTGATTGGACTACCACTGGGCGGGGTATAAATAAATTATTATTATTATTATTATTATTATTATTATTATTATTATTATTATTATTATTATTATTATTTTGCAATATGAAGAGAATGAGCCACAGCCAAGATTTAGACTTACATGCTCCTCTCTCCTCTACCAAACAGCTACAAGGAAAATGAAGCTTCATTTTCAGTTAAACACAGAAAAGAGATTCTGTTGATGTACTGCCTAACCAGCTGCTCAACAGTCTCCCTTCCTGAGCAAGCTTAGTTGGTCTCAGTGGTGGTGGTGGTGACTCCTCAACTTGTTGTACTTGGGGACTTCAACATCGATACAGAGACTGCTCTGTCAGGAGCAGTTCAGGACCTTATGTCCATCATGACAACCAAGTAATTTCTGGGGCCATCCATGCTGAAGGACATACTCTGGACCTGTTTTTTTGTGATGGTGATCTGGGTGTGGAGGAACGTTCTTATCATGGACTGATCACCACCTGGTGGGATTTAAACACTAGAACTCAGAGCCTTTACAGGGATGGAGGGTTGAGCAATTAAGATGATTTGCCCCCAGGAGACTTAGGGATCAGGATGGCCATGCCTGGGCATGATTCAAAGTGCTGATTTTGACCTTTAAAGCCCTACATGGCTTGGGTCCAGAGTATCTGAAAGACCATATCTTTGTATATAAACTAGCACATGCTTTAGGATTGCAGGGAAGGACTATCTCTTAGTCCTACCACCTTCACAGGAGCCTTTGGTGAGGACCTGAGAGACAGCCTTCTCTGTGGCTGCTTCCAGCCTGTGGAACTCCCTTCCATGGGAGGTCCATTTGGCCTTCTCCCTGCTTTTTCTTTGCTGGCAGTTAAAGATGTTTTTATTTCAGGAGATATTTGGTAACAGCTGACAGAGCTTTTAATGGGGAGGAGATGTACTGTTTTTATTTAATCACATCTTAAATGCCTTTTCATGTCAGTTTAACTTGTTTTTAAATTAATTAGCCTAATTGCATTTTTAACTTTTATATTAAGAGTTTTTAAAATTGCAGTGTGCTTTTAAGATGTTGTGCATTACCTTGGGTCCCACATGAGGAGAAAGACAGGATATTAAATAAATAAGTAAATAAATAAATAAATAGGTTCAAACAGCTGGAATCACAGAAATACAAAAGCAAAAACTTCTGATTGTCTGCTCACAGCCCACCACAGTGAAAGGGAGTGTGTGGGAATACATCTCACTGTAGCTTGTTTCTGTAATGATCAACCATGCCAATAAATCCATTACATCTGAAAGCAAACAACTGAAATCTCATGAAAGAATGGCTATATCTAAATGAGGGTTAACTAATGTATGTTAGATAATTTCACAAAATAAAGCAGGGCAGTGTGTAATTAAGGAAAACACTTACCAATATTGAAAGTTGAACCTTTCCTCATAGACCCAATTTAACAATCAGAAATATACTCTTAATATAAAACAAGCTTCTCTGTAGACAGAATATTGCTAAAATGCTGTGTTTATATTTCAAAAATGCTCTCTTCAAATTCAATCATTTAAAAATCACTGCTGCTACACACTCCAGTTTGGAGACACTTACCTGTTTGGAGGTGGTTTCGGTTTCGGCATCTTACTTAGGATTGTAGCCATTTCTTTTCGTTCGTCAAAGTTCTTCCATTGTTCATACAGCTTCAAGATAACCCTGATTATTTCTAAAATCTAAGTAAAAAATGTGTAGATGACAACAATTCATATGCATGTTTTCTTGATGCATCCAAGAAAGAAACACAAACTCCATTTGAGGGGAGAATAAAGGAGAAAACAGATAGTTCTAATTCCACCCAAAAGTCTGCAACTCAAACTATTCTTCATATTTCAGAAGGATAAAGTTCCAAAAAATATAAATACTGGATTGTAAGCCTGAGGGGCAAGGAATTTTCATACCAACTATTTTAAGTCATTGTAGCAGTCTTTTTGGTTGAAGGGCAGGGTATAAATACTTTAAATACATAAACTAAAATAAGTTATGGCAATTTGATTGATTACTTATTCTTCTTGAAGACTTCTCAGAGTGGAATCAATTGCATCTAGTTTGCCATCTTTAGCAAAACTGATGTGATCACTTAAACCAGAATCCTGTTGATGCATTATACCAACGTAACTACAACAGCAGTTAGATGAAGAAAAGGTCACAGTTGCAGGGACTGTGAAGTACAATGCTGAAGAAACAGGAACTCAGACCTAGTATATTTTATCTGCTCCCCCTTGCTTCACTGTCAGACCCTGGAAATATACCAATAGCATTTGTGCCTTAATCTACAGTACAGCTAGACTGACATAAAAACAGGTGACTAAGCTTAGGGTTGTATTTAACTTTCCAATTCTAGTTAAAGAAGCTGGTACACATTTTCTGCTTTCATTGTCTCTCCAGCAAATGGTGGCTCAATAAATTTTTCAGCTTGTCCATTTTGTTCAGCATTTTGAAGCTCTATTATAGAAGCCTAGTGTGGCTAGCTTGCAATATTTCCCAGGACTTAATAAATCTAAATAAATCTAAAGGTAAAAAAGAAAATGTAACTACCTTTTCCATATCAACAGAAAGCTCAGCAAACCACTGTCTAGCATCCTTTTGCTGGACAACACAAGCCACATGTAGGCAAGCTGCAAAGTAAGCAGATGTTGGATATGATGTTAGATACAGTATTTGTAAAATGAGTACTAGTAAAGACAAAGTTCACTGCCAGAAAATGTGGTCTGTACTACTGTATTCCAAGAACATATTTTCCATGTTGCCATTCTAGTTATTTTGTGCTACTAACATTCATATAAGATGTATATTTTTATACTCCTAGTTTCTTTACCACTTTGTTTTCACTAGATGTTCATCAAAAGCATTTTCATTATTGACTAAAAAGAATAAAGAGAGTGAGACTAGTGTATCTACACCAGAAATTCTATGAAGATGGTTATGGATGGAATGCTACACCAAACCTTTAATTCAAATAGTGATAAAGCACTTAATAATTACCTACCTAGGGCTATCATGAAAGGAGGGTACAGCAGACAGAGATCAGTTCTATATGTGTCATTCACTATTCTCCTGCACAGAAACAAACAAGAAATCAACATGCTGTTATTCATCAGGTCAAGAGACTCATGGTAATAATATGACACCAAGACCCAGACCTGTTTTGCTCTTTTGCCCTTTGAGCATTTACACACTATATATAAAACCAAGGTGTCAGATACAATCTTAGCAGAAGAACATATTTAGGTATATTGCTGCTACATACTTTTTCATTTGAAATGTCAATTAATTTACTGCAAACTAAAAACTGTATATAGATGAACGTTTGAAAGTTATTCTAGAATACAACTGTCAAAATGCATGATTGCAGAGTCCAAAAAAGTCATAGTCCACAAATATAACATTTCCACTTTCTCATCCAGATGTGTTGTTGTTGTTGTTGTTGTGTGCCTTCAAGTAATTTCTGACCTATGGTGACCCTAAGTCAAACCTATCATGTGGTTTTCTTGGCAAGTTTCTTCAGAGCAGGTTTACTATTGCAATCCTCTGAGGCTGAGAGAGTGTGACTTGCTCAAGATCGTTCAGTGGGTTTCATGGCTGTACAGGACTTAAATCCTGATCTCCTGAGTTGTAGTCCAGCACTCAAATCACTATGCCACACTGGCTCACCAGATGCATTTATATGAAGTAATTTTCCATATGTGAAGTTTAGTAATGGCAGCATCAAAGGACTATCTGTTGTGCTTGGATGTTTTCAAGAAAAAGCTGTACAAGGATTTATAATAGTATCCTATGTATATATAATAGCCAAAAAGAAAATTCTCAACATAATCTAGTGCCATGCATTTTCCTAGATTACATTACTTGATTAAACTACTGCCAATCCTCTGATAAAAATGTCATTAACACACATTACTGTCACCCTTTCATATGAAAAGAAAGACTGCTGTTCAGTTCAATTGTTTTCTTTAATCCTTTGCTCTTATTTTTTTTTTAAATGAACTCTAAAAGTTTTATCTTTTTTACCAAGCAAGTGGCAGCAGCATGTCTTCTTGACCCATATCTTGCACATACTGGAGCAGAGGTCTGTAGGGATGATACACTATCAAACAGCAGTCCTGGGAAGATTAGAAAGGCAGATTAAAATTAAATATAATACCAAAATCACAGATATTAGTACCATATTTAGTACATTCAACTTTAGATTAGGTACATCTCAAGATTTCACTATTAGTATCAAATGCACCCAAGAAAATTGTACCACCCTCTACCCCAGAACAGGTCTCATTACACTCTTTGTATAATCCATCCCTCCAGACAAGGGTCATTTCAGGGGTGGAGGTGTTACAGGTAAGTGGTATCATCCTCAAAAGGTACAGATACCAACACCACCATTTATTCATTGAACACACAAGGATCAAGAGGACTGGCAGTCCATGCAGCCACCAGGAACATAACTAGTGGACATGATCTCACTCCTTCATCACACTGAGGTCAGAATCCTATTGATGCACTGTGCTAGCATAAAAATAATTGCACAAGGAGTCACACTTTCTTAGATGTTGTGTAAGTGGGGGCCCCAGTGAAGGCATTGGTTCAGCAAAGATACACACATAGCCCTTCCTGTCACTTTTCATTTGGGTTGGTGACTAGCTAACTGATCACTGCACATGGAATGAGCTTAAAGCTGTGGTACCTGCTGAGGGATTCAGTGTAACTAGGCTGATAAGTATTTTACCTCCCACTCTAAGGAAAGAAGCAGATGGGCCAAAAGGACCACCATCATGCCCGGAGTATATGGGCTCAGTCCCGATCCAAGCCATTGCCTTGGTCTTGAACTGGGCTGCCAGAAGGAGCAGATTATATTCGCTCCTTTTTGGTCCGGTTCTTTTTGCTTGGTGCAGCATCAGCATGGCTTCCAGCCACAGTCAGGGTATGTATCATCCAAATGCCATGCCTCTAACACAGCCCGAAACCACATCATTTTACCCATGTGTTTCGGCCTAAGTAAGTAGCATTTTGCCCACAATGTGTGAGACACACCGTGTATATGTACAAATATCCTACAGATTTGCAAAATGCTATCAGTGCCCCAGATAGCAGCTCACCACATCCTATTATGTAAATGCCAAATGCACACTGCTTTCCATAACTCAAATAAAACAGGCATAGTAAGTAAACAGAAAAACTTACCATTAATTCTAAAAGATAGAATTCACATTCTAGTATCTGTAGAGACATGAAAAATAAAGCAAAGCAGCTTCATTTATATACCGCTTCATATCGCGCTATGGGATGTCTAAGCGGTTTACAACTGTGAGCTGATTGCCCCCCAACAAGCTGGGTACTCATTTTAGCGACCTCGGAAGGATGCAGGCCTGAGTCGAGCCTCTAATCTGATCTATCGTATACCACACACAAAAAGAAAGGGAAGGAACAAGCCAGATCCTAAATAAATTAAATTGAAGTAGAATATATTTATTCACTGAGCACAAAGATCAGAATGAAATTTGGCACCTTTGCAGACAGTTCTACATTTCAAGTTTTCATATTATTTCAACACTTGCAGATATTCCCAGATGAGACAAGAAAGTGTAAAATATGGTCTAAAATCAATTTATAATCCTGGTTAACACAAAGAAATTGATTCAGCTGTTGAATGGTAAGTTGTTGTTGTGTGCCTTCAAGTCATTTCCAATTTTTGGTGACCATAAGGGAAACCTATCATGGGGTTTTCTTGGCAAGTTACTTCAGATGGGGTTTGCCATTGTCATCCTCTAAGGCTGAGAGAATGTGACACAGACAAATTGATTCAACCCTTGAATAGTAAGTTAACACTATGGAAATCCCACTGGTTCTTAGGGGGGTTGCAGACTGTCAAAAATAGTGTGAATTCAGTCCACTTTTAGGGTTAGGGTTAAGGTTAGGGAATCATGGGAACTGAATTTTATTGTGGCACTAGAGTTCTCTGACAAAGAAGGTTCAATGTCTCAGAAAAATAACAATTCCCATGATTCCCTAGCACTAACCCTAACCCTAAAAGTGGACTGAATTCACACTATTTTTGACAGTCTGCAACCCCCCCTAGCCTAGCTAGAACTAGCATTTGGATTTAGGCTAAAGTTTATAATGCTGTATCTGCCTTGGTTCCAACATCTTAATATCTTAATCTTCAAGATATCAAAGTATACACTGATCAAGATGATGAGGCTTACATTCTTTCAAGGCAGGGGAAATGACAAGAGAGCCACCAGAAGTGAATCATTTGAAACATTATGTGTTACTGATATGGCTCTAAGCCTTCTTAAATTAGCATTAGAAGTACTGAAAAATACTCTGCTGCACCCTGAAGGAAAGCTATCAAAAGGGATGATATTTAGGGAAAAGGTCATGAAGTAAAACTTTGAGAGTTGAGGGGGGGAGTAGCTGTAGTTAATCTGTATATTTTAGATTTGTATAATTGAGAACATATGCAAATCATACATAACAAGCTAAAACTGGTGGTCATATTTCATCCTCTTTAATAACTAGCTGAATATGAAACTAGAAATTCAAAATCAGGACAAAAATCATGAAAAACATTTTAAGAGGTGCCTAAAATTATACAGGGTGTGCAGAATGATGACCAGGACTTTTTTTTAAAAAAAACAAAAAAAAAAACCTTTATTGCATAATAGTAGAACTCAGAGCCATTCATTTCTTAAAAATTAAGCACCTATGTAGAGAAGCAAGGTAAAAAGACTGAGTATTAGAGTAAGGAAAAGAAAACAGAACACAACTGTACTAATCTGGCCATCCCTATATAACCTGTAATTCTAAATCAACTACAATTGCCTCTCCGTTTTAGCAGATTTGAAATCTGTGGTCTTGATTACTCATGGAGGGGTGACCCCATTGGCTAAAATGGCACGTGCCCCCATGGAGCGTGCACAGAGCCGTGCACAGGAGCATGCCACCACTCAAGCCAATGGAGTTTGAATATGCACGAGTTTTTGTTTTCGTGGGAGGGTCCGGAACGGATCCTCCGTGAAAACAAAAGGCCGACTGTAGTTTAGATGTTTTTAAAAACTTGCAGTGGAGATTTCTTACATATACATGTGTCTTAAGGTGCTTGCAGCAATTTCCTGAAATCAGAGCAACTTGCTAAGATGTGGACCACTCTCCAATCTTTTCCAGCTCATGGATACATCAGTAAATTTGAGGTATCATAGGCATCTTCAGAGTATGACTGCCATCAACAGGCAAGGCCATTCACAAAACAGGTGCCATGCATGGGCAACATTTGTGGGGGTAACAAAACAGCCATTTTGCTGTAGGCAAAGTATGGCAATTCAGAGACAAGTGATTTGCTCAAGAAAACAGTAGATGATATCTGAGCCCACAAACACAAAACAAAGCATCTAAACTCAGGTTCTTGCTCCAACCCAAAACACCCATTTACAGAAACCAATCATCTCCTTTTATACCCACTTCAGCTCACTCACTGTTTCTCTCTGTCACCTAGCTCATTCAGTCGGGTATCTCTGCCCTAGTCCTAGTTGCCCTCCTAAAACCTCCGATCTACCTTCAGAGACAAAAAATGCAAGATTGCTTTCTTTAAGGAAAAAAAATCCTGGTCATCCTGAAAATCACAACCCTCCAACAGCCACACCTATTTCATTTATTTTGAAGAACTGAAGAGAGCACTAATATCCAGTGTTTTCTGGTACCCAGAAGTTTTTATTTATACAAGTGTGTGGACACATGGACATATGCACATCTGTCTGTCCTGGGGCAATCTGTAAATGCTGCATAAGCAAAAGCACTGCTATGATAGGCCATAACCCTACAGGCAATGAGCCACCTATGCACAAGTCAAGTACAAGCTGAATTTCCTTACTGCATACTTACATGGTTCATCCTATAAGGAAATTCTTTCGGAAAGGCATACGAAAACCTAGTTTTCACTGCAATGAAGAGAAGTCAGGATACTTTTTTTAAAAAAAAGTGGAAAAAACACCATATTTATTTCTTCCTTAATTTCCTAATCCCATCCACAATGAAAGCCATGATTTACATTTTAGACTTCAACAGTATAACAGGAAACAATATCTTTTGAACAATGTGTGCATTTCTGAGTTCAGATGGCAACATCAACTGCAATGAGCAGTCAGAAAACATTGGTGAATGAGTCAGCACTATAAGGGCTGAGCGAAAGGAAAAAATTATAACACATTAATTTTTTGCTCTTTCAATATTCTGAAATTTATGTTGAAACAACTCATCCAAATTATTTACTGACATGGAAGCATTTTACAATTTACAGAAATTAATCTTCCACTATCATGTATACAAAAAAAAGTCTAAGCAAGATGGATTTTACAAAGTATCAGAAATACGAAGATCAAAACATTTATTTTGATTACTCTTGGGCTGGAAAAATGAATTTTCAGAGCATATATGTTTGTTTAAAAGGTACCTTATATACCAGCATTTTATAATAGCATCACTATGACTAGTGGTATTTGGGGGAATAAATTGAAAAAGAAAAAAGCTGTGTATATATATATATACGTCTGTAGCAAACAGCAGATATAATTTACACTTACATACAGAAGTAGCAGCAGATATCAATCTTGTATTTGAAACTACACCAAACTCCTAGAAAAATGGAAATAACGTTAAATCATGCTGGAAGGTTTACACCCTAGCAAAAAGACAAACTGCTTATCTTTACAATGGGTTAAAAAGAGGTTTCCTTGAAAAGAATGTGGGCAAAAGGGGAGACAGGTCATGGCTAGTAACACTGTGAGACAGTCCAAGGCCAGCCATATCCATAGGACTGAAGCTGGATATGGTGAACTAATACAAAAAGTGTTGCTCCCAAACACTGCTTGCTACACTACAGTCGTAACATCATAGATTATAAACAACCCATCTGAAAGGGAGGCTATTTTCTCCACCTTCTGCAGGATCTGTCAGTTACAATGCTACTGACAAGATGGCCCTTGTCATGCCAAGCTTCTATATCTATAATGAGGGGGACCTGCAGGACAAGTACCGGAAGGCGTGTGTGATCAAGGAACAGAGGTCACTAATTGGCTTGTATATACAATTAGTTAAATGTCCACAGTTACGAAAGGTGGGAGGGGAGGGGTTTAGAAAAATAATGAAAGAACACTTACTGGAACAGTGTTTTCAACTTTGTTTAAATCCAACATCTATAAGGACTGAAAGTAGACAAGCCACCGAATGGGCCAACATGACAGACCAACACAGTGATAAACGTGTATTAATTGTTACCACTGTATCCTTATCTTTCCCAGATGGTTATGAACAAAGATACCAAATGCCTCATTTAAAAAGGAGGAGGGAAGGTTTAAATATATTTCCTCTCTCCATATTACCAAATTTGCACATAAAACAAGAAATACTCTACTTACCTCTACTTTAGATGCCAAAAAGACACACGTGGGAGCCATTAGTACTGGATCTATGCTTTTTAGGGAGTATCTGAAAAATAATAAAATATCATACAACATTTAGAGCTACTTCTAAATATTCCCACTTTTTCAGTAGAGCTATTGTCAATCTATAGGATTTATATCATAAAAACAAAAACAATTTAGTAACTTATGAGTGGTGTAACAAATCGCAAGAAAATAAAGCATTGCTGTCCTGCTAACAGAGTGTATGGGCCTACCTGGCATAGAACCTCTTGAAATAGACAGTAGCAGTGGCAATAACTTGTTGTCTTAATTTCAGATGTTCACCTAAAGCCTGGATAACTTCCAAACAAAAACAAAACTGAGTTAAATTTTCAAAGTGTGAGCTTGCATTTTATCAGAACTACTGAAAATATGCCCCATGGGATTATGAAACTATTATTTTCCCAACATTTCTGAAGTATTAATTACAATCTAATTCTATAAAATTTATTCAAAAGTGAGGCCCACTGCTTTCACTTAAACTTCCTTATATATTTACAGATGTAGATGTAGATGTAAATGCATATGTACATTCCGCCTCACAGGCACCCTACATTTTATTTTAATTTAATAGATGAGGAAAACAGAAACTAATAGAGCCAGCATGGTAAAGTAATCTGAGTGTTAAACTAGGACTCTGAGAGACCAGGGGTAAAATTCTCTCAGCTATGGAAATCTGTTAGCAACCTTGGCCAAGTCACAGTCTCTCAGCCTAAGAGAAAAGCCAATAACAAAACTCCTCTGAAAAAATCTTGCCAAGATAGCCCCACCATTAAGTCAGCTATGACTTGAAGACAAATAACAAACAACAAAAACAGAAACTATAGCCCAGTAGCCTAATTTAAATACATTTCCTGCACTGCTAAACAAACTGTGGTCCTGAATAGTAAAGTAACATTAAACCACAGTTATCTTTTTCAAACATAATAGGGAATAGTTATTATGTTTGGCACACAATAGAAAGGGGAACATGTGGTTGCAAAGCATGTTCATGGTTATGGTTTTGTTGTGCTAGGAAATGTATGCTCAAACTAGGCCAATGATTTCCCCATGGTTGCCCGGTGGACTGAAGGTGAATCTTGGTCCAAGTGTAGCACACTATCCACTAAGTCAAACTAGTTCAAATTCAGACAGATGGCACTTATTTCCAGCTTTTAAAGATAGTTCCATCAAATTAGTCACATCAAATTAGTCACACCTCCATGAAGGGCAGAAGAGGCATATGGTGTACATGTAGGTAGCAACTCAACATGGTAAAGGCAACAGTTTGTTCTATTATGTACAGCTTACTACAATCCTCAACTCATTTGCTCTACAGTTCCAGTGACAGAGCAATAACAATTTAATAACTACATTGTGTGCATTTTGAACAATCACTACAGGGTTATAAATGGCTATTATCTGTCTAATAAATTAGGATCCCAGTATCAGCATAGTTGCTGGATTTAAGAGGCAGCAGGTGTTTGGAGTACAACATATTTAGTCTAGGGAAAGGGTGTGGGGTGTTGGGGGAAGAGAGACCAGTGGAGGTAGTCAGCTGCTCCATCACAAGCTCTGCCTGCCAGTTGGCCAAGAAACAACCCTGGTGTCAGCTGCGCAGGTAGCTCTTATTTGGCCTTCCAGGCAAAGGAGATATGCCAAGAATATCAGGAGCATCCGTCTGGGATACCAAGCAGAGGTGGAAGGCCAGAACGATGGAATGAAACATAAGGTGATTTACTTGGTATTTTTCCTGGATCCCCTCATCCATACATAATCCAAACATGGCAGTGTTGTATCATTATCCTGCCATTTTCAACGAGCCCTGCAAGTTATGTTATTTCAATTCACACATCTATGCACACATTTTAAAAGAAACACAGCTAAACCAGGCATTTGCACACAGTAGGCCTGGCTAAAGAAACAGCCTTTACAACTGATCAGCCTGATGTCACAGTTCAGTACTACCAGTATATCCTATATTTTGATTCATGCAGTTATTTGCTGAGCATATTTAAGATATCCATCATGGTTTAAACAGGCACCAACAGGCATTCTCCACTGAGCACAACTTTTTATCCAAGCCTGCACTGAACAGCTGTAGTGTTGAAAAATACAGGTAAATAACAGAAAGTCACAGTGCAAATCTTATCAGAGCTGCAAACTAAATAGGTAGATTTAAGTAAGTTACTGGTCTCTCAATCTCAACCTGCTATTTGTAATATGGTGATGATAATTTTGACCTACCTTAAGAAACTGTTTTAAGGATTATTAAGAAGTGTTATGAACACTGAAGAACATCAACACACTAAATATTGTCATCATCTTCATGCCAGAGCTAGTTATACAAGGCTGGTTCGTGCATACAAGCTCATGGCATGGAGAATGCAGCAATTCATTGTTGATGAATGTTAAAAGCAACAATATTTTAGCTCAGTATGCACCTTTTCAGAGTGCCAGAAATAATGCAGATTGAGGTCACTTTAACTGTCCTGGCTCAGTGCTAAGGAATCATGGGAATTGTATTTTTTTTCTCTGTCAGAGAGCTCTGGTGCCACAATAAACTGCAGTTCCCATGATTCCTTAGCACTGAGCCAGGACAGGTAAAGTGACCTCAATCTGCATTATTTCTGGCAGTCTGACAAGGCCCCAAGTTAAAATAGGATTTACAATCAATATGTGTTGAGTGAAACTCATTTACCCCCAAATTTGAAATATTCACTAGCTGCTTGTAATTAGGTGTTACAGACTCTTTATCACCAAGATTTATAGAAAAATGAAGTTTCAATTTCAAGATAAGAGCCAATAAATTACAGTTACAATTTTAGGGTTTTTTAAAAAAAAATCTAAAGAGTAGTATCTGGATTTTTAAAAATATTTAAACATACCATAAACTCTTCCATTATAAGCATTTTGCAATTAATAACTATTAACCATTGCAGAGCCTCCTTCATATTACATATATAAACTCCACCTAATTCAAAGAAATGTATTACTTTGTAATGGTCATTCAGTGACAATCATCAATTTAATTTGTAAACTGCCTTGAGAAGACTTTGGCAGGAATCCTGCTGTGGAGTTATGAATGCAGAAGCACTGTAGTTACGAGGCTATGGAGTGAATCCTGCCCCAACCCCATCAATCTCCATTTAATGGACAGCAGCCGTTGTGACTGAAAGAAATCTTTTCCTGTTGATCTGGAAGCAGCTAACTGACATTCCCACTCCTTCCATGAGTGATCTCCAGTGAAACAGACAGAAGCAGGATTCCTTTCACAATTCCCTCTCATGTGAGAGATCCCCTGTGTGAAAAGGGGTGGGTCCATCAACCAGCTACTTCCAGATCATCAGGGGAACTGACCCTGGTAAGACGGGATTGGGGGACTTTCATGGTCTCTATGTATCCCCTAAACTAAGAGCTCTTAACTCTAAGTTTCACATTTGTTATTGCTCAATATGATTTCAACAACAAGAGTTTGTCAACAACACTAAGTGGCATTCCAACCTTCAGAAGTGAGCTCTATAGTGTCTGATCTTACTTCCTGCCTTATCCCAGCCACTGCAGAGCATACTGTAATGATCCCTCCTTGAGGTTTCTCCATAAGAACACCAACTTTGGGGGAGCAGGACTGGCAGGGAGGCAGAAGACATGGTTCCACTGGATCTAAAGTCCTCTTAGTAATTTAGATGTTCACTTACCACTTTCCTTCCCAGTGCCTGTAATGAGAGGGTTCTTCCACTGAATTATGGAAAACAAACACCAAAGATAGAGAATACTTCTATCCTGCAGGAAAGACTCTAACAAGTTGTTGCCAAATGGCACTCCACTTCAGAATGTCCTTTAGGTGGCATGGATGAGGAACTTATGGACCTCCAGATGTTCTGGAACTCCAGTCTGGCCTATAGTAAGGGCTGACAGAAGTAGTACAGTAGTTTATCAAGATCTGGAGGGTCATAGGTATCCACGCCCTTGTCTTTCCGACTCCTCACTCTTAAGATTCCTCCCTAAATTATTTAATCATTGTTTACTTTCAGGATATAAAAATTACTGAAAATAAGCAGAAATAAGATCTTTCTACATACAAGTCTAAGTATTCTAAATCATTAAGCCTCTTTCCAGATGACAACAGTGTGTTCACTGTGTTGCAAAACCAAGCTCTAGGATTTACCTATCTATTTATTGTGCAGAAATTAGTGTATGGGTTCGACCTCAAAAATGCACTTCCATTTGAAGGACATCACATCTGACCAGTACCCACAGCACAATACTACCAAGAATATGGTTATGTGAGTTTTAGAAGTACTCAGTGTAAAGTTTCCATGATAACAGGCATGGTAAGCAACAGGAATACAGATACACAATCAAAGCTATGTTTTGGCCTTATAGCTTCTGTTTATCATCAGTGCTCTCTATGCAGAGCAGAGTTCATATGGGAGCTGAATCTAATTTCAAGCAAGAGAAGCATACTGTCAATTTTGCATGGCAGATCTGCAGATCTGCAGTGGGACCTGAAACCAACTAACTATAAAAATGACAGTCAGTTTCAACCTTCCAGAAGGTCCAGTATTTCAGCCTGGATACATTACATATAGATCAAGATCAATAGTCCTGTCACTATTATTTTATAACTTGTTTTTTTTATTGACTTTGTTTTAAATCTTTCAAGTTCAATTCTGTCTTAAGGGGTGGGAGGGATGGGTGGAGGGACCGGGATACCTGAATGTATTTTAACTACTGTATTTTAATTGCTGTAAACCGCCCCGATTGCTACGCAGAGGGGCGGGATAAAAATAAAATTTATTATTATTATTATTATTACTGGCTTTATACTTTCTTGAAAGTTGATATGTAGCACAGCCCCAAAATGCAATGGTAGTGCATATATTTTCCAAACACAATGTTCCTGAAAGGAAATATGGGTGAAATCCAATTAAGTCTTTCTAATGGCATTAATTGCTCACATCCATGGAACAGTGTGGGTTGTAGTTTCTTCTCCCTCTACCTTTCATCATGTGCTCTTGCAATCTATTTTAGAAGACTGAGGGACCTCCAAAACAAATGGCTGTGCTAAAAGGGGCAATGACAATCCCATCACCTAAGCAGGGAAAGAAAACAATCTGTGTTGAGCAATGCTACATTTAAACTGAATACTTAGGCTTCTTCTGCAAGCATGATAAAGGTTCTTTTTGCCAGGTACCTAACAGATGAATCTTCTAAAATTCAATTTATGATTAATTTTCGCATATTTTGTGAAGTTGGCACAGGCTCACCCAAGTGTAACACACACAGTATGCATCAATGGGTTAAGCGAGAACTGAAACCATTGTACCATTTGTGAAGAATATTTGAAGCTTCCAATATTCTTCTTCTGTCAAAAATTTTAAGTCCTTTTGACGTTCCTTTAACAGATCTTGTTTATCCAAAATCCATTGCAAGCTGCAAACGAAAAAAGAGGAGAGGGAACAACTTTTATACCAGTTTTGATTATTATTTTGATTATAAATAGATTGGCACCAAACTACTGATGAACAGGAAACAGCATACCTGCCAACTTCCAATCTACAGCCTTATGTCAAATTAGCAATCTTTCCACGGTATTCAATCAATCATATTAAACACTAATTTATTTTCCCCCACACCTTTTGCGCCTCCTTTTCAAACCATTAGCTATAAGAGAAAGTAGTACCCCAGCAAAAACAAAACAAAACCCCTGGACTTTGAGGAACTGTGATTTGGTTAAAGTGGTCTCAAATTGGATTATTTCTACAGTGTGTTTTGGACCTGAGTTGTTTTGGCATCCAGACCTTAAAAAATCCCGCTTGGAGCTAGACTTCCATACAGACAAACATACAGTGGTCCCTCCATGTTCACTGGGGTTAAGAGGAAAGAAGGATCCCTGTGAATGTGAAAAACCCGCAAATAAAAAAACACACTATTCTTTTAATCTAAGAGAACACTTCTCTAGGAATCTCCAGGTCCTCCAGTTGAACTCTATGATCACCATCTGCCAGAGGTTGACCACAGAATCATGCTGGAGGATCTACAAATGCCTAGAGAACTTCTAGGTTCTCCAGCACAACTCTATGGTCAACTTCTGGTACAGTTGCACGGGAGGTCCTAGAGATTCCTAGGGAGAATATATTAATAAAAACCGCAAATAATCAAATCCACAAAAGCAAAACCTCAAATATAGAGGGCCAATTGTACAGTGTAACATGGATAATTCGAAATCTTCTTTAATTTGAATATTTTCCCTGGTCCCTAGAATCTTGTATTAAAACAAAGTTAAAAAATTATGGTTAATTCGAATTATATATTGGATAATTCGAAATTTTTCCAAGGCAACCCCCCCAGGGCCAGGAGGAGGAGGAAGGAGAGGTGGTTGACGATGTCCGGTGACGAAGATGGTGACGGTGAGGCATCAGTTTCGGAAGAAATGTCTATTATTAGTGCTACCGAAGCAGCAAAACATATTCAGCAGCTTAGATGTTTTTTAGAAAGCAAAAACAACGTGAGTGATTATATTTTTACGTCTCTAAATGCAGTTGACTCTTTTGTTAAAAGTGAGAGACTTAACAACAGAAAACAAGCAAAGATTTTGGACTTTTTTGAAACACACTGAAAATGTAAAACGTATCTATACCTTCTGATTTATTAGTGTAGTTAATACTGTACTGTATATTCAAAAGAATATGAACCATTTATGTACTGTATAAGCTCGGAATTCCTAACTATAGTTACAACATATTGATTTATATACAGCTTGTCACTTTCATTATAATCTCTTTGAGTAAAAACGTATGTGTGCTGTATTTAAATTTTGCAATACAGTATCCCGTTTTTTGGATAATTTGAATTTTGGATACCGGTAATTCGAATTTTTTTACTGGTCCCTTGGGGTTTGAATTATCCAAGTTCCACTGTATTTAAAATTCAAGTGATGATATGTTACACACAAAAGATAACTAGACAAAATCTTTTGTAAAGCTCACTACACTGTTCACTACTAAAGCTCACTACAACAGGTAACAAAGGGCCTAAGCAGACGGCTTATTGGGCTGTCTTCAGTGCAGGGAAGGGGAGGGGCAGCCGCACGCTCGGCGTCCCCTCCCCCTCCTGAGGTCGTCCTCGGAGCCGCAGCATCCGGACACGCTGCGGCGGAAAAGTCGCTGAAAGTGCGCTGCAACCTTTTGCGGCGCACTTTCAGCGACATATGAAAGGAGCACTATGGTGTGCCGCGACGATGGTGTGCCGCAGGATCGAGGCATGGGGATGCCTCAGTCCCGCGGCGCACCTTCCCAGGGCGGCCCATGGCCGCCCGTCTGCTTAGGCCCAAAGTTGATTTATGTCAAAAGCACCAAACCTACACACTATGGGCCTTTGCAGACTGCCAGAAATAATGCAGCTTGAGGCCACTTTAACTGTCCTGGCTCAGTGCGAAGGAATCATGGGAACTGTAGTTTATTGTGGCACCAGAGCTCTCTGGCAGAGAAGGTTCAATGTCCCAGAAAAAAATAAATGGCGGATGGCCATGGCAAAACCCCTCTGAGGAAATCTTGCCAAGAAAACCCCATGATAGCTTTACTATGGTCCAATCCACAGTGCAGAAATTATGCAGTTTGAGACAGCTTTAACTGCCCTGGCTCAATACTAGAGAATTCTGGGAACTGTAGTTTTGTGAGACATTTAGCCTTCTCTGTCAGAGAGCTCTGGAGCCACAACCAGGGAACCAAGAGCCTTTACAGACTGCTAGAAATAATCCAGCTTGGGACCACTTTAACTGTCCTGACTCAGTGCTAGGGAATCATGGGAATTGTAGTTTTTTTCTGAGACATTGAGCCTTCTCTATCAGAGAGCTCTGGTGCCACAATAAACTACAGTTCCCATGATTCCTTAGCACTGAGCCAGGGCAGTTAAAGTGGTCTCAAGCTGCATTATTTCTGGCACTCTGTAAAGGCCTCAAGTCTCTCCCCAAATTTGGGCCTTTTCTCTTGGATGCCCTCCCAGGTCCAAAACACACTGCAGAAATAATTCGGTTTGAGACCGCTTTAATTGCCCTGGCTCAGTGCTAGGGAACCCTAGGAATTGTAGTTTAGTATGAAACCAGAAGCTCTCTCTGACAGAGAAGGCCAAATGCCTCACAAAACGACAGTTCCCAGGATTCCCTAGCATTGAGCCAGGGCAGTTAAAGCGGTCTCAAACCTGATTAGTTCTGGTCCTATAAGCCAGAAAGGACTTGAAGCCACACCACAACCAACAACAGTAACGTAAAGGTCCCAAAATTATCCCAACCTGTAGAGAGAAGAGCAATTAAAGGCTATAAAGGCTTAATGGCAGCCTTAAAAGCGTTCCCCTTCTCCCCCCCCCCCAACAAGGAAGGGAGGAGAGCCACTCACTAGTGCGAGCTCTGCCAAAAATTCCCTGCCATGGAGAGGCTTCGAGGCACCACCGGGCTGGAGGCGGGGGAGGCTCTCCTTTGCCTTCCCTGCTCGCCCGGCAGACGCTTCCCTCCCCGGTGCCACCTTCCGCTTCTTCCCCCGCCTCTCTCTCTCTCCAGGAACAGGAATAGAACTTCTGCGACGGCGGCGACTTCAGTGGGATCCGTCTCAGCTCCAACTCTGTGCGCGCCGCTTATGGTCGTCCGGCATCCCGCCGCAGCCTCACTCATCAGTTCCGGGGCAAAAAGGTTCCACGCCTGGAAAGGAGCCTCCAGCCCTGGATGGTAGCATTCAAATGAATTCATGGCCCTGTTAGTTTGTAGCAAACAGAGAGGAGACAAGCTCCACCTGCTCTAAGATGGTCAACTGTCAATTCAGTGTTTAAAAAGCCCAAAGCGTTTCAGCCACACTAGGCCTTCTTCAGGGGCTGAAAACAAATATAAATACACTTAAAATATAGTATTTAGAAAGATAGGACAATACTCAGCGAACTATGATGCACAAATATCCTTATAGAGCTTATCAAAGTTATACATACCCTTTGAAAGTAATCACTGGAGTTAATCATAGAATCATAGAGTTGGAAGAGACCGCAAGAGCCATCCAGTCCAAGCCCCCTGCCATGCAGGAACTCACAATCAAACCATTCCCAACAGATGGCCATCCAGTCTCTGTTTAAAGATCTCCAAAGCAGGAGACTCCACCACACTCTGAGGGAGTGTGATCCACTGTAGAACAGATCTCACTGTCAGGAAGTTCCTCCTAATCTCTTTTCCTGTAGTTTGAATCCATTGCTTTGGTTCCTATTCCCTGAAGCAGCAGAAAACAAGCTTTCTCCATCCTCAATGTGACGAATACTTAAACAGGGTTATCACCTCTTAACCATCTCTTCTCCAAGCTAAATTTACCCAGCTCCCTAAGTTGCTCCTCATAGGACATGGTTTCCAGACTCTTCACCATTTTTGTTACTTCCTTTGGACACAACTACGTGTGAAAGGGATCTAGAAGTCCTAGTAAACTACAAGTTAAACATGAGCCAGCAGTGTGATGCGGCAGCTAAAAAAGCCAACACAACTCTAGGCTGCATCAATAGAAGTATAGTGTCTAGATCAAGGGAAGTAATAGTGCCACTGTATTCTGTTTTGGTCAGGCCTCCCCTGGAATATTGTGTCCAGTTCTGTGCACCACAGTTCAAAAAGGATGTTGACAAGCTGGAGTGTGTCCAAAGGAGGGCAACCAAAATGGTGAATTGCCATCCTCTGAGGCTGAGAGAATGTGACTTGTCCAAGGTCACCCCATGGGTGAAAGAGTCACTGAGCAGACTTGGGTTCCTGACAACCAGTTTAGTTAAGCTCAGTCGATTTCAGTTCAGTTCAGTTCAAGAGAGTTCTGCTCAAGAGAGTTCAGTGCAGAGCAGTTGAGGGGGAGTTTAAGAGAGGTGGACCGAGATGAAAGGAGCTGAAGGGAACTGACCTGAGAGAAGGATACTGACTGGGAGAGAAAATCATAGAATCATAGAGTTGGAAAAGACCACAAGGGCCATCCAGTCCAACTCCCTGCCATGCAGGAACTCAAAATCAAACCATCCCTGACAGATAGCCATCCAGCCTCTGTTTAAAGACTTCCAAGGAAGGAGACTCCACCACTCTCCGAGAGAGTGTGTTCCACTATCAAACAGTTCTCACTATCAGGAAGTTCCTCCTAATGTTGAGGTGGGATCTCTTTTTTTGTAGCTTGCATCCATTGTTCTGAGTCCTATTGTCTGGAGCAGCAGAAAACAAACTAGCTCCCTCCTCAATATGACATCTCTTCAAATATTTAAAGTGGACTATCATATCCTCTCTTAACTGTCTCTTCTCCAGGCTAAACATATCCAGTTCCCTAAGTCGTCCTTCATAAGGCATAGTTTCCAGACCCTTCACCATTTTAGTCGCCCTCCTGTGGACATGCTCCAGTTTTTCAACATCCTTTTTGAATTGTGGAGCCCAGAATTGGACACAGTATTCCAGGTGGGGCCTGACCAAAGCAGAATACAGTGGCTCTGTTATTTCCCTTGATCTAGATCAGGGGTAGGCAACCTTTCCCCTTTAAGGGCCGAGGGACTTCGGCTCCCAGAAGCCTCAGCCATGTTGGCCAATAGTCCTATGTTGGCCAATAGCTCCTGGGATTCTGGGAGCTGAAGTCCCTCGGCCCTTAAAGGGGAAAGGGGGTACCCCTGATCTAGATACTATACTTTTCTTAATGCAGCCTAAAATTGCATTGGCCTTTTTAGCTGCCACATCACACTGTTGACTTATGTTCAACTTGTGGTGTACTAGGATGTATTGGAGATTGTAAACTGTGAAATGCCCGCAACTGTAATATTTTTGTAACCATACCACCTTGGAACTATTCTACCTAAGTTACATTCTTGCTAAATGTTATTTGATAAAGTCAATGTTTATTTGTTATAACAGCAGCCTCTGCCTATGTGAATTCTAAACCATATGGGCACATAAAACACACTATCAAAAATATCAAACTTATAACAGGAAGACACTTGGGACCTTAGGCCTTATGCATATAGGAAAAGTGTGCATAAAGGGTGGAAGCTGGGTAGGTGTCATATAGGAAAGGTCCTGTCACAGTGGGTTTTATGGCTGAGATGGGATTCAAACCCTGGTCTCCTAGTGTCCTAGTCCAATGCTCAAATTATACTTCATACTGCCATTTAAATAATCCAGCTAGCTACCAGCCTCTGGTCTGTTCTTTAAAACCTTAGCCTTAATCATGTCAAAAAATAACAGGAAATGTCTACAAGTATTGTCACTCCTGATTGTGAATACTACTGTAGATTATTATGGATAGTATCCACATGCTGTTTGTTGTTGTTAGCTGCCCTCAAGTCGATCTATGGATGTGGATCTACAAGACTTCATGTCTTCTACTGTTCTCAGGTCCTGCAAATTTATACCCATGGCCTTCCTAATTGAGTCCATCTATCTGGTGTATGGTCTTACTCTCTTTCTTCTACACTCTATCTTTCCTAGCATTATTACCTTTTCTAATGAGTGGTGCCTTCTCATCATGTGACCAAAGTACAACAGCCTCAATTTGATCATTGGTTTCCAGGGAGATTTCAGGCTTGATTTGTTCAAAGACCCATTTATTTGTTTTTGGTTGTCCATGCTATCCTCAGCACTCTTTCCCAACATCACATCTCAAATGAGTTGATTTTCTTCTTATCCAATTTCTTCACTGTCCAGCTTTCACATCTGTATATGGTGATGGGGAATAAGATTGGTAGCAGCACATATTTTCTTCAGGGAACATTTCCTTTTGGAATAGAAAAGCATAGAAGACAAAAAGTGCAACTCTACATTCCTCTTAACTCACTTTTGTTGTTGTTAACTGCCTTC